>JALIGW010000001.1:157437546-158037546 GCA_023053685.1 Diadophis punctatus similis
ATTTGTCTGAAATGGTATAGGGTTTCCTACTTGAGCAGGGGGTTGGACCAGTGGTGGGTTCCTACTGGTGCGGTCTACTCTGTCGCACTGGCAGTGGCCGCCCGATTGCGTAATTTGCGAGCGACGGCTCCGGTGCCGTCTTTGCCGGTCCGTCGTGCGGCGCCATCTTTTTTTCTGGAATTTTTGGGGGGTTTTGCTTCCTGCGCATGCGCGGAAGCAAAATCTCATGAGGGGACACCCGCGAGAGAGATTTCAGCGATTTTTTGCTTCCACGCATGCACGGAAGCAAAAAATTGCTAAAATCGCGCGCATGTGCGCATCCCCTTGCAAGATTTTGCTTCTGCGCATGCGCAGGAAGCAAAATCATGAGGGGATGCATGCGCATAGCGAGCATGCACATGCGTGCAACAAGATGATGCGCGCGCAGCGCACCGGTAGCCAGGTAAGAGGAACCCGCCCCTGGGTTGGACTAGAAGACCTCCAATGCTGTTATTCTATTATTCTGTTAATTCTGCAGGAGATGCAGAATTTTTAAACTTCCTTCTTTATCTCTATATCATTAAGGTTTGGGCTGGGAATTGCTGTATTAATAGCTAGTAAATGCCCCAGTATTGACTGAAAAGTGAAACAGTTGATCTTAGGGCAGCTGGGTCATGATATAAACATCATAGGCACTTACCCCTCACACTCTTCCTTTTGTGGGAAAATAGTACAAAGTATGGAAAATGAGTAAGAAGTACTAAACCAAAAAATTAAAAGCAGGAGATACAAGAAAATTTAGGTTACAGTAATCATGCCTCTCCACATCTTTCTTTTTTTGCTACACATCCTTGCCTCTAATATATCCATACACCAATTTGTACATTTATTTATTTAGTAGTTCTTATATGCCGCCCAACTCCTGAGGGACTCAGGGCGGCGTACAACATAATATAAGAACAGTTAAAAAACAATAATCATAAATTTAAAAAACTACAAAAATTAAAACACACCATCATTCATACATGGGGAATTGATATCTGTTTCACCCCGCCTGCAGGAAGAGCCATGTTTTGACGGCTTTACGGAAGGCCAGTAGGGTGGGGATAGTCCGGATCTCTGGGGGAAGTTGGTTCCAGAGAGAAGGAGCTCCCACAGAGAAGGCTCTCTCCCGCGGTCCCGCCAACTGGCATTGCTTAGTTGATGGGACCTGGAGGAGACCAACTCTGTGGGACCTAACAGGTCGTAGGGAGGTATGCGGTAGGATGCGGTCCCGAAGGTAACCTGGCCCTGAGCCATGTAGGGCTTTAAAGGTTAAAACCAACACCTTAAATTGTGACCGGAGACTAATGGGCAGCCAATGCAGCTGGTGGAGAATAGGTGTTAATGATGCTGCTACATCATCTTTCTATATGATAAGATAACCTTTATTGTCATTTTTTTACTGTGAGCACACTGGTATACAAGTACACACACACAAACACACACACACACACACACACACACACACACACACACACACACACACACACACATCACTGTCCATTTGGAATATATAGTGGAAAGAGGAAACTTGAGAGTTCACAAGGTTGATGCTATATGGAACAAAACTGTGACTGAATCTGGTTGTTCTGCTTCGGATACCAGAAAGCCTTTCTTTGAGATTCTCTGTAACTCAATCCAGACATGGTTTTCTCCATCTTCTCCTCAATCCATTCACTTGCCTCCTAGCATTTGTTTGTTGTTTGATCCTCACTCATTCTTTCTGTGTAACCAAACTAACCTAATGCACTTCTGTCACATTGGCCACTGACTTTGGCATTCAGTCTACATACATTCATCACTCATCCTTGAATTGATTGCTTCTTGTTTCACCACATACATTTCATTAAGTAGCTCGCTTCCACTGCATTCAACTTAGGTTTTGTGTTTCTCCTGATATACCCAGCTCTTACTTTCATATAATAAAGTGGGCAAAAGCACACTCTTACACACAGCAATTTTCACAACCTATGACAAATTTTTCATTCCTCCTAACAATCTACTTATTATCCATTACCTTTCTACCAGCATTTGCACATCTTCAAAATTATCCACCCACTTTTCTTTCTTTAGTAAATATTCTATCAAGATATAAGCATTCATCTATTTGCTCTATTTTTTCAGCAATTATATATAACTTGCACTTATGCACTCCATTTTCCCTGTGAAGCACATTCATCTTTGTCTCCAATGCATTAATTTTCAGATACATGGTTTTCATTATATCATCCGATCTAATATTCACTAGAAATCAATCAAGTCCTGGCATCATCTGCATACAGAAGTGCTTATATATACTTGTCCTTAACAAACATACTTCTTGCTATTACAGGCAAACCTTATCCATATATGCATTTTTTTAAAAAGTCAATATACCTAACTTATTTTCTTCATATATACCTAACTTATTTTCATATATACCTAACTTATTTTCTACTCAGGATTGAGCCCTTCAGCACTAGAATTCTAAGAGGAAAAAGGATGGCACTATGCAATATATTAGAAGTTGGAGTATCTGCATATTTATCCTTTATCAGGAAAAAGAGTAGTTACCTACCCACTGCATCTGCACGATTCTGCCTTTTAATAATGCCACTGATGAAATATGTTGGGAATCATAACTTAACAATATCTGCTCAGTACAGGTTTCCATTAGGAGTAAAATATAGTCTTCTCCAATTGGTTTATTTATTTACTTTATTTGTATCTCGTCTTTCTTTATTTTTACAAACTACCTAAGGAAGTGAACATATTCAACACAACTTCCTCCTCCTATTTTCCCCACAAAAAACAACCCTGTGAGGTGTGTTGGGCCGAGAGAGAGTGACTGTTCTAAAGTCACCCAGCTCTCTTTCATAGCTAAGACAGAACTTGAATTCATGGTCTCCTGCTTTCTATCTTGACGCCTTAACCACTAAACCAAGTTGGCTCTTTTATTAAAAGTTTTACAAAAAAAACATTAAAAAATAACACAAACTAACAAAAAGAGTAAAAGGGGAAAGAAAGAAAGAAAGAAAGAAAGAAAGAAAGAAAGAAAGAAAGAAAGAAAGAAAGAAAGAAAGAAAGAAAGAAAGAAAGAAAGAAAGAAAGAAAGAATACAGAAAAACATGGCTTAGGACCAGGCTATCTCCGGGACCGCATTCTGCCTCATTCTTCCCTTCGACTGGTCAGGTCCCACAGAGTGGGTCTCCTCCAGGTCCTGTCAGCCAAACAGTGTCGACTGGCAGGGCCTAGGGGGAGGGCCTTCTCAGTAGGGGGCCCTGCTCTCTGGAACCAACTGCCCCCCGGAGATCCGAATTATCCCCACCCTGCTGGCCTTCCAAAAAGCCATTAAGACATGGCTCTTCCTGCAGGCGGGGTGAGTCTGAGACGACTTTATATCTGATGTCTTCCCCATGTATGTATGTTGTTTATATGTTTTTTAAACTGTTTTTAAAAATTGCTTTTTTAATGATTTGTTTGGAGTTTTCATAAAATGTTGTACGCCGCCCTGAGTCCTGAGGGAGTACGGCGGCATAGAAAAACTGCCAAATAAATAAAATAAATAAATAAAAGAGAACACAAAGGAGAAAGAAGAAACTTCCAATTTCTTCTGCAGCAAATACAGGTACATTTACATTTACAAATTAACTTACTCTGTGATTACAAAGAAGGGAAAGTACAACTTTCTGCTGTTGTGCTTACATAATCCCCCATTCAAAATATTGTCTTGATCTTTGGTAAAGTTGGAAGGATTTGGGGGAAGGGGCAGTGTTCCAAAAATGCAAGAACAATGTGTTTATTTCATGCGTTTATAGCATGGGATTTTCATTCATTGCAATATCACTATTTCATACCTGTACAGTCGATCATCCTGCATTATTCAATTCATATATTATTGAATTGCCATTCTTGTTGCCTTGCCAGAAATGGGCATGCTTCCTCGGCTTAAGCTAAAGCAGTGTGGCCTTATTTGAATAAAATTAAATTCCTGCTCTGCCTGGCTTAATGGTCGGAAAACTCCATTAGGCAGGTAGCGCCGTATGAATGAAAAAGTAATGAAACAGGACTTTTCAGCCAGACATTGTTCCCCTGCCTGCTTTTCATGACAGCAGACTTCCTCTTTGGCATTGATAAGACAACAGCAAATGCAGATAGCAACCCGAGAGCAAAATCATTCTCTCTAATAGGTTCCACCTGTGCCGACTCCGGCTCATTTACATGGGCTGCAGAAAAATTAGAAATCATGCAGCAATTAGTCTGTTCTAGATTATGCACTCTGTCAACTGATACCACTCCAGAGAGCAGTAGTGCTAAAATGGTTTCAGAAGATAAATCTACCAGCCTATACAAACATTTTTAATTACCTGGAAAACTGGATTGCCTGTTTAGAAACCTCCACTGTGAACCTAGGCTGCCCAAACAGCCCTGGCATCAGATGTCAGAAAATCCAAATGTTTATAGAATTGACTTTTACAATGTTTGATGACTTGTTGAAACTGAAATTATGTCTCCAATTCTGCTGCTTTTGTACAGCTGAGTAGTTAAAAGAAATGCCTGTTCAGGGACATGGAGGTGCAATATGTTAGAAAGACACCCCTCCCCTTTCTCCCCTCTCCTGGCCTAAATATGTTTATTCCTTGTAGTCCTGGACTTGAAAACCTAATCAGGGCATTCTGATTATTTATTGTAAAATGATCCCTTCCATCCCAAAGCACTATGTTGTCCAACGGCAGACAATATCAATTAAGGTCTCTGTTCTCTTTGGGAAATAATTTCTCATCTAAACAGGGCAGCCCAACCAAAGGAGACCAAACCACGAATTCAACTTTGGGACCCTCGGAGAGAAAAGGGAATCCTATCGTGCCGGAGACCAAAAATCAAACTTGAATGTGGCAACCAGGCTTTCTACAAGCCATCAGCAGGGAGGACAAGGAGAGCCTCAGATAGAGAAAGAGCCTGAAGGAGACAAAAAAAGGAGGAAGAAATGGAGGCAGGAGAAAGAATAAAAGGGATATCAACTACCCCCTTGGTTATGGTTCTACTCCCTATTTACTTTAGCCCTGCTCAGTATACAGCAGTAAAGAGGCAATCTGGTTCTTAACAAGTAGAAATGGCGGCCAACTGCTGTTTCTAAACTGGACAACAGGTCTGTTTATTCAATTAGTCATTTCTACCAGACCTTTTTTCTCCCCAATTAAAAAATGACTCCCCCCGCCCAGAGTGAGTGTCCCAATTACATACCGTAATTTTGGATTTGATGGCAGTATAGGTTTGACTACATGAGTGTTCACTCAGGTGTGTGTATGGAAGGGGAGAAATAATGATGGCCTGAGCCCAATAATGGTGCAGTGGTTAGAGTGCAGTACTGCAGGCTACTTCACCTGACTGCTAGTTCAGCAGTTCAGCTGTTCAAATCTCATCGGCTCAAGGTTGACTCAGCCTTCCATCCTTCTGAGGTGGGTAAAATGAGGACCCAGATTGTTGGGGGCAATATGCTGAACTCTGTAAACCGTTTAGAGAGGGTTGTAAAGCACTGTGAAGCGGTATATAAGTCTAAGTGCTATTGCTAATGTTATTCCCAAACACTGTGGCTTGCATTATATCTCAATGCATCATCATCATCATCATCCATGTATAGTCTTTCTGGACTCGCTTTAATATTAATCCTATCAAAATAAGTTTATTGATCTCATGCTTTATTTGCAGACTTGGTTGGACTTTCCTCTGCCTGACAGTTAGACTTTACTAACAGGGGGCACTATGACCTTTTCCCCTGGATTTTTGCGAGTTCCCTTTTATTGAAATCATAGGGTAATCCTGTTCTGTGAATATAGTAAGGAAGTGAATCAGCCAAAATCCAATTCAGATTTGAGATTCAAAGCTGGCAAGATTCAATTTGAACTTACTCATGATTTGATTTGAGAAATGATTTTAGCACAGGCTGAAATGGAGAAGCATCTGAGGCCTGCAGCAGCTTTATATTTATGGTGGATTGTGATGAAAACAGAAGGAATGATAGACATATTCACTTTTTTTTTAACCAGCTGACTGCAATAATATTTTGAAATAGTTCCTTTTTGCCTCTTTAAAGGCAAAGATGGCTAGGATGAGAAAAAGAACAGAAGAAAATCTCTAAACTGCCCAAAATATAACCATTAGGGGAGCTACACTTCAATTTAGAACTCAACATTTAAAAAATCTGTTCAAAGAGTAAGATTTTACAAAAGATCAAAATGTCCAATCACTCATTTTTGGGGATGGCGGATTATTGTTGTATCAGTAGTAGATACAATTTATTGATAGCATTAACTTTTTCTGAGAATGATGCACGTAATGCTTCCTTGACAAGGATTTTTTTAATATAAAAAAATAATAATAACCTGACAAGTATGTGTGTTATCACTATTGCACAGGTAACAAAATGATATGAAGCAATATTAAAATTATATTCAGCAACTTAAAAGTAAGCATATTTATCTCAAAACTACTCGTGCAGTGAAGATGGCACACACAGTACAAGATAAGACTGAAATTGACAAGTTGGTGAAAGAAAACAGGAATGAAAGGCAAAACTAAAAGAACTAAAGATATGCAAAATGAAGACATTAAGAACTCTTCTATAAATCAGACAAATAGCCTGAGAGTTAAGGATGGATTAGGATAAAAGGGGGATGATTTGGGGTAAGATAGCCACAGATAGGTACTATTAAGAATAAACCAGGCTTTCAAAATTCAGCAGAATAAATCTAAGGCTCTCTTCCTCTTCTCTCTTCAAGGATATCTATCTGGCTTAGAAAATTCCACTGGAAGAATGAGATACATGTAGCCTCAAAGGTTTATTAAAAACTGGGCATTTTTGATTGAATCACCTTTCATTTTAACTAGCGCTCAGGATTTTGCCCAGCTTAGTGTAAAAGAACCACTGAGCAAATATCACCCTTTTGCACCACAGCTCCAAACTTGCCTTTGAGATCAATGAGTAAGGTTTGAAGCTGGTAAGGAAGGAGCACTCGATTCTCACACCAGAAGCAGATAATATTATAATAATAATAACAGAGTTGGAAGGGACCTTGGAGGTCTTCTAGTCCAACCCTCTGCATAGGCAGGAAACCCTACACTACTTCAGATAAATGGTTGTCCAACATCTTCTTAAAAACTTCCAGTGTTGGAGCATTCACAACTTCTGGAGGCAAGCTGTTCCACTGATTAATTGTTCTAACTGTCAGGAAATTTCTCCTTAGTTCTAAGTTGCTTCTCTCCTTGTTTAGTTTCCACCCATTGCTTCTTGTTCTGCCCTCAGGTGCTTTGGAGAATAGTTTGACTCCTTCTTCTTTGTGGCAACCCCTTTGCAAAGAGCTTCCTGGCACAAAAAAGGAATGGCCAAAAATCAGTTAAATTGATACAGCCAGAGGAAGAAGCTCAGGGTTTGAACCTTTGGGTTAATGGAGTGATAGAGGGAGGAAAGCAGGATCCCTGTGTTTTTCTTTGTGTGTATGGATCTCTATTTCTTTGCAATAAAACTATGTATCTCTCAGACTTACATCTGGGTAATTGCAATATTCTCTCCCTGAAAGCTCTAATTCACACTCAAAGAGTTTTACTTACAATTAAAGGCAAGGCTTAAATAGATAGATGCTATTGCAGAAACATACAGGGCACCTTAACTGGTTACTGAGTGACCGTTCAAAGTTACGACAGACCCCGTTCCCAAAAAGTTACTTATGACTTGGTTGTGGATTCCAATGGCTGCATACACAGACACACACACACATGACTGCATTTTGGGCATTTGACAACTGGCTCACCTTTATGGCCCTTTGCAGTATTCCATGGTCACCTGACCGCAATTTACATTTTTTTTGCCAGTTTCAGGCAAAACTCACTATAGGAATACATGGATTCACTTAATGACCATGGCATTAGCTTAATGACTGTTGTGTTCATTTAATGGCTGCCACATTACTTAACAGCCAACACAAAAAAGTCATAAAATTGGGTCCAGTCACATGGGTGCCTTGACCATCATGACTTACAACAGAAATTCCAGGCTCCATTACTGCTGTAAGTTGAGGACTACCTGTAGTGTCCAGAGAGCCTATCTGATGTAGTGGTTAAGGCACCAGGCTAGAACCCAGGAAACTATGGGTTCTTCTAGTGCTGCCTAGGTAATCCTGGGCCAATCACTTCTCTCAGCACTAGGAAGAAGGCACAGCCACCTCTGAAAAACCTTGTCAAGAAAACTTCACGGACTTGTCTAGGCAGTCGTCAGAAGTCAACATTGACTCAAAGGCACCTACACAAACACACACAAAAGTGCCTTAATTATGACAGAGATCAGCTTCTAAAGTCTTAAGAAAATAGCTTTGGGTATCCCAAAGTTTAAAAACTGGATTTATTTTTCTGCCTTTACATCATAGTAGACTCCTAGTAACCTGTCTCTCAGACCAGACTGTTGAAAGTCTGTTCACTATGTATCTTCACAGTGTGTTTGTCTGTTCCCAGTTCCTCTCTTCCTACCTTGCCAGCTTTGGCCTTCCCACAAAATAACCTTCTTGTGTCTGCCTGGGAATGTGGAGCTAAGAGAAAGAGACTGAAGCTTGGAATGAAGTTTGCTAAGCAATATTTGTTATGTATTCAGGTTAAACTGTTTATTCCAAGGTCCGCTATTCTGAGCGGGAAAATGGAGATCCCTGATTGGTTGAACCAGCCGACAGCCCTTATAAAAGGGAGAGCTGTCAGGCTGGTTCCT
The DNA here is from genome assembly GCA_023053685.1 of Diadophis punctatus similis. Lineage (NCBI taxonomy): Eukaryota > Metazoa > Chordata > Lepidosauria > Squamata > Dipsadidae > Diadophis > Diadophis punctatus. Next base: position 157,446,299 of record JALIGW010000001.1, read on the forward strand.
TTGCTGGATCTAACTGTTATACAATAAAGAGCTGTTAGTCACAATACTGTCTCCAGCCTCTTCAGTATTGGAACTTAACAATATTGATAGGTTTATTTGATTTATTAACCACCACAATCCTCAACAATTTTGCTTAGTGTACAGAATATGAATCCAGCCTCTGAAGGCCTTCTGAAAAAGTCCTGTCTTCACCATAATGTTGTAAGAGTAATGGCCGTCCTTGCCTTCTGGGTGGAAGATGTTCCAGTGGAAGGAAGTTCCCTCCAAGAATGTGCTGTGAAAGAGCAGCTCTACATAGATTGAGTTATAGGAATCCAGTCTCAAGATGACTGAGACATGAATGACCATCATCAATACCTCCTAATCTAGGAAAAGCTGTAACTGGATCTGAGCAAAGTCTCATAGCTAGTTTCACATGTCCTCAAGGAACTGAGAGTTCAGGAGAACCCCAAGTTGTGGGTTTGTTCTCTTCTGGAATACAGTCCTTTCAAGAGTGAGTGTTGGTATTACCCTGGAGGAGTTTTATTTAGTATGCACTTATAACTAAGCACAGTACAGACAAAATAAAATAACAATTGGTACAGTAATATATTGCAATCAATTATAACATCAAACAGGCTTTTGGATCATTGCTAAGTTAATTGACAATTACAGTATAGTAAAGTCTGCCATTCAAAATTCAGAATCTAAATTAACAGCCACCCCATCTTGCTTGGATTGAGCATGTTTTTCCTCAGAAGCTCTATCACCTCTCCCTTTGGCTTGGGATACAGATCATCAGCATATTGATATATCTCACTCTGAACAGTAAATGTTTTCTGCCAGTTATTAAATAGGGTTGGTAATAGGACCAATGGGGTCTTATGTCCTGTGGGGCATCCACCAATGAAATGCCTGGGATGTGGACCCTTCACCATTGCTACCATCAGTGGAAACCATCCATTTCCAGGCAGAACCACCACAAAATAGTGTCTCCAACTTCCAACCCTAAGAATGCCTCTTTGCTTGTCAATATGGAAGATTGCTGAGAGATCCCACATCTATGACAGCAATTTCTGCCCAGACCTGAATTCTGCCTGCTAAAAGTTAAAATAATCCATATCCTCACCCCCCAACAACTTTGTATTCCCCCCCCCTTATCACTTTCTCAACAACCTTCCACAGAAGAGGAAAGTTGGAGATAGGTCAGTCGTTATGAAGTAAAAATGGAGATGGCTTATCTGTTCACTCATTCATGTTTTCTAGAACCATGATTTTCCAAATGATTTCATCCTGGATAGAGACCAAGAACTCATGATATATATTTTGGAAAACTATTTCATATGTCAGATGTATGACTCTACCAATCATTCACAATTGGATGGTGAATCAAAGGGAAAAATATTACTTTGGAGCAACACCTTCATTGCTACATTATCTAGTAACAAAACAAATGGCTTAATCTATATACTGTATTTTTCGGAGTATAAGACGCACCTTTTTACCCCCCAAAAGAGGGTGAAAACTTGGGTGCGTCTTATACACCGAATGTAGCCCCACCCACCCAGCCAGACTTATTTTTTAAAGACTGCTTTACTATTGTTCTAGAGCCAGGGGTCTCCAACCTTGGCAACTTTAAGACTTGTGGACTTCAACTCCCAGAATTCCACAGCCAGCTTTGTTAGCTTTGCTGGCTGTGGAATTCTGGGAGTTGAAGTCCACAAGTCTTAAAGTTGCCAAGGTTGGAGATCCCTGTAAATCTAGATAACTTAACAAAATAAAGCTTTTTAAAATAAATGCTTGCTCTGAAGAGGCCCAATGCTATTGTATCTTCTTTTAAATAATAGATAATAATGTATACTTCCAGAAATTTTAATTAATTTTCACAGCTCTGTACAAGTATAGTATGAAATGTAACAGTGTCCTGTTTAGTATTAGAGTTTAGTTACCTTGGAGTAGATCTATTTAAATAATTGGGAGGAGTTAGTATGACTAAATTTAAGAAAACTTTCTGGCATAATGTACATTTCTCCAATTCTTTGCTATTTCTATGGGTCAGGCACACATGCACACAAATACACAGCAAGCAGTGTATATCTTCTGTGCTGTTTGCTGTTTGGCAAATTGCTTGGAGGCAGAGGCCTTTTTTCCTTGTTTTCCTCCCCCAAAACTAAGGTGCGTCTTATACTTTGGTGCCTCTTATACTCTGAAAAATACGGTATATAAAAGCCAAATGCCATTCATGCATCATCACGAAATCTCCAGAACCGTAAAGCCTACAACTTGAAACTTGAAACTTGGCACGTATGTTCCCCTTGGCTTCTAGGTGCTCGCTAAGAAAGGATTTTTCAAAATGACCATCAGATCATTAGTATTTCTTATATACAGTATATAAGAATATATACTGATGCTAAGGAGTTAGACATTCTACTCCCGCTCCCCACCTGAAAAGCATTCTGTTCCAACTGCCAGTGGGCGTGGCCAGCATGAGATTCATCTGGCCTGCAGGCTTGGAGTTTAAACATGCTACTCTATGCTAAGGAGTTAGACATTCTACTCCCGCTCCCCACCTGAAAGGGAGAGAAGGGGATAAGATAGGAGAGGCTTCTGTGGGGTAAGCCTGAGGGAGAGAAGGGGATAGGAGAGGATCAATGGGGACAGCCTGAGGGAGAGAAGGGGATAAGATAGGAGAGGCTTCTGTGGGGCAATCCTGAGGGAGAGAAGGGGAGAAGAGAGGCTTCTGTGGGGCAATCCTGAGGGAGAGAAGGGGAGAGGAGAGGCTGATCGTAACTACTCATTAATGTTCAAGCTTTAACTGTCAATTTATCAAGCCTGATCACATAGTTTTGTAGCGAAGCACGGGTATCCATCTACTAGTCTTCAGTATATATCTGAGTTTGCTTATAATAACCCAGAGAGAAAGCAATTGTGCAAGAGGTGTTTTAGTTTGACCGATGACCAACATAAAGAATTGGAAGCTAACATAGTTAAAATACAAATATCCATTAAAATATTAATAAACCATAACATAAAATTATGAACATTAAATCTGTGTTATAACCCAGTTCAAGACTTTATTTCAAGGCATGTATGATTATCACCTGCACCTGCCGCCTAATGCTTCCCAGCCTTTCTTTCTCGATACTTAGAAGCCTCCCGTTTTCACCAATAATTGCAGACTGCACACCAACTTCTCAAAGATGCTAATTGCAAAGCCTCCTACAAATATTCTGCTGACCAACACTGCCAGGGGAGCATTGCTGTTGCAGGTCACATCAGGTTTCTTATCACTATATCCCTTAAGAAGCTGGATCACTGTAACATATCCTGTAGTTGCCTTTTGTCTGAAGTTTCCACCCAAACTGAAGTTACATCCCCTTTTCCCAGGATGCAGCCATGCTTTTTGGACATTCAGGAATATCTAATGAATTGGAACAACACCCAAGAAACAGATCATGAGAAGCAGCAGATGAGATACAAATCCAATGACATTTAGCAGTTTCATTTGCAGTATCCTTACAAGGCCAAATCATGTTCAGACTAATAGTTTAACCTTTAAAGCCCAGCTGCTGTGGCCTAGAGGTAGAGCTCTTGCCTCACAATCAGGAGGTTGTGAGTTTGATCCTAGGTAGAAGCAGATGTAAGAGTCTCCTGCTTGGGCAGGGGGTTGGACTAGATGACCTGCAAGGTCCCTTCCAACTCTGTTAATCTGATCTGATCACAAAGCCCTACATGGCTCAGGGCCAGGGTACCTCTGGGACTGCATCCTACCGCATACCTCCCTTCGACCGGTTAGGTCCCACAGAGTGGGTCTCCTCCGGGTCCCATCAGCCAAACAATGCCGGCTGGCGGGGCCTAGGGGGAGGGCCTTCTCTGTAGGGGCCCCTGTTCTCTGGAACCGACTACCCCCAGAGATCCGAATTATCCCCACCTTGCTGGCCTTCCGAAAAGCCATCAAGACATGGCTCTTCCTGCAGGCGGGGTGATTTTGTGACAACTTTCCCCCATGTATGCATGGTTTTGTATGTCTTTTTAAACTCTTTTTAAATTGTTTTTAATAATTTTATTGTTTAGTTGTTCCTTAAAATGTTGTATGCCGCCCTGAGTCCGCAGGGAGTAGGGCGGCATAGAAGAACACTAAATAAATAAATAAATAAATAAATAAATAAATAAATAAATAAATAAATAAATAAATAAATAAATAAATAAATAAATAAATAAATAAATAAATAAATAAATAAATAAATAAATAAATAAATAAGTTTTGACTCTGAGGGTCAGGAAAACTGATTTAAAATGGGGGATTGAGACATCACAGTGTATACAAATGGGGACTAGAGGAAGAGTTCTTGGGAGTGTCTGACAAGGGTAGAAAAGACTATAAAGAGAGATTCTCTCCAACTCCAACCAGATAAGAAACAGCTGTTCAGTCCTGAGCTCTCAGCCAAGGAGAAGAAAGGGTTGGAATAGGTAAAGGGTGAAAATTGTGAGCAAACCTTTCTTAGTGAAGCCAGAAAAGAAATGAGTATTTCATCCCATCTAAGATGGATAGCGGGGAGGGAGGGGGAGACTTTGTCAGCTTCAGTTGATTGTCTCCAATGGATAAAGGGAGAGAGAGAGGCAGATATTCCTGGACCAAACACTTCTATCTCCAAAAGAGGAGTGGGAGATAAAGATAGAAAGCCATGGGGTCAAACTTAGAGCTGGTGAGATAAGTGCCACTGATTCTCATGCCAGAAAGCTTTTCTTTTCCTGCTCCAAAGAAGAAACAGCTGAGCAAAGATATTAAGGCTTGGAAAAATGCAGCCAAATGTCCTTTAACTTAAAAATACAGGAAGAGGCCTAGAATTTAAACCTTGGGACTGACAGGGGACTTCATATGTCTGACTTTTTATATTTATTTAGCATATGGCACACAATGTCAGGGAAATCTGCACATGGTAGACACACAATGCAGTCCTGACAGCCTAGAATGCTAAGTCATTCCGTTCTGGGCTTACACGCCTAACCTTGGTGCATGGCAGGGGGTGAATGATCTTCACACCAATTAAACTGTGGCGCTTGGGTTGCTGGCTCTCTGCCTGTCTCGCCTCACCTTGCCAACTATTGTGATGCCTCCTGTCCAGCCAAGTCGAGCACCAGCTTCCGCTCTCCGCACACACGAACACAGCTAGGGGTTTCCCACCAAAGTGGTACCCATTTATCTATTTGCAATATTGCATGCTTTTGAACTGCTGAGTGGGAAGGAGCTAGGGATCAAGTGACAGGAGCTCACTCTGACTCACAGAGCTAGGCTTGAACTGCTGGAGTGCAGACCATTTTGACAGGAAGTTCCAGCATCATTAAGCCTCTGTGCCACCACGTGCCCTATGTTTCTGACTGGGGAACATGGCACTGAGAAATGGTGTTTATCACTGTGCCGACTAGTATGGAGTCTTAACTCCTAATCTTCCAGGTTCTTAAGCTAATCTCATATATTTAAATGTGTGAAGGAGGACTGATCCAGTGAAGTGCTGCCCACTCTTTTCCATTCAAGATATTGATCATGAGGCTGAGACCTCATGATGTCAGATAATACTTGCATTATCTGTTAAACCTCGAGATAAGCAAGGGAAATTTCTGGTATAACTTCCACCTGGCTCCCTATCACCAATCTTCTGGAGCCTCTGGATCTCATAGCCCAGCTGGTGTTGGAGTCTTCTACTCTTTGGGGTAGAATATTGATCATGAAACCAAAATCAAGTTCTTGGCGTAAATCTGATCATTTACATAAACAAGTGATGTAACCCAGTGGGTTTTAAATAGCTCCTAATTGGTAAGAAGTTTTAATGGTCTCCTGAGTTGTACAGTTACCTGATATGACTGAGAGCCCTGCAAATAAAATTGATTCCTCCAATGCATGATATACAAGCATCTTGAAAAAGACAAACTTTCTTAGGTAGGGCAGAAAAAAATATTCAAAGACATCCTCATCTTTGAATATTTTCTGTCTATCTTTTTAAAGAAAGTGATATCTTCATTCCAAAAATTCTGTTTTTATAGGCTTTGGTAGAATTTCCACTATATTCCAGACTTTGTAATATCCTAAGAATAGTACAACGCAGGGTGGTGCCAGTTCATTCTCTGAAAAAGCTGTTGATTCCAAGCAATCTAAGCAGCCCTTTCGTCCTGTCAAATCTGATCTCCATTGTTACAGCGCAGAGGAGAGAGTACATGAACTAAATTCCAGATGTTATTCTCTAAATATATAAGCATTGTATGTTACAATAGGTAAGGCTCAACCATCTGCATTTTTCCCCATACCAACAATTGATTAAATTAATAGGGTGTCACAACACTGATACGCTAGACAGATAAGAAATTACCTTTAGACCGAATACTTGCATTATCTGTTAGACCTCAAGGTAAGCAAGGGCAATTGCTGGCATAACATCCACCTGGCTCCCTATCAGCAATCTTTCTTGAGCCCCTGGATCTCATAGCTCAGCTGGTGTTGGAGTCTTCTATCTTTGGGGACTCCAATCTCCATGCTGCAGGGTAAGATCTGGTGAGTTTTGGGATGTTGTTCCCTTCATGGCAACTGTAGATGGTCCCAGGTAATCTTAGGCACTACATGCATATAGAATCATATGGTAGACCTGATTTGCTGATGAATGAACAAAAGAGATGCCTTGAGGAATAATGGCAGAAAACAACAGTGAAGATGACCAAACCTCAGAAGGATGGAAGGCTGAGTCAACCTTGAGCCAGTGAGATTCCAACTGCTCAACTTCTGTCAGCTGGCAGTCAGCAGAAGTAGCCTGCAGTATTGCACAAATAAATAATTATTAAATAAATAATTAAAATAAAGTAGATATTTCAATCTGGCTGCTTGTGCTGTCAGGGAGCCCATCACACCCCTTTGGTTATAGAAATGGTAGGGTAGAAAGACATGTAAAAAACCGTGTGTGTGTGTGTGTGTGTGTGTGTGTGTGTGTGTGTGTGTGTGTGTAAGAGTTCTAAAAAGATGGGATATTCCCTCAACACAGAGCAGGCACCGACCTCATACCGGTAGTTAGGGCATCACTTTTAAATTCTGCTTTTGGGGTTCCAGAGATTGCAAGGGGCAGGACACTGAGAGAGACAGTGACCAAAATATTTGTCCTGTTTATTTTGAATTCTGATCTTTTTTTTCTTTTGAATTTCAAAATAAGTTTGTTGAGGCTAGTGGGTGCTTAACACACACCTACTTTGCAATTCATTCTGTTAGGAAAAGTGAAACAGTTTCTAATGGGGCATTTTTTGAGTCACTTCAAACCATGGGATGGACTCATACAAATTTAATAAATAAGTAATAAATAATTCCCCCCCCCCATTGATATGATTTTGGGAGGCTCTGGAAGTTGACTGAATGGAATGAAAAGTAGCTAGTCATTCACAAAACCAACACAACATTAAGGAAGACTGATACCAGTTGTTCACTCTTGTGCACTTTTTATTTTACCCAATTACCTGGGGGGGGGGGGAATCACCATGTATCTGGAATCATTTACCAGTGAAGAACAATATGGAGACTGAAATTTTAAATCCTGCAAGGAGAGACGGAATCTTTTTCCTTTCCAAATGCACATTTTGTAGGAAACTCAAAATCCAGGGAGGAGAAGGGGGCTAAAGGCAGACTCCTGATCGTCTCAACAAGTCAGTGATTTAGTAGCTGTACCTTACGGAGAATAAGGGCAAGATTTAAAACTCTCCGTGCTCATAATCTCTGATTTGGAGGAGAGCAAGGAAACCTAGTGGGCCCAGCCTGCCTTAAGGCATAACATTAAACTGGAGAGAGACATTTGGTTTAATCTCTGGCATGACAGATATTCTTAAGGGAATTTTATGTAAATATGCAGTGCAGTCTCTCTGCCCACCCCTCCTCCACCACCACCTCCTTCCTTCCTTTCAACCAGGGAGATGCGTTCCTGCAGTCACATCACAGTTCTGCACATTTTGCTCTGCCTTAAAGGAGTCTCAGTTCAGTTTAATGTGCCCCTTCGGGATTCTATTGTACAGCAGCCCCCTGGGCCAGTGTAAATCTCGGGCATTACAGGAGATTATTTCTCAAGGCTATATATATACATACACACACATGCACACACACACGCACACACACACACACACACACACACACACACAAGCAGCCTTGAGAAGGATGTGCGTGTACACACACACACACACACACACACACACACACACACACACACCAGGCCTGCCTGCCTGCCTGCCGGCCTGATAAAAGATTTCCTGCTTGGAAATTGAAAGTCATTTGGAGGTTTCTATCAACACATCTTCTAAACTTGGAGGCCCAGCCACTTATCAGGTTTATATCCCAGTGGCCACAAGGATCATTCTGTGTCACCCTAATTTTAAAAGGAGCTCCTATTGAAGATCCCAACCAGACAAAATATTTCTTTTGGCTCTCTCTTGAGAACTTTTGCTATGCTGTGGCACATGCTCAAGACATCTACATCTTGTTGTAAGGAATATCCTTCTGAGTTCAGTTCCAAGTGGGGAAAAAGAACACTGGATTCATGGAAGTTGCTTGGAAAGAAGGTTTAATGGTGGACAGGAGCACATGGCATGAGCCCCTGTACAGAAAAGGTAGATCACATGCTTCCAGATGTTGGGTGAAGAGAAAAAAGGGAAGGGAAGATGCTGAGTCCCTTGGTTTTATGACCTCTGTTGGGCCCCACCTCTTAGTTTCCTGTTCCTGTGTATGTAATGCAGTCCGATTGGTGGTCAGAACCCCCCTAGGGGCGGGGTTTTTAGCTAGCCTTTTAGGCTGTCTCCCAAGTTTGTTTGAGTGCTGGTAATTTTCCAGGTGGTAGAGGGCTAATCCTCTCATGTCCTGAGGGTGAAGGTCTTAATCCCATCACCCTGGAGCTGAAGGAGGGGGCAGGGAGCTGCAGGAAGCTGCTTTGTATTTAAAACATGTTTCACCTTTTCTCATTCAGGGAAACATATTTTTTCCTTTTTCAATATTCCTAGGATATTTCATTTTTCTAGGAGGGGGTGGGTGCTAACTTCCTACAATCTAAAAAAAATGAAAACTGTGAACAGACCCTTGGAAAGCATCTAGATTCAAGGGTGACAGCAAAAAAAGTGGGGGAACCTCTCTTAATATTTAAAAGGTAATCTATACATTCGTTTTTGCATCAATCACAAATTTCCCTCCCGGGGGGAAAAAGGGGAATTGCATTTAGGTTGCTTTTTGATTTGCAAAAAAAAAAAAGGCATAATCAAAATGCTGTACCATCAACAAAAATATTCAATGAGTACTGGATTCACTGAACCTGGGTAACTGAGGGATTTGAAGGGTCATGTCAACTATCTGGCATGCGATACATAAAAAGCCACTTTACCTCTTATTATACTGAATTTTCTCACTTCTCTGCTTACTGGACTGGAACAAAGAACAAATTACAAAGGATATATAGTATTCACAGAACTGCATTCCATTTGCCCCATGTCTTCATTATGTTCAGAGGCCTTACTCTGACCTACACACATTATTTAGATAGCAAGACCATGGCACAAAGAAACATATTTAAATGTCATTCTCTTTTGATTGCATAACTAAGAAAGTTTAACAGTTTCCAAAATGGGATTCTAGACTTTCCAGTTTCACATTAATATCTGCAGTAATATCAGCAAAGCTGCCTTTTGCAAAAAAAAAAAAAAAGGGTGTGTGTGTGTGGAGTTCCTTCTCTTAAAAGGCATCTTATTCTGAGCATTTCAAAGGAGAATATTTCCTTCTTCTTCATCCAGCATATATGGAGAAACTAACAAAGTAGTTCAACATACCTGAACTGAAAGGGATAATTTCTTGGGCTTTTAAACTGTTCCGAACAAAGATAAATTCTAACGAAGCAAACATAAAGTAAAACATTAAAAGAACTACAAATCCTTCTTTTAAAAAAAATTCAACCCACATTTTTTTAATTCCACCACATTTGTTATATCTAAATCTTAAGCAAATTTACTTTGGAAATAATGGCTGGTTCACAAAGTCACTTTTCTTCTACATATAAACAGCCACAGTTAATCCTCAGCCACCTTTGTGTGTACAGTTGTATGAAGAAACAAACTGTAGATAAGAGTGGTGAACCTGTGACCCACCCAGGTGTTGTGGGACTACATCTCCCATCAATCCAGAATCTTTGGCTGTATGAAGTGGCTGAGTGCTGGAAATGTAATATCAGGCAAGTTTTCCTGTCTTCTGGGGTTTTCAACTCGTAATCCCCAATTCCATTTTCAGTTAGCATCTTAGACTCCCTGAAGATCACACTGCTGAAATTCGATGGGAAATTGCCAAATGTATGATGGGAAAAAATTCTTGCAATTTTTAAGCAGAAAAATGAGTGCATTAAACTTCCAAAGCTCAATCAGAATTGGAGCAGTGAAATGAGACTTTCTGGTTGATATTATAAATTAAATCTATGTACCCTGCAAGTTTTGGTCATCAACAAGAATGGCCAAAAATGCACCCTTCTTGGTGGAAAAAGGTTGCCTGTCCTGGGGTCATCACTAAAGAACTGGGAACTTTTTCTGTGATCTTACATTCTCAGCAATAGGGCAAATCCCTATGTAATTGATTGAGGATCAATGGTTTCCCACCCTGGCGGTATTTTGAGGAGGACCTAAAGTTACCATTAAAATACGAAGAAGTTACAAATTTGTCCATATTGGATGTTTGACACCTATTGACTTCAAGATGCTTATAGCGATTCTAGACGTTGCTACTCAGAAGTATTTTCCATTGGGTTCAATGGGATTTACTCTCAAACTATAATTTATATATAATTTATATAATTTATAACTATAAGTATAGGCAGGACTGCAGCCGGCAAATCAGAAGACACATATTCATCACAGTTCAATTTACTGATTTAATTTTATTAAAACAACCTGTTAGGTCTCCTGCACTCACATCAGGATTCTTGACTGCTAAGGGACTCAACACCATTCATGCTTATAATAATAAGGGTAATCAGAGAAAGGAAAGGCTCTTTATTAAGGATACTTCTAGGGATGTCCTTTTTGATGCAAAACAAAAGGCAAAGCCAGTTCTTAGTGGAGTCAAGTCACTATTTCAAAGCAGTTTAAATAAAGGTTCATTTTATAAATTCTCTGTTCATGTGTCCGTTAAAAGTCATTACACTTAGTGCCATTTCTCAGTGCCTTATTAGAAAACATTGTTTTTCAAAATTCTTTTGTTGCAAATTCCTTAGGGATGAGGATATAATAAACTCTTACAAAATATATAACACAGAGAGATCATTAAAACAATATGACTTCCTATTAAAATCAGAAATGTTTAATTTTATTCTACAGTATGCCATAAAATGCATGCTACCACCATGACTAATAAGCAATGCCAAATGCCACACCTGAGTTTCCCCTCCCCCCATTTTTCATCTTTTAAAAATGCAGATGTTGAGGGAATAAAATATAAACGTATTTATAACTGGTGTAAAGATTGGAAACTGTTTCATGATATTACTTTTTCTTCCTTCTCTCCTTTCTTTCTTATTTACCTATCACTTAACTTTTTTCCTTGAAATCTGTATTGTTTTTACCATTGTACTATTGTATTTGGTAAAAAAAGATATCTTCAATAAAAAGTAATAGAAGTTGAGACTGCAGATGTTATAAGACTTCAGCATCTATAAGAGTGCAATACATATTCAAAGGCTGAGATCTAATATTTAAAATGAGGAGATCCAATGACAAAGTAAGTTCAAAGTCATAAAGCTCTTGCCTTATAAAAACAACTGAAAAAAGATGCTGCATACTAAGAGCCATTCTGCAGGTGCAGTAGAGGACATGATCTGAACAAGACTACTAATTTGGTGACACTAGAGATGAAGGTATATAGAAAAACCTAGAAAAAACTAGACACATTATATCAAGCTGATAACGTCTGTGTTCAGTTCTGGATTTGTGTTATGATTTAATATACGAGCAACCTAGAATTATATAGGAAAGGATGAACAACAATAAATCCTCCAGAGTATCCTCTAAAATGGATCAGTTTGCAGTATTTAGAATAGAATAGAATAGAATAGAATAGAATAGAATAGAATAGAATAGAATAGAATAGAATAGAATAGAATAGAATAGAATAGAATAGAATAGAATAGAATAGTGACCACCTGCTTTTGAATCCAGAAGGACCCTTACATTGTACTAACTCTAACTGGAGTCATGTAAGTTAAAGAGGGCAAATCCCTAGATTGAGGGGAAGGTTTAAACCCATCGAGACTGGTTGAATCAAAGCTGTTTATTTCCTATCCAGACCATACAGGCTCCAGGTACTAGGAAAGGACCTTCATAGCATCAATTGGACAGTCTGAGAGGGAGACATAAAACTGAGTGTCACCATGCATAAACTTGTGCTAATAGATGACCCCACAATTTCATGTGGATGTTAAATAGGAACAGAGGCAAAATTGAGACCTGCAGCACCCAGAAAAGCCCAGGGCTAGACTGCTACCTCTCTACCAACATCATATGGAACTGATCTTGGAGAAATAAGAACCACTGAAAAACTATGCTTCCCAATTTTAACCTTCTCAGCCACCTCCAAAGAATACCATGACTGATAGTGTCAAAAAACGCTAAGAGATCAAGGAGCGCTGAACAAATATTGCCATTATGTCTTTGTGTCCTAATGTTTGCTGCAAGTATTCTAGCAGCAACATTTGTGTTATTACCCATGCAAGTGCTGTTATTTTCCCTCCCCTATGAGCTCCATAGATAGTGTCATCGACACAGTGGACCTAAGTTTGGGCATACTCCGGGAAACAGTGGAGGAGAGGGGGCCTGGCATGCCATGTTCCACAGGGTTACAAAGACTTGGATATGACTTAGTGACCAAACAACAAAACCGAGCTCCAATGTTTCGAAGGTAAGATAAATAAATCTTGACTCGTGGTTACAAGAAAGTTGCTGACTTCTGATACAGAGCATTAATGCTCCAATACTGTGTCTGTGAGAGCACAGATAGATTCCCACTGCTGCTTTAACCCGCTCCGTCCATTTCCATTTGTCTATGTTAAGGAGTTATTGTGCTGTTAAGCACATACACAGCGAAATGTGTTGTAGCAATGGTGTTGCAGTTTGATATGAATGCTATTCAGTCAATAAACAGAATATCTTTAGTATGTACAAAATAGTTTTACTTGAATAGTAGCAAAGTTAAATAGGAAGTCCAAGTCATACACAGTTATTCAGTCAATGCAAAGTTTCTTCTTCTTGCCTATCTTTGTTTTAACTCACAAACAAAGATTACAGCTATCACTTAATTATATACTATCACAGATAGTTACTCTTCTCTTCACAGCAATTCCACACAGTCATAAAGTAATCTACTTATCAGAAAAGCAGCAGAGAGTCTTCAATCCGGAACACACCATCAAACACCACTCACTACACTAAACCACACTAAACCACCAACCACCAACCACATTGAGCATGCTCTCTTGCTTGCTTATATAGTAATCATCCACAATGCATTTAAAGCAATATACACATAACAATGATTTGTGGCTTAATCATATATTAACACACCCAATCGTTTGAACAGGGTTCTAACAGTCTTTATACAATTGCTTTTCTAGTCAGCAGAATACTTGAAGACACATTTAAAGTAGGAAAGTACATTTGGGGAGATGAGGACCCTACTTGGCTTGGGTGGCCTCTTAGGGACTACCCTCTAAAAATGAGGTTAGTCCAGGGCTAAAAAAGGGCAGATTGCTAACTTTGAAGGGTTCCTGACTGGCAGAAGAGACAGAAGGCTGTTCTTTCTTTGTCTTTTTGTATTCTTCAGTATTCTTGTATATGACTGCTGTTTTGAATATGTACATTCAGTACATATTCAGTATCATATTCAGTATCCCTGAATATTCTTTCATCACTCTCTTGTGTTATTTTCTTATACCGCTTTGGAATAAACACTTGATTACTCGTACTGTGTGTTCATTGCTTCTGAATTCAAAAGAACCTGCAACCCAACCCATCTGGCATTCACCCTGCTTTAGGTTCAAGTTTCAGAATTGGTAAGGCACCTTCTGTGAGCTCATATTTAAGACTGATCTCAAGATTGACGGAGCCTGAAAGGCAAGAAAAGTAAGACCATAATGTCATTGTAAAGTATTATTCCTACTTTAGCATAAGGAACAATGCAAAGAAAAAAGAAAAACGATAATCATACAGTATTGGAATACACAAAAGTTAGATAAGCCTTTCTGCTCCTCACATAAGACATTATAGAAAGTGGTAACAAAGCAATAGCACTTAGACTTATATACCGCTTCATAGTGTTTTATAGCCCTCTCTAAGTGATTTACAGAGTCAGTATATTGCCCCCAACAATCTGGGTGCTCATTTTACTGACCTTGGAAGGATGGAAGGATGAGTCAACCTTGAGCCAGGAAGATTTGAACTGCCAAACTTCTGGGCAGTCAGCAGAAGTAGCCTGCAGTACTGCATTCTAACCACTGCACCATCACAGCTCTTGCTTTCTATGTGTAATTGTACAGATATATTTAATACAGGTAGTTCCCGACTTACGACCACAATTAAGCCCATTTCTGTTGCTAAGTGAAAAATTTGTTAAGTGAATTTTGCCCCATTTTACGACCTTTCTTGCCACAGTTGTTAAGTGAATTACTGCAGTTGTTAAGTTAGTAACACAGTTGTTAAGTGAATCTAGCTTCCTCATTGACTTTGCCTGTCAAAAGGTTGCCAAAGGGAGAATCACACCACACTGCAACAGTCACAAACACATGCCAGTTGCCAAGCAGTCAACTTTTGATCATGTGACCATGGGAATGCTGCAATGATTGTAAGTGTGAAAAATGGTCATAAGTCATTTTTTTTCAGTGCAGTTGTAACTTCAAATGGTCACTAAATGAACTGTTGTAAGTCAAGGACTACCTGTATGTCAGAATAAGAGGTAGACTACCAGCTACATGTAATAAGGCAATACATTCTAGTGCTGTACCTCTTTAAAAACATGAAAACTCATATTAAAACAATGTAGATTACAGATATGTTCTTGCTACTTTTGTACTCCAGTTCTCCTAAATATACCAGGCACTCAAGTAAAAATACAAGAAGAAATTATTTGGATTATGGTGTCAAGTAGTCCTATAAAGAGTGAAAGAGATTGTGGAGATTGTGAAAGTGCCATTTGGCTTTCTCAGTCCTGGAAACTAAAGTAACAACACCATTCTAAAGAAGATATTTTATACAATCAAGCAAATCAGAACAAAACTATGAATTTCATTGCACTGAGTGTTTGACTTGAATGTGGGTTCGGGGGAGGAGGAGGGGGGGAAGAGCAGGAACCAAACAAGTTGTGAGCTTGCAAGCGGAATATGATATTGGCTAAAGCATAAAGTGCCATTTGAAATGCTATGTTCTTAGAGACATAAAATTGGGAAATATCTCTAGGGGTAGAGAGGAGATGTTAGATGATATAATAGTTGACAGGCATTTTAAAGAAAACAGAAACTGAAACTCCCCATAGATGGATCACTTGGTGAAATATTAAACCGTGGAAATGATCATCTCTTCTATCATTCTAAATATGAAAATGGATTGAATCATGTTTCATGTAGAAGAAAGTCGACATTGAGTAGCATGACTGGAATTAAAGGCTGAGTCAGATGAGGAAGCTAAAATATCTCAAATCGGGGTGTTTCATGATTGTACTCTTCCACTTCTGTATGCATATTTAGAGATCCAAGGGAAAAATAAAATTATAAAGCATATTAAAGCACAAAAAGATAGTTCAGTCTTAGCCAACCCATATCAGCCTACTTTGCTTTTTGAAGCTCCGCATTTCCAACCAATAAATGAAGTTTTGAGAATGTCTCTCTGATCATCAACGAGCAACGAGAAGGGGTATTATGGTGGTGTTTGAGGCTAATGTATGAGCTAAGACCTGGCTTGCAGGAAGGAAATATGTTTATAACAATCTTTCTCAGCTTGGTGTCTTCCTGATATACGTAGATTATAATTTTCAAGAGCACTACCTATCATAGCCAACAAATAGAGATTCTGAGAATTTTATTTCCAGCACATTTGGAAGACACAAAATCGGGAGACGGTATTTTATTACATTTTAACAAATATAGTGCCAAAGCTACAGCATTTTTGGGGTGGGAATCTGGTCTGAAGTAAACCACACAATATTAGACTGAAATATAGTTATTATTCAGAAACTACAGGAAAACTACAGCAGTCTAAAAGAGCCAGCTAACGTAAGACCTTGGCTATAATCAAGAAACACAAACAATAGTAGCAAAAATTAAAAACAGAATGTGGTTCAAGGAGGCATAAGAAATGTATAATATAGGAGTTATACTTCATTGCCTCAACTATATGCTGCTGAATGCACTGAGTGCTAAAATAAATAAATAAATAAATATGGGTCCTAATCAACCTCTGGCTGGCCCCAGAATGGGGTGGGAATGGAGATTTTGCAATATCCTTCCCCCAGGAGTGGGGAGGGAATGGGGATTTTGCAGTATCCTTCCCCTGGAGTGGGGTGGGAATGGAGATTTTCCCCTGCCATGCCCACCAAGCCATGCCCACCAAGCCACACCACACCCACCAAGCCACGCCCACAGAACCGGTAGTAAAAAAATTTGGATTTCACCACTAAAAATGCTGGTGGTGAAACTGACCCCCAAGAATCTGGAAGCTACTCCTCTGTTAGATACACCAAGAAGAGATCATGCTGCTAAGTTGAAGGTCTCTCAAAATTGGAGTTGATGAGATGCAATTGTAATGAGATGCAATTGTGCTATTTTGGGATGAGGGGCTGTCTGTGTGTTTCTTTAAGTAATATAGCTACCTGTTTTGTTCTCATGGCTTGGGGGAGGGAGCTAACAACATTTTAAAAGCTAAGATACAAATAGATAGATGAGAGATGAGAGATAGATAGACAGACAGACAGACAGACAGACAGACAGACAGACAGACAGACAGATAGATACAGTACACACACACACACACACACACACACACACACACACACACACACACAAACAAACAAACAAACAAACAAACAATCCAAACAGTAAGCAATATCCAATGCACCAAAGCGCAGTAAAAACATTTCTTATCAACTCTTACCAGTAGATGCTAGGGATAAATTGGGTGTAGCATACATGGTGTGGGAAAATTCAGTATAGCTTTGTGGCATTTGGTTGAGTAAATGCTTTGAGGTTAAGTTTCTGAGGTGGAGATCAGATATGGTCAAAGAAAGGAATTTAAGGACAATTACCTCAAAACATAATTTTTTTAAAAAAGAAAAGAAACTAGCCATTTTTTTTCAAGAGAGGAATACTAAAAAAAAACCAGAGATCAGTTTTTCATTCACACTTAAAAACACTTGACATTTTATTGAGCAGATGGCGAATGGAAAATCTTGTCAGATTCAACACCCCAAAGAGAACAGGAAATAGCATATGAGAGTTTCTAACATGACAGAGGAATGTTACATGAGCTGAAAATTAAGGAATTCAACATTATTGAGTGGTATTTTATAAGAGTTGATTAAGCATTAATTAGAAATTTGAAGAATAAAAGAAGATTGGATGCAAAAATTATCCTGCCATAAATCTCCCTTATCCTGGCTCCTTACATTTTTGGTACCCTCAATCAAGAAGTTGTAGCATTTCTTTGTCTTTGTCTTTACATGACATTTTGGAGAAAAGGATATAACGTATTTTCTATCCAGAATTAAGTAATACATTCCAGAACTTGAAAGAATATGTCTGGAGGACCCAAAGGGTCTAGCAAAATGGGAGAAAGAAGGCTGTGTTTCCTCAAAGCAGGGCTGGACCCCAAAAATTCACAGGTTGCATAGTTCCCTATAACCATGTGTTGTAAAGTGCCCCCCCTTTTTTCTCTTTTTTTTGGGGGGGGACACACTAGAATTTTGCTACTGAAATGAGAGAGGAAATTGCCACAAAATGGCTGAGGGGTTTTTATTAATTTTGGGATAAAAATGAACTCAAAAAAGCCTTCATTTCGCTTGAGAGTCTCATAAAATATCTTTTCAAATTAAAAAAAAAGAGAGGGAAGAATTTTTTTTTTTACAAATTCCATTCATAGCCATGACCTCCTAGGCACATTCGTTCATCAATTATTTAATTATTAAATATATTCACCATTTTTCTGTCACCCCGAGCAGCTTGGAGCAATTAAATACACAAATTATAAAACAGTACAAGGAAAATCAAGGCAAAATTAAAATCAGTGCCCTTAAAAATCAGTTCAACTAATAATTAAAAGCTTGATAGAAGAAATTATTTTGCACCATTTTCCTAACTACTGGGAGACCAGGAGAGAGCACTTCTTTGAGGAGTGTGTTCTATAGCCTAGGGGCCATAAAAGGAAAGACCTTCTTCAGCATACTAGATAGCTTAGTTTTTGAAGCAGGGAATCTTCAAAAAGACTTCACCGAGTGATCCAGGCAACCAAGGACATTCAAAGTGGGAAAGGCAGTCCCTCAACTGGTCAAGCATTAAACTTTATAGGTCTTTAATGGTCAAAATCAAGACCTTGTTCCTGTGGGCAATTTGCAGATCTTTCAGCATAGGCATCATATGACCTCTGTTTCTTGAATCCAGGGCTTTTGCACCAGTTGCAATTTTTGGATATTTTCAAGTGTAAAACACATTGCAGTACTCAAAGTCCGATGTAACCCAGAGTTGAATAACCATTGTTAATTTTGGCCAGCTAAGGTAGAGTCACGGTTAGTGCACTGAGTGACCATACTTGAATAGATGTGCTCCTTGGCATTACAATTATCTGCAATTCCAGTGACAGCTGAAGGTCAAGAAGCACTTATAAACTACACAACTGTTCTTCTAGGGAATTTCAGTCTCATTCAAAATTGAGTTCCTCAATCCTCAACTATAACTGCCCTTGGCAGTCAAAATAATACTAAATTTGAAGTGTGGGTCCTGAACAAAAAAGATAGTCTGTCCTTATCAGTCAGGAGATTGGAAAAATCCCTCTGAAGTTTCAATAGACCTTTATTATCTTTATTATTACAAAGAGGGAAGGTATGATCTGAATCTATTATACATGATGCTATTTTAAACACAGTTCTGAAAAAGTGAACCAATCACCTGTTGTAACTAGATTTAGAGAAGGGAGAACAGGAACTCATGGTTAAGCCCAAAATAACAAGACACTGACATTAGGTTCTCATTTCATGATTCCTAGCAGGCAAATGAACAAGCTTATTCTGTGATGTTGCATTTTCCCCATTGAATATTGTTTAAAACATCAAGTTCGCATATGCATCAACATATATGTTTAGGGCTGTAGAGGAGGAACAAAGTAAAGCTTTAGCTCCTTTGCCCCTTTTGCCGTGCATAGTCTTGGCCTTCTGAAATTCAAGAGCTCAACCTATGATATAGAAAGATCACCTTTTTCTCAAGGCTTCCTGAGTGACTTAGAATTCAGAAAATCATTTTAACAATGTTTTTTATTAAAGTTTTAAAATATAAAGATAAAAAACAATACAAACTAAGAAAAATAAAAGAATAAAAATAAAAGTACAGAGAAAAAGAAATAAAGAAATTACTTTCCCCTTGATCCAGATAAGTACAATTTCAGTAATTTACCATTTCTCTGACAGTTCAAGAAAAGATTTCTTCTTCCCATATCTCATGTCTTATCTACAAACAAATTATGAAGCATTATTATTTAGTCCTAATTAGCAAAAGTCCATTAAGGGTTACCACAAATAGCAATATATATATATTTTAGCCTTAATCAAGTAAATCATTCATATTCCTTGCCTTGCCTTTTAATATAGTGACTTAATACTTTCTCAAAAAATACAATTAAAAAGCTCTTCTTCCCATATCTTTTTATCTATAAACAAATCTTTTAGACTTGTCATTGTCAGATCTAGTCAATAAAAAGCCATTAAGAGCTATCAGAAATAACAATGTGCATACTTACATACATACACATTATTTATCTTTTTAAAGTTTTTAAGCCACCTAGAGTTGCTTTATTGGTAAGAAAGGAGATATATAAATTATTATAAACCTTGGTCAAATAAATCCACTTTGTATTCCTTCCATTTACTGTTAAGCAATCTTGATCTTTAATCCTTTCAAATGATACTTTGAAAATTGATTTATAATCATTCATTCTCTACCACGCAATTCTAGGCACATGGAGATGAACTTCTGAATTAAGTTATTGATATCACATATTTTACATTATTGAACCAAGCACTGATATTATCCTCCTTCATTTCATGGGATCAGATCTCCATGTTCACAGAAACATATCTGTATGGATTGAGTTTCCATATGATATAAATGGGAAAGTTGTGCAGGCAATGGGTTGGGTCTTTTGTGCCCTTAAACAAGCAGTAATTGTGATGTTTTGTAGCTGTGCTACCTGATCCAGAATATCAGAACATAGCCTCCATTCAAGATCCATTGTTTGGACCTTGTTTGCTCACACCTTGCTTTCTCTAATGACTGTAGGTCTGGATCTCCCACAGTATGGAGTGTTGGTTATGGATAAGCATTGGCTATGGATACATAAGGGACAAATGCAACATAAATGTCTCAATTAGTTTATACTTTAAAATGGTCAGATATTCCATTAAATGCATAACTACCATGAGACAGATGTTGCTGCTGATATTTTATTTTATGAATAACACAGAATTCTATATCTAAGTCATCTAGAAATTGGTGGCTAATTCTGAACAATCTTTTGGATTGTTGATTGATTTATCTGTAAAATTCTAATTACTGTATGCATATCTTAATTATTTGTCAACTAAATGTTTTTACCCTCTTGCATATCCACAGGTAAGAAGGGAACTGGTTTTTCTTTGTTCAATGAGCCATGAAGGAAGAGAGCTCAATAGCTCATCCTTCCCATGCCTTCTGAACAAAGGTTCTTTTCATGAAGAAAAAAGCTAAGAAAAAAAATGGAACTACATTAAAATCCAGGACATCCTGGATTTCTTCTAAATCAATAAGTTACATGCACCCTTCCTTTTTCAGAACAATGCTACAAAAAAGAAGAAATTGAGCTTTTCCATGTTTAGTCTAATTTGGTTTCAATCAGAAAGAAACCAAATAATCGAAAATTAACTCATAATGGTTGAATTGGTCTTGCATATACATGCACAAAATATTCTCTTCTGTAATTTTAAAACAATAAACTTGACAGAAAAGCATCCTGAGAACTGTGATATTAACTAGCTAGCTCAAATCTTTTAGGGAGACAAAACATGGTAAAGCGGAGAGGTTGGGTTTCAGAAATTAGAGAATTGTTTCAACATTAACCAGCACTGTTTGAAGAAATGGAAATTAGTTCCTAAGTTACAGTTGGAAGAGCTATAGGAATTTAGTGCCAAAGAAATAAAAAAAAGTATGTTAATCACATTACTAGAAAGGCATGTAACTACATCTGGCTCCTTAGGTCCAAGGGAATAGCAACCAGCTTGGGATGACAACAGAGTGTAAGGAATGATGCATAAGAACTCCTGAAACAGTATTGGACCATACATTTGTGAAAAAGGTGGCATAGTCACCGCCAATTATCTCATCATCCATGTTGCTATCAGTAAAACGCTGCCCTGTTACCTTCTGCCATTTACTGTGGTAGGAGGAAGGGTGCTGAAGACCAAACAGCAGCTTCCTGAAGGTGCCAGTTGCCATCCACAGTATAAGGTCTATGGGACATAGGCCCAGATTATTTCTGGCTCCAATTGTTTCTGCTTGTCCCACAAACTGACAGGACAGGCATTCTTGGGTCCCATCTGATTAAGCAGTTAGTATACCTTGTGGGATCCTAGAGCTAGAGAGAGAGAGAGAGAGAGAGAGAGAGAGAGAGAGAGAGAGAGAGAGAGAGAGAGAGAGAGAGAGAGAGAGAGAGAGAGAGAGAGAGAGACTGTAGATCTACGAGGGTGAGTCAAAACGTAATGCCATTTTCTTTAGGACAGGTATAATTACCAACACAGGAACATGTAGCATACATCAAAATGAAGCTGGTCCTCTGTGGATCACATCCCTACTTCTCAACATAGTCACCGTTTCTCTCAATAGCAATGTTACACCTTCGAATGAGAGCGTGTATCCCTGTCTCGTAAAATTTTGCTGACTGTTCTTTGAGCCACTTCTTCACTGCAGTTTTCACTTCCTCGTCACTGGAATAATAATCCTCCATACTCACTAGATTTAGCGCCTTCAGACTATCATCTCTTCAGCCCCATGAAAGAGGGTTTGAGAGGCAAACATTATTCCAGTGATGAGGAAGTGAAAACTGAAGTGAAGAAGTGGCTCAAAGAACAGTCAACAAAATGTTACGCGGCAGCAATACACGCTCTCATTCGAAGGTGGAACATTGCTATTGAAAGAAACGGTGACTATGTTGAGAAGTAGGGATGTGATCCACACAGGACCAGCTTCATTTTGATGTATGCTACATGTTCCTGTGTTGGTAATTATACCAGTCCTAAAGAAAATGGCATTACGTTTTGACTCACCCTCATAGATATAGAATTCCACAGACAGACAATGCATATGGAAATTAAGATGCTGGACTACAGGTGGGGAGACTGTGATTCTTGTTCCCCATTCACACAAACTCCAGCTTGGTTACTTTAGTTAGTCACCTAGTCTCAGCGCTAGACAGGAAGTTGGAAAAAAATATCTCTGTCAACCCTCACTGAACCAGCATGGTAGATTACTGTCTATAATTTCAGTGCAGAGGCCTTTATTCTGCGATGGCTTGATTTAAGCTAATAATGATGATTATTCCACTGAAGGTTAGCACTTTATTTTGATGTCCTTGAAAATATTACCTTAAATCAAGTGCACAATAAATTTGCAACTAGGAACTAAAACTTGTGCTTCAGACTGGGTCATGTATGTCAAAAAATGTCGCTTCTAGGAGAAAATAAAGCCATTTCATACCTCTGGGACTTGCAGTGCTGAAATCACTAACATGTAATGGAGCAACAAATGCCTTGCTTGCTCCAATGCCCACAGCTGACCACATCTAGCCTAACTCAGAGACACTGCAGTAAAAAGTAGAAATTTATTTCTTCTGGAGGAAAATTCTCAGAGGAAAGGAAACTTCTGCCAGCTAAACCTGGAATAAATGAACATAATCATCAATCACTGCATGAAAGTTATAAAGTTTCATTTTTTTGAAAAAATCTTGATGTTTTGTACCATCTTTGCATATAGATGTTTCTTGCTTCACTGAAATTTAAACAATGTTTGTTCTGGATCCAGGAAATTAAAGAACACATTCTATTTTTGAATATTTTAGCATTAAAAAAAATAGAAATAGGCTTTTGTGTTTTGGATTGTTTTAGAATGTAAAGGGCTCCATAATTCATGTCAAGTCTGGATGTGGTTGATTCCAAAATGCTAAAGGAATGTTAGAACGTTTCTTAGGGAATCAATATTTTAATATGCAATAATTGCAGCTGCAGATTAAACCTTCTTCATAAGACTCAGAAAGGACAGAAAGGGTCAACCTGCTAATGGTGGCCTCTTGACCTAGGGAGTCATGAAGAATTTGAGGCCAAGCAAAGTAGCTAGATGTCATTAAAATATTGTTGCAAAATGCAATCTTTTTTTTAATGAAACCCCAAATGCTAGTATATCTGTCTAAATGAGAGTTTGGTCCAGGAAAGGATATTAAACCTAATCATTGTCTCAGCTGAAATCTGTGCTTTGTTAGCTGGCCAAGAGCTTTGCTTATCCATTTGTTTAACTGAGCGATTTGTTTCTCTTAGGGATGGTAATTAATGTTTTTGTTGTCTGCTGAAATCTTCCACTGGCTCATTTTCCAGTTATTCCAGCTTCCAACAGAGGAATCAGTGAAGGGTTAGATGCCCTGGGGGCTGAAAAGAGCTGAAAAACCATTCTTCCAAGAATTTCTGGGTCATTGTCTAATTGATACTAGCATTGGCATGCTTCATATTCCAGCATGCTCCAGCTCCACAAGCAGTTCAGATTCTCAACTCAGCCATGTGTGACTACTGTAGGCAGTATATTGGAACCCACAATAACACTGTCATCTAAATCTAAAAATGGTTCAGTCCCAAGCATACAATTACAATGAGCACAGAGACTTTTCTCTTCATCTGGGAACATCAGCATTGCATTCATTAGTGTTAAAAGAAACACTTCCCAAGCAAACAACTTGCTCTGTTTAGATAATTAATTTTTAATATCCATGGCATCAGATTGGCTTTTGAGATAGGAGTGCTTTCTACAATGTAGAGAGACATACAAATCACTTTTTTGTTCTGTAACACAGAGAGGGTTCCTAGGTGTTGAGACAATGTGATAGGAAATTAAAATCATTGTGATGATAAACTTTCTGAAAGTCTAAATGGGGAAAAAAACCACCACAATCACAGTCCAGCATGCTCATATCAAGAAGATGAACATGAATACATCCAACAATTAACTAAAATTTAGTGTTTAAAAAAACCCTCTATTTAGCATACACAAGTTGACTCAGAAGTTCTATTATGTAAACTGTGGTATTAGAGTGCAGTTAAAATTATTCCTATGCATCAACTCTTTCATTAATTGCTGGTTGCTATTAATTAGATAGTTCTTGAAATTCTATGATTTTGAGTAGTTTGTATTTGCATGAGCTGTTATTTTAAAAAGTAATGTATTTCACTAATTTAGCATTCAAGGTAAAAAAAAAGCATATTGTAACATTTCCAAATGAATTTTAAAACGAACAATGATCAATGGACAATGGATTGAAATCAACCCATTTTTATTTGGGTACCACTTTTCATATTTACAAATCATTAAATAAAATCATATTCCAAGCTAAATTCATAATCTAGCCAAAGATGAAGACCTTTAATGCACTTTGATTTTAGTAAAAGAAATTTAAATACATTTTAGCTGTGATCTCTGGAGCTAAAACACATTTCTGGATGGATTATGAGGTATATTTAATATAATGATAACAACTAAATTGAATAATTATATTGTTGTATTTTTATTTTTTCATGAATGAAACTTGAGCATTCTCTCAATTACTGAAAGCTCTCAGTGTTTTCATCATAATTCAGGAGAGTAGAAATTCCATTGTGTTCTGCCGTTGTGTTGATCTGTGTCAAGCAGCCTAGTTCAGTATCAGATTGCATTTTAATATTAATACAAAGTGATTCTCAGTTTCCAAAGTAAATTTTAACTCCCATCCCACAAATGCACATCCTGGGATGACTTGCTCTATGTTGCAGGTTAAAACAAAAGAGAGAGAGACGAAGAGATGAATAGCTGTTGGTTCATATTAATATGATTGCTCATTTTTCTAGTGACATGTGTGGATATGTGTCAAGGTGTTCCTCGCCATAGAGAGGTACTAAAAATAGAAAACAAAGGGGGGGGGGAATCCAAAATAGATTTTAGATAATCACCCACAATGGAAGATACTTTATTATTTCAACTGCATTGAAGTATGTTTACCTAATGCAGTTCAATTCTCCAGTGGTTCTACGGGGGGAAAACATTAAATCTGGGAAATGTAATGTAAGCTGTGGATGAGGCTTCATGATCTCGTCACCAAAAAAAAAAAGACATTGATATTTCCTTGACCATATTTTCAGCTTAGTTTTCTGCAAAGATCAGGAGGAGGAGAAATCTGGGAGTACAATTGTAGCAACTTCTGAATCAGAAGTGGTCTTGCATTGTCCTGAGAATAACAGTGAGATGCCATGTCAGGCAACAGCTTCAGAGCTGCTCATGAAATACCCACCTAGGGAGGGGCAAGCAAGGTGTTGGCTGAGAAACATATGTGATACCCTTTGTCCCTCAGTTTGAACTACATTATTACCTAAATATGAGTACAAATCTGGCTGAACTGTGGGTGTAGTTAGCCTCTTGAGCTCTAGAGGGAAGAGGGAAGGAGGGTTTATTTCTGGAAAGATAATTCAGTTTCTTACTTACACATTCCTAGGATGAGAAGCAAAGAAAGTCCAGTTGGCTTTTGAAAAAGCACCTTTGAGACAACCATGACCTGGATAACAGAATCTCCATAGACAACGGTAGCTAAGGTTTCCTATCACCATAAATTAAATTCCCAGTGCAATTGTCTCTAATCCTCTTCAAATATCTTATTTACTGCTCACTTGAGCCGTTTCATGGTGGCTATATACATGGGCAGCTGCAGAGGACATAGAGAATGGCCTTGAAGGACAGTGGGAAGATCCTGTCAGGCTGTGATTTTATGTTGCCTGTTACATGTATATGCAGGGAGTTGCATCCCTATCAAATATAATGGTTTATTCCTGAGCACGTGATTAATATGTTCCTAGTACGCATGTGTACATTCCTTTCTTTTGATTCTTCCCTTTTGTTCTCTGCTTTTGGACGAAGCAACACCTATGTTTATAGCCAGAATGTGATTTATTATTTTTGTAAAGAAATAAATATCTTATACCTTAGAATTATAATGCGGTTTATTTTGACAATGTCAGAGTTCAAGGAAAAGATTCATTTCGCCTCTGATAAGAGTAATTCTTATCTCAACAGATCCATTACCAAGCAACAATCAGAGAAGCAGGACAAAGACCCAATATTTCAAGTAGGTCCCTCCCTAATTCACACAAAACTAAAGTGAGGGAGGATAGATGGACATTTGGACTTGAAAGATTTTGCCACTACAGCTGTTATAATAAATATAATAAAATATAATAATAATAATAATAATAATAAATATAATAAAATGTTAAAAATAGATTTAGACCTATACGGCATTGGTTTCTTAGTCTGATCTATAGGACTGTCACCAGCTTCTTTCCCATAATAACACACAACACACTAATTGCTAAGTCTGTGTTAGCAAATCACAATGTAATATGCTGCATACCAAAAACACAATGACCTTGTTCACACCATATGCTGAGCTAAAGGGTGAGTTCCCACAATATGTTGAACCACAAACTTACCTAACTGGATTTCAGCTCCTTCAAATGTGCTAAGTGAAGTCAGCTATCAAGTGTGAACTTCTGGAAGGAAGAGGCGTTAGTTCACACTATGCTCCAACTTACAAGTTCAAATTAGTAATGCAACAGTTCTGTGAATGGCTCCTGTCAAGGTGGTAATCATTAAACATCCTGAATTTAATTTTTATTTGAGTTCATTGTTTATTCTTCTCCCAATACACGATCCCACCTTGGTATATGTATTTTCCCTCAAGATAGTACTCCATGCATCTGAAGAATTGGAGTAACGTCATTAGTCATAAGAGCCTCCTGAAAATAAACTCAGAACATAAAATTTCATTTGGACCCTAAGTGAAAACTCTTCATTTTTAAGGAGATTTCAGAGCCAAATTAAACACATATCTGTGAATATATACATAAAGGGCGAGGGGAGAGGAAAAGGAATGTCCCTTGCAGTAAATAATTGAAGATTGGGTGGGGGCTATTTTATGCCATAAACCATGCAGAATGACTATTTCAAAGTTGTTGTTAGGAAAATGCACTATAATTTATATGTATAATTTATTATAAACATAAAAATATTTATATTAGGATATATTTGTTTTATGAACAATCAATTATCATATAAAAATGATGGTCAAGAAATTATTTCCTTTAAGAAAGAAGTTACCAGAAAAAAAAGATTTCTTATTTTTAAAAAGAGGGCTTAGTAGCTCAGACTATTTCCTGTTTATTTCTGTTTGGGTCTTAATCCAAATGAAAATCTAGTATATCAATTCTTCTGATGTTCTACTTACTTGTGCTGCAATAAACAGAAGTCCTGCATATATGCCATTGTCAAAAAGCCAAATAGCAAACAAGATAAAAGGCTGCCCTTCTATTTTGAAAAGAGCTACATTGAAACAATGGATGCAAAGTGAAGGCAGCCCAAGAGAATATTCTCTCTCTTTCAAGAAAGTTCAAAAAAAAAAAAAAAAAACCACCCCACCCTATCATCAAGCAATCCCAGTGTGTTCACGAACACCAAAGGATGGGGCAGGCAGGAAAAACAATGTGGCCTCTTCCCTTTACAATGCATTCACTGTACAGAGGATTGATGGGGGAATTTATGTGCTAGTGGAAAAATGAGGATGAGATGGGTATGTTCATGCAACTGGAAGCATGGAGGGAGGGGAAACCTTCTGTCTGAGTTGTAAGATCCTGGCATACACGTAGATTTCTGCCTCATAAAAATCAGAGTTAAATGGCTTACCAGTATGTTGCACATATAGTAAAGATGCAAGATATACATTTATTGAAAAGAACGTTCTGAACCCAGTTTGCATGCTGAGAGAACATCTGGCATTTTATTGTCTGCTTTGTTTATCAACTGCTTATTTCGGTCAATCTTGAGTAAAGAATTTGGAATTAAGACAGGATGGAAGCTACACAAAAATGCAGACTTTGGCTTTTGTATGCATTAAGTATCACAACATTAATGCCTATTTCCATCTTCATTTGCTAAGACAGATGGACATATCTCCAGGATTTTTTTGGTGCAGAGGCCAGGATTTGATACTGCTGTTCTCAGTGTTTGTCTCAACAATCACACAACAATGATTCCCTTGGTAACCTGGCAATTGTGGTGTGTCATTTAAGATGTATATGGGAATCTATATGAATAAGATATACTATAAGATGTCGATAAATTGTCTAAAATACCTTTGATATTGTATCTCTCTTAAAACTACAGGCTTATCATCATTTTAGCCATTGTTTATCCACTGCAGGATGAAAGCCTCTTCCACATGTTTCCAACCATTACGGTTCTGAGCTTTCTTTTGCCAATTGGGCCCACAATACTTGCTGATGTTGTTGATCCATCTTGTTTTAGGTCTCTTTCATGGACGCTTTTTATCAAGTGGGATCAGCGGTGGGTTGTTCCCGGTTCAGCCCGGTTCTAAGAACCGGTAGCGCCGGTGGTGGGAGGCTCCGCCCACCCACCCAGGACGCTCCACCCACCTGCCCGGGACGCTTCTGCGCATGTACAGAAACGTTGTGTGCACACGCGAGCGCGCATGCGAACCGGTAGTAAAGGGTTTTAGAACCCACTACTGAGTGGGATCCATTCTATTTGTTGTTGTTAGTTGCAAAGTCATGTCTGACCCATCATGACCCCATGGACAACGTTCCTCCAGGCCTTCCTGTCCTCTACCATCCCCCAGAGTCCATTTAAGCTCACGCCGACTGCTTCAGTGACTCCATCCAGCAACCTCATTCTCTGTCGTCTCCTTCTTCTTTTGCCCTCAATCTTTCCCAGCATTAGGCTCTTCTCCAGGGAGTTCTTCCTTCTCATTAGGTGGCCAAAGTATTTGAGTTTCATCTTCAGGATCTGGCCTACTCCTAAATTTACCAGGTTGCCTTATGCCATCTATGTATGTGTGTGTTTGCTTTTAATCTTTTATTTTACTTCATTCAGTAATAAAATCTTCCAGAATGAACAAATTTCTCTCTATTTACCAAAATAATACTATTTTTATTGACTGGCTAGCTAAAATGTTGCAAGAACTAGTTCACCAAAATTACTTGTACTTAATTGGCTTTGGATCCTTTGCACTGAGCATAGAAAAGTATCTCAATGCAAGGACCAGTAAGGACTGCTTATGACAATGAAAGCCTTTCAACACCTGATGCTATCTTGTAAGGTAGTTCTCAGCAACCTACTATTCTGGAAGGTGAAATTCAATTTATTTGTAGGGCACCAAGATGGGGAAGGCTGACAAAGATTATATTTAGTCCACTTTACTTACAAAGTTAGAAAAAATATATTGAGCATACAGTATACTCAATACTGTAGAATATATGAGAACAAGTATATGTGAGAACATAAAGCAATCAGTTTTTATTAGGGTGTCAGTTGATAGCTCTGAACGTAGAGATCCTTAGGCAAAAACTTCAAACCAGCCAGAAATCAGCAGGCTGCCTTATGCCATCTATTAGTCATTCCACTTCGGCTCTGCGTTTGCAATTTGGGCATTATAGTTGAAATCTACCTTGCAGGCCTGACATAACAATTAAAAACAATACTTTGAAAAGCCTGTAGTGCATATATATTCATGTCTTCTGTCATGCTCCTGCTCAAATAGGTGTTGTTTGTTCTTGAGGTATTAAAAATAAATGCCAGTCTATTTGATTACTGACCGGTGAAATGAATGTACGTATATATCACACAGACAATGGTCAGATTCAAGACATCTTCAGCCTTCCAATTAAACTAATTTATGGAATCAAAATTAGTACTTTTAAAATACATTTAAATTACTACATTTCAAGGAAGTTTCTCTAAGAAACCAAGACACTGGTGAGGGGAACTAGCAAGTTATGAATGGGCATTGTTCCAAATTTAATATGCACCATTATTTTCATTTCCTGCAAGCAGCACAACCACAATTATAATTATTAGACAAATCGTGATCACACTTTACCACACTTTATATTACAGAGCATTTGTATCTCTTGTTAGGAATTGGCTCAAACCACACTATGACTCAAATGATATGAAAAATGGTTATAACTGTGAATGGGGCTCCAGCAATGTTCCAATATCTATTTGTTTGAATAATTTGTCTTTTGTCGCTGATAGTGGTTTTTCATTTTTCTTCTTTCTTATTCTATGAGGCTTACCTATTTGTGTATGTGTTGGTTTGGGTCATCCTTCTCCCATCTCTAGCTAGTATTCTTTTCTTTATTTGAAGCACCAAATATGAACGATAGGCAAGGGAACCTGTAACAAATCTGAAAGTTATGAAGATAAATTGGCACTAATTTTATGATGTGATTAATACAAGTTGACTCAACATCCTGGAGAAACCAACACTGCTACCTTGGGAAATACATTTCAGCACCAATTATTCTGAGGTGTTATATCTGATTAATTATGCTCTCGCTCCATTAGATAATTGATAGACAATTTTGCATTTGTCTCCCTCATACAGTTCTCCTTTATTTTGATAAAAGAACATATAACATAGAGTAATCTGGTTGGATGGGACCTTGGAGGTCTTCTAGTCTAACTCCCTGATCAGGACAGCCTATATCAGTGATGGAGAACTTTTTCGGCACCGAATGCCCAAACTGGAACACGCATGTGTGCATGTGTGCCGGAGCGTGGAGCACCAGAAACCTGAAGACCAGCTGGCCAGGGTGCATGTGCACACCGGCCACCTGGTCTCTGGGTTTCCGGCACGCGCATGCGCAGTGGCCAGCTGGTCTTCACATGCACCAGAGTGCCGAAAACCCAAAGACCAGGTGGCCTGCACGCACATGCTCCAGCGTGCATGAAGACCAGCTGGCCAGTGCACATGCATGTGCTGGAAACCAGAAAAGCAGCTGGCAATGGCACGCATGCCCAGAAAGGGCTCTGCATGCCACCTCTGGCACACGTGCCATAGGTTCATCATATGGGCCTATATATTTTCTATACCATTCCAGACTTTCTTTGGGCTTGATGGAATCAAAAACGTCCCTTTTTTTTTGATGGGATAAAAAAGGATATTGTTTAGAATTTGTTTGAATGGAGAAGAGAATTTCACTGAATTTCACTGGGCAGGATGGGATGGTTCTTGAATTTATTTAATTACAAGGAGGCCAGATGTATTTCAGTGCCAAAATATCTTTCTAGCTTTCCCACTTTCCTAAGGAAAGAAAATTATGGGAAATCTTCTCCTAATAACAATATGTCAATGCAGATTCTCAGTCATCCAGATAGAGTTGCCTGGAAGTTGTATCATGGCAACTGGACTTCTTCAGTCTGAACTTCTTAGTCTGAGCTTTTTCAGTCTGACCAAGCTGATTAGGGGGACCCCATATATGTCCTCCAGGGTGGTTTCTAATCTGGATAGGTTCATTTTGTGAGTAGGAAGAGAATCATTGGAACGTAAATGTTCACACTGAGCAAGCTACTTGGATAAGCAGTGAACCAATAAGAAAAGAGGTCCAGTTGCCACGACTCAACTTCCAGAGTCCTACACCAAAAATAACATGCCATACCAGCTCTAACAAGTCACCTGTCTCAAACACAAGCAAAAGAAATTCGGAAGAAATTCTCAAGCAGTCTGATAATACCCAGTTTTGCTTCAAGAAAATATGGTTTAACCTGGCATGAGGCTGCCCTCTGAGAAGGATTTTAGTCCCAGTTTATCAGATTGAGAAAAGCTGATATAGAGTTAGATGGACAAATTGGGTATCTCAGTGAAAGAAGGACATTGCAAAAGGGTGTTCAATGAGATGTCACCAGAGAAAGGAAATTGGTGTAAGGGGGAATGAAAGAAGAAGATACAAATGTATATAGCTCAAAATTTTGCATACTTGAAATTACTTCAGCTGGGATGAGGGAAAAGAAAAAACTTAAATTAGCTTAAACATTGCTCATTCCATGATCATACACATTTGGCAAATTATCACAAGCATGTGCAACCTTGGGAGGGCGGGGTCACATGTTTTTATTTATTCAAATTATTCCCTTGGAACTCTCAATGGGTTACAAAATTCCCCAATCATTTAAAATATTTTAAAGTTCTTTTGGGGCCTAGCGAGATACTTAATATTGCATTATATTTTATAGTTGTCACTTAATCAAGCTATTTAATATTATAGTACATTTTAAAACTGTCACTTAATCACATTTTCTTGACCCTTTTATGTGAATTAGAGTGCGCTATAGATAAAAAATGGCATGCTTTAGTTTAAATAGATTCAGTATGTCCAGTCTGACAGTTACTTCTGACACATTAAAAGAATTTTCAGTGATTAATGTAACTGACACTGTTAAATGGTATAATATTCCATTTCTTCACCCATTAGTAGAAACAGCCTTAGCCACAGGAAGTAAAAAATACACCCAGCAGAACACAGGAGCAAAAACTGGAGATATAATGTATCACTAGGCTGTCTGAATTACTTATAACTTAACTGAATGTGTTTTTCCATAAGTGCATATATTAGAAAGGTACCAGGAGACAACTTTTACCACAAACTCACCTAACTTCTCCCAAGGCCAGCTCTCCATGGTCTGGCACTCTACAAAAAAATTGAATATCCACTCCCAAAATTCACAGCCAATCCAATGTATTCAGAGGGCATTATGTTCAGAAAGGAAGCTTTAGGTCCCCCCCCCTTTTTTTAATGAAAGCCAACTTCTCTGTGAAGCTCATATATATACCAGCATAAAATTTAATGGAGTTTCTTCTGAAAGCCATTTTTTTTCCTCCCTCTTTCTGTCTGCTGCCAGAAAAACTTCCAAGACACTCGTTTTTAATTTAGCTTTTGAAAAGTGAATTTGGTCAATTTCAATTGATGCTCCATTGATGAAGTTATTGTTTATCCTTTTGGATGACCTCACTAGTTAGTTGGTTGGTTGATTGATTGAGTGATCGATTGAGTGATTGATTGCTTGAAATATCCTGCCTTTACTTGAGGAGCTCAAAGCATCTTATGGGGGTTTCTTCAGCTATATGCCACAACAGTAATCTGGGAGATCAATGGGGCTGAGAGAGAGAATGACAGATCAAAAGTCTGTAAATTTTGTGGCTGAATGGGAAATTGAACCCAGATCTCCCAGATCAAAATTACAGAACACTGGGGGTATTATATGTGCCAGATTTATGGTTTTTGGAAGTAATATAAACATATTGGTGTTAAATACAAAAGTGGTAAAAGAATTGGTGCAAAACTACTAAACTACTCAAAGGATCCATTTTTCCACTGGATACTGAGCTTTTAGCAAAAATAAAGTTAGCTTTTGCCATTGTCTAGCTATACCTTGACACTACCTGGCCAAGACACATCAACTGATTGCACTTTCAATTGACTGAGGTTCACTGAGTAAGTGAAGAGAGGAACACCAACAAAAACCTGGCAACAGAGTTTGATAGGAGTTTAAACATTCTCTTTTACTGTAGTGGAAATTCACTAACCTTGAAAATATGAGAAAGAAACAAGAAGAAATAAAATTCTTTCTATTGGTGGTGCCTTGGGAACATAAGTGAAGATGAGTGAGCATGCTATGACTTGAATTACTTGTGGCATGTTTGTCTGTCTGCATTTATGACAAGTGTAAATTTGTAGTAATGCTTAAAGAGAAGGTAAGAGAACTGGAGCAACAAGTGATAGCACTTCAGGTTTTTTAAAAAAGATCAATATCTATTGGACCAACAAAGCAGCCCTTACCAGAAGATCTGACTGAAAAAAGTAACTCTCTATTCAAATGAGATTGACAATGAGGTGGGGGGGAAAGGAATTTAGAAATATTCTGTATCTGATACTGATTTGCAGCATTCACAAGAAATCAGCACTGAAAGGTTTTGACCTTTAAGGCCCTACATGGCTCAGGGCCAGGTTACTTTCGGGACCGCATCCTACCACATACCTCCCTACGACCAGTTAGGTCCCACAGAGAGGGCCTCCTCCAGGTCCCATCAGACAAACAATGTTGGTTGGCGGGGCCGCGGAGGAGGGCCTTCTCTGTGGGAGCCCCGTCCCTCTGGAACCAACTCCCACCAGAGATCCGGACCATCCCCACTCTACTGGCCTTCCGTAAAGCCGTGAAAACATGGCTCTTCCAACAGGCGGGGTGAACAAGGAGATCAGATTCCCCCATGAATGGTGTTTTGTTAATGTTTTTATATTGTTTTATTTTTTAAATTGTTATTGCTTTTAATGTACGTTTCTTATCCATGTTGTACGCCGCCCTGAGTCCTACGGGATTGGGCGGCCTATAAGAGCGTAGAAATAAAATAAATAAATAAATAAAAGTTAGAAGGAAGAAAAAGAGATACAGCAGATCCCTTAAAGGAACTCGGGGTGCAGATGGTAGATTTTTGAAGTTACCCCCTGCAAAACACCCAAAGAGAAGAAATGTAACATTTGGAGGTTCAGCAGTATGAGGAACTAAAACAAGCACATTGGTTCATGAAGCATGCTTTCTGTGAGAAGGATGGATGAGAAATGTGACAGAACAACTTTGAAAACTTATGAAGCCCACTGACTGTTACAATGTAGGACAAACCATATTGCCAAATGCAGTTAGAACCATACCATCTACATAACAAAGCCTGGGGTGGGTTTCAAATGATACGTTTATTTAGTTATTTATTTTCTATCCTGCCCTTATTATTTTTACAAATAACTCAAGGTGGCAAATATACCCAAATATTCATTTCGTCTCCTATTTTCTCTACAACAATAACCTTGTGAGGTCAGTTGAACTGAAAGACAGGGACTGGCCCAAAGTCACCCAGCTGGCTTTCATGGTCAAGGCAGGACTAGAAATCACAGTCTCCTGGTTTCTAGCTTGTTGCCTTAACTAATGAACCAAGCTGGTATTTTCATCTATCCCTAGAGCCCATTAAGGAAGACTAGAAAAGGAAAGAATTTTGCAAATGAAAGCCTTACTCCAGAAACGGTGCTGTCAAAGTTTCGATTTCTGGACCCCGTGTTTGTATGATGGATTGCTGGCACACAAAAATAAGCATTGGGGGGGGGGGGAAATGATTGTAGATTGAATCATATCAGAGTTGGAGATGATGAAAACCCTGATACAGTTACCTCAGATACAGACTTTTCCACTTTTCCACTATAAGGAATTGCAATATTGCTATTATGAGGTCTATTAAACCACTCAATGAAATCAGAAAGATTATACACTAATGCTCAGAGTATGAGAAATAACCAAGCTAAGTCTCAACTCTTAGCAGAGGAAGGCGAATATCATTTGATATGTATAATTGAGAGCTTGTGGGATGTTTTCCTATAATTAGAGTATAGCAATCAAGAAATACAATGTGTTCAAAATGCAGTTGCACTACATATTGTAGTTGTATCCATACCTGGTCAGAAATCCAAGTGAATGGATTTGACAATACTTTAAAGAGCATCTGGGTCAAAATAAGTGGAACAGCAAGTTAAAGCAATATGATTAGTGTCAACTATCTTCCATCCAAACACAGAGAAATGAACAAGCAAATTGCAGACCTGTCAAATAGACACAGAGTAGTAGTGATAGATTATTTTAATTATATATGGTGGAACACAAACTCCGCCAAGCCTAGTCCTTCCAGAAAATCCCTGTCTTGCCTTGCTGACAACTTTCTCTTCAGAGAATGGAAGACGATTAGCCATCTGTGATCTAAAATTAACCAGAAAGAAAGACTTCATTGAGGCAGTGGGAGTAGCAGAAGCATTGAGGGAAAGTGACCATGAAATACTAGGGTTCTTGATTTAAAGAGACACTGAGAAAAATTGAATATCTTAATCAATACGTTTTTACAATGGGGGACGTTCATAGAAGAAGAAATTCAAGATGGGTGGAATTCCTGAAAAAGAAGTTATAAAAAGCAAAAGGACAAAGAATGAGAAAAAGGGAAAAAACAGCAGAGGAAGCTAGTGCGGCTGCACAAAAATATTGCTATAATTCAAATAATTATAATTCCAATAAGTTGGAAAGAAGAACAGATCAGCAACGGAGAATATACCGATATGTCAGAATTGTAGAGTATGTATGTGTTGAAAAAGATAATGCTCAGAATGGGCTGAGGTTACGGTAATTAAGTATGCTAAGAACAATAAGGGGACTTCTTCAGACATTTTTCTCCAAAATAAAAAGATGAATTGAAACATTATACCTTCTCAATAAAGGTGGCAAAATGCTAATGGGTTACAATGAAAATACAGACCTATTCAACAATTACTTTGCCTCAGTCCTCTATATTAAGAAGGTATGAGTTCATCCAGGTAATTGTAAAGAACAGAATGAAGGGATAGAATGGAAGCTTAAGGCTAATAAAATTAAAGTTAGGGAATATCATTTTTATGAATGAATTTAAATCTCTGAACCCACTTGAAATGAAATAGGAGGAAATTTATCTATGGTGTTCAACGTTTTTATTAATAGACTGGATGAAAAGATACAGGGATTTTTTTCCAAATGTGTGCAAGACACACAATTAAATAGGATTGCTCCTACCTTCAAAATACTGTAAGGAAATTCAAGATAATTTTGATAGCTTACAGGAAGGGGCTGGAAGTAACAGAATGAAATTTAAGAGAAACAAATGCAAAGTTCTTCTCTTGGGAAGCAACAATCAAATTATAGGAACAGGTTACACTAGTTTGGTAGTAATGTTTGTGAAAAATTCATCATCACAGTTGATTCAGTGATTTGTACACTGGAAATGAGGCAGCAATAATTCAAATTTATTCAATGTTGGCTATCATGTCCAGTTGGGCACCACTTTTAAAAGGTATTCAGAAAAACTGCAACTGTAACAAACTTATTATGGGAGTAAAAACTGGAAAAAAAAGGAAGGTTTAGTTTAAGAAAAGATTGAGAGAGGATATGACATACCAAGTGCCTAAAAATAAACAAATAATTTTTAAAAAGATATGATAATATGCAATTACACAATAAGATAACATACCAAAAAAAAAAAACATGTTCTGTATCATCCCAGAGCGCAACATGCAAATTGATGGGTTTATGTTAAAAGAAAAGTTGAGTTGGAGAAAAAAGTTCTCAATTCTAACAATAACAACAATTAAACAATAGACTCACTTGCCCAGAGACTGGAGAAGAGTAAACAATGGCAACAGCATTGCATTGTCCTGCTGAAAGCTCTGTCTTTTTTATATGTGCATTGTAATGGCCTTGTCTGCATGTATGAAAGGAGCATTGTGATGACACTATGATGTTTGTTTCATTTGGATCAAAGCAGCAGATCCTGCAGATGTCTGTCCCTGGAAAGGTGATGAATTTTCTTCTATTAGATCTGGTCATGTAGAGGCCATTTGGATTCCTACACCAATTAATACCCTGTCCGTTTTGAATAAGTATCTTCAATCTTGGTGTGAATAGATTCCCAACTGTATATTTCCATAGATCCATCCCACCCCTTAAAGGACCTAATGGTAAAGACTATAAAGATGAAGCAGTTAAAGCCAACCTCTTTAACACATTCTTTGGCTCAGTCTTTGTGAACAGCAATGGCTCATGCCCAATATTTCCTAGTCGTACCACAAATAATTACAGTGATCTAACACAAACTGATTTTACAGAAGATAATGTTGTAAAGGCATTACGCAACCTAAAACTATCTCTATCTATTGGACCTGATGGACTATGTGCTTCTTAACAAAGCTCTCCAAAACCATAGCCGAACCTCTAAGCATAATCTTTGAAAAATCTTTCAGGACCAGCTCCTTACCCAACTCATGGTCACTAGCCACAGTCATCCCTATCTTCAAAAAAGGAGATCCCAGCAATGTTGAAAATTACAGACCAATCTCATTATGTTGCATCATCTGCAAAGTCATGGAATCAATCATAAACCAATCCATTACCCTCCACTTAGAAACTAACAACAACTAACAAACAATTTGGTTTCAGGCAAAAATAATCTTGTAATCTGTAACTCCTACACTGCAAAAACATATGGACTACACAACTCAATAAGGGTAAAGCAATAGATGCAATTTACATAGACTTTTGTAAAGCCTTTGATCCAGTGATACATGACAAACTACTTCTGAAACTAAAATCTTATGGCATCTCTGGACCCCTACATGATTTGATAACTGCATTCCTGTCAAACAGACAACAAGTGGTTAAAATAGAGAGTTCTCTATCAAATCCTGCACCTGTCAACAGTGGTGTCCCTCAAGGCAGCGTTCTAGGACCAACACTCTTCATACTTTACATAAACAACCTTTGTGATCATATTATAAGCAACTGTGTCCTCTTCGGTGATGATGTTAAACTATTTAACACCACAGGCAATGCTACTACCCTTCAAAAAGACCTTGACTATGTATCAGAATGGTCAAACAATTGGCAACTTCAAATCTCAACCAACAAATGCTCTGTCTTACACATTGGCAAAAAGAATCAGAACACAAAATACAAGCTTGGAGGACACGACCTTGTAGACAACCCTCACTCTGTCAAGGACCTTGGAGTACTCATATCTAATGATCTAAGTGCCAAAGCCCACTGTAACATTGCCAAAAAGGCACTAAGAGTTGTTAATCTAATCTTGCGTAGCTTCTTCTCTGGCAATATTACACTGCTAACCAGAGCATTCAAAACATTCGCTAGACCAATTCTCGAATACAGCTCACCTGTCTGGAACCCGCACTGCATATTGGACATTAATACAATTGAGAGAGTCCAAAATATTTCACAAGAAGAGTCCTCCACTCCTCTGCTCGGAACAGAATACCTTATTCCACCAGACTTGAAATTTTGGGCTTAGACAACTTAGAGCTATGTCGCCTTCGATCTGATCTAAATGTAGTTCATAAAATTATCTGCCACAATGTCCTACCTGTCAATGACTACTTCAGCTTCAACCGCAACAATACATGAGCACACAATAGATACAAACTTAATGTAAACTGCTCCAAACTCGATTGCAGAAAATACGACTTCAGCAACAGAGTGATCAATGCCTGGAATGCACTACCCGACTCTGTGGTTTCTTCCCCAAACCCCAAAAACTTTGATCTTAGATTGTCTACTGTCGACCTCACCCCATTCCTAAGAGGTCTGTAAGGGGCATGCATAAGTGCCCCATTGTGCCTATCATCCCTGTCTTACTGTCCTGTTGTCCTCATTTATCTGTACTTACTTTGTTTATGTTTATGTTTATACCTGTATCTGCTATCTTGTACATGTTTGACAAACAAATAAATAAAATACAAAATATTTCTCTCTCCCTCTTCCTCTCCCTCTCCCCCCTCTCTCTCCTGAACAATTACTGCACAATTCCAGACAATGAGCCATGGTGGCACAGTGGTTAGAGTGCAGTACTGCAGGCTACGTCTGCTGACTGCCATCTGACTGCAATTTGGCAGTTCAAATCTCACCAGGCTCAAGGTTGACTCAGCCTTCCATCCTTCCGAGGTGGGTAAAATGAGAACCCAGATTTTTGGGGGCAATATGCTGACTCTGTAAACCACTTAGAGAGGGCTGTAAAGCACTGTGAAGTGGTATATAAGTCTAAGTGCTATTGCTATTGCTATCTCTACCCTAGACATTTATGCTGTTTCAAATCCACTTTGCTTCAAACAAAAAGTTGTTCGAAGAAACTGTTCCAGGCAAGTATGCAACATTGTCATTTCTTCGCCATTTCTAGAACAACGGTTCCCTATTTTTTACATATTGATATATACTAAGAATAGTATCATTGCTCCTAGAAGCAGGAAGCAGAAGACACCAGCCTGAAGATGATGAATGAGACTTCATCGAAACGTCGCCAAGACACTTCCAATTTCACGCGGGAGAAAACCCGAATACCCAAAGACCTACATACTAAGAATAGTGTATATATTAATAGTATGTAACAGTAAAAAGTTGAGATTGTAATGTTGCTATCTTATTCCACCCTACACTTAATAATGTTATAATAAAAATATTTTATTTATTTATTGCGTATATTCACCACCCATCTCCCTGACCTGCAACTCTGTGAATATATGTATTCACACACAACGAGAGAGCTCATGATTTAAACAGCAAATAAATATAGTATGTTAAATTTAGTTAAAAGAAAATATCATTAAAATAAAATAAAATATATGCTAAATATGGTAATTTCATATTTGGCTAGAAATTTACCTGAGGGGTAAAAAGAAAACCAAAGTTGATCATTCAAGGGATCAGAATTACATCCTGGGCAGAAAGTGTAAATGATTCTTAAGAGGCATCTTAAAACTCCACATTTCAGCTTAAGTAGCATTTGTATTCTGCTTGGTGCCAGCCTGTGCACTAGATCAGTCTTCCCTTCGTGAAGCTTAATACAACGCCCATCTTATTTCTCGCCCTTGGTCCCTAGATCCTTTTTGTTTGTTTAATTAATCTGACTGTAATTGTTCTTTCTTTGTATCTTAATCACAAATCAGATGTACAGTGTTTGCTAACAGCTGTGAATAAAAGAATAGTCCATTCTTGAAGTGTTATGTATGTTATTCTTGATAGTCTAATTAGAAAGGGTGAATAATACTCTGTTTAATTCATCAAGTAGGACAATTAACAATAACACTGATCTCTTTTTTTTGTTTGTTTGTTTGACAGAAGAATTTGTTTGATTACAGAACCGAATATAATGTAGCCAAATCGCCGTCAGTAATTCATTTCAGATAGCCAATTAAAAAGCCTGTGTGTTCAGTGCACATGCAAACAATGAACAATGGAGCAAACTAATCAAAGCATGATTAAAAAGTAAAAGCTTATGCTATGGCAATTGGGATGCCAATGGAGGTATGGGATGGTTAACAAAGACATGCTTTCTAGCGTTAGCCAAATAGACATACTTCGTCTGTCATCTGCACCATCTAAAGATGTGGAGGGTCTAGAAGTGCTTTAAATTAATTATTTAATTTCTTTTTTAATGAATAACAGAAAGGTTAAAAAAAGGAAAATAATTACCAAACACAATAATATATAAATAAATAGCTTATTCAAGCAAACAGCTAACATGAAAAGAAAACTTCAACAAAAGGGGGAAAGAAAACAGGAGCATGGGGCATTGCACTGTTTTTCTGAGGATCCTTTCTCAAACAAAAAGATGGATAATGACTGGGGGGGGGGATTCTTCGGATATTTGTAAAACTTTCCAAGCAAATTGTATAAAAAGTGTTGTGACTAGTTAAAGGCATTAATGCAAATTCCTGTCAAGACAACAAGGTTCCGTTTTTTTCAATATTCCCTGAAAAAGTTTAACCTGATACCTAACCATTGTATCCTAATATTCTGAAGATAGACAGAGCAACCTACATTAGGTTTATTGTTCTTCTGCAAATACATAGTAGATCTTCTATCACTCCTGCAAAGTTACCCCCTCTTTTTTGTTCCTAAACAATTTGAAAAACTTTAGTTCTTTTATAATGTAGATTCAGCTTTACCAAGAAAAATTGTCTGCAATGTAGCTAGAACTGCTAGGCCTCACTTCAATGGCCCACATCCCAGAAGACAGTTAAGAGATATATGCCAGAGCAAATAGCCTCCGAGCCAGAAATGTGTCATGATGTCACTGTAGGATCCATTCTTCTTATTTTACTACTCATTTCATAGTGAGAGAAAAGCTGACAGATCAAGAGTACTGAGCCTCTTTACAAATTAGCCACCTCATTGTAACATCAGCCTAGGATGTTGATAGACAAATAAACCCACACACTGACATGGATCTGCAGAGGGAGATATAATGGAGGAAAACCAAGTTATAGTCTATAGCTATGATGGCGAACCTATGGCACGTGTGCCACAGGTGGTACACGAGCCATTTCTTCCGGCATGTGAGCTGTTGCCCTAGCTCAGCTCCAGCACGCATGTGCGTGCCAGACAGCTTATTTTCAGCTTGCGCAGAGGCTCTGGAAGGGCATTTTTGGCCTCCGGGGGGCAGGGGAGGCCGTTTTCGCCCTCCAGGAAGCCTCTGGAGCCTGAGGAGGGCGAAAAATGGGCCTACCAGGCCCACCGGAAGTCGGGAAATGGGGGAACGGTGGGTCATGTGCGCATGCATGGAGGGGCATTTGTGCATATGCAGGGGGTGGGGCATGGGGGGCATTGAATTATGGGTGTGGGCATGCGCACGCGTGATAACACATGCACGCGCACTTTCGGCACCCAAGGAAAAAAAGGTTCATCATCACTGGTTTATAGCTACTCAACAATTTCACTGAACTTTACAATTGGTACTGAAATTCTTCCTGTCATTTTTGGAACAAGAATTTATATTAAACTTTTACATTTAATTTAACCTAGAAATATAATCAATAAAGTAGATTGGGGGGGGGTTAAGTATAAGTAGGATGGCATTGCACACCCTGTCTTATTCTATTAAGCACAGAAAGAGATAAATGCAACTGTTACGGCAGATTGCTTGGCTTTGAAGGCTAAAAATTAACAAACTGTCTGACACTTGTTACAGCAGGGATGAGAAACTTATTGTTCCAGATGTTGCCGAACTAAAATCTCAGTAGCCCAAGACATCATGGACAATCATGAGAATTGCTGGCTGCAGTTCAACATTAAGGAAGGATGTATCCTTGTACTGAAGCATTTACAATCCGCAGGTAGCTTGACTAATAATTTTTACATAAGGAATGCAAGCTTTTTATTTAAGCAAAATATAATAACTAGAATTCAATTAGTCAGATAATTACTATATTTAGATATATTCTGAATGTTCATTATTTGGCTATTTATGTCCGTCCCTTTAGTCATGTATCAGTTCATACCTTCAATTTAGAACTGGCCCAGATTCATAACAATTCTAACTTCTAACAAAGAATGCTTTAGACTTTCAATTTATAATACAGATTTTAATATGACCTAACAGCAACTTTGAAATGTCTTTTATATACCTTTTAAAAGGTGAAAAAAAAAACCAGAATTGATGGAATTCAGGAAAATTATGTATGGTGTAAATGGAATAGGGAGAGAGATATTTTATTCCATTTATAGGACTAAAACGGCTGGCCATCCAATGAAGCCGAACAATAAGAGATTCAGGCCAAATCAAGTAACAATTTCTACACAGTTGAACTATATTGCTGCTGGCCACCAATTTTTGTCACTTGATAAAGGGATTGGATAAAGGGATAGAGAACAAAACTACTGCTGGTTATTGATCCTGGTAAACTTAGGTTAGGTGTATAAATGACATTTTTGTGTATAGTATTGGCAGTTTAGCTACATAGCGAATAGGACATGAAAAATTAAAATTGAATTATTATAGGCTCTGTGTGTGGGGGGGTGTTTTGGTTTTTAGGAAAACAATGCTTTCTTAGTCTATTTCTTTAGTTTTCTTATTAGTTAGTAAGAAACAAAACAGAAAGTGGGATATTCTAAATAAAAGAGGAAATAAATTTGGAAGCATTTATGAACACAAAGTGGATCATTGATGTCCACACTGCCGTGGATGAGTAAAAAGTGTTCCAGTTGTCTAATATTCAATCAGAAAAAAATTGATCCAGAATCAGAACAGTTCTATCCCAGAATTATGCAAGTTCATCTCTGGATGTCCTTGAAGCTTGGAGCTATCCAGGGTCCTGCAAGACCAGCTTTATTCTTTCTCCCACCTGCCTGGTTAAACAGTGCTTGGTGGCTTTTACCATCAGGGTAAGACAAACCACACACTGTTGGTTTAATATTATTTCCCACAAGAAAAAAAAAGATGTAATCCTTTCACATATTTAGGAGAAAATAAAGATACTTCTGATGCTAATAGACAGGTGTAAAATGGTTTATTTATTGCAGGCAATCTCACTTAAGATAATTTCATGCACAAATTTTTCTTAGACAACTTTATTAGACAACTACAGGTGCTCCGTGAAAATGCAAAAGATAATTGCAAAAGGCAAAACCATTCAATGATATCTTTTATCTTGCAGTTATAAAGTTACAGAGTGAGGAAACAGGATTCCATGTTCTTGTTTTTATTATTAACATGATTAAAATTAATTGTTGAATGAAACATTCAATATCTATGAAACAAATACATTTAAAATATAATGCTGAATAAGTTCAACTGCCCAGTCCTAGGT
Organism: Diadophis punctatus similis; assembly: GCA_023053685.1. NCBI lineage: Eukaryota > Metazoa > Chordata > Lepidosauria > Squamata > Dipsadidae > Diadophis > Diadophis punctatus. The sequence goes on from JALIGW010000001.1 coordinate 157,490,880, forward strand.
CACTGAAGGAACTTCAGGATGATTTAGTCACGTTTCTGTACATTATCCAGAAGAATCCGTAAAATACTAGATAACTGAATGAGGGGGAATGTTCTCCATATCTTCATACTGATGGAAGAGGAGAACTATAATGCACGAGAAAATCCTGGAATCAACTGTAGCCTGTGTGTGTGTGTGTTTGTGTGTGTGTGTGTGTGTGTGTCACACACACATAGAGACAGACAGACATACCTTGCCAAGCAGTCATTACTAGAAATCAGCATGGATTTGTCAGACAGGTGTCAGATGATTTAATTAATTTAATTTAATTTAATTAAGACCTTTCAAGTGGTTAGCTTTAAAAGCTTGGTTTAAGTTATGATTCAAGCTAAACACAATTGATGACTGCTCTGCATTTTCAGCCTATGCCACCTGTGATCTGCCACCTGTGATTAAATTATATGGAACATGGTCATGTTTAATATATACTGCAAAAATGCCCAATATCAATCAATGATCTTCTACTATGGAGTAGGGAAAAATATTGGTACTTAATCTTTATGATTGGTCACTACAGCAAAAATTATGGATCTGTTGTGACATTTTCTACCACTAATGATTGAAGAATGTCTTCTTTTTTAAAAAAAAATTTATCGAATGCACAAAACTATACAGCAATACAACATTGACATACACAACAACAAATAAACATTTTGGGCTTTTCTGTTTAGCCCCTAACTCCAATAAGCTATCCTTGGAGCTTTACATAATTTTAGTTACATTTTTTACCATAATAAACAATTATATCTGTATTATCTATATAGCCTTTTAAATCTACAGTTTTTACATGTGTGTGTGTGTGTGTGTGTGTGTGTAACTTTTTTGCTGATAAATGAAAATAAAGGGAAACTATTATAGATCTATTTCGAGCTATTTTGCTCTCATTAGATAGCCATACCCTTAGTGGGACTTGAACCTGGGCAGTCTGCTTGTAAGGCAGCAGTTTAACCTCTAGGCCACAAGGTTCTCTTCCCTATCAGCTCTTCACCAGGAAAGGGTTATATATATTTATTCTGTCGAGTCATCCTGGTGTATGGAAGGAAACATCACAGCTTCCTTTTGCCTTTCTGCCCCTCCTGGGACCATCCAGGCAGTTTTCTATAGTCGACAAACTATATTGTCTATATGTGTAACATTTTTTGCTGATAAATGAAAATAAAGGGAGACTATCTATCTATCTATCTATCTATCTATCTATCTATCCATCTATTATCTATCTATCTATCTATCTATCTATCTATCTATCTATCTATCTATCTATCTATCTATCTATCTATCTAGTTACATATATCATTTATACATTTATTCCATAGGTACCAATATGAATTTTCGCACACTAATATCTTATATTATTCAGAGTTGACAGATATACATCGTGTTTTATGCATTCCTTCTTTTTCTTAACCAATCATAAAATTTGTTCCATATTATATAAAAATCTGATTCTTGTTTATCCTTTAATTCCTTTGTTAATTTGTCCATCTCAGCACAGTCCATTATCTTTCTAATTATGTCCTCCTCTGTAGGTGTTTCACTGTTTTTCCAGAACTGTGCGTATATAATCCTAGCTGCCGTTAGAATGTGAATAGTAATGTATTGGGTATTTTTATTAACTCTTGGTTCAATGATGCCTAACAAGAAAAACTTGGGTTTATTAGAAAATTCTTCCTGGGTTATTTCTTAGCTTTCTTACAGGTCTACCAGGTATGATAGTATGTGCCTATTTCTTTTTTGCATTTCCATCATAAGGCAGATGAATTCTGCAAAATCTTTGCAATTCTTGTCGGTGGAAGGTGCCACCTATAAAACATCTTGCACTGGTTTTCCTTGAAAGCCACTGACATTGTCATCCGCCAATTTGTCATCCAAATTTCTTCCCATTTATCTAAATCTATCGAATATCCAAAGTTTTTGGCCCATCTCAGCATTGGTTCTTTTACTATCTCCTCTTCTAATTTATATTTTATTAAAAATTTATAAATTTTTCCAATCAGATTATCTTCCAGTCCCAGAAATGTCCTGTCAAAGTTGCTGTATTCCTTCTGAAAACCATATGTCTTATTGTCTTTGTAGAACTTTGCTTGGACTTGGGTATATGTCCACCAGTCTAAATTTATACCTCCTTCTGACAATTCATCTCTACACTTCAAATGTCCCTGTTCATTGATTAATTATTTATATTTTATAGCTCTATCATAAGACATCAAACTGAGATGTTTAAGGGCTTCAACAGGAGAATACCAAATTGGAATTTTTGAATAGTGTTGTCTTTTAATTTGTAACCAAATTTGAAGGAGTGAATTTCTTAATAAATGTTTTTTGAAATAAGTATGTACTTTATATTTATCATCCCAGATATATGCATGCCATCCCACATGAAGGTCATGCCCTTCAATCATCAAGGTTCTACTGTTTTTAAGCTGTATCCATTCTCTAATCCAAGATAAACCTGTTGAATAATAATATAGTTGCCAATTTGGGACACCCAGTCCACCTCTTTCTTTAACATCTTGAAGTGAATTTTGCCTTATTCTCGGTTTTTTCCCTTGCCAAATAAATTTTGACGTTATCTTTGTCAAATCTGAGAAAAAAATTTCTCCCTGGGTTTATCAGAATCACCTGAAATAGGTATAGCAACTTTGGCAGGACATTCATTTTTATAGAAGAAATTCTTCCTAATAATGAAAGCTGAATGTTTTTCCAATTTTCCAAACCCTTTTTAATTTGAGTTAATAATTTGGTATAATTTTCTTCCTTAATTGTTGAGCACTTTGCCGTAAGTCAAATTCCTAGGTATTTTACTTTTTTCACCACCTGCATACCTATTAATTCTTCCAATTGCTTAATCTGTGGTTTTGTAAGATTTTTGATTATAATTTTAGTTTTGTTTTTATTTATTTTAAGTCCTGCTACTTCTCCAAATTCCTCAATTAATTTTATTAATTTTGGTCCAGATTCAAGTGGTTCTTCAATTATAAAGACCAAATCGTCGGCAAAGGCTTGAGTCTTATATTCTTCCTTCCTAATCTTTAATGCTTTAACCTCTTGATCTTCTCTTATTTTTATTAATAACGTTTCCAATGTTAATATAAATAGGAGAGGAGATAGTGGGCAACCCTGTCTAACTCCTTTTTGGATTTTGAATTTTTCTGTGCATGTGCCATTTATTATAATGGAAGCCACTTGTTTCGAGTATGTTGATTGGATTAATTTTATAAATTTAGTCCCGAAATTCATTTTTCCCAATTGATAAATAATAAAATTCCAATTTACGTTATCAAATGCCCTTTGGGCGTCAAGGAAAACCAGTGCAAGTTGCTTGCCGGGATGTTCCTCATAGTATTCAAGAATGTTTATTATTGTTTTTAAATTATTTTTAATTTGGTGTTTTGGCAAAAACCCATTTTGATCCTGGTGTATGTGTTCATTCAGTATTTTCTTGAATCTTTGTGCTATAATGGAAATGAATATTTTGTAATCTGCATTGAGGAAGGATATAGGCCAATAATTTTGAATAAATTCATGTTCTGCGTCTTCTTTAGGGATCAGTGTAATTAGGGCTTTGGACCAAGATGATGGTATCTGTGCCTTTTCTAAAATATCATTAAAAAGCTGCAACATAAAATCTTCAAAAATATTTGGTATATTTTTGTATATTTCAACCGGTAAACCATCCGGTCCCGGGGATTTATTATTTTTCTGTTGTTTTATGATAGCTTGCAGTTCCGTCTTTGTGATAGGTCTGTAATCTCGTCTGATTTATTTATTTTTAAAAATATTTCTAATTCTTTCTCAAGCCACTCTTTAAATTCCTTATTTTTAATTAAAGATTGATTCATTGTCCATCTTGGTTTTTTTTCCTGTCCTTTCAATTTTAATATTACCGGATTGTGGTCTGCCCAAATATTAGGTTGAATTTCAATCTCTTAAATTCCATTCAATATTTCCAGAGAGGCCCAGACCATATCGATCCGCGACCAAGATTGGTGCGGGTTAGAAAAATATGTATATTGCTGTTGTAATTTATGTTTTTCCCTCCATACATCTCTGAGACCAAATTCATTACTCAATTCCCAAAATGAACTTGGGAGAATATTTTTTTTCTTAATCCGTTTACTACCTTTATAATCTAATTTGCGATTTGGAATAGCATTAAAGTCCCTGTTAATGCATATATTATCTAGTTCCAACTCTATAATTTTTTCATGTAGTTTCCTATAAAATAAAAATTGATTATCATTCGGAGCATATATTATTATCAAACTGATTGGTTTCTGTTATGTTCTGACTAGGAATAACTGGTTTCACCCAGGTCCAGCATTATGGAGGGAAAATGCTGAACCTCCATTGGTTGTTACATTTTGAATTGGTTACAAGTGTTGCTGACAGCCCCTATAAAAAGGCAAGCTGTCAGAGGCTTTTTGTTGGTTGTGCTTCTTATCTCAAATAAAGAGCTGTTGTCAAAGTCGGTCTCCTGTGTTGAATCCACGATCTAACAGTTTCTGTCCTAAATCCAATTTTATCATAAGTATACAGCCTTCCTGATCATTGTATATCAGGCTTGAGCTTATTGATCTTTTAACATATACCGCAATTCCCCTATTTTTTTTTCTGCTAACGCTGAATATAATTTGCCTAATTTTGGCTTCTCCAGTAATCTTTGGTCTTTTTTAATGTGGACCTCCTGTAAGGAGATCACATTACAATCAAGTTTGTTTTAATCTAGAAAATATTTGGGATCTTTTTTGGGGGTTGTTTAAGCCATTTATGTTTAATGATATTAATTTGAGCTCTTCTACCATTACTGTCTGTAGTTTCTTTTAGTATTCCTTGTTTCTCTAAAAGTTCTACTTTTTGCTCCTTCTAGCTCTTCCTGTCTCTTTTTCCTTTCTTTTGGAACACTCTCAATTGAAGAATGTCTTCATAGGATATGCTATATGATTTGCTATTGAAAAGTGAGACAAGAGCAGGCAAATTTGGAATTTGTTTATGGATCTTTCAGTTGGCAAGAGCTAGTGTAGCTTGAAGATTAGCAACTCTCCTCCATTTTCAAGGGGACAGATGCATGAAGGTATTGTGCCATACCAAAGTATGTTGTGGTAGCATAGAGGTTTACTATAACTGGGTGTTGGCTATGACTTTTTTTCTATTATTCTGAAGGAAAGAGACCTGCCACTAATACTGTATATCTGGGTTAAATGGAATCAAATATATAATTAGCAAACAGCTATAATAGTTGAAAAATAGCTGATGAGTTTTCACAGGCAAGTCTGTTATCTCATATGCACAAATGATATGGGGCCTATGTGCTATTTTTGAGCCAGATATACAAGCTTTCTTCTTACTCTGCATGTCATAGCTTGGGTTTTGGATGGTAGACAAGATGATGAATAACACCTTGTTTCGTCCCCTATAGAATATGTTCATTGCTTACCAATAACAAAAGTAGAACTCGGTTTTACAAATCTGAAGCCTTAAGCCTAACTATTTCTGATTCCTATGCATGTCTTATTCTGCTACCTAAGCCTCAGGCTTAGTCTGATTATTCCACTAACTTATTTACAGGGTGTTTAGTACTTTTCTTTAGCTTTATGTATGTATTGAACTTAATGCTTCTTTCCTTCTCCTCCTTTCTGTTTGGGCATACAAATGTCTACAAATCACAGACTCTTCCAAAATGGGAGGGTTGTCTTTTGAGTGCTGCTATTCTCATTCCAGTCTCTCTTGCTCCCCCAATTTCAGGCTTTTCATTTCCTCAGTCTCTTATTATATTGATTATTTGCTAGTGCTTGCTTCTAGCTCTTGGAGATTTCTTTTCCAGCTTATGGCTGGGTAAGTCACTTGGCAGTCAATTCCAACTTTCTGCAGGACCATTGCTTCTTTACTTCTCACTTATTTTGTCTCAAGAATGTTTTTCTTTCCTCCTGGCTGCCATAACTGGTTTTGCTTATCTTCCTCTTGGACCCTTGATGCCCCAGTTACTCCTTTGCTGCTCCACATTGTTGTCTTTCTTGAATTCAAGTCTTCCTTCTTTCAACTGAAAGACTCCATTCATATATGCACATGCCAGGAACTCTTACTTCATCTTGCTTCTGCTGGAGATCTTTAGATCAGTAGCTGTCTGGCAGGAGAACAGAGAAAGTACAGAGAGAGCAAAAATACTGCTGGTTCTAGAAGGCTGATAAATCTTACCTAACCAGAAAGGACTCCATCATCCAGAAGTTCCTTCTCAAATTCCATCCAATTTCTTTCTTCCATCCAAGAAAACTGGAAGGTGGGAAGAAATCTTTTTCAGTCAGATTCTTCTAAAATATGGGAAGGAAAAGTCCACATCTCCAAGACTTTTCTATGTGAACTTCCTTCCACACTGTATGAATAATCTTTAATGAACAATACAGTTATACATTTCTAAACAAGGAGTTTCCTGAACCTATGTCTGATCTGACCTTACTATTTTTATAATGGACAGATTTGCATAAGTAGCTTCTAAATATATATAAATCTTCTATATATAAAAAAGGATGTATGTATGTATGTATGTATGTATGTATGTACTGTATGTATGTATGTATGTATGTATGTTCCAGCATAACCCTGGAACGCCTCAAGCAATCTTAACCAACCTTGCAGATGATTTACCCTCCGGAGACAAACACTGTGGGGGTTAGATACCCTTGGTGTGTGTGTGTGTGTGTGTGTGTGTGTGTGTGTGTGTGTGTGTGTGTGTGTGTGTGTGTGTGTGTTTTCCAGCATAACTCTGGAAAGCCTGGGCCTTTTAAGGAGAGCAAGTGTGCCATCCCAAGTGTGCAATTGTTTGTGATGTCATGGCAGGGGGAAGGGAACTGGATTAGGCCAGTACAGAGGCCTTTGATTGAGCATGCTCCCTCACACAGTGGGCCTTTAAGGAATAGGCCTCCCTCACACAGTAGGCCTATGAAGGGAGCCTGATTAGGCCAGTACAGAGTACTTTGATTGAGCGCGCCATGGCCTAACCGGATTGTCCACCCCCACCTCACAGCTTCGGCCCATTTTCCCAGGATCGTCCTTCGCCCCAGCTCATTGCACGAAGGACGGGAGCACACCAACCGAGGTGAAACAGGTATGGAGGCCACAGAGGAGACCCAGCCTATTTCAGCAGGGGTGGAGGAGGCGCAGCATGGCCCAGCTCAGGGATTTATGTTCCAGTCCCAGGTCCAGTTTGAGGAAATGATAAAACAGGTGGTGGCACAGGTAGGGGGGTGGGAGTGGGAAGGGAGAGGGCAAGGATGATAGGCATGGGAGTAGGGGGAAGAAAGGCCCCCCTCAATGGCTCCCTGTCAGACAAACGCTTCGACGTCTATAAATACCCAGGCAGCGCCGGGTTATTAGCTAGTGTTTATATATAAAAATCTCAGTTCCCATCAAAAAAGTTATACACTGTGAGGAAAGGTTCAGAGACCAGATTGCATGGATTACTTTTGCACTCAAGTGTGTATGAACCATATGTGCCCATAGACAATGTACAAATGTACAATGTATAAATTACATTAAATGTTCAAATTGATTGCCATTTTATTCTAAACATTTCTTTACTGATTTGACTCAGGAACCTTGAACACAGCTACTGTAAGTATAGCAACATTTTCTCTGTTGTTCACAAATTCTAATGTGCTGGTCTCCTTTAGATTGTCTATTGGCCTATGGGACCTAATCTTTGGTGTATCCTCTGTGTATATGTGTGTTGTACATACACAAATACACACATGCATGCGCACACTGTAATTATAATAATAATTGCAATATATCTATAAGTGAATATTTGATTAGGTTAAAAAGTTACTTTATCATGGTCAAAAAATGAATTTCCAAACTCAGTTGAGCATAATTAAGAAGGCAAAACATGAGATCATTGTAATAACTGCGTAAGAAATAATTGGGGAGCTCCTTTAAATGATCAGACTAATGCTAAAAATATATACACAAATTTGAATTTTAACAAATCTACACACACAGTTGAATTTTAAAAAGGATATTTTAATGGCAAATTTGTCACACTCTCACTTTAGGGAACTTGTGAGTGATTTGTTCAGAAAAGAATAAAGGAATGAATGCACAAGGGAAGGGACTCTTTGTTGTCAGTGAGAATTCTGATTGTGGATAAGGATATTATGAATGCTATATAAAGAGCTCTGCCAAGTCTCCTCCACTGAACAGGAACTAATGAGAGATGAATGAGCACATGTAATTGAACAACCAGGAAGAATAGGAGGGGGGAGAGGGTTGAGAAAACCCTGAAGAAGAGAAACAGAAATATTATCAAGAGGGGGAAAATCATGATCGTAATTTATCCAAGTATCATAAATATACGGGAGGAAAAACAAATGGCAGACAGTGGGAAGCTTCTGCTCAAAATGTTTGATGCTTAGTCCATCTGAGAATATCACATGTCATGGCATTTTGCCTTTCCTTTTTATATGGCATAATATAACAAAGAAAATAAAATTTTATGTGACAAGCTAACAGCAAGCTTTCCTCTGCTATATCATCTACTGGGAGAAAAGGCGTGCATAGTCTTAGCCAAAATAAAGTATATAATTAGGTCTATGTGGTGAGGTTCTTCAGGAGAATGGAGATAGAAGTGGTATATTTTCAACAATTCTTGTCTTCATCCCCATATAATATGGGATACAATACTCCATAATCACTATGGAGAAAAAGAAGATGGATGGTTGAGAGGCAGAAACGAAAATGTCTCATTTCTTTCTATTTTATTATTTTGGTGGTCCCTTAGTCTCATTACCCCTTACTCATTGTTTTTTCCCCAACTTCTAATAAAGGAGATAGCTCCCTCTACATAATTGGATGCATGTAGTCAGAGCTATCCTCTAAGATAAATGAGAAATCATTTATACAGTACCTATAGAAGTTCTACATGCCTGCTGCACCTTCAGGAGATTTGTGGGAATTGCAGGGAAATAAATTATTTATAAACTATAATATTAAATTAGGGAATGGAATGATAACTGTGGGGGCTAAAAAAAACGGAGGAACTCCTTTCCTAGTAAAAACAAAAGGCAACCAGGAACCACTAATTCCTGGCAGAACCAGAAGTCAAAATTCTGGAATTGGATTTTTTTCATAGCTCTGTACAGGTTTGTTACTCCTTTTCTCTTTCACTCCATCTCTCACTGTCTTTCTGGCATTACCTCTATCCTTTCTATGACACAGTCTTTCTCCTTCTCCATCTCTCTTTGTTTTCCTCTTTCTTTTCTCATCAACCACACACAGAGTGTAGGAAGTTAGCACCCACCCCTCTCCTAGGAAATGAGATATCCTAGGAGATATTAAAATGTAGGAAATATTCTGTGGAAACATCTGGAAACATGCTTTTTAAACAGACAAAAGACTCCTCTTGGAAACCCCCACCCCTGCTAAGCTCACACATTCCTCTCACCTGGCTGAAAGTCTTTTGCATGACAAAACCATAATAGGATTTGCCCAAGGCCCTTCCATTTCAGCCAAAGCTGGATTAGACAAAAGCCAAGAGCCACCCCAGCATGCCCCTGGGGGATCTGAGAGCCAATGGGATACATTTCTATACAGGAAAAGGAAATCTAAGAGGTGGGACCCAACTTAGACTATAAAAACCAGGAACTCAATATATCTCTTCCTCTTTTTTCTCTTCACCACACAACCATGTAAGTTACCTTTTCTGTACAGGGGCTCCTGCCATGTGCTCCTGTCCACCATTAAACCTTCCTTCCAAGCAACCTTCATGAATCCAGTGTCTTTTTCCCCACTTGGAACTGAACCTAAAAGGATATTTCCTTATAACAATTGGCGAGCCAGCTGGATTTCCAAGCTAGCCTCTTCAATGATCCTGGCCTAAATAAATTTATTAGGCCTTGGCCATTGGGAAGTAGGTTTTAAAGGGGTTTTGAGTTCAGAATTCAAGGGCTGCTTGGAAAGAAGGTGAGTACCTACCTCTAAATTTTACTTTAAACCATAGAAAACTGGGAAATGTGTGTTTGCATGTGTGTATGTGTGTGTGGGGGTAATTTTTGTTTTTAATTATACTTTATGGCATATGTAAATTCCAATTTCAATTGAATAGTGTGTTGTCTGGGTACAAATCATTTTAGGGAAAAAATAATCATGCTTTTTGTTTAACCAAGTTAATGTATCTTCCTAAATCCTTTGATATTTCCTTCCTCCCCCCCCTTCTCCCCCCCAGCCCTGTTTTGTCTGCTAGCCATTGCAGGATACTCATTTTATGGTGGTTTTTTTCCACTTCTCCAAATCTGTTTTAATTTGTTGCACCAATTTATAATAGTTATCTATATTTTTGGTTTTCCTTACCTAGGGGTAGGATTTTACTTTTCTTTGCATTAGATAGGGCTCAGTCTAGTTGTTTTTTTTTCTTTCTTTTTGAAGATGGGAACCACATTAGCTTTTTCCCAGTTTCTCAGGTAGTCCCCGTGTCCCAAGATTTTTTTTTTTAAAAGATGTGCAGTGGTTCTGAGATTTCATTTACCAGCTCCTTTAGGACTCTGGGACCTGGTGTTCTCTTACTGTTTTTGCTTATTTTAACTTTAGTTTACAGTCTGTTTTATTTTTTCCTTTCCAGTTATATTTCTGGTTAGTTGGGTTGCATTTCTTTTTTTGCAAGAAGACATGCAAAGAATGAGTTAAGCAACTCATGGCTTTCTCTGTGTTGCCTTCTCTCCTTAGTGGTCCAACTGTTTCCTTGATTTTTCTTCTTGTTTTTTTTATGTATTGGAAGAATCTTTTATATTATCTTTCACTTTGTTGCAAGTCGTTGTTCATTCAAGGCTTTTGTTTCCTGATTTTTCTTTACAGATTCTTGCTATCTGCTGATATTCTGCTTTAGTTATGTGTCCCTGTTTCCATTTTTGTATCTGTCCTTCATTCATTCAATTTGTCAGTGAGGTCTTTGTGCAGCCATGCTGGTGTTTCTTGGATTTCTGGTTTTTTTTTTCCTGATTGCTTTTGTGCAATTGGCTTTTATAATCAAGTTTTTTCAGAGTTTACAAAGCTTCTTGAGTTGCTTCTTTCCTTTAGGACTTTCATCCAAGGAATCTTTCTCAAGTTTCTCTTGAGTTTATCAAGGTCAGCTTTATTTTAAAATCTAAGACTTTAGTGTGTTCAATTGTGTTGAATCGTTTTTGTTATGTTAATGATGCAGTTTCAAATCCTTCTACAACTTCTTCTTTGTTTGTAAGTATTAAGTCAAGTATGGACTTAATTATCTCCTCTAGTTCTCTTCTCTACCTTTTGGACAACAAAATTGTCAGTAAGGTTGGTTATTAACATATTTTATTTCTCACTTGGTGCAAAATTAGTTTTCAAAGTTTCCATGCCTTTAATTTATGTGTCTGCCATAATATTTATATTTAGCACTTCCAGTATCAAAATCAATAGCATCCTTTTCTTGTGCCTTTTTTTATGTATTTAAAATCATTCTCATTTTGTTTTTAATCTGTCTCTTAGAAATAGCTTAAGAGAGCTGAATGTATAAATTCATTTAGGAACCTTTTAGTTTGCTGCCATTATTGAAGTATATATTTTATAGTCAGCATTCAGTGAAGAGATGGGCCTATAGTTTTATCTGCATTAAATCTGAATCTTATTTTGGAATCAAAGTAATATTTGCTCCCATTCAGGAATGTGGTACCTTTTACATCAATCAATACCTCATTATGTAAAATCTTTGTAAAATTCTGCCACTGGCCCACCTGGTCCTGGTGTTTGGTTGTTCTTTTGTCTCTTGATCTGCTTCTGATAATTCCATCATTGATATTCATTCATTTAATAGTTTTTGTCCTTTTCTGGTACTTTAGGCAATTCCATTTTTTCCAAATATTCTTTAATTTTATTTTTCTGAAACTTCTTGCTCATACAGCTTTTCATAATATTGAATTATTTTTGTTTATCCTCATTTGGTAGTATAGAGTTTCTTTCTCATCTACCAGCCTATGTGTCAATGTCTTCTCTTTCTCTGTTTTGATTTGTGTAAGTTCTGTTTAGCGTTTACAGAGCACAGGACCTTCTGTTAGGGGAGGAGGAAGAATGTCTGTGTGTGTGTGTGTGTGTGTGTGTGTGTGATTGAAGGGTGGGAAAGCAAATTTTGTTGTTGTTGTTGTCGTTTTTATGTGCACATCCCAAAAGCAAACCCCAGAATTTTCAGTTCTAAATGTGAAGCCCGTGAGTGTGGAGGTCCTAGTACTAGCTGTACAGGGGCGGCTAGTCCTCGCAGATCCCCTTTTTGGATCTGATAAACCTAGAGAGATTCCCTACAGGAAGGGGGCCTTACTTCTACGAGAGAATCGGAAGTCCTTCCCAGAGTTTTTTTAGTCTCTGAAACTGTTGAGCGCGTCACTAGCTAAGCCAAAGTGAACCTTACATTTAAAGGATCATGGGAAGCTCTAGTTCGTGGGTGGCGGAGACCCTTGTGTGGGCTTGGAACCTGGGATGCCAGGAATATATCTGTATGACAGGAATGTGCAAAAAGTAAAAGCAGGAAACTTGTGTAGAAAATGGGCTTTGCTGAGGGATGACACAGAGAAACAAAACAAAACAAAACAGCCAATTTGGCTAAATAAAGGTACTTAAGAAAACAGAAAAGGAAAAATGTTGAGGTGTTTGTTGTTTCTTCTCTCTCTCTTATATGTAACCACGTGGTTTGTTTGTTAAGACTTGTGCCTTCCCTAATTTTAACTGAGATTTATGGCAGGAAGGATTTGTGTGTGTGTCCTGTCATCCTCTTTGTCCATGTTTTTGTGTCTGTGTACGTCTTTGTCTTGTCTTGTGCGCACTCGAGGTAATTGCAACTGTAAAATATCTCTGTTTCCTAGAGATATGAATTTCAAATTGTTAGAAAATTAAAAGCACTGAAAAGAAAGGAAAATGTCTTTGCCCAGTTAGGACTGGCCAACCTGATCTGGGACAAGGAACAGAGTTCAATTTTCCTATTCCTCTCGGTGTTTTTAAGAAAAGCCAAAATTTAAGGGACAATGTTTTAAGTTAATTTACAGGAAAATTTCATTTTTACATTTACTGTATGTACATGCAAACAGTTTTAATATTGCTCTTCTGTGATGTTTAATGGATGCCAATTCTCTGCTAAGATGGAAATGTCTGTTCATTTTTTTCCCCTGGTGATGTCTCCATTTTGTTATAATTGATTTAACTGCGATACTGATGTGTTGATTGTTTTCCTCAAACCCTGCCTGCAAGCTATCTACCCCCCCCCAAATCTCTAATCCTTTTACAATGCCTCTCGTGGTAGAATTACCAGCAAAAGGGGGAAGGGACCCTGTTCTTATGTCTTTCAGCCCTGCACACATGATCCTGAAGCCTATGGAAGCAGAGCAAATGGGCTCAGACACTGCCTCCAGTAAAGACATTCCATCCATTTGAGCCAGAATTGGGTTTGAATCTAGTCCTCTAGTCATCACAGCAACCAGAGTGGAGCAGATCTTTCCAAGCCTGACTGACCAGCCTTACCACCAAAACCTAAGGCCACCCAGCAGACATGAATGAAAGGACCCTGAGATGGACAAATAAAGACCAAACATCTATTTTCAATCCCCAGTAGACAGCTGAAAAGACTAGGGGGGAGGGGAGAAATTCATTGTAAAGTTTTTTTTTTCTTTCTTTGCTTCAGTCACAGAAATTCATTGTAAAGTTTTTTTTTCTTTGTTTTCTTTCTTTCCTTGCTTCATTCACTGAAATTCATTGTAACGTTTCTCTTTCTTGTCTCATCTATATTGTAATCAGTTTAATGTACTCATGTAAGAATTGTATTGGGAGTGGTTACCACAGTGAGTTCTGTACACTTTAGATTTCTGTCTAGTGGGAGGTAAATTTGTAGCTGCATACACAAACACACAGAGACACGCCATTCAGAATTAGACTGAGGTTATCCCTTTTTTCACCTACCCCCACCCAAAGCTGCTTTTAGCTTGCTGGTTTTTTTTTGTTGTTGTTGTTTTGACTCCTGCTTTGTGGCATTAAAGCCCAGGCAGTCATATCTCCCTGCTAATTCCATGGGGGAAGGGGACAGGTCCCCTCAGGCAATTTCCCCACTTGAAGAGCTAGCAGAAAGGATCTTCGAAAACCCAAGGCCTGACTGCTGCCCAGTAAAGCAGGGTACTTTGCACTGGTGGTCTCAGGAGTAAGAGTCCCAGGGCTCATTCTAAAAAAAAAAAAAAAAAAAAAAAAAAAGGAAAAGCCTAGATTGCACACTGGCTAACTTCAATTTGGACTCACAAATCCTAGATGCACTAAAGTAAGAGCTAGGGCAGATTCAAGAACCATCCCTTGGAAATGGGCAGCCTGTGATTTCAAGGTAAACCATGGCTGTGGGAATATTGTGGGGCCTGTGCTTGCTTGAAACCTGTCTGGGAGCTCATCGAAAGTGTTATCACACATCTGAACATAATTGGCATGAAAAATTGGATACTGTAAATTTATTTCCAGAACTTTTGCCCTGGCCATTGACCATCATGGTTGAAAGCTCTCCTTTTGGGAGCCACTGAAGGAATCCTTCTGCTGCCTCTTTCAACTGCCTCTTTCAACGTCTTCCCCTCTGCATCAGAGAAAATTGAAAGCACCCATAAAATCTCCCTGACCTGATCAATTTGAAGCTTGTGTCAAAACATGTGTTGCACTCACATGTTTTGAAAAAAAAAATGAGGGATTGTAGGAAGTTAGCACCCACCCCTCTCCTAGGAAATGAGATATCCTAGGAGATATTAAAATGTAGGAAATATTCTGTGGAAACATCTGGAAACATGCTTTTTAAACAGACAAAAGACTCCTCTTGGAAACCCCCACCCCTGCTAAGCTCACACATTCCTCTCACCTGGCTGAAAGTCTTTTGCATGACAAAACCATAATAGGATTTGCCCAAGGCCCTTCCATTTCAGCCAAAGCTGGATTAGACAAAAGCCAAGAGCCACCCCAGCATGCCCCTGGGGGGTCTGAGAGCCAATGGGATACATTTCTATACAGGAAAAGGAAATCTAAGAGGTGGGACCCAACTTAGACTATAAAAACCAGGAACTCAATATATCTCTTCCTCTTTTTTCTCTTCACCACACAACCATGTAAGTTACCTTTTCTGTACAGGGGCTCCTGCCATGTGCTCCTGTCCACCATTAAACCTTCCTTCCAAGCAACCTTCATGAATCCAGTGTCTTTTTCCCCACTTGGAACTGAACCTAAAAGGATATTTCCTTATAACAATAGAGGAAATCCAAGCTGCTGGATAACCCAGTGAAAAGGAATACTAACACTTCATCATTCTAAGATGGGGGAGTTTGGACTTCTTTGTCACTTTATTTTTGTTAGCCTGATCACCAGAGAGTGGGAAACAAAGCAGAATAAATGTGCATAATGCAAATATGTATTTCTTGGCAATGCAAGTCTTCACAATCCAACTGAAGGAAGTGTGTGTTATATGTTTGACAATCCCTTTAGAAACCAAATGTGATTGGCTTTTCCTTCCCCCAACCTTATAAATATTGCCACATTGCTTTCTTTAAACTGATCCTACACTTAAAATAGGTTTTTAGTATTTAGTATTTTTTTAAAAAAATAATAATTTAAATGCCTGTATTTGTATAAATGCCTTTGCTTTCCTTTGCACTTAGTTCTTGTTTCACAAAGCAGTGTTTGCTGTAACAGCTCATTTTTTTTCATGCAAAGTACTGAATCTAATTGCAGAAATATGTCATTCCTTTCTCTACGCCACATGGCATGAGTTAATGATGATGAATGAAAGCAATAAAGCCCAAATCTTTTCTGTTTTTTAAACTACAATTCCTGCTAAGTCGCTGGGAAGTCCAGGGAAGATTCTACAATGAGGAAGTCACAGAAGGCCAAAGAGCTGGCTTCCTGCTCCAGGCCAAATTATTTTAACAGACAGTTTAGCCATGACTTGCAGAATGTCTTTGTGGCTTATTATTATTGTTAAGATGGGAGATGCTTTGTGAAAAACAATTTAGCTCAAGGCTAGAATATGTATGTATGTATTTAGGATTTTCAGGCTTCATCTGTTTGAGGTCCTGGTAAAATGTCCATGATTTCTGCTTCTTCAATACAGATCTTTCAAGCCAGTCTATGTCTTTTCTACAGTGTCAGGTAACAGGAAAATGTAGCTGCTAACCTGCACTGCAAATAGTAAGTGCAGAGGCAAAATGGTAGGAACCAAAGCACTCCCACTCACCACAATTACTTCTATTATTTGTGGCCGCTCTTCAAATAAAGCATATTTAGGGGAGAGGGGAGGGGGGAGGGGAGGAGATTCATGTATTTAAGACTAGAATGGCAGACATTAATACTGTGGAGATGTCAGTCCTGTTAGTTTGGGTATACTCTCTCTTTTGAGGTCCTACTATATTCTGATGCATTGTTATTAAGCAATGGAGATGAGGGACAGAATAGGAGAAATAAATATTTTCTTACTGAATGTCTCACTAATGAAAGGCAAGTCAAAAAAAGAGAAGGGAGTTTGCCCTTGAGACAAAACCGGTAAGGAAAAGAAAGTGGTCCAGAAAGGCAGAGCTATTTTTCCAGAGCTACAAACTTGGTTCAAGAAAATTATGTAGTGCCTTTCCCTTCCCCCCCCCCTGGAAATCTGACACTTTCCACAATGATTCCATGTGACTTTAGGAAAATTCATCCATCTAGAGTCATTATTTCCTCCCCCAGATGTTACCACATTTGTTTCTCTTATAAGCATCAGCCTCCACAAATCAGATTAAAACCAAGGGTGCTTTCATTCTTGCTGTAGTTCAGAGAATAGAGATAAATGGAAATTAGTAGAAATCAGTGTTGCTTCAATAGCAGAAAGGGAGACTGTAGGAAATCTTTTAACATCCTTTATCAACCCTGTGTCACACAGTTACCTTTATCTCTGGATAGTCCTAGAACGCCTGGAGAGTCAGTCTGTCTCAAATTGACATTAGTAGATGTGCCATTAGTAGATACTTTTTAGGTAAAAGATTTATGGTCCTACCCAGAACAGCCACACACCCACACTCACGAATGAAGCTCAGGAAATATCCCAAAGGAAGGTCCATCAATCCATAAATGCTGCAAGGAATTTTATTTTGTATCTTTGATTTGTGTTTTTGGTTCTGGATAGAACATTTTGTTTTCCTCTGGAAAGCTTCTCTCCATCCCAAACTCATCTACCACAATTGGTGAAGACAGCATGCTCTACCAAACCATCATTCATCCAATCCATCTGCAAATCATCTCCAGCATTCCTTACAAGTAGCCTCAATTTCATCTTCACCAAGCAGTATCTCCATATAGCAATCTGTCGCTTGCAAGGAGCGTCTTCAGCCAGTCATTGCTCACCTTGAACTGTTCCACAAATAGACCTGGAGGGCATCAGGCAATCACCACATATTCTCTCTACTTTAGATTTGTTGTCAGTGAGTTTTCTAGCTTCCTAAGTGTAGGTTTCCGGTTTTCCATAAAAGAAAAAAAGTAAACAAAACAAAACAAAACCAGATTACCGATTACCAATTTGCTATTTTACTTGTACTGTGAAGGATTTTATCCCAGCAAATCCTGAATGTAGCAAACTATAAAAATGCACTTCAGACTTTTCACTGAGTTGGCTGAGTGAAATTAGGCTGGGCAGATGGGACAGGCTGTCTCTTCCATTAAATGCAAAGAGAGAAGAGACAGGGAGAGAGACCGTCACCTCCCTTGAACATGCATTTCATCTACAGCAAAAATATAGACTGAAGAAAACTCTTTCACTTGCAAGAGTTACAAATAATCGGAATTTTAGACGTTTGAAAGAGATTAATGATGGTTTATTATCAGCATCCTAAGATCATTTTGGATGTATGTCATAGAAGCATGAATGGTCTGCAGCACCAAACAAATCTACACACAAAAAAAATGATATAAAAAATCAGGGGCTTTAGCTTGAGT
The DNA here is from genome assembly GCA_023053685.1 of Diadophis punctatus similis. Classification (NCBI taxonomy): domain Eukaryota; kingdom Metazoa; phylum Chordata; class Lepidosauria; order Squamata; family Dipsadidae; genus Diadophis; species Diadophis punctatus. The sequence continues at coordinate 157,508,877 of JALIGW010000001.1, forward strand.
TCAAAACTTCATTTCTCATTTCTGTATTGCAAGCCTGTTTTCTGAATCTACCTAATAAAATGTTTGATATAAACATTACAATAAAAATAACCCAAGAGCATTTATTCCTCTTACTCTTATTTATTACTTTTATATATATTTTCAGTCCCTCTCAGTCTTTCTGCTCTAACAGAATAAACCATTGGTTTTATGACTTACTTAAAGTATCTAAAATAAAGCCATATCTTTTTCAAGGATTCAGTTGATTACTAAGTATGCATGCTTGCTTTAAAAATGCCCAGTGTCGCATAATGTATCTTTGTAGGGGTACCTCTGCAAAAGTAGCTCCTCCTCATCTTCTTCCTTGCAATTTATCTTTAGCTATAATGTATCCATAAAATTGGTTTCGCAGCTCACTATGGACATCATGTTTGTCAAACTGGCAGAAATGTAAAAAAAATCATACATTTTTTCCTGCTTTCTCATTCTCAGTACATAGGCCGGTCTTCCACAATCTGTTTTGGTTTTGGGTTGTTGTTGTTTTCAAATGTGCTGGAATGACAACTCTCAAAATTCTAAGATGGGGTTAGTAGGTATAATGGGAATTCTGAAATAAGCAGACTCAATATGTCTAAGATATGCCAGCTTGCAGGATGCCTCTTTAGACAATGGGATTGACAAGCAAAACTCTTCCAGAGAATCTGAGAATATAGAACCCAAAAGCTATGCAAACATTTTGATGGCATGGGCTATGACTGAGAAAAGCTGTAGGTAAAGGAAATGAAGGACAGGATAGAATAAAGAAGACTTTTCCAAAACAGATCCTAAGAAATAGAGGTTCAGCAATAACAAATGGAGCATGAACTTGAAAAGCAGAAGAAAGTTGTGGATAACTCAAGGCATTACAATAAATACCTAGCATTTAGAACATGTTGACTGGATTTCCACAACGATCTAAATCCACAATAGGAAATATTGCCTATAATATCGGATGTTCAAATAAATAAACCACAAACTAAATTACAATTTTGTGATTTATGCAACCTTCTAAGACATTGTTTGGGTTGCCCCAAAACACTGACCTATGAATCCTGTAGTGTATGGGGCAACCTGTTTGCTCATAGCCATTTCCAGTCACAGAATAAAGGATACGTATCAGCCTTAGCCTCCAAGAAACTCCGTCTCGTGTCTTCCTCAAAGCCATAGGTCTCATGGTAAGAGTATTGGCAGCATGATATTAGCACAGCTACATGCTTGTCCCATGGTCAGTAAGTGAGTAAATGCAGGTAGAGTGGACAGGGGGAAAAGGGGCTATTTTCTGGTTTCTGCTGTGACAATGTCGCAACATTTGAAAGAAATGAATCAGACATTGACTCCACAGGTGCTGAGTTGTGGAGTCTCCGTGACTGACCCCCACAGAGCTCCAAGTTTAGATGAATAAAATTTCATGAGCAGGACTCAAGTGAATGATCTAACAGTTATTCAGATGGAATACCAGAATCATTCAAAAGTTATGGTCAGCGTCAGCACAAGGATGAATAATATGTACCCAAGGAGTGATAAAAGTTCACCCATGACATAAAGGAAAATACACACCCTCCAATTTTAGATGCATGGCTAATCATAGGTAAGAAAGTCCTTGCCACAATATCATCTGTTATCAGAAATCCCAAAGCAGCTGGATGCTTTCTGAACTTTGACTCACAAAATCCCATCTGGTCACAGTGTGCCTTTTTTTTTTTTTTTTTTGGTTTAGCTTCTAAATAGCTTCCCACTGAAATGTGAGCATAAGGGAAGCACACATGTGCATTTAAAGCTAAAGAAGGTATCGAACCAAAGCGAAGCAAGTCTATAAGTGAGAAACTTCATTTTGAAATGCTTCTGCTCTTTATCCATGAGAAGTTGAAGAACAGAGGGCAAATTAACTGAAATTTAATATGAAGCGGTATATAAGTCTAAATGCTATTGCTATTACTAATTTGTATGAGATAGCTTGCAGCAAATGTTAGTTATTGATTAGCATCACATTCACACTGCTTATTGACTTTCTTTTCAAAAGTCATATATGAAAAAGAAGCTTACGGAAGGTGAAACTCTCATATTTCAGAACTGTGTTTATTCTAGAGAATGTTCTAAGCCATTGAATAACTCATGAGTCCTCTTATAGGTTGCATGATTTGGGTTGTAACTCTGTTCTGATTCTGTCTTTCTGAAAAGCACTTACGCTAAGGCCACTTTGATATTCTTCATAAATGACTTGGCACTGAAAATCATACTTTTTTTCTGGGAGAATGAGTTACAATGGATACATAAGCTAGGGTAAAATATGCTTAGTGATTTTCTATTGAAATGAACAAGTTAGTGCCATATCTAGGCACACCTTAATATTTTGCAATCTTTTTTAAAAAAAACACTACAGTTCAATTCCCAAGAGTTTTCTAATATATCGGGAAAAATCTACACAAACAGTATGCTTTCAGAATAGCTTTAGGAGCACACTTTGAAATGAGCTTACATGCTGTATTAAGCTATGGTTTGCTTAACTGAGATAACAAAGCAGAACTGGCTGGGTTTGCACAAACCATTATAGCTTATCATAATATGTGATTCCCTTTTGGAGTTTCTGACTGGACATCTGCTCTTATATGTCTGAACTCCTGAAATTCGTTTTACTTTCTGCTTTGCAAGGTAGATATCCACCCTGGCAGATTTATGACCAGATGTTCAATTAAATATCCAAGCACACATTCACTGGTCCAGTGTGTGTGTGTGTGTGTGTGTGTGTGTGTGTGTGTGTGTGTGTGTGTGTGTGTGTGTGTGTGTGTGTGTGCAGGGATGGGGTTCCACTTTTGAAAATGGAGATGTAGACCTGCAATGCAAACATGGGCAGAGTGTTTGCAAACCTCAAACACTTAATTAAAACAACTTCTGTTCTCAGGGGGGTTTATAGCAAAAGATTAATCAAACTGCACTTGGAGGCTTCTGAAGGAAGTACAAGGGCAATTATCGTGTAAAAATATGGTAATTATTAAGGATCTAAACCATATGGATCTAGAATTGTCAGGGAAACAGATAGAAAATCTGATCAAATTCTGGTCCACTGTGACAAATCATTTTTGAGAGACGTTTTAAGAATTATGGTTGTGGAGAAACACAAAGATTATTAAAGAAAATCAGGTACTTATTTATTACAGGTAATCCTCAATTTACGACCGCAGTTAGGAATTTCTGTCCCTAAGCAATACAGATAGTCCTCGAGTTACAAATGTAATGGAGCCTGCCTATTCCATTCGATACATGAGAATTCATAGGAGTGAATCTCATACAATGAACGTGATCACTCCCTCCTTTCACCCATGCGTTCACTAATCGAATGTGTTGCTCGTAATGTGCATGTGAGTAATCTTGGTGTGGGGGAAGGCCATGGGGTGCCTAGTGATGGAACAGGCCACCTGCTTCAGACCACGCAAGGCCTCCCCTGACCCACAGATACCTCATTCTCCCTCCCCTGGGGTCTCCACAATTGCTCCCCCCACATCCTGCTGAAGCGGGTCACTTACCTGATGAAGATCTTTCTCCTCTCCAGCCTGTTTCTTTGTCTTCTCCTTCCTTTTTCATCGCCGAAGCCTTCCTCAAGCAGTTCGGCAGTGAGAAAGAAGGCTCGGAAGGAAACTTGTTTGCAAACACTATGAGGCGCTTGTTGCATAACTTCAAACGTTCGCTAAGGAAACGCTCATAACCCAGGGATTACCTGTACAATTATTAATCCGATGGTATGCCTTTTTTTTGCTGCAGCTTTTAAATCACATGATCATTAAGCAAATCTGGCTTTCCCAGTGACTACTTGTCAAACACCAGCTGGGATGGCCACAAACGACGATGACATAATCCCAGGATGCAGCAACCATCATAAATACATGCTAGCTGCCAAGCCCCCAAATTTTGTCCACGTGATTGTGGGGATGCTGCAACAGTCACGAGTGTGAAAAACGGTCGTAAGTCCTTTTTTCTGTGCCATCGCAACTTCAAATGGTCATTAAATAAATGGTCATAAGTCAAGAACTGCCTGTAGGGCTAGTGTTAACTCAGCTCTAATCTAGAGCAAAGGGAGTCTTTTTTGGTGATAAGCTATAAACTGCCTTTAAGATTTGTTGTGGATATGACTGGTTGCAAAGCCAAGATAGCTATTCTACAGCAGGATTTTCAATTTGTGTTTTTTGATCAGGCTCCACGAGCTTCAGAAACAAACAAAAGAAAAAATTCATTCAAAGACAGCCAGAAGCATCCATGGTGATTTTTCTAATGTGTAATGGCAAGGGAAGGGTTTGTTAGCTGGCATTCAGCAGCTCCACCCCATCCAAGGGGATGTTTGTGTTTAGGCCAACTCCTTCCATGTGCCTGAGATGCATTCTACTGCAAGGGGTGAAGAAAAATAAATATCATAACAGTGTTGGAAGGGACCTTGGAGGTCTTCCAGTCCAACCCCCTACTCAAGCAGGAAACCCTATACCATTTCAGGCAAATGGTTGTCCAATTTCTTCTTTGAAACCTCCAGTGGTGGAGTACCCACATCTTCTGATGGCAAGCTTATTGCCACTGATTAAATGTCCAGCTCTGTTTCTCTCTGGTTTACTCTGGAGTTCTTGAAGTAATTTTTTTTGAGAAGGGGTTTCAGATTTCTATTATACTAACAGAACCCCCTCCCCCGCTTTAGACCTATAAAGCAAGGTAAGTGTAAACATTACATTCAATTTAAAAGAAAACATTTTATGTCATCTTTTCCCTCAATTTTAGGCAAATATAGGTGATAAGTAATGATAGGGTTCTGGCATTTAAAAAATAGAGATTATGTAACTTAATATACAATTTTGGTAAAAGCTTCCTTTAAAAAAAAAGTTTCCCAAATTTTTGTTTGCTTTTGTGATATCCCTTAAATTCCATCACAGGCTAGGTGGGATGAAAACAAACCAAGAGATAAACTAAAGAGCCGAGGTGGTGCAGCGGTTAGAGGCAGGTAATGCAGGCCACATTAGCTGACACTGATCCGCAGGTCAGCGGTTCAAATCTCACCGGCTCAAGGTTGACTCAGCCTTCCATCCTTCCGAGGTTGGTAAAATGAGGACCCAGATTGTTGGGGGCAATATAAATATACATTGCTTACTGGTGTAAACCGCTTAGAGAGTGCTTGCACTGTGAGGCGGTATATAAATCTCACAAATAAATAAATAAATAAACTAAAGTTCCCTTTAAAACTTGGACAATTGGTTGAGCTCTTCCTGGAAAGCTATGAAAAATACCCCCGATTGGGCTGGGCATATGGGGATAACATTTTTGCGTTGTGATTGTTTAGCAAATGTTCCTATAGATCAGACATGGGCATTGTATAGCCTGTGGGCCACATCTTACCTGTGGGAGTCCCACTCCATCCTGTGGCATTGGTGGTGGGGAGGAAGGACATTGGCAGCACCGGGACATGGCATCAGAAATAGCAGGTGGGGCATTGGTGTAATGTCGGCAGAGGGGGCTGAGTGGTGTCATTAGAGGATGAGATATCAGTGCAGTATCAGACGTTGGAGGCAAGGTGGTGGCAGTGCTGGGGGCAAGGCTCTCCACAACAATCCCAGTTTCTCATGTGCCCCTTGGGAAAATTAATTGCCCACCATGTGCTATTGATGTAGATCAATATGAAGTGCCTAATAATACAGATGGGTATTAAAATACATTGGCAACAATGAAGCCTTGCAAAACATGATGTGAAGCTGCTCTAGTGTACAATATGTCTAATGGCTATGTATTAGCTGAGCTAACACACCAAAACAAGGTGACAAAAATATTTTATCAAATGCTTTTGAGTATAGGAACTGAAAAATTCTGGAGTTCTTCTCAAGGGGCACAAGGAATGGACAGACAAAATGATCTCTCCTTATTGCCACTGTATTTGTGACCATTCCAGGTTTTTTTTTCCACTTATCCATCAATTGGACTTTTGAGGGGTTGTTTTCTTTTTGTTTCTTCTGACTTTTCTCAAGCAGAGAGGGAGAAAATCCCTTCTAGTGTTCAACACTGAAGAATCCTACTCTCTGAAAGCCTAGAGATATGCACAGATGAGGACTCCCAACATAGAAATACCCTGTTTCCCCCAAAATAAGACAAAAAAATATAAGACAGGGTCTTATTTTTGGGGAAACACGGTATCTTCTTTTTTTTCAGTTTTAAAAGAAAATATATATCTGTTTTCATATAGATTTGAATTAATGTTGACAATGGAGATCAAATAAATAGCTGAGTTTCCCTCATGTTGGGCTTGGTTCCTTCTAAGTATACAGACATATTGTTTTCTAGGCAACAATACAGACATAGTTAGCCATTATTTCTTTTTGGAATGTATTCTGATCTTCTAGTCTAACCTATAGCCCTGGGATTCCCTGGTGGATCTTCCGTCCAACTTGCTTAGTATTTTCGAGGTCAGGTAAGTCAGCTGAGTAAGGTCATGTGCAGTGACAGTGAATACATATGGATATGCTCATGTGGTTTTCTTGGCACATGAATTGGTTTACCACTGCATTCTTTTTGGGATGCTTTTTTTCCAACTTCTTTGTTTAGTCTACAAGCCTGAGTTTTCCTGAAAATCTCCCACCCAAATTTAAGCCAGGTCTGGTCTTCCTTAGCTTGTTCAGGATTTGCAAAAGTTGCTTGATGTTTCTGCTGGCTATGACTGTTGACAATGAAGCACCTTCTTTTCAGAGCCTATGCTCATGTTTTTCTGGTTCTGATAAAAAGAAACCATGCCTTAGATGACCTGCAGAAAGAAAAGAACCAACAAATACTTCAAATATAACAATAGAATTTTTTGGTACTGGCAAGTCTAGATATCTTTACATCAGATAAATAAAATTGTATCATTACAACTCTTCTCTAATGTTTTCTGTTAAATGTTTGGTCTTTGTGCCAGCAATAAAAATCTAAACTATTTCTGATTAGTTGAAACAACTTTGGAAGTGAGTATGTATATATAGCATACATTTCGAAGTAGAGTCGTTTTACTTCTGTTCCCCAAACTTGTTTGTTTATTTATTACTTAAACTATATTTAGCTCCTAGTTCTACTTAAAAAAATGACTCAATATATTTTCAAACTTATGGAGCACAGATTTTGGGAAAATATTTAGTTTAGGAAATGCATTTTGCTAAACTAATAACACACTGAATATCGGGCAAAAGACCAAATCATACACATTTACTTTGCAGTAATTATTTTTCCCAAGGTCAGTAGAAACTCTATGTCTATTACTGTTATGAATCTGATCCGGTTGTGCCTTGCTGGGCATAGGATTCATAAGGAAGTAAGTGTACACCTAACAGTACACTCAAGAAATAAGTTATGCCTATCTCATGACCCGTCAAAAACACACCCATGAAAATTTGCTCATGATGGCATCCAAGTTCAGCAGCTGGCTTATGCAGCTGTTAAAGTTGCCCATATGGATGTTGATGTCAACTCTTATTCTGGATTAATTCCTAAAAGAGAAAGTGAAATGCTCCATATGATACATGAGACAAATACTGACCAAGTGGTCAGTTTTGTAATACTCTGGCACCACCAGGTTTCACAGGGACATCCAGGGATCACTGTGTTAGTCCCGTGGTAAAAGTACATTACTAATGGCATCTCTGTTAGAAGTTTATACAAATTGGCATAGATAATGCAGGGGGAAAAAGAGCAAAGATGGAAAGGAAAGGAAGGAAGAAGACTTCCTTAATTACAGCCAATGCTTTTAATGAATAATTTCACTTAGGCTCGGATATCATTTCAACAAAACAATTATTGAACTTTTAAGACCAGAGAATAAAATAATAATTTTAATAAATAATAATAAGTTTTAAAGCTCTTGGAAATATTCTGTTTGAATCTGATATTATGGCTGCCTTATTAAGTCATTCCCTTAGCTTCTAGTTTGCATTTAGAGTCCAGGGGTGGCCAAACTATGGTTCTTTGAGGACCTGTGGACTTCAACTCCCATGCATGCATGGCTAGCTCAGGAATTCTGGGAGTTGAAGTCCACAGGTCCTCAAAGAACCATAGTTTGGCCACCCCTGATTTTAGACACTATTCAAAATTATTGTTGTAAATAATTTTTACACGGTTTGTTTCTGTGTCTTAAAACCATATCCTCCCTTAAAAACTGAATGATTAAATGATGCAAAATTTAGATGCAAAAAAATCTATATGCAACAATAAGAATTTTAATGGAAGTAGAAAATAAAAATCCCACCAAATATTATTCTTAAAGATACTATTATAAGATGTTTTACTGGCATATATTTCAGTATTGATCAATTCATTCTGTTAAAAACTGGTGTGTCCATATTTAGTGACAAAGTTGTAAAGTTGAAATTGGGGGGGGGGGTTAAATAAAATGAAACAGATTTTAAAAGCTGAATTTCATTTCAAACCAGCTATGTTTAAATTAAATATTACTGAGCCTTGCATTCTCACAAATAATTCTGAATTAGCTTGACATGTGAAAACTGCTACAAGAATATATACTTTGGAAAGGTATTCATAGCTCCTTATACAGCAGTAGCTAATTAAGATATGGGAGCATGTTAAATGTCCAAAATAAAAGTAAATCTGATACAGAAATGAATTTATCTGGAAATCATTTTTGGATTATCATTCTATCTAAATTTGGGTTTCTATTGCTATTGCTAATCATATATTACTTCAATTTTAACAATGATTTGCAGCTTTTAACATGATATAGTACATTTAATTATTTAAATGTGCTCAATGAAATATTAGAAATTTTAACCTAGTTGTAGATGCTAGAAAATTCTTTTCTTTTTTTTTCTTTTCTTTGCTATTGTCCTCCTTTTTACAGGTCTTTCCCTTCCCTTTCCTTCCCCCCCCTCCTCTCCCCTCCCCTCTCCTTTCCTTTCCTTTCCTTCAATTCAGTTTTATTAATGGCCAAAAAGGCCCCAAAGCAAGTTGTAAATATAATCTAAACTTGGCATTAGACAAAACAGTTTAACAAGTGAAATAGTTAATAAATATTGCATAATACACTTAAAACCCTGCCCTATTGCTTTGTTATTAAAACCCTTGTTTTTATAGTCATAATTAAAAATCTGCTTGTTTTTGCCACTGTAATTTTAGGATTTTCATCAGCAAGTAAATTGTTCACATACTCGATATCTCTCCCTGGTTTGGATTTTAACATAGGCCAGATAAGTTCCTAATAAAAACTCTTATAAAATTAAAAATGCAATAAAATATGATCCACCTTTTCCTTTTCTTAAAAATACTCTGTAAAATATAATGATAAAGCCCTATATAAACAAAGAGTATAGAGATTCAACATAGAGATTATGGGACTGTTATTTCCTGGACAGATAGCAGTTTGTGGAGATCAGAAATTTTTTTTCATTCGTTATTTTAATGTAGGGCTTATGCTACAGTTTTAATGGTATTTCCCCCATCAGGAGAGGCAGGAAAGGGTTTTGCAGGTCCATCCTTCAAACCATCCTGAGATGGCTTTCTCTTTCTTTAAAGAAACAAAATCACAACTGCTTGCTATGTATTTAACATATTGTGCAGTTTGCCCTAGGATTAAATAGAACACAGAAGTCTATGATAATCCCTCATGCTTATACAGAAAGAAAGAGAGTGAAAGAGAGGGAGAGACTGTATAAGATGCAAGTGTAAACACTTGTACTGCTGCACAATGCTACAAATTTTATCTAATCAGCTATCATTTTAAGCTCTGGAGAACTCAGTGAACAGAACAATGTGGTGACAATTTAGTCTTTTCTTTCCTTTCTTTCACTTAATTAAAAAATAAATGAACGAAAGTAAACCTTCAGTTTGGTCTACATTCAGGTCAAGACAGTTCCTTAATTTACTAGTCATTAAAAAGATATTTTTATATCCAGCCTGTAATATTATACTCTGTGATGATTGTGATAGCTCCCACAGAATTCCAGGCTATGGAATAAAGACCGCAAAGCTGAAGAGCAATTATGATACTTTAAATAATTCTACAAAAGTAAAAACCCTTGTTAAATGGTTTATCATCTTTGATTCTGTCACAGATCCAGCACAGGAATGTTTCGCCTAGAATGATGTTTTTCTTTCAGACAATATTTGTTTTGACAACTGATGCATTCAAACCCTAGCAGAGGGAGAAGATAGATAGAGATAGATAGATAGAGAGAGAGAGAGAGAGAGAGAGAGAGAGGGAGGGAGGGAGGGAGGGAGGGAGGGAGGGAGGGAGAGGGAGAGGGAGAGGGAGAGGGAGAGGGAGAGGGAGAAAGACTGTTATGTATATATGTTTATACAGAGACATGTGTATATACATATATGTATACACATGTGTGTATGAACATATATTGTATGTATATATGCACACATGACATGTACATACATACATATATACATACATACCACATACTTACATATACACACATTTGTGTGGCAGTGGGAAAAACCCATGAGTTAAATGTAAGATGTTATGAAATACAAAGAAAAGAGGAGGATTGGGTTTAACTTGTTTTGAAACTTTATTTTGCACCTTGCTGTTCGGTTTGGATGAAAGAGTGGATGTTACTGAGAAATAGAAGGCTCTTGGACTTAGAAGGATAAGATCTGAGATTTGGGTGACATGGATATTGTGATATGGAGAAGTTAAGGTAAATATGGATTTTAAAAATGATGTTATACAAGCCATGCTGACAATATGGGACAGACATAAACCCAGGTTGTAGCCAAAAACTGCTTTGTGATTCTTACCACAAGAAGAATTTTATAGCTGAGAAATAATCCACAAACACAAATGGCTAACCTATCATAAGATAGGGGAGTGTCAAGAGGAATGCAAAATTAAATCAAGAGAAGAACTGGTAGCAGAGGTCTTTTGTAATCAAAATTTTCAATTAAAATTATTTTTTTAAAAAAAGATCAATAAGCTGCAAGACGGGCAACGATACAAAAAGAAAAAAGAAAGAAAGAAATCACAAGCATGCCCTGAGCTGTTTGGATCCTGAAATGTCTGTGTTTGAAATTAGCCAATCATACCAAATCAGACCAGACCCTTTCCAGTTTCCTTTGGGATGTCACTAATAAACTGCCTAAGAAGATGTATACAGATCAGCTGACACTATAAAAACGTATAGTGCTTTTGTAAAGATTACATGGGACAGATTTTGTTCATATGGAGATGGTAAGAGACAAATAATTTCGCTTCTCAATGTTCACATTAAGAGTGAAAATTAATTATCTTTGATTACTTGGAGCAGACTTCCTGCTGTCTTGAATGTGTATAAATCCCCTGTCTTCGATAAATTTATGTCAATTCGCTAAAGTTAAGGATTTAGACAAAATTGGTAGTTGAATTAAAGATGCTTTACATGCATTTAACTGTATTAAACCTCCTTCCTGTTGTCTTTAGGAAAGAGAAGAAATTAAAGAAAATGAGGAAGAAAAAAAATCTCATGGCCCCACAGGCTACATATGGTCCCAGGGCATACCATTTCTTCTCTAAAGATGCTCCATAATACACATCAAAGATGGAATTTTGATGATATATTATAAGGCCATTTGGAGAGGGTTGGAGCGTGTTTTAGGTGGGGATATTTGCCAACATGTTGGCCTACATGTCCCATTCATTCCCTGCCTGATCCCATTCATTCCCACTCTAAATCTCTTCAAAATCCTCCCAGCATGGTCCTCTCTCTTCAGTGACAACATAACAACATCAGCTTCCCATGGACCTCCAGGAGGACATAAATTAGTTGTGGTGCTGACTTTCCAAATATTTTCCATTTTGCACTAGAATAGCCCAGGGCTCGTAACTTGTTACCTTTTTCCATGGTTTTATAATGAAGAGGCTCAGTTATCCATCATGATAAACCATCATTTAATAGAATGAGAAGGACCTGCAGTCAAATATTTCTTTCTTCTTCTCCTTTTCTATTTCAGCTATTGCAGGAGATCTCGAGCTTTCAATTCCATTTTTTTTTTATTAAATACAAAGTGGTGTGGTTATTTTTAAGCTGGATTCAAATATCCCATTAAACTTGAGTTGTTTAATAGTTGGTGGAATAATTTAGAATGGGCTAGTTTATGTATCACATAAATTCTGGTTTGCAAACCACAGTGGGTGGATTGGCACCAAACACACTAAACTGAAACTATTATGATTTAGTTTGATTTGTGAATCAAACTTTAACAGAAATCAGTCAGCTCCTAAACTAAGGTTACAAACAAACCCCATTGTTATTTGAATGGAATGATAAATGACAATTCCTAAAGTAAAAGCAAAAGCTTGTGTGGCTCATGATTCATCTTTCTGCACCAAATCAATACATTGAACAATAAGCCATTTTCCAATAATGCATTGCACAATTAATTAAGCTAATGCTGTGAAATGTTGGCCTACATGTGGCTAGATCCATAATAAGCCTGAAACATTAACTAGAAGAACTACTTATCTGCAGAAAAGTAGAAGCATCTTAAAAACAAGATTAGTTTGACTGCTGTGGGTGAAAAATAAAACTACATTAGTCCTCACTCTAGTGACAGTACTACCGGTAGTGACAGTATAATGTCAGGTTAGGAAAGGGGATAGTTTCAGTGAAAATGTTTCTGTAGAAGCAAGAGGGATCCCTACAGGATTTCTTCCAGCATAATCTTCCCAGGTCCAAGGAAGGGTTGGACCAAGACTAATTCTTCTGCCTACCATGGCACATTATCTAAAGTAGCTTTGTGCACTTGATTACTCTAGAAAAAAATGGTTTCACAGACTTTCTTAAAGTGAGAAATGGTGACTGAGCAGCCTGTGATATCTTATGAAAAAAAGCCCTATTGCATGTAGAGCTTACAACACACTTGCACTGCCACTATTCTTACACCTGTCCAGAGTAGGGATGGGGAAGACAAGATGACTGGGAATCTTTTTGCAATAGTGACTCATAGTTTCCATAAGGGCACTATTCGAAAGAAGCAAATCAAAAGGTGTCCAACACTCCACATGCCACTGATTCTGGACCACTTGTAATTTTTGTATGGTTTTCAAGGGCAGCCCAATGTAGACCACACTGTGTTAGTCCAACTGGGAAATGACCAAGGCCTCCTTGTCTAGGAATGGGTGTAACTCAGGGGTGGATTCCAACTTATCTCGCTGCCGGTTCGCTTCCTCCCGTGCCACATGGGCACACACGCATGCGCAGTGCAAGAAACCCTGAAAAATTTTAAAAAAAATTAAAAAGCCAAAAACAAAATGGCGACACATGCGCAGTGCCAGAAACTCGGCTTCTGCGCATGCGCAGAATAATTTTTTTTAATTCCAAAACTAAAAATTAAATAAAATTAAATAAAAAATAAAAAAGATGGTGGCGCCCACGGACCAGCACCAACCGATCCGGTTCGGTGACATATCATGACATCACCAGCAGGTCGCTACCAGTTCAGGCGAACCTGTTCAAACCCACCTCTGATGTAACTGATACACAAGGTGAACCTATGCAAAGTGCCCTGACAACAACTGTCACCTGATTCTCAAGCAGAAGCCACAAGTCCAGGACAACCCACAAATTGCTCACTCACTCTATAGAGAAGAAGAATCAAGGATGACATATCACCAAATAATGGGGGCCAAAAACCTAAATCCACTCTGTCCTTCTAAGGTTGAATTGTAGCCATTTCCTTCCCACTCAGACTCTCACAGCCTCCAGGCACTCAATCAGTACCACAATAATATCACCTGCCCGGGGATACAGTGGCTCATGTGATAAGACGCTGGGCCTGTGCATTGCTGAGGTCTGCAGCTCGATTCCCATGAGCAAATAAACCAAGTAGGGACAAGAAAAGAGCCTCCCCCGATTGCCTACCGGCATTCAGGCATCTCGCAGGTAAAAGATAACACTGCCCCCCAAAAATCCTTTCACAGAGGCAGCCAGCCACCTTGGTGATCCCTGACTAACACGTGCCATATGCTAAAAAATAATAATCACCTGCCCAACCAGGAGTGGAGATGTTCAACTGAGCATCATCATCAGAGTACCAATGAAAATGCATCTTATGTGTAAAAGGTATGTAGGAATGACCTTGAGGAATGAGGGTAATATAACTATAATTTATCCCTATTCACTAGTACAATCTTTGCAGATCTTGTTTGTTTTAACTTCTTATCCCCATCCCCATCCCCACCTAGTTGCGTTACTATCTCCCTGCTGCTGCTTCTTCCCTTTCCCTAGTCTGGTCCACATGAGCAGAGGCAGAAGATTAAAACCTGTGCATGTTGATTCCCCCACCCCACCCCCCGCTAGGCTGGTCTGCATCTTCTAGAGCAACTCCAAATGTGGCCCCCAAATTGTCACTTCTTTTTTCTTTGGGGAAAAAAAGTATGAGCTGCATTTTTAATTTAAACTAAATGAAAATGAGATCAGATGTAGTATTAAAGCACTTATCTTGATCTTGCCCAATTTTCAGTTTAGCTCTTTACTCCCTAGTCAGAGACCGAGTATATCATCACCTCAGAAACAATTGGACACATCTAAGCTAGGCAAATACACACTTGCCTGTGTCTGGAGTCAGAATCATCCATTGTACCTGTGGTGAATGTATGAAAAGTACAGCATTCTCTCCAACTTCCATCCAATTATCTGGGACAGGCAAAGCATCAGGTGAATCTTCCAAAGTCTGAAAGTGAAAAATGAGAAAGTCTTAAACATGTGGGATTTCAGTGGTTAACAAGACTTGAGATACAACTACAAATTCAAGGAAATTATGTATAGTGTAATCACACTTAAAGGCAAATTAGGAAAGGGCATTAAACCTTTGGTTTTTTTTAACATACAGTAAATTTCTAGGGGACATGGGTCCTCCAAAATAAAATGCAGTTGGAATCTATCTCAAATGAGATATTCCAAATTCTGCTTATTTCCCAAAATGTTGTTGTTGTTGTTTTAATAATGCAAAGAACTATATTCTAAAGGTTACAAAAGTGCAAGAAAATGGCTTGTAGGTGAATAATTTGGGCAAGAAATCAAATATTTAGTTGATTATCCCGTTGCTAAATAATTTCCTTGGTAAAATGTGGAGATATCTGTTAAGTGCCTAAACACTCATGCATTATTGACTTGAGCCATATTTTCCTCAGATGTAAAAAGTGGGTTACGCAGATGTGAAATCACAATTCAGATAACATTTATGGGTAAATATGAAAATATTTGTTAACAATTTGATCTCCGTAAAATCAATAGACTCTCCTCTTTAGGATGGTTCTCTTGATCATTTCTTGTGGTTCTCCAGATTTCCACTGTTCAGAAGTGCTTGGGAAAAAAAGGAATTCAATAAAGGGGTGGAGGGACATTTCATCACTAGTATGGCCCTACCAGGGCTGCCATGTGGAACTCTAAGAAAACCTTGGTCTGCTTGCTGAGGCTTCTCCAAGCCTATAGCAAGCCCTGGAATTCAAATCAAGTAAGTTCCATTACTTCTTCTTCTTCTTCACAGTACTTTCAATTTCCTCTTCCATTTTTAAAAACCATTGTACATGAGAATCTCTCCCAAATTGGTGCCTTTCAAATGTTGGGAGTGCAACTGCCTTTCAAATGTTGGGAGTGCAACTTTCTAGACAGCTTGGCCGAACCCTTGTTGGGAAATCTGGGAGTTTTAGTCCCAATACATCTGCAGAATCTCAGGTCGGAAATAGTTGGCATACATGTTACACATTTGATGGTATCTTCTCCCAATGTAAATCATAAAAGAAAAACCTTCAACAAATGGAGGCTTTATGTTTTGTTTCCACAGCCTTGTCTTTTTCTAGTAGAAGATTTAATTTATTACCTCTTTTAGTAATAAAGTACTAAACTGGGTGTTTCCAGTGTGATGTGTGTACATGAGAATTTGGAAAGCTAAAACATATAGTTTACACAAGGGTGTGGTGGGCCGAAGATGGTAGAACCTATATTTCCTGCATGGTGAAACATGATGAGGTCACTTGGAGAAGGGCTGAGACACAGAGTTTAAATTGACCTGAGAGGTAAAGTTTATCTTTCCCAAAACATACTCCCAGCTTTTACCATCAAAACTATAAAATGGTACCCAATTTGGTAGCACTATATATTATTTTTCTACGGACTGAAACTGTGTATGTTTATGCTACCTGTCTAGGGACCCACCATAAACACCCTTACATATCCAGTGATTGTGCATATGTAGAAAGTATTCATATACAAAATGTGTCCCTATATAAATTATTTTAATGCAAAGGGACATTCCTTGTCTATGCATGCTACCTGCAAACACAGAGCAATTTAGCTCGCAGAAAACAAAGGTGAAGAAGCTGAGCCTTTCTCAATCTGTTCTTAGTTTAGGACTTAATGTGAATCATTACTTACATTACTGGCACTGACAAATATGATTATAATACAAAGTACTCCAAAGCATAACTGGAGTATTTGATTTTGTGGGACACATGTCCTCTGTTTAATGAAAAGGACTGGGAACATGCCAACTCTCCCAACCATACAGAAAACCCTAACCCAAATCCTATGCCAGTAATGCCTTTTTTGGTTCACGTGCCAAAAGGAGGGGCACGGGGGGTTACACGCATGCGTGCCCACACCCATAATTCCATGTGGGGGGGCGCACATGCACATGTGACCCCCTGCTCCCGGCACACGATGGCACACCCGTTTTTCGCTCTCCCCAGACTTCAGAGCCTTTCTAGGAGCCTGGGGAGGGCAAAAACGGCCTTCTCCACCCCCCCGGAGGCCCTCCGGAGGCAGAAAAAGGCCCATTTGACAACTTCCGGTTGAACCAGAAGGCCCATTTTTTTGCTCTTCCCAAGCTCCAGAGCCTTTCTAGGAGCTTGGGGAGGGCGAAAATGGCCCATTTCAAGTTGGGAAATGGGCCATTTCTGGCCTCCGGGGGGGGGGGAGGCTGTTTTTGCCATCTCTAGAAAGGCTCTGAAGCCTGGGGAGAGAAAAAAACCTGAATTTCTGGTTCAATCGGAAGTTGGCAAATGGAACGTTTCTGGCCTCCGGAGGACCTCCAGGGGGTGGGGAAGGCTGTTTTCGCCTTCCCCAGGCTCCTAGAAAGGCTCTGGAGCTTGTGGAGAGCAAAAAAACGGGCCTTCCCCATCCCCTCTGGAGGCTGAAAACAGGCTGTTTCCCAACTCCCAGTGGGCCCAGAAGGCCCGAAAATCAGCATGCTCACCAGACCTGAGCTTGTGTGCCCACCGATATGGCTCCGCGTGCCACTTGTGGTTCGCCATCACAGTCCTATGCCATACAGGGCTTTATAAAAAATAACTTTAAATTTCACCTGGAAACCTACTGGTAATCAGTGCAATTAGCAAAGATGTTACGTGAACTTGAGAAGGCAAGCCCATAATTCCCTGTACCACCATATCCTGGATTAGCTGCAGCTTCCATGTAGTTTTCAAGGGCAACCTCATGTAAAATGTATTGCAATAGTCCATGTGCACAAGGTGACCAAAGTATGAATGACCTCCTGGTCCAGCTAAAGGCGCACAACTGTCACACAAGATGGATTTGTGTGAAAGTCTTTTGGCAAAGCCACAACTACTACCTGCTCTTTCATCAAGCCCTTAAGTCCAAGAAACCTTTAAATTGTGTATCCAAAACCTGCAGGGGAAAGTGCAATCTCATTCAGAACTAAAGATGAATATATCTGCGTCCATTTAATTTTTGATTGTCCCAGTCTGGAGGTCCCTGGGACTGAAACCACCTTGTCATTTCCTGACAAGTTGGATTACAAGAACAGCAAAGGATCCTCTTCCCTCACTGATACAACACTGATGCTTCAGAAGGAAGGAAGGGGATTAGTGGAGTACTCTTATGCAGAGTGGTCAGGTGCTCCTCGCTATAGATACAGGCTCTGTAGTGAAACAGGACAACTTTTCCTGAGCATTCAACAGAGTTCTTCTTGCTTCCAGACACAGGGGTTTAACTTCCAAAGTCTCTGGTATCTGGAGAGAGGAAAAGAAAGTAAGAAATTAAAGTGATTATGTGAAATCTTCCATCACTATCCAAAACAGCTGGGATTAATGTACCGTATTTTTGGAGTATAAGATGCACCTTTTTACCCCCCAAAAGAGGGTGAAAACTTGGGTGCGTCTTATACACTGAATGTAGCCCCAGCCACCCAGCCACCCCCACCCTTTGGCCTCTGTCTTCCAGCAATTTACCTGTTTTCAGCAAACAGGGAAGAGCCTGTAAAGCCAAGCAAGTCATTAGCAGCTTCCCAATCCCCAGCTGATTTGCTACGTGCTAAAATGAAACTGAAACTGAAACTGCAAAGAAGCACATAGCTGGGAGAGACACCCAGATTTTTATTTTCTGCTGAACTGGATGAAAGGGGGTAAGTGAATAGCTATAAATTTGAATGTTCAAATTATTAGACTTATTTTTTAAAGACTGCGTTATTATTGTTTTAGAGCCAGGGGTCTCCAACCTTGGCAATTTTAAGACTTGTGGACTTCAACTCCCAGAATTCCACAGCCAGCTTTGTTAGTCCACAAGTCTTAAAGTTGCCCAGGTTGGAGACCCCTGTAAATCTAGACAATTTAACAAAATAAAGAAGCTTTTAAAAATAAATGCTTGCTCTGAAGAGGCCCAGTGCTATTGTATCTTCTTTTGTATCTCTAAATAATAGAGAATAATGTATACTTCCAGAAATTTTAATTAATTTTAACAGCTCTGTACAAGTATAGTCTGAAATGTAACAGTGTCCTGTTTAGTATTAGAGTTAAATCTTGACTTACCTTGGAGTAGATCTATTTAAATAATTGGGAGGAGTTAGTTGACTACATTTAAGAAAACTTTCTGGCATAATGTACATTTCTCCAATTCTTTGCTATTTCTATGGGTCAGGCACACATGCACAGAAATACACAGCAAACAGTGTATATCATCTGTGCTGTTTGCTGTTTGGCAAATTGCTTGGAGGCAGAGGCCTTTTTTCCTTGTTTTCCTCCCCCAAAACTAAGGTGCCTCTTATACTCCGGTGCGTCTTATACTCCGAAAAATACAGTAGTTATTTTCTCTGGGCTGTCTTGATAAGTTAACTCATTTCATATTTCATCTGACAGTAGCTCTTTAAATGGTTATTTAAGTCCCCTTTATACCAGCCCCTATTCTGAAGTAGCAGATGAAACTCTGAGGCATGCCTACTGCTTGTAGGTTGTGAATCACAGTTCATTGTCATTTGCTTGGCAGAATCCTCAAAATTACAGTAGCTTTCAGGAAGGCCACACAAAAATGCACAGCTGTTGAAACCAGGTCTGAAGCAAGGAGATGTAGCACCACTTTGCAGTTCCCTCAGTTTAACACACACACTATACAGATTGATTAAATGGGGAAGTCTTTTGATTCCAGGAATAGGTACAGTTTATCCTGAGTGAAGGCAATAAATTTCTTTGGATTTCATAATATTTGTTGGCAGGGAAGCAAGCACATAGCACTAAATGGCTGCTGTGGCAGCTGCAAGATGAACTTGGGCCCCCACAAAGAAAGACAGCATCTGACCATTTTGATTCTGACTCATTTACTGAGCCCAAGTTTGTGTTCGGGGCCATCTGAGTAGTTATTTGGTTCAGATACTGGAGCAACCATATCACCAGAGGGTCCATAGCCATCATGCTAATCGTTGATCTGCAGGTGAAATCTAGCCTGGGAATATTGTGAAGGCGAACAGGCTCTACAGCCCAAAACTTGACAGTAAATCTCAGACTTCCAAGTATACATGACTTAACATGATATGGGACAACTGGTTACAAACAAGAAAGAAGCCTCATTGAATGGTTGATTGCTCTTTGTCAGCATGAAGGTATAATTCCCCTCTTGTACCCATAGCAATTTACAGATTAACAGAGTTGGAAGGGACCTTGTAGGTCATCTAGTCCAACCCCCCCCCCCTCGCTCAAGCAGGAGACCCTACACCATTTCTGACAAATGACAGTCCAATCTCTTCTTGAAAGTTTCAAGTGATGAAGCTCCCACAACTTCCGAAGACAAGCTGTTCCACTGGTTGATTGTTCTCACTGTCAGAAAGTTTCTCTTTATTTCTAGGTTGAATCTCTCTTTGGGCAGTTTCCATCCATTATTCCTTGTCTGTCCTTCGGGTGCCTTGGAAAATAGCTTGACCCCTTCCTTTCTCTGTGGCAGCCCCTCAAATATTGAAAGACTACTATCATGTCTCCCCTGGCCCTTCTCTTCCTTAGACTAGTCATGCCCAGTTCCTGCAACCGTTCATCGTATGTTTTAGCCTCCAGTACCCTAATCATCCTGGTTGCTCTTCTCTGCCCTCTTTCTAGAGTCTCAACATCTTTTGTATAGTATGGTGACCAAAACTGGGTGCAGTACTCTAGGTGTGGTCTAACTAAGGCTTTATAGAGTGGTATTAGTGCCTCACTTGATCTTGATTGTATCCCTCTGTTAATGCAATTTAGGCTTGCATTGGCTTTTTTGGCTGCCACTGCACACTGCTGGCTCATATTTAGCTGGTTGTCCACCTCTCACAGTCACTGCTATTAAGCCTGGTTTCACCCAGTTTATATGTATACTTTTGGTTTTTCTTACTTCAGTGTAGGACTTCACTTTTCTCTGCATTGAATTTCATTTTGTTAGATAGGGCTTAGTGTTCAAGTCTGTCAAGATCCACCTGGATCTTGAGCCTATCTTCCAGGGTGTTAGCTATTCCCGCCAGCTTAGTATCATCTGCAAATTTGGTAAGTTCCCCTTCTATTCCCTCATCTAAGTCATTTATGAAGATATTGAAGAGTACTGGGCCTAAGACAGAACCTTGTGGTACCTTATGCTTTGGCTTCTTCTACCTGTCTTTCCAAAGTTTGGAAAGATTCTATGTCCCAGGTCTTGTTGCTGAGTATCAGTTGGTTAATGATGACCTTGCCCTGAAAACTTCTGGCTGTTAACTTTTATTTCACAATGTTATCCAGTTTATACCTTTGGCTCCCCTATAGCAGCAGAGAATGCCAACAGTTCTTGGTTTCAGAGGAACTTGGGACACACCTTAGGATTCTCTTCCTAATTGACAACTGTGAATGATATTGAAATACAGTAGTGTTCTTCTCCGGGGTACAAAGCCTGAGAGCCATAATGCTAAACCATTGAAGGCAAGACTACAAAGAATTTTTGAGAGGTTGGTCTCCATTTCTAAAGCCTTTCCTCGGGGCAGTGAGTAGGCCGTTTGATGTGTAAAAGATAACCACGTCATTCCATGCTGGCAATAAAAGAATCATACTTAGATACCTGTAAAACATGTTTTATTTTGATAATGATTTGTTAATCACTGTATTCTCAAGAGTAAGAAAAGGGCTTGTAAAAATAAATGCCTGGCTTACATGGCTAAGTCCCAAGGCTGTCAATGAGAGCTTTGCAATTGGGGTACACAAAATCAACCAGCATCAACAGAAGATGATCAGATGCCCTTAAACAGTTGGGAAAAAACTCGAGACTTGTGTCCACTGACTCCTCTGGTTAGGAAAATATGCAGAAGGAATAAAGTGGTTTATTTTTAATTTTTACCTATACAGTATGTCCCAAAGCACAGACATTTTCATTGTGAGATTAGTTCATGCAAAATCGATATGTTTCTTTGTTTATGAGAAAGTGCTGTCATGGATCTTCCTTTCCTATGTTGTAGAACAGGGATCCTCAAACTTGGCAACTTTAAGACTTGTGGACTTCAACTCCCAGAATTCTCCAGCCAGTTATTTTTATGGCATTGAAATTGACATGTACCCTCCCCCAAAGGATTCAGTAATAGCAATAGCAATAGCACTTAGACTCATATACCACTTCACAGTGCTTTACAGCCCTCTCTAAGCGGTTTACAGGGTTCAGCATATTGCCCCCAACAATCTGGGTCCTCATTTTACCGACCTCGGAAGGATGGAAGGCTGAGTCAACCTTGAGCCTAGTGAGATTTGAACAGCTGAACTGCTGAACTAGCAGTCAGCCTGCAGTCGCAGCATTTAACCACTGCACCACTTCAGCTCTTCTTCTTCTAGTAAATACTAACATCATTGGGTGTCACAGGAAGGTAGGCCTTTAGCAGAGCTTGAAAATAAAATTTAGTACAATCATCCAAGCTATGCGTAGCCTGAACAGCATGAGGGTGTAATTCCCCTCTTGTACCCGTAGCAAGCTGTGTGTACAGGGGGTAACCCCGCTTCTATATTTCAGTCCCTCAAACTGTAGATCATGTGAACCCGCAACCACAAATGCTTCATCGTACTCACAGTCACTTTCTTCACTTATGATTCCATGCAAAGTCTGAACATGAAGCTGCTTTTTAGCAGATGGTAGGCAAAAAGCTTTGTGCATTGTTTTGGATTCAGCCTTCCAAGGGTGCTGCTGAGCATGCAGGAACTTGAACACAGTTCGCGAGCGCCCTCAGCAGGAGGGATAAGTGAATCCTTTTAAAGTTTGGTTTTACTCCCATTCTCATTTTCCCAGTTGCAAGTTTGTTTTGGACCATTTCCACATCAGCTTGCGAATTTGCTGAACAAATATACCTGCATTTTTTTAAAAGGTGCACCTTTTCATGAGCATTTTCCTTATATATAACATTATTTGCTGATAAATGAAAATGAAGGGAGACTATTATAGATCTATTTCAAGCTATTTAGCTCTCATCAGATAGCCATACCCTTACTGGGATTTGAATATATATATAATATATATATATATATGTCTGTACTGTTCTTAACTACAGGCATTTTATGAGTCTTTTTCCTCTGAACGTGGAATTGCATTGTGTTAAAAAGTGGGCATATTTTAGCATACTGACACATTGCAGGCATTTGTAAGAAGATCTGTGAATTGAATAATTCTGAACTTCTCTGAAGACCTAAGTAAAAAGAAATGCATTAAGTCCCCCACCCCACCCCCGCCCCAACAAACTGCAACACTGGGGAAGGAGCAGTTCAACCTTGTTGCATGTATCCTTATTCCCATGGCCATAATTTGAAGGTTGATGCATGCCAAGCCAACATGTGCAGAGAGCTGATGCCTGAGATTTAAGTGGGGATTGAGATTCAGCTACCCTGCAGCTTGTATCCCATGAGAACTTTGCCCTACCAAAAGACATTCTCATTCCTGCAAGGTGAGGCATTCAATGTTTGCCAAGCCTCCTTATTAGCCACAGCCCAGTAGGACTGAAGGAGGAGCAGATTCTCAGGCTTGTGTATGGATGTGGGGAATCTGCTGTGGGTTGCGGAGCTCAAAAAAGGTTCAGGCACCCTCACTTTTGTCAGAGCAGCAACACTTTTTGCTTAGCTTAAAGCCACTGTCGGACACCTCTCTACGTTTGCCTCTGGGTGTGCCTGACGTTTAATTCCCAATGATATTTCTCCATGGCCCATTTATATGCATGGAATGATTCCATGGTAAAAACTGGAGACTTGGTGAATCCCATCTCTTTACAGATTTTACATCTGAGAAGTGTCTATTCAAGTAGAAAATAAATGAGGTATAGATAGTCCTCAATATACAACCACCATTGAGCCCAAGATTTATGTTGTTAAGTGAGAAATTTGTTAAGTGAGTTTTGCCCCATTTTATGACTTTTCTCGCCACATTTGTTAAGTGAATCACTGCAGTTCTCAAAATTAATAACACGGGTTGTTAAGCGAACCTGGTTTCCCCATTGACTTTGCTTGTCAGAAGGTCGCAAAAGGGGATCACATGACTCCAGCATACCGCACACGTCATAAATGTGAGTCCGTTGCCAAGCATCCAAATGTAAATTATGTAACCATGGGGATGTTGCAATGGTCATAAGTGTGAAAATGGTCATAAGTCACTTTTTTCAGTGCCGTTGCAATTTCAAACGGTCACTAAATGAACTGTTGTAAGTCAAGAACTACCTGTATAGCCACACTTGTTTTATGCAATTGTACACTGAATAGAATTTGTCTTCAAGCAACCTATCTAAGGAATAAGAGTTTTGAGGAAATGGTTAACCGCTTTGAGTGTATGACAAAGGGCAAAGAAATGGACAAAGATTCTTTCCCATGTTTCTTTCTCCCAAAATTGGCTAAGAATTCAAAGCCATCTTAGCTCAGACAGCAAGCTGAAGCCTGCTCCTAAGCAGGAACAACTGATCTTGTGTACTTTTTCAACATTCTCCCCGAAAAAGGAACTGAGTTTCCATCTTTTGCTTTGACATTGCTCATTGTGTTTTCTTGCTGTTATTTGTAGTAAGCAAGTTATTAACATTTGGACCTGAAATTGTTTTCGAGGCTGAGAATCTTTTGCTCCTGAGGCTCAGCCATAAAACTTATGATGGCTATTTCTGGGGAAAAAAAACCATTTAAAAGAAACTACTTGTGGCGATCTCTACTCTCTCTCTCTCTCTCTTGTATGTGATATGTGTCTCTCTGTGTCTGTGTGCATGTGCTTGTATACACAGAGAAGGAGAATTTTCAGTGATTTATATCCCTAATTAGATCCCAGTAGCAACATTCTTTCAACTAACAATGCATGTCGTAATCACCTTTCTCTCATATAAACGACTTCCTTAACTTCACATGCATAACTTAACAGCTTTTATTTTAAAAACTCATGTTAACAGCTTTCCCAATGTAACCAGTAGGGGTGCTATGATAAGAAACTAATTTGCTGTAAAAATTACTCATTTGTCAAATAAGCATTAAAATAATTGTTCCCCTTCTGACTGTTATCCTGCTGTTTCCAGTCATTTCAAAAAACTAAATTATTTACTCATTTGAAAGTTCAGCTGTGTATATTTTAATTGATATTCCCTCATAGGACTCATATTGTTAATGACAATAATTAACCCGAAATGGCTGCTAAATAATTATGCTGAAAGGATGTGGTATATTTGCGCAGGAAGTAAAACCAGTATTTGAGAAATCATCAAAATGTAAAACTTTCATATTTTATGGGAAAGCAAAGCAATAGTTCATAATCAAATTAAGAATGAGAGAGGCAAATGTAGATTTTATGCTTTTGATGCAGAATACTTTATGTTTGCAATATAGTGAGGTGTTCTAGCTAACAATGAATACTCAGTCATTTTAATAAGTTCCAGATATTGCTATTCTAACTAGCCATGTGAAGTATTGTCATGATATTAATGCAGTAAAGATAAAATGCTGCAAAACCATCACATTAATTGTATACTGAGCAGGCCAGCACAACTTTGGGCCACCTGGTTCAACCATTGCACAGAGCCATATCCACACACACACACACACACACACCAAATTACACACCAATTCTGCAGTTTGAGCAAATTCAAATAGGTAAGAAGAAAGTGAAGGCTTTGAGACATTTGGGAGACCACAGTAAATAATTTAATGGTAGATTGTGCTGGACCATGTTATGCAATAAGAGGAGGGAATCCATAGAGGTCCTCATCATCAAAGATTATAGGTTTAAGAATAGATTCAATTTCACTCATTATCAGACATTTGGAGCTAACTTCGAGAATTTAGGAGCTCCTGGACACAAGATCACCAGCAAGGGATGAGACTAGATGGTGCATAGAATTCCCTACTGTGATTGGGATACAAATCAAGTGTCACCGGTACAAGCCAAGACACCGATCCAGTTGCTCCGGTACCATTTTGAGAAAACTTCATTGCTTTCCACAGCAATGTGGTAACAGAGACTTGACTTAAATGAAGTCAAAGCATTGATTAATCTGGCTTGGTATTCTCTATAGAGGCAACAGTGTGCTCACAACACATTCCTGGGTGTTAACAAGGCTTCCTACCCTGAAAGCTTTAATTAAAATTCCTTTAATTGGAAAAAAAATGAATGAGAAGCTAATACAGTGCAAAACAAAGCATCATTCTCAGCCATAACTTGGACGTCCAACAGGGCCTCTGGGCTTTTGCAGAAACATCAGAGGAATTCTTGGAAACAAAATGCTAGGTTCCTGCAGATCAATGCTTTGTTTGCTTTCTTGTATGTGGTGCTCAGTGATTGGCCACACCTATTGTGTCAGCCAACTTGAGGCAGAGCTGGTTAATATGCTCTTAAAATCCAAATGTGATCACTGGCTTTAAAAAAAAAGTAAGGATTTCGGCTCTATTATTTGGTGGCAAGAAATTAAAATCTTCCTCCTCCACTGTACAAAAAGGGATTCTCCCCCCCCCCTCAACTTCTCAGGTATTTCTTGCAGAATAAGTGAAGCATTAAAACATATAAATCAGATGTGTTGCTAGAGTTGAACTTGAGAGGTGTCATACTGCACATCCTATGTTTTCCATGTGTGCAGATCCCTCTATCTTTGGTTCTTGAGGTGAATGAGTGCCAATCACATTTCTTTTTACCCAGGTGGATTTTCCTTTCAGTTGCAGCTGCACCATTACCAAGATCATTCTTTTTTTAAAAAAAATAATTTTTATTATTATTTTTCTTTAAAAACACAAACACAAACAAAAAGAAAAACAAAAACACATGCAGGTTGAATTAAATGCAAAACAGGTGGGTTGCAGGATTACAGAATTATTGATCCTTCTGGAGATTCCAAAATATGCTACAGGAACTGGATTTCTTTTTACAAAAGAAAAAGAAAGTCATAAAGGTCAGAATGACAGAAAGGAGGAAGTGTGTCATGGAAAAAGTATGTTAATGTTGTATTTGGCTTAATTCTGCAGGCTGGACTCTGTGTGCCGACCAGAGGTGGTATTCAGCAGGTTCTGACCAGTTCTGGAAAACCGGTAGTGGAAATTTTGAGTAGTTCGGAGAACCGGTAAATACCACCTCTGACTGTCCCCGTCCCCATCTATTCTCTGCCTCCCAAGTCCCAGCTGATTGGGAGGAAATGGGGATTTTGCAGTAACCTTCCCCTGGAGTTGGGAGGGAATGGAGATTTTACAGTATCCTTCCCCTGCCACGTCCACCAAGCCACACCCACAGAACCAGTAGTAAAAAAATTGAATCCCACCACTGGTGCTGACCACGTTTGATGGCCCTGGTGTTGCAGTGGCTAGGGACTGGAAGGGGGAGATTTTTTAGTAGCTGAAATGAATGGAAACCCAAACATTAGAAAAGATGCTGAAGGGAAGCTTGAAGGAAGGTGCTTAACCTTCATACAGTACAATGAACAATATGGTGTTTAATTTAATTTAGTTTAGTTTAATTTTGCTTTGATAGCCCTATGCAAACTGCATCTAGGGCACAGTAGGCAGCAGGACATTAACTACAAACATGGAGAAAGACTCAAGAGTGGTAGTTATAATTGATTTTATAATAATCAGTAGAGAAGACTTAGTTGAGGGAATGAGTGTTGGGGCAGTAGGTATGCAATTCTGGAGCTCTTGATTTTAAGCACAGCTGAAACTGCATGTTGGATTTCAAAGCACTGGCTTTTGTTAACTCACAGTAATGAAAAATAGTATCTCCTAGTAAGAGAAGATAAAGGAAAAAGAGATGGCCATGCAAAAGAAGGAAATGTTAACAGTACAAGTGGGATAATTCTAATGGCAAGGAAGAGCAAATGGTGAAGAGCAAAAGAAGCCAACGTGGCTACAAAGAAAAGCCTTGAGAAAGGGTGATACATGGTAAATGGGAAGAGGGACAGATCACAAAGCCAGAAAACAGAAAGGTAGCCCAAAGCAATTCATATGGTGTCAGAAAAGAGAAAGTGGACTGAGAGTAGTGAAAGTTACTAAGAATAACAAAAAGAGCTTTCCTTAGATATGTTCAAAATAAGAAGAAAAGAAACAGTATATCCATTATAATTATATAACTCTATAACAGTTGTTAAAAGGAAGCAGAAAGTTACTGCCATTGTGCATTTTGTCCCATGATGTTGACTTTCTCATGACACACCCATATCACTAATTAGCAAAAAAAAATTGCCACAAAATAGATATCTTGATAAAGAAGGCAAAATGTTAATGAGGAAAAGGCAGTTCATCTCCTACTTTAGTTCAGTCTTCCTCAGCAAAATGCCCGATGTCTCAAGAAGGCTAAATATCCCTTTAAATGCCAGGTATAGGGATACAAGTCTTGGTTAATAGTATATGTCCATGATGGCGATCCTATGGCACGTGTGCCACAGGTGGCACGCGGAGCCGTATCTGAGGGTACGTGAGGCATTGCCCTATGTCAGCTCCAGTGTGCATGTGCACGCTGGCCAGCTGATTTTCAGCTTTCCAGAGGGCAGGGGAGGCCATTTTTGCCCTCCCCAGGCTTCAGGAAAACTTCCGGAGCCTGTAGTTGGCGAAAAAACAGACCAAACGGGCCTACCGGAAGTTCGGTAGGCCCGTTGGGCCGTTATTTGCCCTCCTTTCCTGAAGACTGGGGAGGGCAAAAAACAACCCAATGGGCCTACCAGAAATCCGGCGGCTTCAGTGTGGCCTGTGTGCATGCATGGGGGGGAGGATTGTGCATGCATGCATGGAGGGAGGACATTGCATTAAGGTTGTGGGCACGCACATGCGTGCTATCGCGCTCGCACACGCCCTTTTAGCACCCGAGCCAAAAAAAGGCTCACCATCACTGGTATATGTGAAAAAGATTTCAAATAAAAGTTGATTGGAAACTGATTGAGCCAGCATTCTGATGTTCATGTAAAAAAGGCCAATAGAATGTTAGGCTGAATCCACAGAAATCTGATTTTCAAATCACAAGAAATAGCCATTCCACCTTATTCTGCTTTGGTCAGACTCACCTTTCAATGATGAGTCCAACCTTGAGCACTATAAGGATTATTTTTAAAAAATTAAACCGATTCGAAAATGAACAATAAAGGTAATGACAAGATGAGAAATAAAGCCTAAATTGAATACATTAAATTGAATTCAGTCCTATAAAAAACAATTGAGCTAATGGGCTTGAGAAGAGACAGCTGGGATATGTGTGCATATGAAAGTATTCTGCAGATACCTGAAAGGATGTCATGTAGATACAGGGGTGTCAAACTGGCGGCCCATGGGCTGGATGCATCACGCGCAGGCCACACCCATCCTGGCTCTACAAAGGCAAAAAACATCACGATACATCATGTGACACGATCAAGTTTGACACCCGTGATATAGAAAGTCAAGAACTGTTCTCCCTAATTCCAGAATACAGGACATGGAGCAATAGATACAAGTTAAAGGAAGACAGATTCTAACCAAATCTTAGAAAAACTTGCTAACAAACAGAATGAAATAAGTCACCCAGGACTGTGGTGGATTCCCTTTTATTGGATGTGCTTACATGAAGGATATTTTAATTGACACTCCTAGATTGAGCAGAAATCTGTAGCCTAAAATGCCACCTTCCAACTCTATAATTCTGTCCGAATTTTAGTAATGAAAAACTATTCATAGTTCTACACAGCACAATTGCTCTACATAATCACGATGGTTTGAAAACCCATTAAGTATTTTAAGTCCAGATTAATAGCACAATCCATATATGCCTCCTCAAAGTGATTGCCATTGTACATCCTACACTCAATGCACATGGGCTATTAGCTTAAGGAAGAGCTATCAAAATCAACCAGGTTTAATTTAAATATTAAATTATAGCTTACTTGAAAAAGAGTGATTCAATTATGGTTACTGTACAGTGTCTGCACTCTCCCCCCCCCCCAAAAAAAACCTCTCAAGAGAGAAAGAGAGAGATTTCTCAGTGTATGATATGACTCCCCTCTACACTAATTAGATGACAGCTGCTTTCCTGATGAGGAACATACATCTCTCAGTCTCATTTTTTAAATACGATTTTATTGAAAGTGTGGGGGGTTTTTTTGCAAAAAGAGTAAAAGTTAATAGAAACTAAAATAAACAAAGAAGGGAAAAAGGAAAAAGGAAATAAAAGAGAAAGAGAAAGTGCAAGAAGAAGAAGAAAGTGGAAGAAAGAAAAGATATGCCTTCCAGTTGTCAATACAATTGTAGATCAGTGGTGGGTTCCTACCAGTGCGGTCCACTCTATAGCACCGGTAGCGGCCCGCTGGTGACATCACAGTACCTGTGCAGTCGGTTGCCGGTGCCTGGGTGCCACCATTTTTTTTTAAAAAAAATTAATTTATTTTTTAAAATTTTCTTCTGCGCATGCCCAAAAGCCGAGCTTCCGGCACTGCGCATGTGCTGCCTTCCTACCCCACAGTGAGTCCAAGCAGGGGAGGATGGCTGAGGGAGCGTGTGAGATGCTGAAAGAGCGGGCAGCAGGAGCTATCTCCATTCCCCTCCCTTCAGCAGTCCAAGAAGCCACGCCCACCCGGTCACATGGCTGGCAAGCCACATCTACAAAATAAGCCACGGCCACAGAGTGGTAGTAAAAAAATTAGGAACCCGCCCCTGTTGTAGATGTACCTCTTTCTTTAAAGTTACATTGTGACTCTCTTCTTTTTAGAATCTATCTTACCTGATCATATAAACCATAGATCATAAGTTCAAGGAGTTCAAGGCAACAATAAATATTTGTATTTGTATTTGTTTATTTGTCAAGCATCTATGATTATAAGCAAAGTATAAACAGTAAAACATGATTGGATATATATGTAATAGTACAAGCATGAATAAGAGTAAAAGAGGTATGAATATATGGGTACATTAGGACAGGTAGGCACGATTGTGCGCTTATGCACGCCCCTTACCGACCTCTTAGGAATGGGGTGAGGTCGATGGTAGATAATCCGAGGTTGAAGTTTTTGGGGTTTGGGGAAGAAACTACTGAGTCAGTTAAAGTGTTCCAGGCATTGACCACTCTGTTGTTGAAGTCAAATTTTTTGCAATCAAGTTTGGAGCAGTTTACATTAAGTTTGTATCTATTGTGAGCTCGTGTATTATTGCGGTTGAAGCTGAAGTAGTCGTTAACAGGTAGGACATTGTATAAATATCTATATTGTAAAAAAAGACAATATAGATATTGTCTTTTCTCTAATCAAACAAATCATCTCAGCAAGTTCGATCATTGTCAGCAACCATTCCTCTTTCCATCTTTGTGTATCTTGCTGCAGTTATCAAGTATAAAAATAAAGTCCCATGACTTTTTCCCAACTGTTTATCCATCAGTCCTAAGAGGAGAAGTCCTGGTTTCAGTTATATATTAATCCTCTTAATCAATGTGTGCATTTGAATCCCATATCTTCTAGTTTTATTATATGTCCATCAAGCATGATAAAATGACCCTTCATGTTGTTCACATTCCCAGCATAATTTTATGTACTTTTATACGTTCTAGATAACTTTTTCTGATGTCATATACAAAGAGCACATCATTTTATAAAAGTTCTCTTTCAGATTATAACATAATATAAATTTCAGTTCTTTCAACCCCATATTTTCTATTGTCCCATCTACATATTATAACAAAAATGTTTAGCTCACTTTATCATACATTATTTCACTTGTTCTTCTACTTCAAATCTCAATAAAAGTTTGCACGTTTTAGCAGTCACATGTTCACCATTTGTACACAATTCCATTTCAATGATAGTCAAATATTTAGTGCCATAAATTCTTGTGTCTGCTTTGAATCTTTCTGATAACTGTACATATGAAACCATTGATGACTATGCTTCTCTGCCATCAGTTGTTCGCTTGTTTTTATTTTGTGTTCCGCTTGACAGAATTCGAGTATCTCACAGTATATTAACCTTTTGTGTTTGCCTATTACAGGGGTGTCAAACTCGATTTCATTGAGGGCCGCATCAGGGTTGCGTTTGACCTCGGGGAGCCAGGGTGGGTGTGGCCAGGGTGGGCATAGCCAGCTTGATGTCACTCATGTTGGGGGCACCTGTGGTGGCCTGAGCGCTCTTCCAGTGAAAATGGGCTCCCGAGCTCCGTTTTCAGCTGCAATGGCCTCCTGCAACCCACTGCCAGCAAAAACGGAGCTGTTTTCGGTGGCAGAGGCATCGCAGGCCAGTCCTTCCCTGTTTCCAGGGTGGCCCCATGGGCCAGATCTAAGCACCCCACAGGCCAGATCCGGCACCCAGGCCTTGAGTTAAACACCCTGGCCTATTATTTCTCTTCTATAAAATGCTTTTTGTTTTGAGAGCCAAAAAGGTCTTTTGGGGCACAATCTTAATTTGTGTCTATTTCATGTTCTCAATATATCACCTCTAACATAGTTAAAATTTGTATTAACCTTGATTTTATCATACCATAAATATCCATGCTGCCCAAATCTTAGGTCTTATTCTTCTAACTCTAAAAGTCCTCTATTTCTCAGCAACACCCACCCTTTTATCCATACCAAACAGCAAGCCTGCAAAATGCAATTTTAAATCAGGTCAATCCAACCTTCCTCTTTCCTTTGCATCTTGTAACATCTTATTTTTAATTTATAGTTTTTTTTTCCTTGCCATACAAACCTAGTCATACCCTTTTGTCACTATTTAAATGGTGTGTCAGATGTCAAAAACAGTATTGTCTGAAACAAAAACATCATCCTAAGCAAAACATTTTTATCACACAAATTCTCACTAACAATGATAATTATAATTTTTTTAACTTCATTCCATGTCTTAACTATTTTGAAATTTATTTATTTATTTATTTATTTGGGAATTCTTCTATGCCGCCCTACTCCCTAAGGACTCAGGGCGGCGTACAGCATTTTAAAGAACACCAAACAATAAAATCATTAAAAGCAATTTTAAGAAAGTTTTTTTAAAAAGACATACAACACCATGCATTCATGGGGGAGACCTCAGATGTAAAATTGTCTCAGAACATTCAATTTATATTTCTCATCGTGATACCCGTGAAAAAGTTTTTGGGGTTTTTAAAATTTTAAGATTTTACCAAATTTTAATTGTATTAAATCAGGGCCACATCGAATATTTTCTTTTAAATGTATATATATTTTAATGTTTATATTGTGTTTTTACTTGGCTGTTCACCGCCCTGAGTCCCCTGGAGAAGGGCGGTATATAAATTTAATAAAACTAAACAAACTAAACTAAACCCAGATATTATACTTTTTTAAATCTTAAAATTGATCTATCCCTCCCCACAAAAAATTATAGAAGAAGGGGGAGAATTCCCTTACAACATATTTCAGTGCTATTGGGCCAGAAAGTAGCTTTAGAATTTATTTCTTTTATATTATTAATTTCCTTTTATTTACCAGTAGGGCATACAGGCTATGGGAGTCCTCTCTCTCATATCCTCTGGGGCTAAGGGCAAGCAAAGTATCTTCCTGGAAGATAGGTGGTGTCAAAGTTATCTTGTGTGGACTCAGAGGGTTTCTAGAAGAGTTTTGAGACCTTTTTACCCCATGAGCTCAAATGTGTCACTGCAGTAAGCTCTCCCCCACCCCAGCTCACATTTTATTAATCTGCTAAATGCATGTTGATGTATAGCATGTGCTTCCCAAATTGGGTAACCTGAGTACACGAGGTAGTAGGGTGTAACCTCTTCTGCATGATGAAGATTTGATATAGTGGTGACTGAGAAGGAAAGACTTTGAGTTTGCTGTGGGGGTATCAATTAAAATGTCAACAGCATGTTAACTTTTCCAACTTCCCCCCCCCAACTCTTGGGGGGGGAAGAGAAGAAACAATTCTACTTCAAGAATCCTTAACAAAAACCCATTACTATTATAATATTTGATATGCATTTGGGTATGGAATACTCTGTACCAGGGGTGAAATCCTCCCGGTTCGCCCCGGCCCATCCTTCGGCGTATAGCCGATGGAACTGGTGGCGGTCGCGGCGCGGAGCTTCTCCCGCCCGCTTTCCCGGCCCAGCTGAACGCCGCCATTCGGGTTATTTTTCCCTCTGTGCATGCGCGTGCATGCAAATAGGGAAAAATAACCCGAATGATTGTGGTCAGCCGGGCCGGGAAAGCGGTGATTGTGTTCAGCCGGGCCGGGAAAGCGGGCAGGAGAAGCTCCGCGCCGCGACCGCCGCCAGTTCCATCGGCTATACGCCGAAGGACTGGCCCGGGCGAACCGGGAGGATTTCACCCCTGCTCTGTACAGTAAGTAACCTGCAATTTGGATCTGGAGAGTGCTGTAGAGAATGGAAGAGATAAAAAAAATGATCTCATTTATCATGACATCAGAAGCAATGGATGATGACATCAAAATCAATGGGTGGAACACCATAGCTTCTGCCATCAGGGAGGGCAAGAGACATTTTACTCACCACAGCTCAGAAAAACCTTTGGGGAGCTGGAAAAAGGCAACCCTGGTTATGAAAGGTTACGAATACTCCCACAGGAAGAATTATTATAAAGATTGAGGGTTGTTTTTTTTTAAAGCTACCGGTAAGAGGTGACAGGATGGGGCATAAAGCAACATTATGCATCATGGTATGGAGAGAGTGAACAGGGAGTTTTTTTCCCACTGTCAAATTACAAGAACCTGTGAAGGTCCTCATCCAATGAATTTGAATAATAAGAGTTCCAGATGGATAAAGGAAGGGTCTCCATATCATTTTAACAGATTAACAGAGTTGGAAGGGACCTTGTAGGTCATCTAGTAACACTGGCTACAGCTTTAAAGGATTCCTGGGACAACAAGGCTGAAAGACTACTAATCCTGATGGCCATACTTCCTCTTAGAAGCAATCTGTCTTTCAATAAATTATTGGGGTACATGGCCAGGAGCGGAGGTGGGATTCCCTTACCTTCCCTGCCAGTTCGCAAATGTGATGCGCTTTGCTCACGCGCGGGGCTTGCACGCATGCACGCGGCTCAGGGCCGGGTTCCTCTTACCTGCCTAGTGGTGCGCTGCGCGTGCATCATCTTGCTTCACGCATGCACATACTCACTACGCACGTGCGTCCCCTTGTGCAATTTTGTTTCCTGCGCATGCACGGAAAGGGGACACACGTGCGTTTGAGATTTTGGTGATTTTTTGCTTCCGCACATGTGCAGAAGCAAAAAATCACCGAAATCTCACATGTGCGTGCGTCCCCTCGTGAGATTTTGCTTCCGCGCATGCGCAGGAAGAAAAAAAAGCCCAAAAATTCCAGAAAAAAGATGGTGCTGTGCGATGGACCGGCAAAGACGGCTCCGGAGCCGTCGCACGCAAATTGCACAATCAGCGGGTCCCTACCGGAGCAGCACACTGGACCACACTGGTCGGAACCCACCACTGTTGTGGCTTCAAAACATGTAGAAATAGGACAGCATAGCGCCGGGGCAGGTGGACAGGGGTGGGCCCACTTGCAGGTCGCCACTACCGGTTCGCCCGAACTGGTCTGAACCAGCTGAATGCCACCTCTGGCCAGAAGGTTTCTGTTATGCTCATGGCCTGCTTAAGGGCCATCCATAGATATCTCCATATACTTCTGTAAGCACCCAAAGTCATTGGTGATTGGGCAGTCTTTTTTAAATTTATTTTTATTGCTTTTTAATTAATAACAAAAAGGAGAAAGAACAAGCAGAAAGATAATAATGTTGACATTGTCAAAGAGAAGGGGAAAGAGAACATATTAAAAAGTACTGTAACAAAAAAGTGAAAAAAGACAACAAAGAGAATAAACATATATGTCTAAACATATTATATAAACATAGATATGTCATTGTAACAGTAAACAGTTACAACTCTATCTATATATCAATATCATTCAAGTATGAATATACTGTATTTCTAATGCTTTTATATAAGTACCCTTTTTTCACCTACTGTGTCAGTCCCATATTTCATTACACTTGTCTATACAGTCTACGTCTATAGGCAATTTGCTCCTAAGAAGCAATCAAGTCTTCAATTCATTGACTAAATGGAGAAATACATTTATCTTTCCAGTGCTGCAATATCAGTCTTTTAGCAATAGTAAGGACACAGAGAATCCATTTATGTTGTCTAGTTGTCATATTCATGTACTACATATGTAGTTCAAAAGAATATTATCCTCTGAAAAGTTTAGCTTTTGTCACACAATCATATTTATATAACTCACACAACATTCTCTGAAAACTTGGTAAGTATAGGACATTGTAGAAATATATGTTTTAAAGTTATATCACCAACAAAGTACTGTTTTCTAAAGAAACATAATAGAGTCCACTAAGTTCTAAATATTATTTTTTGCTCTATAATTTGAGGTCCGTTGACACTCTTGCCATAGAAGTTATGAGACTCTCCTGTTGTCTACACTATATAGGAACCTCTAATTCTTCTTAACATCTCTCATCAAATTAATTTATTGATAATAAATATTTATATTTATATTTATAAACTAGCAATAGTACTTAGTTTTATATACCACTTCACAGTGCTTTACAGCATTCTCTAAGCAGTTTACAGAGTTAGCATATTACTTCCCAAAATTTGGGTCCTCACTTTACCAACCTGGGAAGGATGGAAGCCTGAGTCAACCTTGAGCCGGTCAGGATCGAACTCCTGGCAGTGGGCAGAATCAGCCTGCAATACTGCATTCTAACCATTGTGCCACCATGGCTCTTAAAAAAACTAATAGTAGTTTTTAGTAGTGAGTGGTGAGCAAGTAGCCAGAGGGAGGGAGAGACAGAGACTTAGCTAGTTGGTTGGTCATCATGGGAGCAGAAGACTAGCCTGGATGGCCTTTCTCCACTGGGAATCCTCCTCTTTTGTTTTATCCTGTTTTGCAGACTTCTCTTTGA
Organism: Diadophis punctatus similis; assembly: GCA_023053685.1. NCBI lineage: Eukaryota > Metazoa > Chordata > Lepidosauria > Squamata > Dipsadidae > Diadophis > Diadophis punctatus. Next base: position 157,545,419 of record JALIGW010000001.1, read on the forward strand.
CTCTTATTCAAAGTCATTTTCTCTAGGAATCTCATTGCATTTGTACACAAGTGTCTTCCATTTGCTCACAACAAATTTAATGAGGAATTGGGCTGGGAAACAATGACTGGCTTAAAGATGCCAGTGTGGTGAAGTGGTTAAGATGTTGAATTGGCATTGGGGAGCTCTTGGTTAAAGTTCTCCCTCAGTCATGGAAGTTCACTGGGTGATTTTGGGACCCTAATGCTCTCCATCCTGATCTGTGCCTTCTAACCAGTTCAGTCTTTACGTACTTAAGAGTTTATCCCAATGAACTCAGCAGAGCCTAAAAAGCAGTAACAGTTAGTGTGAAATAAGTATTCAAACTATAATCTAGGTATGGACTACTGGTCCCATCACCTAGTGGTATTATTAGTTTTTTGTTTACTGAGGATTAGGGCAGAGCGCCAGACTTGTGAAACTAATCTATACAAATTCTGTCTCATACTCAAAATTCACCTCTGAATACTTGCTAAAAAAATTTCATATCAAATCTATATTTTTGGATTTTAAATCTTGTTTTCTTCTATTGCTCCTCAGGCATTCATTTATAAAGGCCTTAGCTGACAAAAGTTATTTAACATCATTTAAAAACTAGCTATAATCTTAATTGCACTAGCACTAAGGAAACAATTACAAAAACGTTACCTTGAATATAGCTTATTAAATCATGTCTCACGATAAAATATCACATTACCTAAATCACCCCTGGGAATAGAAGACTAGATATCTCCCACTCAATGGAAGGATGGGATATATCTATCATTCTTCCATCAAAACTGATGATTTCCCAGTGTATCATGTTGCAAGAAGGAACCAAATTGTCCAATAAAGACACCCCAAAGTAACTAAACAAGGTTCCTTTCTATGCACTCTTGATTGTTTTTTAAATGCCAGATATTTATTCTTGGCATTGTGAACAAATGCTATTCCCTGGTAAGAAGGAAAAGATGGACACAGCTTCCCAATCCCATGTTTGGGAGTTTGGGAGTCCCTTTGGGAGTTGGGCGGCATACAAATCTATTAAATAAATAAATAAATAAATAAATAAATAAATAAATAAATAAATAAATAAATAAATAAATAAATAAATAAATAAATAAATAGATAAATAGATAAATAGATAAATAGATAAATAGATAAATAGATAAATAGATAAATAATAGTGTTGAAAGTATGTTGAAAGGTGAATTCCACAAATAAGCTACCTCACACAGTATGCAGTTGAACTACTCTTTCTTTCCGTCAGAAGTTCCATCTCTTCAAAGTGTCAAAATATGGCCAATCTGCCTCAATGGTGGTTTGGCATGGCTTGTTAACCACTGTTCTATTCTCCAGATTTTTCATATCTATCGGCTACTGACAGAGTGAGAATTAATCTCACAGAGGTGATGTTTGATCTTTTCCCAGACATCAGACATTTAGAAATGAAACCGCAGTTTAAAAATCTAAGTAAAATATTTATTTCGGTACAAAAACAATAAAACCTCATTTGTTTACATATCTGATATAAAATGTGCGACTTCTCTCAATGGAAGCCAGAAGAAGAAAGATAGAGCGGAGATTGGAATGCACACATGCATACAAGAACATATCAATCACGTGCTCAGGAATGAACCATTATATTGAATGGGGATGCTTCTCCCTGCATATACATGTAACAGGCAATAAATCACACCGTGACAGGTACGTTCTTTTGTTTTTCACACAAGCTTGCTGAACCGCTTTAGAAACTAGAAGTCCAGGCACACTAAATGTGCACAACTTTCATCAGCTTGATAAATACTTGAGTAACAAGTACCATACTCCAAAGTGGGTAAAACCATCATTTTTGTTTTATCTGGTTTCTTTTAATAGGGTGTATGAGTTACCTGAATGTTTATATTCTCCACCTTGGGTAGAGCTGTACTCCTTGGCAGACTCTCTGTAAGCCAGTAACTCTAATCAATTCTCAGAGAACCAGCCTAATGTAATTTTGACCAGAAAGGCAAAGCTTTAAATACTGTTCACCCATAACTTAGAGGTGACCATGGATAAATCATTCTCTTTTTCAGACAAGCCTAGAAATAGTTTTATCACCTCAAAGAATGTTAGTCTTCAGCAGCAGTAGTGTGATCAGAGAAGACCTCAGACACAATGATTGAAGTTCAGTGAGATACTTTCTCAGATTTAAAGAATCACGGTTTTATGTCTCTCACTTTAAAACCACAATGCTTACATTTGTTAATAAGGCCATCATACTATGTATTACAATTAGAAAGTCCAGGTCCAGCTGCAAGGGAAGACAATGCTATAATTTACAATATGGTTGAGAGAGCTCTTTATTCCCCCTCTGCTTTATTGAACATTACCTGTGAATGATGCATTACGGATTTTAGTGCTAGAAATATGTGTTTTGGAAAACAGAGTATAGTGTTTCGTAAGTTGATTTAAATCAGTTATACCATCTCTCACTGGAATATTCATGAGCTCCAAGGAATAAAAATATATAAATGGAACCAGCTGTTTTAAATACTTTTGTGCTGGAGATGGGTTTTATTGGGACTTTAATCTGCTTCTTTATATATTATTGTATACCTCTGCAGTAATGGAATGAGCATTGTATAAAAGCTCTATGCAGGAAGTGCAAGTTAACCAATTCATTTAAGAAAAAAAATCCAGGATTAATTACCTGATGCAGTTCTCATTTCTGAGTTATTGGGTGGGGAAAAATTTGGGGAGCGGGCACGAAGAGAGGACATTTGAGAAACTCCACATAGAGACTTCCACAGCAGAGCAACCTGTATGGTGCTATCTAGATGTCCACACAATAATCTCTCAAGTTCTTCTCATTTACCAAGCTACCCAATTATGGTCAATATAGACATTTAGAACAGGGCTGTCAAACTCGCGGCCTGTGGACCAGATGCGTCACGTGCTGGCCACGCCCATGCCCGGTTTAGCGAAGGGGGGAAAAGTTGTGATACGTCATGTGGCGCCGCCGTGACAACGCAAGTTTGACACCCCTGATTTAGAATAAAGTGGAGGTCTCCTATATGAATGGCTGATTCATTAACACAAGTCTACTGCAATATTTCTGTAAGGAAATGATTTTTAATGGAAGGAATATCCAAAGGAAAGTGAAACAATCCCAACAGAGTTACACTTTATACTAGTGCTGTGTGGTAATTCACATTCAAAGGAGAGAAGCGAATTCAGAGCATTTTGTACCTGTTGGCACCTCATTAAATTAAATGTGTCCTTTCCTGAGATGGTAAAGCTACCACCAGGTCAGTCTGGAAAAAGATTGCTTTTTGAAGAAGCTGCTGACAGGTGTGATGTGCACATCTGTGCCTCTACTACTACATTCCCTATATATATTCTGTATTCCCCTGGGGGGGTGTTGATTTTCCCCCAAAATAATTCTTCTATTCTAAAGCTAAATTATTTTACATTTCCTAAGAAACAAATGTGTTTTTTTCTTGTGTAATTTCTTTTTCTTTCTTTTTTTCTCTTTCCTTCCTTCCTTCCTTCCTTCCTTCCTTCCTTCCTTCCTTCCTTCCTTCCTTCTTTCTTTCTTTCTTTCTTTCTTTCTTTCTTTCTTTCTTTCTTTCTTTCTGGAAAGCAGGTAATCCTAAATTTCGATAAATCTTCAGCTACTCTAAATGTACATATACAGCTAAATGTAAATATACAGCTGTGGCAGTAAATTTTGCGATCACTGCTACTTGTTATTTATAAGACATAGAATCAATCACATATCTAAATGGTCTAAACAAAGACTGTATTTCAATAGGTTGCCTTGATTTTACTTTTTGCAATGCCTAGTATGTGTTATTCTTCTAAAAATAATTATTTTAGCAAAAAATGTACAAAAGCTACTAGGCAATACAATGAAAGTAGGTTTCTTATAAATAAGGAGACACGGAGAATTTCTAGCAGTAAAGTATTTCTGTCATTTTTCAGAATTTCTTTCCAGGAAAGAATATATTAAGAGAAATTAACCTAGTCTACATGTCATTTGCAATCAAACACTTTCATAGGCTGGGTGTCTTTAGAAGAACTAGTTCATTTCAACTTAAAAAGAGATAATGATTTGGATTCAACTTAAACACACTTGTGAAATTCATTAAGATATTTCTAACTGACAGAAGTGGAAATAATTTTAATGGGACTAGTTTTGGATTAAAAAAGATTCTATATCCAACTCAGTCATTGATATTCAATGAAATCAGAGATTTGTTACTGAGGAAATGGCCAGTGCATTGGACTTTAAACAAAAAACACTAGTTAGATATCCTTTGCATTTTGTGCAGATAGCTATTGCTCCACATAGTGTATGTAATCTGCTAAAAAGATGGAAGGAGGGGATCAAAACTGGTTAGGACAACATTTTTAATCATCAGAATTTCCGACAAATTTAGCTTCAGAAGAAACTAGTCTTTTCTTTTATCAGGTCTACAACAACATTTCCACATATGTTTGGGAAATCAAGACACTAGTTGTGCTCACTTCAACTCCCAGCTAGTGCAGACCTCCCACTGAAGAAAATCTCCCACTGAAGGAAGGTGATCCATATTTGAAAGAGCTAAACCTGGGAAGGAGTGGAATGATATATGCAAGGCAGTGGTGAAATCCAAATTTTTTTACTACTGGTTCTGTGGCCGTGGCTTGGTGGACGTGGTGTGGCTTGGTGGGCGTGGCTTGGTGGGCGTGGCAGGGGAAGGATACTGCAAAATCCCCATTCCCTCCCCACTCCTGGGGGAAGGATATTGCAAAATCTCCATTCCCACCCCACTCTGGGGCCAGCCAAACTACTCAAAATTTCCACTACCAGTTCTCCGAACTACTCAAAATTTCCACTACCAGTTTTCCAGAACCTGTCAGAACCTGCTGGATTTCACCCCTGGTAAGGGCATCATTTCTCTTACCTCAAAAAAATTTCAGAACTTTTTCCCTTCTCCTCTAAGTTCACCAAAACAATCTGTAGAGGAAAAGGTCTCTCTAACTTAAATAAAAGTAAAGATCCTTCAAATCAAGTATGATTTCCAGTGACCACACAGACACAGCTATGTAGGTTTCTTGATAATATTCCAGAAATTATTGCTTTTTTCCAGGAACTTCCAAATCCTGCCATGCTACCTCATTGGGAGTAAAGAGGTGTCCTGCAATGCGAAGGACAGTAAAAAAAAAAAAACCACCTGGACAGGAGTACATCCTTTCAGCAGAGTCATCTAAGGCATAATGATGGTCATCCCAGCTAATGCAAGCAGGCAACTACTTTAGGAAAGAGAAGCAGAGGATGACCAACAAGGTGAATTGACTCAGTTATGGTGGGAATGAATGCATTGTTGGAAGACCTGAAAGACTAGGCTGGGGACAAATCTTCCTGGAGAAAATCACTGTTGTTACTAAGAAACAACACTGTCTTGATGGCACATAGTCAATCAATTTTCCAGGATGGTTTTTCAGCTTCCAGTCTAATCTACAGTCCACTTAGCTGACAGTCTCTCCCCCAAATACTAACCAGATATGGCCCTGCTTAGTTTCTTGGCTAAACAAGGCTGGCCAGATGCTACCATCTGCTCAGGTCTTCCTTTAATAACTGAACCTGTGGCGTCCTCGTGGCTACGCCGCTGATCCGCATATATGCCGACGATTCCCCATTGGCTGAATTGCATCAGCCTTTTCGGTGGGAGAATGAGGTCATGCGATTGGATGATCCATCTGACAGCTGCTATATAAAGAGCTGTCTGACAGAAGTTGTTGCCGATTCCGGAGTTGCCCTGTTATTTCTGTTAGCTGTTAGCCGAATAAAGATTTATGTTGGTAACCTGTCTTGCCTCAGTTCCTTGCCACCCTAGTTCTCCCGAACAGAACGCTGGACAGCTCTGTACAATCATTCACCTGCAGGAAGCACTCAAAGCATTCCATGTATGAGTCCCATGCCTCGGTTGCCGGATTAAATGGAGCAAACGTAGCCGGTGCAGCCATCCTTAAAAGGACAGGCGGTTGAGGAGATTGCCCTTAACACGACATATCGTCGCCCATGACTAAAAGCAGCGTTCAGCTCAACGTGCCTCACCTCTGATTAGTGACTTAGCTAATCCTGTTATCTCAGCCCTACATCCCACCCTCGTTGCCAGCGTTCTGTTTGGGAGAACTAGGGTGGCAAGGAACTGAGGTGAGACAGGTTACCCACATAAGCCTTTATTCGGATAATAGCTAACAGTAATAACAGGGCAACTCCGGAACCGGCAACAACAACTTCTGTCAGACAGCTTTTTATACAGCAGCTGTCAGACGGCTCGTCCAATCGCATGACCTCATTCTCCCACCAAAAAGGCTGATGCAATTCAGCCAATGGGAAAAGCTTCTGCATTGGCATATGCGCGGATCAGCAGCGTAGCCATGAGGACACAACAGAACCCAAATGAATTGCTTCTAAGCAGAACAATGAACAACAAGATTAAATTTCTCTGAATAATCTAACCGTATTCACTCAATATACCCCACTGATTTCTGAGACACTTCCTTGCCATTAAGAGTGTTTATGACTATGTCTTTTATCCATTATTTAGTTGTTTGAATTTACAAGTTGTTACACTCCTCTGGAAGAAGATCATCAGAAGTGGTTGAGATCTCTTACCAAGTAGGTTGGTTTACAAGTTGAACATCGATGAATGCGCAATTTCAATATTCTACTAGGCAGCCAAGACCACATTCCAGGGAAGAGCTGATCCTTTAGCCTCTGCAGGGCTCAAAATTTCACATTTATTTCCTCAGGTTCCTATGACTGTATTCTTCTATGGCACACTAAAAAAAAACTACCCCCTGTTCTTTGCTCCATTCCACAGTCATTTTAGGGAATATCAGCTTGAAGAAAGATGACCTATATCTGAGTATTAGAAAGCTAAAAACAAAGCCCAGCTCTCAAGAGCATTTGTGTAACAATTACTTCCTTGGGAGACAGAAGAGCTACTTGGAATGGTGCATCGCAACAACCAATCACCAGCTAGGGATGCAATTTCCAAAATTGGCAGGGAAAGTTGGAGGCTATGAAATCTCATCTCAAATGTAATACTTTGAACAGAAATTGCCTTAAAAGTAGAAATCTACAGCTTGTGCTTCCCCTCCCTAGCCTTGGATGCATATCTGAGACACCCTTCAAAACCCGATGCTGAATTACAGCTTTTAAAGAAGGAGGGAAATGTCACACCCATAGAAAGTGCTCACAGTAACCAAATTCAATACAAAGGATTCTGTTTATGGGTAAATTTAATTACATCAATCTAATTTTTGTCCTGGTTCCACCCACTTCTTTATCTTGCCCCCAGATACTTTCTAAAGTACAGTTGATGGAATGCAAATGAATAAATGCCATGCCACCATTAAAACATCACAACTTTAAGTGCTATTATATAGTCAGATGTTTCATTGCAAAACTTGTTCCAATATGAAACCAGTAATTCTTTGTTTTCAATGATGCTTACAGTATATGTGTCACAGCAGGAAATATGGCAGAAGACACCTTCCTTTTTATGGGAAAAGGGAGGTGCTCTTTATGTTTAATTATTATATTAATTGTAATTAGTTGTTACAAATTACAGATCTACCACCCTGTTAATCAGAGTTCTTTCCCATTTGCTTAGTCTCTAAATTCCTATACTTTCTTAGGTGGGATAAGCTATGCTTAATGTAATGGAACTATTGTTAAATAATTGTTAAGGTGATTAAATACTATTATAGCCTTGCCAGCTGTACACAAAAGCTGTTTTTTGTCAAGCAACAGTCATAGAAGCTTCCCACAACCATAAATGTTTCTGGCATCCTGGCCATGTTGAATGCCATTGAATAAAACAGAGAGGCCATCAAACATGTAATGAGAACTGTTGATAAGGAACTGCTTGTTTGTGAGAATGATCTGTGATCAAAACCAGGACTTCTCCACAGGAACATCACTTCTCACTATGGAAGACAAGCTTCAGAACCAACATGAATTCATATAAAAGCAAATGTACAGCACCTCAAGAACATTAACTGTGGTTACCTTTTTAAAACCTTATAATTACAATGGCAAAATTATCAACACACACATCAAAGAATCATCTTTTGGGTTTAGTTTTGTTTTTGGTAAGCAAGGGTGTTGTCTCTCTGGCATTCAAACTTCAAACACAGACCTATTGAATTATTTATAACCATAGTCACTCTGTGTGTGAGATCAGTGCACTGTGAGTTTTCTGGAGGCACTTAATATGGGGAAACCATCTGGTAAGGAGATCTCAGTGGGCTTCCAGATGTGTGGACTACAACTCCCAGAAATTCCCAGTTAACAAAGATATTGCTGAGAACGTTGGGAGCAGAAATATGATATGAAGGGCAATCTCGAGAGCCAGTTTGGCCCAGTGCTTAAGGTGCCAGGCTAGAAAGCAGGAGACCATGAGTTTTAGTTCCATCTTAGTTATGAAAGCCAACTGGGTGATTTTGGGGCCAGTCGTTCTCTCTGAGCCAAACCCACCTCAGGGTTTTGTTGTAGGGACAATAGGAGGAGGAAGGTGTGCTGGATATGTTTGCTGCCTTGAGTTGTTTGTAAAAATAATAAAGGCGGGATACAAATAAAATAAAATAAATAAACCAATTGAAGGCTATATTTTACTGATAATGGAAACCTGTACTGAGCAGATATTGCTAACTTATGATTCCCACCATATTTAATCATTGGCCAAGCTGGTTGTAGCTGTTGGTCTAGGGACAGTCAGAAATTCCTACCCTTTGTATTATGCCTAGTTATGTGAGTCAGTGCTTTGTGCAAAGCCATTACTTTTATCCATACTTTAGTCTTCATTTATTTGGTAATGATCTATGAACCTCACAACATCAGAAACCTATAATGAAGATATATGTGTTGCTAATCTGAGGCCAATGTCCAGATTTAGAAAACACATTGAAAATATCTTGCGATGATTTTTTTCGTATGCTCTCTCTCTCTCTCTCTCTCTCTCTCTCTCTCTCTCTCTCTCTCTCCTCTCTCTCTCTCTCTCTCTCTCTCTCTCTCTCTCTCTCTTAAAATGCTTATTCATATTTGCACAGGCTAAAGTGAACTACTCAGACAAAGACTTGCAAAACGTTCACTATGAAAGGTGAATTCTTACAACATTAAACACAGCACTTAAAGCCTCCTACACTGCTCAGAAGAACTTTTCAACCTTTTCTTTTAACCTAACTAAAAAGACAGCAAAGTAATGTTAATCCTCTTGTTTAGAGTTACACCCATAGGAGAAAAAGAATTCACAGATCAAGATCAAATCCAAGCACTGAAGGGAATTATTTAGCAACGTTTAGGATGGCACCCTATAATTACTGTCAGTGTTATAGACCTGGATTTTCAGTATGGTTTTTGTTACGAGACAAAATGTAGGCTCCCTCATTTATTTTCTTCTTGGCCCCGCTTCCTGGTTTCATTTTAAATCTCCATCTTTCAGTTTTCAAGTTAGAGTTTAATAACAATAAGGAGTAATTATTTACCAAGCACTTTATCACAGCGGTCAGAGTGCCATAAAAGTATTTGCAAAATACAATAGAATAAAATTAAAGCAACATGAGAAACCATGCAAGGGTTTAAAATATAACTAAAAAAATAAAGCTTTCAGCACCACAGCACTTGCACTATAAAGGCACCTTCAATTATTTCCCTATTTCTTTTAACCCTGGGAGAATAGCAAAGGTGGGGCGCATCTCGGTGAGTCAGGGAAAGTCTTTGAAGCATTCATCTGCATCCTTTCCAGTAGTTCCTATTTATCAGGGAGCAGATTTTTTTTTCTCCTTTTTTTAAATACCTGACTCTAGTAAAACACTGTTTCTATTTTGCTTTAGGGGAATATAAGGCATTTAAAGACACAAAAAGAGGCACTGGCAACCTGGTACCCTCTAGAAGTTTTGGATTACAGTGCCAATAATTTCTCACCTTTGACCCTACTATTATGGGGATGAATAAGTATTAAATTTCAAAACATCCAGAGGGCACCATATAACCCTAATGGAAGATTCTCTAAGACGGGGAACCTATTAAAACTGATGCTTAAAATGATGTTATAACCTTTTTTTTTCAAGAACAAAAAAAATGCCTCCTCAAAAATCCAGGAAAGAAATTTAAATTCCAGTTTTGCACATCTGTGTGATATGTCCCATCCACTACGATCCCCATCCAACCTCTAAACATTAATTGTGACCTTGACCTCCCCTTCTGTACTTACCAGCTATGAAATTGAACTTCTACCAATCTATAAAAGAAACTATCAAAGTAATTTCTTTTCTTGGTTTTCAGCCTGACATCATGAATTCCAGATATTGACAAGCATCAGGAGAGTATGATCTTATGGTTGTTGACCTGCTACAAACTTTAGAGTACTACTATAAAAAGCAATGTTAAAAGGAAGCTAGAAGTTGATGAGAGGAAGTTCTTGGGTATCCTTTTTTCTCTCCCATTCCAGCATCTTTGACCAAGAGACTAAGAAGAGTGTCAGTAACCAAGGTTAATATAAAAAGGACTGACTGGAAGGTGAAAGCTAATCAGAATACCAGGAAGCTTATTTTGCATAGTCTTCCCATCTGTGAGAGACAGAAAGGGAGAAACCGCAATCCAAAACTAAGCAGGGGGGATTAATTCCCTATAGAATCTTCCTGTCAACTTGCTGGAGAAAGGGATCATTGTACACCTCTCCAGTGCATCGCACCACAAACAGAGGTGGAATTCAGCAGGTTCTGGAGAACCGGTAGTGGAAATTTTGAGTAGTTCGTAGAACCGGTAAATACCACCACTGACTGGCCCCGCCCCCATCTATTCTCTGCCTCCCGAGTCCCAGCTGATCGGGAGGAAATGGAGACTTTGCAGTATCCTTCCCCTGCCACACCCACCAAGCCACGCCCACAGAACCGATAGTTTAAAAAAATTGAATCCCACCACTGACCACAAAGCACAAAATATTCCTCCAAATCTGGCGCAGAGTGAACCTGAAGGCACTTTTCCATGAAGAATCAACAGTTAATGGAAATGAACCCACTGAAACTTTGCTTTAAGAATGGATTGGGATGGTCCTTCTTTCCTCAGATGGATCTTGAGGAGTCTCTTCTTCCTCAAACCTTTTAAGAAACTTACCACCTTGCTGGGTTCTTCAAAAAAACATAAGCTTCTTTATCAAGACCAAGCTTTTATAAACAGACCATGCCATATAGTATGTATTTGGCGTTTCAAGGGATACTTCTGAGTTTTATTAAATTACTGTGAACTTTTCCAGTGTTCAAGCCAGTGGCAAGGGCAGAATTATAATCAAAGCCCTGAAGGAAAAAGAGGATTAAAGCTCACCTTTCTCAGCCCCAGAGTCTTTTTAAAAATGTCTAATGACGCATTTAGTTGTACAAGTTAGATATTATGAGTCAGAGAACACAAGAGCAAACTAGAAGACATACCACGCATGTATTCAACAGGATCTCTGTTGTGATATATCTCATTCCAGTAAAGGTTCTTGGGGTGTTTTTTTTGTCCTTAAAAGCAGTTTACTAAACACTCCCATTTTATAAACTAGGACTTTTTCAGAACCAGATGTGACCTATAACTGATTTTTTAAAAAGTTGTTATAGCCAGCTGTATGTGTGATATCGAGGCAATGATCTTTGGGGAAACATAAGGAAAATCATTAAGTAAACCTCTGGTTTGGAAGTGGAGAAAATATACACCTGTACTCATGTACAATGCCAAGTTTTTGGTACAATTATTTAACACAGAGATCCTCAATATCCAGTCAGTAGACCAGTACCGGTCCGTAGCCTGTTAGGAACTGGCCCGCATAAGCGAGTGAAGCTTCATCTGCACATGTGCAGGATATAGGCAGCATGCAAAAGCATCCCACCACCACTGGTCCGTGGAAAAATTATTTCCCCCAAAACCAGGCCCTGATATCAAAAGGGTTAGGGCCGCTGGTTTAACAAAGTACTTGAATACTTGTTTCAAGTACAAAAACTCCATCAAAATTCATTGTAGAGTGATTAAATTCATGCTGCTAGTGATTTCATTCCTGAATTCTATACAATTGTCATCCTAGATTAGGCTTCATCAATTGAGTCAAATGAGTATCAGTAGGATATTTTCTTGTCCCAGTTGCTGATCAAAGGCCCATTAGGATCGGCAGCAAATTAATTGTGTCTATTATGTTATAAATGTCTGGCTCTAGTCCTTTCTCTGTCTTTCCATTTCAAGCAAATGGGGGGGGGGAGTGGCTATTAATTAGAAGATTTTATTTCAAGTGTTTTTCCATGGTGATCCAGTTAGAGGGGTAAATTGGGAAAAAGGTGGATGTCTTTCATGTCATCCCGTTTGCTGATGTACTGGTCCATCGCTGTTTTCTCTTAGCATCCAATGTTTTTGATGGGCCTGGTCAGCTTCTTTCTCTTATGGTCAGGAAAGTCATAGATGTACAGTAGATCAATAACAAAACACCCAAAGGATAAATATATTATGGTGCACATTAAGGAAGAAAGACACCTGTGCATCAGTAAGCATCTTGGTAAAAGGCACAAGGCAACAAAGGTAACAGGTTGAAAACTTTAGAAGGTGAAGGACATAGACTTTCAGTCCGCTGCCAAGCTCTCCTATTTATATCAAGAAATGTATTTATTATTCCAATTCAAAGTCTCCCAAACTTTCTTTTTAACCTTCAATATGCCAGATGAATTTAACGTAACTTTTGCTACCTTGACCCTACTTTGAAGAGTGTATACAAGGAATATCTACAGCAGCTGATAAGTTGAATTCTGCTCAACCGCAAGATAGGACCTTAGAATGAGCTCTTGGTGCCCCCAAGAGGAAGTTCTAGGAGAAGCACAATATATAGGGATGCTGGTAAACCCCAAACTTATGATATGTCCAAGGATTAAGTGCTTTTGCTTTCCAGGGAACCTCCAATTAACCAAAGACAACATGAGGTCATTCTTTAGAACAAAATATCACTATTGCCTTTTGGCTATAAGTGAATGAAAAAGAGAGAAGTGCATTTTTTAAAGGTAGTCGTCCTTCCTAATTAGCATGAAATAATGCAACCCAAACATGTACTAGATCAACAAACTGGTTAGTTTATTAGGTATCTTTTTTATTTATTTTAAAATGCCTACCTTCATTTTAGAACAACTGTATGCCAGGTGGACTTTCATGGTTGAGCATTGGCTTAAACCTGAAGCTTCCCCATTCAACATCTTAACCGCAAAACAAATATTCCCAGGACATAAAGGAAAAAAAAACAACTTCTTGAGACATTGTGATAAAATGTACATTGAGAAATACTCTCAAACAATTTAACGTTCGTTTCCATAAGAAAAATCATAATTAAGAAGATATACAGAATAGCTTGGGAAAGTTGTTAATGGATCTTTGGCATCAGCAAGGACTTTGTTTCATTGCAGATAGGGCTCAGACTTGAAATAATTTTCACAAACATTCATTGGAAAAACCAATGCAACATCATCAGAGTTTAAGATGGGCTTTTGCAGTAACAAATTGCTTGTATCCTTACGATTTATATTAATATTGATTGTTTCCTGATTGCTTATTTGTACCCTATGACAATCATTAAGTGTTGTACCTCATGATTCTTGACAAATGTATCTTTCCTTTTATGTACACTGAGAGCCTATGCACCAAAGACAAATTCCTTGTGTGTCCAATCACACTTGGCGAATAAAGAATTCTATTCTATTCTAACATCTCCTCCCTTTCTCAGAACATAAGGTTTTCTTTCCGCTTTTAGAAATTGAAGAGGTAAGCTAGCATATGAGAGAAAGATAGTAAGAACCCAGCTCAAAGGTTAATTAAGAGACAATCTGGATCAAGTAAAAAATGGTGTAAATAGTAAAATATGAATTTGAGATACATGCTCTCAAAAATATATGCTTTAAATCAAATGCATTGGAAGGTTTATTGCTTTAGTTTTGGAAGCATTATTTTTTTTAAAAAAAAAACAGTCATTGCCTGGTGATACACGTGAAAGACTGCAGGTTTTGGGGGATTGGTCTGCCATCTTGAAGAAGAATTTTAGATTTTTGAAGATGCCAAAACAGGACAGTGAAAGCTTTATGTGTACTGGGCAGGTTTTTCTTATCTTTTCCAGAATTCCAGATTAAAATTCTATGTGTGTTACTCTCCATGGTCTTTTATTTTCATCAAAAACACAGAATATACCTTCAGAATATACATTTATTTCTGACATTTTTGTAGAAATCGGAATAAACAGCCATCCTGGCCTTGAATTTTAGTGATAATTTAGCAATCAGAAGCAGGGATTCAATGTAGATTATTGTGGGATTATAATTATTAACTGGAATAACTATTATTCTTAGCAAATACCAATATGCATTCATTAGCATGCACAACTCAAATCTTGAACAACATACGCCACTTTAAGCACATAAACAGAATGAACATTTAACTTACTCATTCTTTTATCAAAAAATGAAAGTAAATGGCATAAATAGGCCTTTAGAAATACTATGTAATTTGTAATGCTGTGAATTACATAATTTACATTATAAATTCAAAAGAACAATAATTTCATCAGTCCTTTTCTATGCATTTTTTCAGTTTCATGGAGTCAACCATGCTTCTGAAAAGACACAGCAATGTAAGAAAATGTGCAAAACACATGAAAATGATTACGCTTTGGAAGACCTCAACAAAGTAAGACTGAAGGAAGGAGGAATTTTATTTTAGGAAATAAAGACACTGCAAATGGAGTCACAATAGATAAAACAATGCTTCTTGTTGAGAAAAATGACCACTTGGTGCATGTGTGCATGTGTGTGTGTGTGTGTGTGTGTGTGTGTGTGTGTCTGTGTCTGTGTCTGTGTCTGTGTCTGTGTCTGTGTCTGTGATATATATATAAAACAAATGGAACTAGATGCAGAATACAATAATTTCAGGAAGTTGTTGCATTATAAAAATATGGATATGCAAAAGCATTAGAACAGCGGTTCTCAACCTGTCGGTCGTGACCCCTTTGGGGGTCGAACGACCCTTTCACAGGGGTCGCCTAAGACCATCGGAAAACACATATTTCTGATGGTCTTAGGAACCGAGACACCGCTCCTCTATCCAGGCAGGTCCACCCACATATAAATAGACTACTGCAAAAAAAAATGTACCATGGCAACTTCTGAGCATGCGCAAAGCTGAATTTCCGACACTGCGCATGCGTCGCCATCTTGTTTTTGGCTTTTTTTGCTATTTTTTTTTAAATCGGCACTGTGCATGCGTGCGCGTGCAAAGTGCACACGTGCCCACGAGGTGCGGCCACGCAGTGCAGAAGGAAGCAAACCGACAGCGAGGTAAGTTAGAACCCACCCCTGAGTTTCCTAATTATTTTATTATTTTATGGTTGGGAGTCACCACAACATGAGGAACTGTATTAAAGGGTCGCAGCATTAGGAAGGTTGAGAACCACTGCATTAGAACAATCCATTGAGGATGTCTATCAATTGCTATTGTTTATAGCTGTTTTAAAAAATGGAAACAGTGTGCTCATAATTGTTAAGTTTCTAAAAAAAGAGGGGATGAGAGTGTGAGAATCCCCCAAATATTGGGTGTCCCTCTGTAACAAACAGGATTTTGAATTTCTTAGATGAAAAAAAAATTAACAAAAATAAGATCTGAACAGAAAGCCTTTGCTGTGGCTAATGAAATGTGGAAAAGACTGACCTGCGGTCATCCAAATAATTGTCCTGGAGGTCTACATTCATCAGATGCTATAGCCTTTTGCTCATGAACCCACCTTTCCCTATTTCTTCTCCGTGAGTAGGCCCAAGAAATTTGAATGTAAGATCCATAAAGTATGGACCAGGCATTTATATAAAAAGGAAACTGTCTTCCACTTCTACTTTGCCAACCATCCATCAGCAGAATTAAAATTCTTCTCAAGCAGCATATTTCATAGAAAGGAAACCAACAGAATAACAAGAGTTGGAAGGGACCTTGGAGGTCTTCTAGTCCAATCCCCTGCTCAAGCAGGAGACCCTATACCCGTGATGGCGAACCTATGGCACGCCTGCCATAGGTGGCACATGGAGCCATATCTACCGGCACGGGAGCTATTGCCCTAGCTCAGCTCCAGCATGCATGTGTGCACTGGCCAGCTGATTTTCAGCTCAGGCGGAGGCTCTGGGAGGGCGTTTTCGGCCTCCGGAGGGGCGGGGGAGAGCGTTTTCGCCCTCCCCAGGTTCCAAGTAAGCCTCTGGAGCCTGGGGAGGGCGAAAAACAGGCCTACCAGAAGTCGGGAAATGGGGGAGGGGGGTCATGCATGGGGGTGGGGCAGCGGAGTGGGGGTCATGCACGCATGCGCAGGGGGGGCATGGTGCATGAGGGCATTGAATTATGGGTTTTGGCACACGCACACGCGCTTTCGGCACCCGAGGGAAAAAAGGTTTGCCATCACTGCCCTATACCATTTCAGACAAACGGCTGTCCAGTCTCTTCTTAAAAACCTCCAGTGTTGGAGCATCCACTATTTCTGAAGGCAAGCTGTTATACTGATTAATTGTTCTCACTGTCAGGAAATTTCTCCTTATTTCTAGGTTGGTTATTTGTTTTAAAAGGGTAGGTGCATTGGAAGGACTGAATTCACACATTTTTAAACATACATAGAACCAACTTGGGTCTTGATTCGGGATAATCAATTTGTGAAATTCTAAGTTCAGAGGCCTAGGTCGAACTCTTATGGCACATAACCATAATATAAAGACATATTTGTAGCTCTTTGGTGATAATCAGTGTATGCCCTGAGCAATTTGTAGAAACATTACCATGTTGCTTGCTCAGTTAGGCTGTTCTGATAAGGATCCAAGAAATGCCTTTATATTTTAAAAATACTTCAAGGTGTTCATTTGCTTAACCTTGCTGCACAACTGGTGATTCAGAAAGCAGTACACAACTCAGCCAACATGTATTATGGTCTGTTGGGCTCTTGCTTACCCATTTTTTTGTCTTCAAGTCAGAGGTTTATTGAAAAAAAGTGTTAAATAACTTATTTATTTTTTTATGCTGAAATGTGGTTGCACATTCCTTAGATGCTTGTTCCCAAAACAAACCTCCGTACTGACCGCAATATTTCACAATGCTGCAAACTTGGAAGGGCTTTGGAGCATTTCCTTCCTCTAAGAACAGTTTTGGCTGATTTAATTGAAATATTGTTTGCTTCCTTAACTGTTCTGAAATATTTTGTCCAGGCCCAGATGAGAAGATGTGTAGCCTGTTCTACTAAAATTCTCCGAATTGTTAAAAATAGAGATCAAACACATGGACTTCACAAAATGCAGCATAAATAAGCAGTTTATTCAGGACAATGTGAAATGGAAACCACAGGAAAACGGGGGCAGCAGTGAGATCTGAAGTGATATACGAATAGTCCGTTGAAATTAAAATGTCTTAAAAGCTCAAGAAGGGCAGCCAGCAAAGCAAAACTGAAAAGTTCCTCTAGAGCAGTGTTTCTCAACCTTGGCAGTTTGAAGATGTGTGGACTTCAACTCCCAGAATTCCCCAGCCAGCGTTGCTGGCTGTGGAATTCTGGGAGTTGAAGTCCACACATCTTCAAACTGCCAAGGTTGAGAAACACTGCTCTAGAGCTATAGCACTACTCACATGCTTCTTCAAATCACACAATATAAAATGCAACCTAAGCAAAACTTTCACTCTGGGTTTGGGTAAAAACAAGCGCAAAACTAGAATATGATTCTGATACATATTGCATGTGAACATGTTTCTCAGTTTGCAGTTGTCTATGACTCAGGCTCACTGAGCACCAACGGTTTGCTGAGTGGATCAGAACACTAGCATTGTCCCTGTTTGGACAAGAGTTACTCTCTCCAATCTTCAATAAAAAGGAAGGGTATTCAGCTGGGAAAAAAGGAGGAGCATCCAAACCAAAAACCTAAGGGATTTCATTGCAGTAGAAGCCAAGATGGTCTCCCCTGTGCTTTGAATAGGTGTTAAACCCAAGAGCTTACTCAAGGAGCTGAAAATGACTAGTTTAACTAGGCTAATGGTACTGACATCATTTGGAATTCTGTGGGGGGGCCAGGGGTGGGTTCCTCCCGGTTCGGACCAGATCGCCCGAACTGTTAACAACCCGCTGGTGATGTCACGGTGGTGTCACGGATCCGGTTCGGTCGGTGCCGGTCCGTGGGCACCGCCATCTTTTGTTGGGAATTTTTGGTGAATTTTTCCGTGTTTGGATGGCTTCTCCTCTTCAGCGGCTTGAAAAAGAACCGTCCCTCCCGCCCCCAGGTTAATACGCACCTTTATTTCTTCGCCCGAAGCACAGCTGATCAACTCCTCAGCTGTGTTTCGGGCAGAATCCTGCTACTGAGCATGCGCGGAAGTGAAATTGCACTGGGGGAACACGCACATGCACATATCGAGCGCACACGCGAGAAACATTGCAATGTGAACCGGTGGCGAAGGTAAGTGGAACCCATCCCTGGTGGGGGCTATTATATTTCTGTGTTGCCCTTATGTTCCCTTTTTACCAGTGAATTCCTTTTTATATATTTGAAGGGATGGTTTTGTTGATTTAATAAGGGTACTTCTATGAAACCTTTCCCCAGGTATCACATTGCACTCATATCAGAAGCACTGAGGCATTTCTGGGTTGAAAGGAGTAGCCGGTGACATCACTGTTGCCTGGGGGGGACACCCAGTTGGGGGCTCCTTTCATGGCCCTGACAGGAGCTGGAGCAAAGGACAGGATCACACCCCACCCCATGGCAGCACTCAGGTCTTGAACACCAGCCTGCTAACCTCCAACCCAGCATCCGAGCCACCGTGCTCCTCCCCAGATATAAAATTTGGTTATACCATTGTGGTTCAAGATTGGTATAAGTTTGGCTCCATTCTGTAGGATTGGGCAGGAAAAGTTTCCTTTCTATTTTCAGCTGGGCTGAGCTGGGCTGTGTAGGGTAGAGTCAGGGGTGGGTTCCAACTTACTTCGCTGCCGGTTTGCTCCCTCCCGCACCGTGTGGGTGTGCCTCGTGGGCACCCACCCGCTTTGCACACGTGCACATGCGCAGTAACAAAACATCCCAAAAATATCTGAAAAAAGATGGCAACCGCATGAACAGTGCCGGAACTCAGCTTCTGCACATGCTCAAAAGGAAAAAAAATTTAAAAATTCAAAAAAATTCAAAAAACCGGCACTGACCGATCTGGTTCGGTGATGTCATCGTGACATCACCGGCGGGCCACTACCGGTTCGGGCAAACCGGTCCGAACCGGGAGGAATCCACCCTGGGTAGAGTCTCACAAACTGGGCAGTAAGCACCAGCAGATTCAGCTTATCATAATTATAGCTAAGTGGAGGAAACTTGCAAGGAAGAATTTGTCAGTGAGATTTTAAGTACTTACTTAACTTTATTGCAGATAACAACCAGCACAAGCAATGGGTATTCAAATATTTAAAATAGCCAAAACTAGTAAATGCTCAGCTCCATTCAGTCACCCTGAAATCTATCCCGAATAAAGGGCTTACAGGATTGTAAAAAAAAAAAAAAAAAGAAAAGAAAAGCCAAAACTCAATTGACAATGCCAGGATAGTTAATGAAAGTACATACAGGGGGGGAAATGGCTAAAAGATAATATTAAATCAAAATATACTAAAAACGCTTGCTCAGACTACCCATATACAAGAAGAAATTATAATTAGCAATCTGAATAATATAAATTTGAAAAAGCAGTATAAAATACAAATACTATACAAATACAGTACACACCTAATCAGACAGACAGACAAAGGTTTTAAGTTATAAAAGAATTTCATTGATTGTAAGAAAGATGAGCTGAGTTAGAGATGAGATATTTTATTTGGGTTATCTAGTTTTAGAAATTTAGTTATTGAATTTTGATATCGTTGAATTTTGATGTCATGTACCATATATATTTTTGTACGGTTGTTTCTGTATCTGTTTGTTCTGTTTTTCTCTTTTTTTAAAAAAAGGCCTTCGGGCTATTCAATAAATGTACTACAAGTTATCCATCCAGGTTTATAACAGTGATCACTAAATGATGGCAAAGACCAAAGAGAGCTAGCTAGATTTTCAGCACTTCCGCATCACTTCTTTCTACTACCTATCCCTTCACAAAGCAGTTTGAAGCTGACCAGCGATGCTCTTCACTGCTGCTGACCTTGAACTGCTGGGAATATGGAAAGTTCACATGAGCCACTTAGGCACCCCCCCTCCAATAAACCATGAGAGAAACACATCATCAAATCAATGCCCTACCCAGCAACAGAGATACTCTTCCCCTTACTCCTGCCCAACGAAGGTGAAGCAAGTTAAGTTGCAGCTTGCTATTTCCCCCTGCCATATTTCAGCCTGTGTCGTGTGTGTGTGTGTGTGTGTGTGTGTGTGTGTGTGTGTGTGTGTGTGTGTATTTGTCTGATCGTTTACTTAAAACTTAAAAATCAAGCCGTTGCCATGGGGGGAAACTTCCTTGTTGCAAAGACAGTGCTCCTCTATTGCATTTAAAAGCTTCTTGCAAACTGTGATTGTGAAATGATAGCAAGTTGGTATTTGTGCAAAGAGATGCTGCCACAGTGCCAGGTTGCTATGGTAGTAGGAATTGGGGAGGAGGGGAAGGCTGCAGACAAACAGCAGAGTTAGGGTGCTTAAGTTTAGGTCAGGAGGGAAGAACAGTTGCTAGAGTCCAGGAAAGAGGAGGCTAGTCAGGGCAAGAATGCCTTCCAGTGGGAATCAGCCCACTCTCAAATGCTGCAGAGCTTCAGCACTGCAAATAGAAAATTCACCTTTTCTGTAATCCCAGATAGATGGCAGCTGAGCCAGATAGTCTCATTTGCCAAACACAAAGGATGCAGTGAGGTCACAAACACAAGTGGAGCTACTGCACTTCTGGAGTGGAGCAAAGAGGCTGAGTGGAAGTGCCCCTTTTCTTCCTAAAAAATAAAACATAAACATAAATAAATCCAATGGCTCCCAGTTGCAAGAAGGAATGGAGAAGAGAATGTCTTCTCTTGGTTTAGCACATCATTTCTAATATCATAGCTTAATTGGTTTAGGGAGAAGCCATTGGAGGCTTATGCTCCATGCCAGAGAGTGACAGCTCAAAATGATGAGGCCAAAGGCACCAGGGGCTTAAGATTTGGCAGATCTTGGTCCCAGTGGACAAACAAGTAAGTTAGGAGCTCACTGTCATATGTCCAAAAGGCATTACTGAGCGCTCCAAGGTGGAGCTGTTTACCAATACTATGATCTCTCCCCAGATGCAGATGCTACTGCAGCTAATTAAGAGAACAATTAAGACTAAGGCAATCAGTCAAGTATACAGATCTGAGTCATTTTCCCCACTCTGTGATGCTGCGTTGGCTCCCGGAGGGCTAAACCTTATTCACTCATTCAGAAAATGACAGGAAGAAGCTATTAAATATCTGAAAACCATAAAAAGACAATAATCCTGTTCTTGAGCTGAGCCACACACTAGAGACCAATGCCAGGCAACTTAAGAAACTTCTTGGGCTCCCTGAATTCACAGGCACTTACAAAATAAGAAAATTAATCAAAAGGAGTTCAGGTCAAAATTTAATTAAAAAAGAAAGGGGGAAAATGGGTTGCAGAGGACTTCCCAAGATCTTTCTCTTTTTTATGTTTATGACTGATCAATATTGTGTGCTATCAGCTCACTGAATGACAAATTCCACGGGGCATCTTTAAGGAGGAAGTAACAGATTAAATATTGAGCTAAACAATTTAATCTCCACTTTAAAAGGTTTTCGGATATTTGTAAAAGTAAATCCTATTAGTGTAGAAACATCTCCAGGAACTGGAGCTGGAGGCTTGTCATGCAAGGATTTGTAAACACCAGGGGAAGACATAACATGAACTATACATTTGGTGTTGTATATAGATTGATAGAAAGACATCATCATAAAATTAAAAAGGTCTCTAT
This sequence comes from Diadophis punctatus similis, assembly GCA_023053685.1. Lineage (NCBI taxonomy): Eukaryota > Metazoa > Chordata > Lepidosauria > Squamata > Dipsadidae > Diadophis > Diadophis punctatus. Next base: position 157,567,407 of record JALIGW010000001.1, read on the forward strand.
TGTTATATATTGGTGTATCTTTTAGAAGTAGAATTTGATATTGATCAGCAAGAACAGACATTTCAAGATAGCATATGCAAATATGTATACATGTCCATCCTTTGTTGCTGAGATAATGATATATGAGGAGTAACGTGCATTGTATGGTTGATTGTATAATTAACCATTATGTACATTCCCTAAGAAGCATTGAGGATGTGCACATACGTTCTGCATTCTGCACATTTCCCAGTCAATAGGCATAGATTCCAAGGAGCAAGTCAGTGGTGGGTTCCTACCGGTGCGGTCCAGTGCGCCGTTCCGGTAGGGACCCGCCAATTGCACAATTTGTGTGCGACGGCTCCAGTGCCGTCTTCGCTGGTCAGTCACGCGGCTCCATCTTTTTTCTGGAATTTTTGGGCTTTTTTTGCTTCCTGCGCATGCGCGGAAGCAAAATCTTGCGAGGGGACACGCGCGCGCACGAGAGAGATTTTGCTTCCACGCATGCGCAGGAAGCAAAATTGTGCAAGGGGACGCGTGCACGTGAAACGAGATGATGCGTGCACAGCGCACCAGTAGGCAGGTAAGAGGAACCCACCCCTGGAGCAAGTCCTTTCTTTTACTTATCTAAGAGAGGCAGTGCAACACACCAAATGAAATCTGATGTTACACAACTGGTGCCTCCCCTTCCTGCAATCGGCTGAGGAGCAAAAGAAAGAAAAAAAGGGCTACGGTCTTTTTTAGCTACTCAACATTTCCCTTGTCGTTCCCAAAATGACACAGGAGGAGAGCTATTCTGATGGCAATTACCTGGCCCTGTCCACTGCTTGAAAAGCTTAATAACAATGCAGAGTGCGTACTGTTCACGGAGAAACGACAGAAAGGGAGGACAGATGAGCTGTGAACAGCTGTGAGGTGGGGAAAAGGGGGTTCAGCTCCAGATTTTGTTAGTCTCTCCGTTATATCACTGGGATGTGGAAGGAGGAATTTTACCATGTTTATTGAGTTGTCGCAATAGAATGAGGCAATCCTATGAGGGAAGAATGTGATAAAAACTTTATTTGGATTAAAAGTAAGACAGCCAGTGAGCCAAAAGCTAAAAAGAACACATTTTCACCTAGACATCTTTGAAATAGTGCAGTAGGTATAATGGGTATCCACAGGGAGTGGGGATTGATGAAACAAGCATTGCAAAGTTGGCAAGTAACCTCTTCACTTTTGTGGCTGCCACCCAGCGCAATCAAAGTATGTAAGAGGCAGGAGTTCTAACATCTGGTCTAAAATTAATGGAGTTCCTGCAGGCTGATCAGTACCCATTAGAAGCTGAGGTCATTCTCAGGGACATATCTTCATTCTACCCTTCTCCTGTGCAAACAGCTACATCTATTATAGAAAAAGTAGCTCAGTTGCAGGGGCCCTCCAATGGATCGACTGAAAACAAACTCTAGGAAACTATCTTTGGATCCCTGTAATATTACTGGGTAAAAGGTTAATGTCACAGTGTGATTTATTGCCTGTTACATGTATACGCAGGGAGAAGCATCCCTATCTAATATAATGGTTCATTCCTGAGCACGTGATTGATATGTTCTTATACGCATGTGTGCATTCCAATCTCCGTTCTACCCTCCTCCTTCTTCTGTCTTCCATTGAGAGAACACGCACATTTATATCAGAGATGTAAACAAATGAGGATTTATTGTTTTTGTACCGAAATAAATATTTTTACTTAGACTTTTAAACTGCGGTTTCATTTCTAATGTCTGATGTCCGGGAAAAGATCAAACATCTCCTCTGTGAGATTAATTCTCACATCTGTCAGTTAAGGTGGACAAGCCCTCTTTCCTGGATCTTATTCATCCATAAATCTTAATCCTGCTACATGTCTCAGGAGAAGCTGGCCCTTCAAAGATTTGCTGAGTACTCTTTAGAAGCCACATCAAGAGTGTCTAGAGCAAGGGTGTCAAATTCCTGGCCCGTGGGGCAGATGCGTCACGTGCTAGCCACGCCCACCCCCGGTTTAGCAAAGGAGAAAATAGTTGTGATGCGTCATATGACGACAACATGTCATTGTGAGTTTGACACCCCTAGTCTAGAGGATGGATTCACAGGGAACTTTGCATGCTGATCAGAAACAGTCTTGGTGTTGGCTTGAATCCTGTGAGAACCCACCTTTAGCACCCATGATATTTATTTAATCAAGTTCTTTTACTTGTTATTTTTTACCTCCCTCTTTGTGAGCTGCCTTGCTTAACCAATGCCCTTTGTGGCAAACTGGAAAATTACATATCTAAACTCATTTTCAAACACCCAAATGCAGCCTGAAAGTGATCTTAATACCGGAATCAGTCTGAATGGTGCTCTTCTCCTGCTTCAGCAAGTATCTTTCCTCCTCAGAGGGATATCTAGAGAATAAGGTATGACACTCCAGGGACTTGGAAATTAACATGGAAGACTGGTGCTAGTATAGCTTGCTAGGGGGGCTTCAGCTTTGCTTATTAAAAGATGTAGCAGAGGGGGATACAAAGGGATAACTCACATATAGGGGAACTGGAGGGTCAAGCACAATCGACTACATTCAATTGACCTCATTCAATTTATTTAATAAGGTGCTCACATTTAAAGTTGGGCTCTGGCCAGTGACCACTTGCCTTTATTACTCCATCTGGACATCTTAAACATGACTTAACCCTTTAAATCTGGCAGAGGTACAGATGAATAGTGCAGTTTTCATTTTTGCATAATTTGTGATGGAGAATTGGAGAAGTACCGTATTTTTCAGAGTATAAGACGCACCAGAGTATAAAACCTTAGTTTTGGGAGAGGAAAACAAGGAAAAAAATGTTTTCTATGCAAAGCCCATTGAAAGTCTTCTACTTACAGTGGCCAGAAGTAAAACAAGCCCAAAAGTGATAAGCAAAAGGAATTTCAGCAGGTATAACCTGCTTATCATCTGGTCATCCCACATAAAAGTCATTCAAACAAGCAAAAGATTTATTTAGGATATCTTTTTCAATAAATTATGCCTAGAGATAACAAGTATGACAGGGACCTTGACAGATAAGGAAAGGAGAACTTTCCTATGGTACTTTTTTTTCACTAAAAGGAACTTCATTCTGATTAAAACTGCCATAAACATGCTGCTATTTAGATATTTAGTTGTCTAGTTCTTAAAAGTATCAGACACTGCAGTGGCTGCTAAAAGAACATACTGTAATAGATTTGCAAATGTTGGAGAGAAGAGTTATAAACATCCATACTATGTTTTCTTTTTTTAAAAAAGGAAATACTTCTGAGGAATATTTCTGCTTCTTTCCAGTACAGTAAAGCAGATATAGGAATAATAAGAATCAATAAATAAGATTGAGAAGTAGTACTCTGCTATGTAAAAGAAGATAACAAAAGCACTGGGCCTCTTCAGATCAAGCATTTATTTTAAAAAGCTTCTTCATTTTGTTGAATTGTCTAGAACCGTGATGGCGAACCTATGGCACGGGTGCCACAAGTGGCACGTGGAGCCATATCGGTGGGCACGCGAGCTCAGGTCCGGCGCGCATGTGCGCACCAGCCGGCTGATTTTCGGGCCTTCTGGGCCCACTGGGAGTCAGGAAACAGGCTGTTTCCAGCCTCCAGAGGGGGTAGGGAAGGCCGTTTTCACCCTCCCCAGGCTCCTAGAAGCCTGGAGAGAGCAAAAAATGGGCGTGCCATTACATGCTGGGAGTGGGGGGGTCATACGCGCATGCACGGGGGTGCATGGAATTATGGGTGTGGGCACGCACACACGTGATCCCACGCATCCCCCCCCCTTTTTGGCACACGAACCAAAAAAGGTTCGCCATCACTGGTCTAGAACAATAATAAAGCAGTCTTTAAAAAATAAGTCTAATAATTTGAACACTCTACAAACATTTATAGTTATTAACTTACCTCCTTTCAGTTTCAGCAGTCCAACATTGTCAGCAGTTCATCTCCCAGCAATTTGTCTCCTTGAGCCACCGTAGTTAGTTTCATTTTACCACGTGGCTTGCAAGCCTCAGTCAGCTGTGGGTCGGGAGGCAGATAATCACTTCCTTGTGCTAATCAGGCTCTGCCCTGTTTGCTGCAAAGAGGTAAATTGTTGGGAGGTAGAGGCCAAATAAAGAATGGGGGTGGCTGGGTGGGGCTACATTCGGTATATAAGATGCACCCAAGTTTTCACCCTCTTTTGGGGGGTAAAAAGGTGCGTCTTATACTCCGAAAAATGCAGTAATACAAGTTAAAGCAATTTAGCCTATGTATACATATACATATACTGTACATATGCATATGCATACACGGATACAGGAATTCTTATGTAAAATGCATAAAGTGCTTTGAAATGCAAAGCACACAAGGTATTTAAAACTAAGACTTTTTAAGAGCCCTTAGCACCAGAGGAATGCGTTTTCATACCTTTTCCATCAAAATTAATGTAATGTAATCTGTCCAAAGACAGAAATCTGTTATCAGGCAGATTTTTAAAGAAATGAATAAAAGAACATAGAACAAAATTATGAAACACTGAAATGCTTAACACCTTTGTGCTTATAATCCGTCCCTTATTTGGAGGAGGAGGAGGAGGAGGAGGAGGAGGAGGAGGAGGAGGAGGAGGAGGAGGAGGAGGATATGTGGGTATTATAATTGTTCAAGGACTGTTTTTACCCACTTTATGATTGGATCTGGGCCTAATCCATTCTAATGTGGTCCTGGTTTACCAGTTCAATTTATTTGTTTACCTTCTTTACCCAAATTTGTTTCACGCATCTTCCTTCCTTCCTTCCTTCCTTCCTTCCTTCCTTCCTTCCTTCCTTCCTTCCTTCCTTCCTTCCTTCCTTCCTTCCTTCCTTCCTTCCTTCTGTCAGGGTTCCAAATAGCATTGAAAATTAAATCAGAGTCTGAGGCAAAGTATTCCTCAAAGTTCCAATTTATTAGCAGAGCCATGTTGGCACATCTGGGAGAAACCCGAATCTGAAGTCCCAGGGGTTTCTCCACCCAGTTGAAAGTTCAATCCCTTGTTCCCACACCCCCAAGTCCATCACGTTGACCAATCTTCATCTGCCAACTTGGCAGCAACTCCCATCTCCTTCCGTGCAGGTGCAGAAGTGCGAAGACAAAGGATGACCTTGACAATCCAGAAGGAATTTGTTATGGCTACATGCAGACATCCCTCATGCAATGACGCCTCCCAAATTCCCATAGCAAAGAATACATTTTAAAATAGCAAAAAGTGTGGCAGGCCAAAGACCTCAAGAAAAACAGCTTTGGCCTGACACCTACCTTCCTTCCTTCCTTCCTTCCTTCCTTCCTTCCTTCCTTCCTTCCTTCCTTCCTTCCTTCCTTCCTTCCTTCCTGTAAACAAGACTTAGCCATTGACAGACAGACAGGAGCCTTTTTATCCCCCCCCCTCCCAGGCAATGAACTCTCCAGTTGCAGGCAAGTGGTTAAAACTGGAGTTTTATACCTGCTGGGTGTTGAGACTCTAGAAAGAGTACAGAGAAGAGCAACAAAGATGATTAGGGGACTGGAGGCTAAAACATATGAAGAACAGTTGCAGAAACTGGGTATGTCTAGTTTAATGAAAAGAATGACTAGGGGAGACATGATAGCAGTGTTCCAATATCTCAGGGGTTGCCACAAAGAAGAGGGAGTCAAACTATTCTCCAAAGCACCTGAGGGTAGAACAAGAAGCAATGGGTGGAAACTAATCAAGGAGAGAAGCAACTTAGAATTAAGGAGAAATTTCCTGACAGTTAGAACAATTAATCCGTGGAACAGCTTGCCTCCAGAAGTTGTGAATGCTCCAACACTGGAAATTTTTAAGAAGGTGTTGGATAACCATTTGTCTGAAGTGGTGTAGGGTTTCCTGCCTTAGCAGGGGGTTGGACTAGAAGACCTCCAAAGTCCCTTCCAACTCTGTTATTCTATTCTATTCTATTCTATTCTATTCTATTCTATTCTATTCTATTCTATTCTTTTTTTAAATTTTTTTATTATTTTTCAACTTTTAACATCACAATATTATAACGCAGATCTACACCTATTCACATCTATTATTTGCTTATACAATGCTTATATACATATATACAGTTTCCACATATTTACAATCTTGCATCTTCTTTATCATGTAATCTTGTTTCCTAATCCTTTATCTTTTCTGACCCATTCATACTATTCTATTCTATTCTATATGAATGCATGCACATAATGATCCAGTTTCTATATTCTATAAATATTGTTCTTAATTAAAATTAGCAATGTGAAAGAAAAAAGTCAACAGATTGGACTTATGCCAGCCAAGGCCAAATCAGCTTTTGGTGTCCGGTTAAGCTATAAACTCAAGATCATCTTCCAAGCTTGTTCACTTTAACAATTGCATATCTCGTCATCTGGTGTTATAAGACAGAATGATTATAGTGACTAACGTGTTCCATTTTATGTTCCATCAACCTATTTTATGAAGGTCATTTGAAGCCAGGGAAATTGAACACTTGGGCTCCTGTCTGATCTAGTTTTATTAGTCTTTTGGAGAAAAAAAAAAGCTTTATTAAAACATACACTGATCTATGACACACTGAACATTAAAAGGAACCAGCCAATCTACTACCAGCAAACAACAGACAATTTTTAAAAAACTTCATAGTTCAGTATATAATCTTATGTAGTGATATAAAATGTTTAAAATCCATATTTATTATTTGTGTTCAACAAGGCATATGTATATAAAGTTATAATCTATTAGGAATTATTATTAGTGACATTTAGACTAGGTATAGATAGGACAATCCTTATTTAAAGGAATCTTCAAAGTTCTTTGTTGCTGTGTTAATTTTTGGCCACTGCTATTTTCCATTAAATACATCCCTATTATACTTTTGGAGTAAGTAACATTATCAGTGCAGAGAAATTGAGTAATAAATAGTAAGTCAAAGAAATTAAGGGCATGACATAAGAAAAAAAAATCCTATCCTTGCAAACTAACTTTGCTTCCAACACATCCATCCTCCCTTCATTTTCCTTTGTTCTTCAAACTTCTCACCTCTCTCTTTTTGCAGGTCTCATCAACTCTATCCAACCATGACTTTCTTGTTCTTCCCCCTCCTTTCAACCCATTCTCTCTTCCTTCATAACTTTGTTTGCAATTTGATCCTCATTCATTCTCTCTATAGGACCAAACCACATTAATGTACTTCTTTCATCTTGGATGCTCGCCTTTGTGTACAAACCACAGTCATTCAGCACCCATTCATTGTTGGTCCTATTCTTGTTTTACCACAGACACTTCTTAAATAACCCATTCCTTCTGCATTCAATTTGTGTTTATATTTCTCCTGAAATATCCAACTCTCACTTCCCTATAACAAAGTGAGCAGACACACACTCTTATACACATCTATTAACACTTATTTCGACTGATATATATATTCTTTGCCACAGACACTGTCCACTGTCACACATTTTCCCAACTTTAGTAAACATTCTGCTGATCTACCCAAATTCTTCCACTTGCTCTAATCTATCGTCATGCATACAAGTTGCAATTATTCATTCCATTTCTCTGGTCAAACATAATTATCATGGTCTCTGATACATTAATTTTCAGACTGATATTCTTTGATGCATCATAGAATATAATATATGCTACACATACTGTAATTTAGTTTTCAACCATAGATTCATTTGCACATCTCCAAACACTATACTTCTAACATCACCACAAGCAATCCTTATCTATTTATACATAAATACATTAAACAACCAATGGGATATTACATATCCTTATTTTATTCCCTGATCAATATTGAATCATTTGCTAAGCATTCCATTTAATTTTAATGCTTTGTTTCCATCATACACCACTTTTCTCATTCATTCTGGTATCTTCAGTGGGTCAAATAATTCTTTCTCTACTCTTCCATCTTCTTCCTGCCCATGTCACCTAGCAGAATAAGTTTTCCTGTAGACTGAATTCATTTAAAATGTTGCAGTTTTTCCCAAAATTCATTCCTATTTCTTCCATTAAAACATTAACATGCAACTACCACAGGCTTAGGGATTCCTACTTTCACATGCATCCATAATAGCTTAGGTATATTTTCTTATACTTTCTGACATATAGGTTAATCCTATCATTCATATTTAAACCTACACTTTCAAATCTCTGCGTGTATTTCTCAACTCTACTGCATAGGATCTAATCAAATTCAGTTCTATTTCAGCCTTCACTTTCAGTTAGTTTTACGGAAGCATATCTATTTTTTTTTCTTTCATTCATGTGATTGCCATGAAATTTACCATTGTAGCATCCTAAATAGTTCATGTAATTAAATGGGAGGGGAACGTATAAGTCAATATGAAAAATGAGATCTATATGTGCAATGAACAACAACTAAATAACAAATGAAAGCATGCGGTCCTTTAGACAAGAGATTCAGTGCAGCTCTCTGTTAATAATGATAGAAACTTTCAAAATATATCAGAAAGATATAATGAACCTGCCTGTCACAGGCACACAACGTATCTAGTTTACTTTCTTCTATTTTCTTTCATTCACGCATCCACTTTAACACTGACTCCTCTTACATTCCAAGTTGCAGTCGTCCATATGCCATGATTGACACCAGATGGAACAATAGATACTGTATGGACTTCTTTTGTCAAGAATGGTTTTGGTCAATGGAGATTGTCATATAACACTTTTTACTAAGATAGAGAACATGTAGTGTAGGTTTCCAGCTTTAGCCACCCCTATGCCACTTGTACTATCCCCTACTAAAGATAAGAACACTATCAATATGCTGGAAGCACCACCAAAGTCCAGTTTCATCCCAAGGATGCTTGCTCTATTTTAAGCAAGCTAGGATCTCTACTCTAGTGATTGCCTTACAGGTTGCCTACAGCTAAGAGGTGTATGCAGTGTACTAAAACATACTCAGAAAACATGTACTGTATTTTTCAACTGCTTTGCTACTGTGACTTCTAGCAGAAAACTACCAGAGAGAGAGAGATTAATCTCTTATGCTGCATAATTTAATATACCCTGGGGAAAATGAACAATAAAGCTACATTTTATTAAGAGTCTGTCTTGCGATTTCCCCAAAAACTTTCAAAGTACAGTAATGGAATGAGCACTGCCATCGGAGATAGTAATTTGTGCTAATTTGATCACACATATACCACAACACAGTGTAAAAAGACTTTGATTAGCTTAATGCAGTTTTAAGGGAGTACACCTCTCTTTACAAATTCTTGATAGAGTTAATTTTTGACAATGTTCCAAAACAGATTTTGAAAGAACTGTATATACCATCATTTCCCCCCACCCTTCCGTTCAGTCATGCCTGATTCTCAGAAACTGCCTGGACAAGTGCTTGCAGTTTTCTTGGCAAGGTTTTTCAGAAGTGGTTTGCCATTGCCTCCTTCCTAGAGCTGGGACTAGCCTAAGGTCACCCAGCTGCCTTTGTGCCTAAGCTAAAACTAGAACTCACAATTCCCCAGTTTCTAGTCTGATGCCTTAACCTCTACACTGGCTCTAAGCTGATTAAAATTTGGATCCCAAGCTCTCTTCCCATACTTTTTTTAACTTTTCAAATCCCTTTTTAATTTATATTTATTTAGAATTTTACATACAGTAAAAGTCAAATATAAAGGAAAAGGAAGAAAAGGAAGAAAAAAAGGAAGAAGAAAGCACAAGAAAAAAACTAATGAAATGTGACTTCGGATCTTCTCAATAGATAATTATAATCCTCCCTCCCTCTTAAATTTTATAAAAAATCCCTTCCACTCCTCACTTAGTCCATATCTTTTTCTATCTTCAAATCATTATATATATTTTCTTTCATCAAAAAGTCAATATAAGTCTTTCAGAACAGTTACTTTTTAAAAACTTTCAAATGTGGTTGGCCTTATCAAAAGATGTATATGATCAAATATTATGAGGGAGGGTCATTATTAGGACTCAGAGTGAACAAAGAGTGAACAAAGATGCTAATGGATGTGTAGCCTCTCTGGCAGCATAACAAAAAGCAATGGTGACTTCAGGCAGGAGGAGGAGACAAAGCCTGTGATATATCACTTAGCACACACCCCAAAACCTGGCCTGAATAGCACCAGCTTGTCCAAGAGCTTCCTGTTTCCTGTTGCTTCATCATCATCATCCTCCTGAAGAGAAAAGATACTCAAGAGTTCTGAGACAGATGAGGACATACTAATAGAAGACAGTAAGGCCCTTAAAAGGCTGATATTTTCCTTTAGTCAGGTTCTGTTTTAGAAATCTGCTTGCTGTATTTATCCCCTTCAACTGAGAAAGAAAAGGAAGGAAGGAAGGAAGGAAGGAAGGAAGGAAGGAAGGAAGGAAGGAAGGAAGGAAGGAAGGAAGGAAGGAAGGAATAGCAATAGCAATAGCAATAGCAATAGCAATAGCAATAGCAATAGCAATAGCAATAGCAATAGCAATAGCAATAGCACTTAGACTTATATACCGCTTCATAGTGCTTTACAGCCCTCTCTAAGCAGTTTACAAAATCAGCATATTGCCCTCAACAATCTGGGTCCTCATTTTACCGACCTCGGAAGGATGGAAGGCTGAGTCAACCTTGAGCCTGGTGAGATTCGATCTGCCAAACTGCTGGCAGCCAGTGATCAGCAGAAGTAGCCTGCAGTACTGCACTCTACCCACTGTGCCACTCTACCCACTGGAAGGAAGGAAGGAAGGAAGGAAGGAAGGAAGGAAGGAAGGAAGGAAGGAAGGAAGGAAGAAAGAAAGAAAGAAAGAAAGAAAGAAAGAAAGAAAGAAAGAAAGAAAGAAAGAAAGAAAGAAAGAAAGAAAGAAAGGAAAGACTTTTTCCAAACTTCTACAATACATTTGTTGTTAGTTTCTTAATTTCAGGAAGGGATGGTATTGACCTAGCAGACTTAGAATTTGACACCAATTCAGTTTGTAGTTTTACCAAGCATCATTTGAGTTCTGAATAATAAAAGATAAATATTTTACCACTACTGCATTCCAATAAACATCATCATACATTTTACTTATATGTATGGTTTCCTGATTCTAAATATTCTTTTTTAACACTATGTCTAAAGAAAAAACATTTCTTATGTATAACACCAAATAATATATAAGGAGGTGTGAAGTGTATCAAACCTAAACAACATTTTACATAAATAACATTTAGGAAGGATAGCCATTTTAATTTATAATGAGTGGGGCCAGGGCAGAGTGGAACACTGCAATGGTGACTAGCATGAGGAGATACTGCAAGAGACCAGGGGCAAACTGCCTGCGAAGAAGATGGCCTTGGTATCTAAGACTGATACCACATTCCAGCTCCCTATGCTCAGCCCCAAGACCTCCTCTCCAGCGCTTCAGTAGCCCCAGCATCTGACTATTGCTGCTTAATGCTAGGTTGGTCTATAACAGGGGTCAGCAACCCGCAGCTCTGGAGCCACATGTGGCTCTTTCATCCCTCTGCTGCAGTTCCCTGTCACCAGTCGGCTCCACAATTGATAGGACTTTCGGTTAGGACAGGTAGAGGAAAAAGGACGCCGCGCAGGAGGAGACTCTATGGTGGGGGAACCAGACTTCCAGTCGGCAGAGGAAAAAGGACGCTGTGCTAGGAGGAGACACTATGGTGGGGGAACCAGATTTCCAGTTGGCAGAGGAAGGACACCACGCTAGGAGGAGACTCTATGGTGGGGGAACCGGACTTCCGGTCAGCTCCAGAATTGAATGGGGTGCTTCCAGTTAGGAGCTTTGTGGTTCTTTGAGTGTTTAAGGTTGTCGACCCCTGGTCTATAATAAAGCTCACCTCATCCATAATGGATGATCTATATCAGGGGTGTCAAACTCGATTTTATTGATCAGCATTGTGGTTGTCCTCCAGGGGCTGGGGGGAGGAGGCACGGCAGGGGTGGGTTCTGACTTAACTTGCTGCCAGTTCGCTTCCTCACGCACCATGTGGGTGCATGCGCATTGCATGCCGCACGCTTTGCACGCGCTCTGCGCAGTGCTAAAAACCCTGCTTCTGTGCATGCGCAGAAGCAAAAAACAGCTGCGTGTCCGCAGCTGCGAAAAACAAGATGGTGGCACCTATGGCGCCGCTGAGAGAGCCGGTTTGGGGGCATAGCCAGCCAGCCATCATTGCCGGTTCGGCGAGCAGGGGGAAATTCCCGCTACCAGTTCTATAGAACTGGTCCAACCGGCAGGAACCCACCTATGCGGCATGGCCTATTGTTGTGACCCAGCACCGCAACCCCCCAGAAACACACACACACAGTCGTTGGGAGGCAAACAAAAAGGTTCCTTTTACTAATAAAGTTTCTTAGTAAAACTCAGAGGGTTTAGAAGTCCAAAACAACACAAACGGAAAGTCTTCAGGAATAAGGTTCTTTGGGTTACGTGAGGGTTAAATAGCACACAGACAAAAGTTCAAAGCAAGACTCATTAATTCTTATCTGAACAACTTGGCTGGCTTCCCGGAATAAAGCTGGCAGAAGCTGGTGATAAGATTCCCAAACAGACGTAGAAACGAAACTCTGGATATGCTGCGGTCAGTGAATTGTTGTTCTCAGCAATGAGCACTAATTACCATGGCCTAATATAGCCACTGAAGGGCGTGGCCCAATTAGCCCTCACTGCTTCCTCCTATTGGACCGACGCTTACTCAGCCAGTCCTGTCTTCTGGCTGCTCTGTGTGCTCTGGCATTCAGCATGAGTTCTTCATCTCCTGATGAAGAACTCTGCTGCGCAGGTGCAGAAGGTCCTGGGAGATCGTCCTGCTCTGGCACCGAGTCCTCATCACCAGCCGTCTCTGGTGCCAGGCACATAGGCTGGTACTGCTGCACCATGAGCGGATCCGCGTCCTCTGGATCCTCCAGACTCGGCGCCGGACGCGGCCAAGGCACAACACTATCCCTCACCGCAGGGCCCTTCCCCCGGGTCTGTCGGTCCGGATGCGGCCGGGACGGGAATTGAGCGTGGAAGGCCCGGACCAGATCCGGAGCATGCACGGTGGTCGCATCCTCCCATGTGAAGTCTTCAGGGCCGTACCCCTTCCACTCAATGAGGTACTGGAACCGGCCCTTCATCCAGCGGGAATCCCGAATACTGGCAACTTCGTATTCGGGTGGGTCAGCGGGAGTGCGGATCACAGGCTGAGGCGGAGCGGGAGGGCGGAGCGGACAGGCAGGACGTTCGGGAACAAGGAGGGACCGATGGAAGACGGGGTGGATCCTGAGAGAGCGGGGCAACGTCAACCGGTAGGCCACGGGGTTAATGACCGCTTCCACCGGGAACGGACCCAAGAAGCGGTGGTCAAGCTTGCGAGCCGGTCGGTCAGAGGGGAGATGCTTCGTGGACAGCCAGACATGATCCCCGACCGCCAGAGGTGGAGTTGCTCGCCGGGAGCGGTCCGCGACCCTCTTGTAATCTTCCTTGGCTTTATTCAACGAGCGTTTGACCAGTTGGTGAACGGCCTGGAGCTCGGACAGGAATTCCTCTGCCACAGGAACAGGAGAGTCTAGGAGCGTGAGCGGGAAGAAACAGGGGTGGTAACCAAAGTTGGCGAGGAACGGAGAGGCGTGCGTGGAGGTGTGCTGAGAGTTGTTAAAAGCAAACTCGGCCACGGCAAGGTATTCCGCCCAGTTGTCCTGCTGCTGGTTGACAAAACAGCGCAGGTACTGTTCAAGGATGCCGATGACTTTTTCAGTGCCCCCGTCAGTCTCCGGATGATGCGCTGACGAGAGGCAGACTTGGACCTCCAGGGCCGCCATCAGACCCTTCCAGAACTGGGCCGTGAACTGGGCTCCCCGATCCGACACGACCCGATCCGGCAGACCATGCAGGCGGAAAACATGCTGGATAAACATGCGGGCCGTGGCACGAGCTGTCGGCAACCCGCGACAGGGGATGAAATGTGCCATTTTGGTCAGCATATCGACCACTACGAACACGGTCGTGAAGCCGGCGGACGGGGGCAAGTCCGTGAGGAAGTCCATAGAGACGGCCCCCCAGGGTCTCTCAGGCGTCGGCAAGGGCTGCAGCAGGCCCGGCGGCGCTCCAGGGGCGTACTTGGCCTGGCAACAGCGAACACAAGACGTCACATAGGCCTGGACGTCATCACGGAGTCGGGGCCACCAAAAAGTCCGAGCCACCAGGTTCAGAGTCTTGAAAAGGCCGAAGTGGCCAGCCGCAGGGCTGTCGTGGCACTGCTGCAGGATCAGGCCACGGAGCGGACCGGCAGGAACGTAGAGCAGGTCCCGGAAACGGAGGAGGTCGTCCGAAAACGTCCAAGGGGACTCAGGCCCTATCTCCTGCCTCCGTTGTGCCGCGTAGGCGTCGTGTCGCTGCGCCTCCCGGATCTGTCCTCGGAGGTCCACGGGATCCTGGGTAGCTGCAAAGGACTCGACGGGCAGGACCGTCCGGGGTGGCAGCGGTTCCTGGGCTTGGGCGTATTCCGGCTTGCGGGACAGCGCGTCCGCCTGCTGATTCCGGCCACTCGGGATGTACGTAATGCGAAAATTGAAGCGGGAGAAAAAGAACGACCAGCGTATCTGGCGCTGGTTGAGCTTCCTGGCCGTCTGCAAGAACTCCAGGTTCTTATGGTCTGTGCGCACCTCCACTTGATGACGAGCCCCCTCGAGGTGGTGCCGCCAGGTCTCGAAAGCCGCCTTGATGGCCAGCAACTCCTTCTCCCAGATCGTATAATTGCGCTCCGACGAGGTTAATTTCTGGGAATAATAAGCGCAAGGGAAGAGATGGCCGCCATCTTCCCGGGTCTGGAGCAAGACGGCGCCCACGGCAATGTCGGACGCGTCCGCCTCCACAACAAAAGGGCGGTGAGGGTCTGGGTGCTTGAGGATCGGCTCCTGCATGAAGGCATCCGTGAGGATCTTGAACGCCTCCTGTTCAGAATCGCCCCACCGGAAAGGGACTTGTTTCTGCAGGAGTCGAGTGAGAGGCGCGGTCAGAGTGGCGAACCCCGGGATGAAGGTCCTATAATAATTTGCGAACCCCAGGAGTCGCTGAACGTCCTTCACCCGGCGCGGGGGTTGCCAGGTTTTCAGGGCCTCGACCTTGCCCCGGTCCATGGCGATGCCTTCTGGCGAAATCCGATGGCCCAGGAAATCCACAGTCGTCTGAAAAAACTGGCATTTCTCTAATTTCGCGTATAGCTGGTGGTCTCTCAACCGCTGCAGGACTTGACGGATATGTTGGATGTGGCTGCTCCGGGACGTAGAATAAATCATAATATCGTCCAGGTACACGACAACGAACTGGTCCAGCAAATCTCTAAAGATGTCGTTCATGAAATGCTGGAACACAGCCGGAGCGTTGGTCAAGCCGAACGGCATGACCGTATACTCAAAATGACCGTAGCGGGTTCCGAACGCCATCTTCCACTCGTCCCCCTCACGAACACGCACCAAATTGTAAGCGCCACGTAAGTCCAATTTGGTGAAGATGGTCGCCGAGCGGAGGCGTTCCATCAACTCCGGGATGAGGGGCAACGGGTACCGGTTACGCACTGTGATGGCATTCAACTTGCGATAATCGCAGCACAGGCGCAAGTCCCCGGTTTTCTTCTTGACGAAGAGGACGGGGGCAGACAAGGGCGATGAGAAGGGTCGGATGAAACCCCTGGCCAGGTTTTTATCGATAAAGTCCCGCAGTGCGGCCAGTTCGGGTTCTGACATGGAATAGAGGCGGCCCACAGGGAGCGGAGCGTTGGGAATCAGATCCACAGGGCAATCGTAGGGCCGGTGCGGGGGCAACTGGTCCGCCTCCTTTTCGCTAAACACATCAGCGAAGTCTGCAAACTCAGCTGGGAGTGAAATGTCCGGAGGGTCAGGTACCGCGCCCGCACAAACCTGGCGCGTATGGTCCACACACTGGAGACTCGGGAAGGCAATGAAGTTCTGGGACCATACAACCTGAGGGTCGTGGGTGCGCAGCCACGCCAGTCCGAGAACCAAAGGGAAATGGAGTCCCGACGTCACGTAAAACTGGATGGCCTCCTCGTGCCGTCCAATGCAAAGGCGCACCGGCTGCGTGATGGCCTTAATCGGACCGGACAGCAACACCCGGCCATCGATTGTTTCCACCCTCATCGGCGGGTCCACGGGGCACAGGGGAACGGCAAGATGCTGGGCGAACGCCTCGTCAATGAAATTGGTGGTTGCCCCGGAGTCCACCAAAGCGTGTGCGGAGACGCCGCGGTCCCGGTGGTCAATAAAGACCTTGGTGTCCAAGAGCAGATGCCGCGGAGGACCGGGATCCACGTCAGCTGAGCCGGAGTCCTTCGGTGTGCATGCCCGACCCAGCGTCTCCGCTAGGCCGGGCGCTGGCCGTTTCCCGACGGCGATGGCTGGGACGGTGGAGCAGGACCAGAAGCGGTGGGCCCCCGACCCTTCCTAGGGCACGAGCGAGCGAAATGGCCCGGGTCGCCGCAATACAAACACAACCCCCCTGCCCTGCGTCTGTCCTTTTCCGCGCCGGTCAAGCGGGGCCGAACAGCGCCAAGGTCCATAGGCTCGTCACGGGGAGCCGGGGCCGACGGAAGTCCACGGGGAACAGGAGGTGCCTGAGCAGCACGACGTGGAGCCAGAACAGCGGGGACGTCAGGTGGCGCGAGAGGCGCCGGAGCAGCACGGCGTGCGTTCCTCGCTTGCAACCGGGCATCAATTTTCAAGCAGAGCCGCACCAGTTCTTGGGTGGTTGCAGGAATGTCCACGCGTGCCAGCTCATCCTGGATGCTGTCTGCCAATCCCTCCTGGAAGGCATCCAACAACGCTGCCTCATTCCAGGCCGAGTCTTGGCTGAGGAGACGGAACTCACTGATGTATTCCCTGAGTGGTCTCCGGCCTTGCCTCAGCTGCCTTAATTGCCTGCACGCTGTCTGGGCCTTAATTGGATCCGCGAACATCTCCTCCAAATGAGTGCAGAAACGCCCAAAGTCCTGGAGGAGGGGACTGTTCTGGACCAGTAGAGGGGTGGCCCAACGTGCTGCATTTCCAGACAGCAGGCTAATTACAAACCCCACCTTGTCCCGGTCGTGGGGGAAATCCTCTGGCCTCAGAGACATGAACAACTGGCACTGGCCCAGGAACTCCGGGAACATAGCCTCGTCACCATGGAACTTATCCGGCATGGCTATCGGGCAGCGTGTCCGTTGGGCTGGGGCCAACGCAGGAGCAGCTGCCAACTGATTTTGCTGCCTTGTTAACTGAGCGTTCATGATTGCCAGCTGCTGCCGAAGTTGAGCATTCTCGTCCTGAAGCTGCTCCATGATGCAATCTGGGCTTGTGTGTGGTCAGTTTGGGCTGAGAACAAACTGTTGTGACCCAGCACCGCAACCCCCCAGAAACACACACACACAGTCGTTGGGAGGCAAACAAAAAGGTTCCTTTTACTAATAAAGTTTCTTAGTAAAACTCAGAGGGTTTAGAAGTCCAAAACAACACAAACGGAAAGTCTTCAGGAATAAGGTTCTTTGGGTTACGTGAGGGTTAAATAGCACACAGACAAAAGTTCAAAGCAAGACTCATTAATTCTTATCTGAACAACTTGGCTGGCTTCCCGGAATAAAGCTGGCAGAAGCTGGTGATAAGATTCCGAAACAGACGTAGAAACGAAACTCTGGATATGCTGCGGTCAGTGAATTGTTGTTCTCAGCAATGAGCACTAATTACCATGGCCTAATATAGCCACTGAAGGGCGTGGCCCAATTAGCCCTCACTGCTTCCTCCTATTGGACCGACGCTTACTCAGCCAGTCCTGTCTTCTGGCTGCTCTGCTGCTCTGGCATTCAGCATGAGTTCTTCATCTCCTGATGAAGAACTCTGCTGCGCAGGTGCAGAAGGTCCTGGGAGATCGTCCTGCTCTGGCACCGAGTCCTCATCACCAGCCGTCTCTGGTGCCAGGCACATAGGCTGGTACTGCTGCACCATGAGCGGCTCCGCGTCCTCCGGATCCTCCAGACTCGGCGCCGGACGCGGCCAAGGCACAACACCTATGTCATCCGGGCATACGCATGTGCACACACGCACAGGCCCAGCCCACACCATCCCGGCAGGTGCATATGCGCTTGCTGCCTCCTGTGTGCATGCACGCACACCCGGATGGCATGGGCTGGGCCAAAGCTACATGGGCCAGCCCCTTAGAGTTTCCCAGGATGGCCGCACGGGCTGCATGCGGCCTGCACACCTTGAGTTTGACACCCCTTATCTATATCATCAAACAAGTATCATCAAACCTGGTAGAGCATACAAGGGAGGGGAGAGTTCTCTTTGAAACCTGCTTGAATTTTAGCTATGGCACCAGCTGTGACTCTGGCAGCAAGAGTGGAGAATAGTTGTTATCTTGGGAGTTAATATTTAGGTGCACTGTACCAGAAATAGATGGCTGTGAGATTCTTGGCAAGATGAGGCCATAGGGACCCGTTGGGATTGCTGCTCACTTATCTTCTTCCCTGCAGCCTAGCATCATCCTTACCCAAGCTTTTTAACTCTGTGATTTTCAAATTACCTTCTTTTGGTCTAGACTTAGAGGCAACTAGGGAATTCATGGCCTACATGGCAACCATGGACCTGATCCAAATGTTTGGCCCTAGGTTCTCTATGATCTCCCTCCTCCCCCCAAATTTCAGGGAGATGGACCAGTGGTGAAATCCAAAAATGTTTACTACTGGTTCTGTGGGCGTGGCTTGTTGGGCATGGCAGAGGAAGGATACTGCAAAATCCCCATTCCTTCCCCACTCCAGGGGAAGGATACTGCAAAATCTCCATTCCCACCCCACTCCACTCCAGGGGCCAGCCAGTGGTGGTATTTGCCGGTTCTCCGAACTACTCAAAATTTCCGCTGCCAGTTCTCCAGAACCTGTCAGAACCTGCTGGATTTCACCCCTGAGATGGACCCTATTTGATTGGCCTACCCAGGCAACTCAGTGAGTTTCCAGAGGGAGATATTTAGTCATGGACACAGAGAATCATGGGTCTACTAAATGAGGAGTTATATTCTTACTGAGCCACTGTCAACCTTTAAAACCAATTATAAAACCATATTATACATATGGGCTACACTTTCTTGTGCTGACCTCCTGAAGTTGGAAAGAAATGATTGCCTCTTTCAAGAAGGTGAAACCTGGTGTGCTGGAAGCAACTTAATGTGGAATGGGTACATATAACTTGCTCTCATTCCTATACTGATTTGTTACTATTTATTTTATTTATTTAAATAGTAGCACACCAAAACAATGGCAAACTATTGGATCAGAAACAAATTTGGAAGAGAAGAAAGGAGGCAAAAATCTGAATCATGCCAGCCTCAAAAACCTCAAAAACCCATTTCCAGAGGACCAATAGATAGCACTAGAGTGTTGCCTCTTCCATCACCTCCCTTGAATTGGCAGCCACTCCACCATAGTTTTATGCTGTGGATATAATCTGGGAGAACCCCAGTTTTGATATTTCAGCCTTGTGGCTATAGAACAATAGTCACAGTCTAAACCTCTGAGAATTGCAGAGTAAATACCAAATTAAAGTTGATCTTTTAGACTGCAGCCATTGCCAAACAAACAAAAGAAGAATCTCTCATTTATTTGATTTCAAAGTAAATATACATAAAAGGGTAAGTGAGTAGTTGTGTGACATTTCCCCAGTTTTTGTCAGCTCCATGGAAACTTGATGAGGAACACAATAGAAGAGCATGTGGTTGTCCTTTAATTACTTAATTACACCAGTGAAGAGGATAAGAATTGAGATGATCCAGAGAGTGGGAAAATCATTCAAATGGTGATATAAAAATAATTGGACTACAAAGTCATGTTTTAGCACTTTCCCAACAGCTTTACACAGGGGAGCTGCTCATAGCCCACAACAATTTCAAATCTATCGTTCTGGGGTATCGTAGTATATAATCATAAAATTACACTTGAGATAAGATTTAATTATCATTTTCACCTTTCCATCACCTTTAGAGAAGTAATAATCAAAAGCCCTTTCAAGAACAGAAAATCACATCTAAAAAGCACCAACATGCAACAAAGCTATTCAAAGAAAGGCTAAGCACGATATGGGTCTTTAAAGAGGGTTTCAATCGAATGGCTTTATTCAAAAAATATTAAAAGTGACTGTTGATAATTTTTTTAGATGTTCATGAAAGGAAAGAAAGAAATAAAATGAGTAGTATTATCCTCTAAAAAGAGAGCTTTCCATTGTCTTGAGTCAATCAGGTTGCTGGTTGCTACTGATAACTACATTTATGAGATATGATAGAAAATTATAAAGTTAAGACTCTTATCTCTCCCCAGTTTGTATATATAGATTATTTCCTGTAATGGGAAATGGGTGGCTGACTGCCTATCAATCTGAAAGGGAAAGGGAGTCACACACACAAAAAACTAAGGTAGGGGTTTTTCCACATATGCGGGGGAATTGTGATTGGCAGGAGTATGCATTTTTTTCCCTCTGGATTTTCTGTAACATTGATAATGTTGAGGATAATTGACCACATAGAGATAAAGGATTCTTTAGAAATTATTAATTTATTTTCATACTGAATGCAGAACATAGGAACTAATGGCTCTATTATTTCCTTTGTTTTGACAAAGGAGTTATTTGATAAACGCACAGCTACAAATTCATTCATTTAATTTTCAAGCAATAGTTACAAGTCTACAAAAGAAAACAATGGATGAAAGAGCTCTCAAGTTTTCCAGTGATGAGACATCAGCCCAATGTCTTGATCTCTTTTTGATGGAAGTAAGTTAATTGATATCTCTCATACAAATATTCTTCTTTCTGTTTAGTTTATAATAGTATACCAAAACACATATAAAGATATATTAACATAAGTAAAATAAAACAATCAGGCTCCTTATTTGAAGCAATTGCTTACATTCCACTTTATACAAAATCTAACTCTACCTTCTGTTCTGGTGATCTCAGGAATCAATCACATTTAAGTCTTTGGCATCAAACAAACCCCAAATACAAATGCTCAAATATTTCCCCCCCCCCCCAATGTTGTGGTATTGAAGATCTCCTTATCATAATATCTTCACAATGGACAGTTAATGGATTGGATTAAATCAAAACACAAAGAGTTGAAAAGATTTTACATCATGGGGGGGGGGGAACCAAGAAAGATTTAGGAATAAAATTTCCATTATTACTCAACCTACAACAGTCAATTGATTGTTGGTTTCACTTTTATTCTTGTCTTCATCTATAGCAGTGATGGCGAACCTTTTTTGGTTCACATGCCAAAAGGGGGGGTTGCAGGGGGGTCGCGCGCGTGCGTGCCCACACCCATAATTCCATGTGGCACCCCCCCGCACATGCATTCAAATTGGGAAACGGGCCATTTCTGGCCTCCGGAAGGCCTTCCCCACCCCCTCCGGAGGCTGAAAACAGGCTGTTTCCTGACTCCCAGTAGGCCCAGAAGGCCCGAAAATCAGCTGGCCGGCATGCACATGCGCGCCGGACCTGAGCTCGCGTGCCCACCAATATGGCTCTGCGTGCCATTTGTGGCACACGTGCCATAGGTTCGCCGTCACGGATCTATAGCCTCTTTTTGTTATGACGTTGCAATTACACTAGGATCAAATCCTCTAAATTTTACCTCATAGAGTCTCCCTATGGTTGAATCTCTTAAAGTAGCATCTGAACAAGCATGAAGAAAAACCTGGTAGGCTTTGAGGCCATTTCAATGAATTGTGTGACCTACATTGCTTTCATGCTCGTCCCACATAACTAATTGGCACATGTCAATATAGTACATCAGAACAGGCATTTTATCTCTGCCCAACTGCAGATATGGGACAACACTGCATAGATAGAAGACATTAAAATATTTAGAGAAGGCCTAAACAGACCACATGCAGATTAGCAAAGCCTGCTGAGTAATTTGCCAACCATCCAAAAGATTCTATGCAGAAAACATAATCAGGAGATTTTGGCTTATTTCTTTTAAGAGAAATATAAAAGAAGGGGAAGATCTTGAAAAAAGATCTACAAATGCCTAAATATATGCATGTTAAATAATAATAAAAAATGATTATACATCTGCATTTTGGTACTCCCTATGTACTGAAGCCCGAATAGGAAAGACTTAAATGCAATTGAAATACAACCACAAAATCATTTTGAACATATATCATCATTCTTTAAATGACATTGATCATGTCATTCACAATGTGAATAGCTCAGATATAATGTGACAGAGCACTGTGGTTCCTGCCTTCTGCAATTTATATATCTGCAGAGATTTTCTCCATGCCTTTTTTATATTATGAAGAGAGAATTGTATGCTATTTAATTTTTGCTATGTTTGCATTGCATCAGACTAACTGAAAAGAAAAGATATGTATACAGAAATAATAAAATGTGATGTTTAAAATTATTCCATTCCCAAAATGGAGAGAAGACCCAGACATGCATTTCATTATCCCCCCCACACACCAAAAAAACCCAAAAATTTCACCAGCTTGCTCAAAAGTCCTCTTCTTTGCCCCTTGGTCAAAAGAAAAAATAAATTCAAAGATTGACAGATTACACAAATGTTGACAGATCACATGTATCAGCCATTCACTGCAGCACTAGTTTTATCCATTAAAGTTTATATAACTTTTTTTTAACTGTTCCACATGCATGCAAATTCCACAGACCCTGGGCATCTTGAGAAGTTGCAAATCCTGGGGACTCAATCAAGCAGAATATATGAGACCTTAAACCGCAATGAGTGATGTACAATCATATTAACAGTTGCATGGACAACTATTAAATATTAAATATTAACAAACTGCAGAAAATGCGACTTCAGCAACAGAGTGATCAATGCCTGAAATGCACTACCTGGCTCTGTGGTTTCTTCCCCAAACCCCAAAAACTTTAACCTTAGACTGTCTACAGTCGACCTCACCCCATTCCTAAGAGGTCTGTAAGGGGCATGCATAAGCGCACCATTGTGCCTACCGTCCCTGTCCTACTGTCCTATTGCCTAATTTACCTGTACCTACTTTGCTTTTGTTTATGTTTATACCAATACCTACTATCTTGTACATGTGTGACAAACAAACAAATAAAAATAAATAAATAAATGGACTTTAGAGTACAACAGTAGAAGTCAAAATCACATGAATTTAACTTATGAATTCTCTAAGTAATGAACTGCATTTTTAGCCACGTGACATTTGCTTCCACCCTTCATTAAATATTCCCTGAAATATCTAAAATGGGTGAAATATAATTTTCTGTTGCATTAATCTCAATTTAAGATTAAGAAAAACAATTTCACATTTTAGTTCCAATGGTTTGTAGAAATAGAGCATTCCAAATTAAAACCTCTAACTACTGTATGGTGGAGTTTCGTGAGTGGCAATGACACCAAGATCAAACAACCCAACAGTAAGTAACTTGAATTAAATGGCAAGAGACTTCCGGGGGCGGGGCCATGGCGGAGCGAAGCTAAGAAGCAAACTCCTGCAACTTAGCTCGAGTTTCTTCGTTCAGACTGCCGAAAATCCGCAGCGTGGAGCCTTGTAGGGGCTAGCGCGAGGAAGGGGATCATCGTGCGAGGACGGGAGGAGGCGCAAACCCCCGCTGAAGCAGATGGAAACCCCAAATCGGAGCGAAGAAGAAACCAGCAAACCATGCTGGTCCAGAGGTATGGCCGCCTGAGCATACAGCAAGGAAGGGAGAGATAGAGGAACGGCAAAATATTCGCAGATCATTGGAAATATTAGACAAATTGGATTACAGTTTTGATTTTCGGAGAATATTCCTTAAGAGAAGAGAACGATCGGCACCCCCGAAAGACAATTGAGTCTCCAAAAAAAAAAAAGAATCTAGCGGCGCCTTAGCGGAAAGGAGCGAAGGCGAGACAAATAAAATTAAATCAACAGACTGCTTTAAAGGGATACGACCCAGAAAGAACTAAGGGACTACCGGAAAAACAGTTGAGGGTAAAAAAGGGACCCACGAGAAGATCATATCGGAAATACTCTGAAATTAAAGAAGGGGGGGAAAGGAGAGAGAGAACTGTGACAAAGCAATCCTCTAGAGCGCAGACATCTTGAATAGACTGTGAAAACAGGAAAAGAAGATTGAAGACGCCACCCCCAGAGAGACATTTGTAAGAAACAGCATATGATACCCAATCAACTTGAAAACTTTAAAGTATATATTGAGTAAACCTATAATTAATAATACTTTGATAATTAAACTTTAACACTTAGTTACTAAAGCTATTAAAGTTAATATTAGTATGTGTGGATATCTAAGTAATTAAATACTACGGTTATTAGTACATATTAGTTTTTTCATTTTATGGAAAGTAAGAAATAAGAAATAAGATTTTAAGAGGTATTAACAATAATTTAAACTAAGAAATTGAATTAAGTGAATTTATATATATATATTTATAGACATTTTCTTTCGCCTTTTTCTTTTTTTTTTCTTCTTTCTTCTTTTTCTATTATTGAATATTAAACTACTTAAACTGTTTAGATTGTGAATTAACAAAGATAGAAATTGTTAGTAAATATTTTTTTTTATTTATATAATGAAAAGATAAATAGCAATAATAATAACAATAAGCTCTTAATAGAAATTTACAAAATAGAAAATTGATATTTAAATGATTAAGAATTAATCCTTCTTTTCTATCTCCCTATCTCAAAACACGAACAATACTCTCCAATACTCTTCCTTATTGTACTTCAATGAATTTCTGAATCTGTATTCACTTTCCCACCTATATTAGAAAGAAAAGATTTGACTTTATATTTTAAAATGTTTAAATCTAAATACTTTTTATAAAAACTTAAAGCGTATAATTCTCTTTTCTCAGTCTTATTTATTAGTACTGTGTCATCAGTATTCTGTTTCTGCTGTATACATGTTATTAAATGCATATTTAATAGAGAGTAAAAATGTATCAGCAAGGGATTATCTGCATCATTCAGTATGAAAAGTTAAAATCTCTAGGAAGTTTTTTTTTTCTTTGAAAACTTTTAACTAATTGTCCTTTCTTTGTAGCAGAAGAATATGCAAACGTATGATCTCTAGTAAATGTTTAGTTAATATTGATGCTTTTCTTTGGTGGTCTATGCCCAACTTCCGTTGTGTAGTTCAGGTGACATTTTTTCCCCCACTTTGTTTCCGAACAATTTGTTTCCCTCTTAACTACCTCCCTGAAGGGATCTTTTAGACAAAATTCCTGGCTTTGCTTATGTGCCTGTTTCATCTTTACCTAAGGCAAGCTTCAGCATAGTCTCACATTCTGCATCTGCCATTGGTGTGCAGGGAGAGACAACGACCGAAATTTCTTAGATTCCATCCAAAATATCATCAAAACAGATCCTCTTCAATAATCAAACAGAAGGTAATCACTCGTTCAGGTTCCAACAGTAGCAATAAACAGTTATGGGTATAATAAAATTGTAGCAAGTGCCACAATATGATGACGGCCATCTAATTACAGTGCCAACTTGACAATTGCATATGTTCTTAACGTCCTGAAACTGTTGCATGTCCCATGGCCCAGAAAGATTTGTTTCCCAGTACTATCATTTAATATAACTTGGCAAGGAAAAAACTGTAGGAACTTTATAGAAAGTTGATGTCCAATCAACAATTAGAGCATGTAAAAATAATTGATAAAAGATTTGTCATAAAGATAATACTGTGACCAGCATAACAGATTAATAGTGTAGTGAAATATAATAAATCTGTCTTTTCCTAGTTATTACCCTCCAGATGCATGGAGAGTTACAACTTCAATGCATGTGGAGGGCACCAGGCTGGGGAAGAAAGCTATAAATTATATTCTTCCTTCTGTTTTCTCTTAGTTTACTTCTATGTGTTACCTTAACCATTAGCTTAATTGTTCTCACCTTTATAAGTCTGATATTCATTGCGACTTTGGTCTCAGCTTTGCACAATCGCTCAGCCTTTTCCTTCACAGTCCTGCTATGACAATTACAGGAGCTCAGATGCTATGCCAGAGTGGGTGTTTAATCATAATGTGTGTGAAAATTATTTTTGCAAATTAAGAAAATTAAGAAAACTATATTCTCCAGGAAAATCTTTAAAATATTTGAATGATAGTAAGAATATGTTAAAGAATGAAGGCCAGAAATGTTGACTTGTCCAATTTGCCTGTCACTATATCTTTTCTTAGTTTGTTGTTACTTTGTCATTGTTTTAATTTTAAATTATGCAGGGATAGATTCCAATGTCATGGGAATGTCTTTTCTCATTTCTTTCCTGTAACGCTTATGTGGCTTTCAGAACTGTTTATGTGGTCTCCCGATTTTCTAGAGTATATTTTAGGCTCTTTATATTGTATTATTATTATTATTATTATTATTATTATTATTATTATTATTATTATTATTATTATTATTATTATTATTATTATTATTATTATTATTATTATTATTATTCATTCATTCATTCATTCATTCATTTATCCTATTTCTAAACTGCCATCTCTCTCAGACAGTGTGTGTATGTGTATCAGTATAGTCTGGGTGTCGGAAACCTGCAGCTCCTGAGCCGCTTGTGGCTCTTTGGGCCCTTCTGCTGCAGCTCCCTGTCCCATCACTGGCTGGCCCCTCCCCTCCCCGTCACTCCTCGCCTGGCCTGAGAAGGTAAGGGCAATGGCAGGGGATGGAGAAGTGGCTGAGGCTGATTCTCTGGCGCCTCCCTCTTGCATGGCTGGAGCGTCTTCTGGCCCTTGTTGGTGCTGGGCGTGTCTCAGTTGCTTGGGGAAATGTGCAACCTGCTCTCCACCCCGAGACACTGGCCCGACCTGGCTGCAACCGATACCAGCCTCACTAACACAAGGGCTGGTAAGGTGGGAATGGGATCCAGGAGGAGGTGATGATGAAAAGGGGGATGGGCCCACAGCACCCAGCCATGGCTTTAAGAAGCTCAGGGCAGCAGGAAAAGGGGGCTGGCACCGCCAAACCTTGCACGCCCACCCTGGGCATCAGGAGAGCTGAGGTTGGGCCAAGTGTCAAGCTCTCCTTGGGGCTCTTCGCTACTCCTTTTCTTTCTTCTTTCTGAAAATCCGAGCTGGCTGAGGAATGAGCGTGAACCGCAGCGGAGACTTCCCTTTGCGCAACCTTCCTCTTCCTTCTCCTCTCACGACCCTCCTGACCAGCTGTGGCGGGGCTGGGAGTGTGCGCATGAGTGGGGAGACCCTCCTCAAGCGAGCGGGCAGGCTTGGCTAAAGCGCAGCAAAAGTGAGTGCTGGGCAGGTGGCCACTCACTTCAGGAGAGTCTCCTCGCTTGTGCACACACTCCCGGCCCCGCTACAGCTGGCTGGGGGGGGTCACAGGAGGAGAAGGAGGAGGAGGGTCACCCAAAGGGAACCCTCCACTGTGGTTCATGCTCGTTCCTCAGCCAGCCCAGATTTCCAAAAAGAAGAAAGGAGTAGCGAAGTGCCCCAAGGAGAGCTCACTGGGCCTTCTGAGCGAATGAGAAGAGAAACAGACACAGATACAGAGAGAGAGATACAGAGATACAGAGATACACACACACACACACACACACACACACAGAGAGAGAGAGAGAGACAGACAGACAGACAGACAGACAGACAGACATAGAGAGAGAGAGACACACACAAAGAGAGAGAGAGATACAGAGGGGGGGAGATAGAAAGATGGAGAGACAGAGAGAGAGAGAGATTACAGAGGGGGAGAGGGAGAGAGGGGAGAGAGAGGAGAGAGAGGGAGAGGGGGAGAGAGATACAGAGGGGGGGAGGGGGAGACACACACAGAGAGAGAGAGAGAGAGAGGGGGAGAGGGGAAGAGAGAGACATAGAGAGATAGAGAGAGGGAGGAAGATGGGGAGAGAGATACAGAGAGAGATATACAGACAGAGAGAGACATAGATACAGAGAGGGGGAGAGAGAGACATAGAGAGATACACAGAGATACAGAGAGAGAGGGAGAGAGAGGGGGAGGGGGAGAGAGACATAGAGAGATACAGAGAGAGGGGGGAGAGAGGGAGAGGGGGAGAGAGATACACACAGAGAGAGATACATAGAGGGGGAGAGAGAGACATAGAGAGATAGAGAGAGGGGGAGAGAGGGGGAGAGAGATACAGAGAGAGATATACAGACAGAGAGAGGGGGAGATAGAGACATAGATACAGAGAGGGGGGAGAGAGAGACATAGAGAGATACACAGAGATACAGAGAGAGGGGGAGATAGAGAGGGGGAGGGGGAGAGAGACATAGAGAGATACAGAGAGGGGGGAGAGGGGGAGAGGGGGAGAGAGATACACACAGAGAGAGATACATAGAGGGGGGGAGAGAGACATAGAGAGATAGAGAGGGGGGAGAGAGGGGAAGATAGGGAAGAGGGGGAGAGAGACAGAGAGAGGGGGGAGAGAGAGGGTAAGATAAAGAGGGAGAGGGGGAGAGAGATACAGAGAGAGATACAGGGAGAGGGGAAGAGAGATAGACATAGATACAGAGAGAGGGGGAGGGGAGGGAGAGAGAGAGAGAGAGAAGGGTTTTGTAGTTCTTGGTTGTCTGCCTTAATTACCAGCTGGGTAGGCATGACTAGGGGGTCATGTGACTGGATGGGAGTGAGTGATGTCGAGTTTTCCACGCCCACCCAGGTTTTGTGGCTCCCGGTGGTTTTTTTTCTGTGGGAAACAGGTGGCTCTTTGAGTGTTTAAGTTGCAGACCCCTGGTATAGCCTGTCAAACTGGCGGCCCATGGGCAGGATACAGCCCACGTAGGCCACGCCCACCCCAGCTCCGCAAAGGCAAAAAACATCCCAATACATTTTGATATGGCCTGTGATGCAATCAGGTTTGACACCCATGGTATAGACACTCTGTCTCTGTCTCTGTCTCTGTCTCTGTCTCTCTGTCTCTGTCTCTGTCTCTGTCTCTGTCTCTCTCTCTCTCTCTCTCTCTCTCTCTCTCTGTGTGTGTGTGTGTGTAGTTATCTACAGCTAGTGCTGGACTTTCAAAGTTCATTTAGTGATCATTCGAAGTTACAGTGGCACTGAAAAAAGTGACTTATGACCATTTTTCACTCTTACAACCGTTGCAGCATCCCCAAGGTCACATGATCAAAATTCAGCTGTTTGGCAATTGACTCCTATTTATGATGGCTGCAGTGTCCTGGGGCCATGTGATCACTTTCTGTCACCTTCTGACAAGGACAGTTAATGGGGAAGCCAGATTCACTTAACAACCGTGTTAGTAACTTAACAACTGCAGGGATTCACTTTACAACTGTGGCAAGAAACATTGTAAAATGGGGCAAAATTCACTTAAATGTCTCACTTAGCAACATAAATTTTGGGCTCATTTGTGATCATAAGTTGAGAACCACCTGAATATCATATAGTTAATGATGTCATAAACAGATGGTATAAAATGTAAGATAAGAGAAAGACATTGCATTTGGTGACAATATAAACACTAAAATAGGAAGCCAAAAATACACCTGAGTGGCAAAAGCGTTCTTTTGTGTACCGACTTTTCCAGGCTTTGGTTGTCTCCACCCATTGCCTGGTTGTACAAGTCTTCTAACTTTCCTTTCCTTTTTTTAGTTTTTGGACCTCTTGAAATGGAATTCACTGCAGAAAGCTAAATCACTCCCTTGATAAATTCATCTATCCAGTTGAAAAAGTGGCCATTTTAACTCTCTGGATCTTATACCCCGGATGATGTTCCCCATGGAGTTAATAACAGGTAGTTAACATATATAAGGAGCATGAAGGAGCTAGTGCTGTGTTTAAGGTTACAATATAGCAAGTACTTTTGGACAACAGCCTGAGTACATTAGATATAGAATTTTAGATCATAGACAGAACTGTGAAATTTTTAATTCTTAGATCTAGCTCTGCCACAAAAAGTAATCTTAAAACTAGACTTCTCCAATCTGTAAGTGGTGGATTCCAGCTCCTAGAATCTTGCTGACTAGTGGATTATGGGAACTGGAGTATATATCTGGAAGGCACTGGTTACTTTAGACAATCTCCTTAGTGTGCATCTCCACTGAGTACATATTACTGTAATGAGCACCAGTGGCTTCAAGGAAGCTGATTTTCAGACAAGACAGTTTTGAATGGCAGCTAAAACGCTACTAAATAGTACTGTAAATATTATTTTAAAACATTTATGCCCTTCTTTTCCATCAACCTTATTAAACTCTACACATGACTTTCTGAACAGTGAACTATAAACTCAGAAGCGGTACAAATGGCTCCAAGGTAGAGTAAAAATGTAAAGATAACTTGAAAAGGTAATTATTGCTTTCAAAAGCAGCACCAGCCAGAGCAAACACTAACTTCATCTCCTGCCTCATTGGGAATTTTAACCCTGATGGACTGTGAGAAAGAGTCATGTTTAACCCATAAAGGAAATTATATTTTCATGATGATATAAACCATTTCAGGAACATTAGAAGCAGTGGGAAAGCATGAAGTTATGTGCAGAAAATAAAGGAGCTGTAAAGAGTGCTCAGGGCCATGGGTTATGCACACATTCTCAGATTAGAGGAATATTGTTTGTCAGTCTGCAATATCCCTTTTCACACTGCTGAAAAGCAGAGTGAAAAATGACAATGGAGCAGCTTCATTATCTTCCCCTCCTGCCTGAAAAAGAGTATCTGGCCGAAACAAACAAACTCTCCTTATTACTTATCGGTGCCCAATTAACTTTATCTTGTTCATCTGAGCTCCATCTGAGGCTAAAAGTTCAGTGGTGCACACTAAGGGTGATAAGGAAGATACAGGTTCCCATGCAGCATTTTAATCATACTGTTTGTAAAAGAGAATGGGTAATAAATCATCCTAAGAACCTCTTCCCATTGTTTCCAATTCTGCAAAGTAAATGTGTTGACACAGCTACATTTCTGAGACTGACAAAACTGGATAAAATACTTCTTCAGGACCTACTTCTATAGGACAACTATTTTCCAAAGCACCAAGGCAAGGCAAGAACCAATGGATGGAAACTAATCAAGAAGAGAAGCAACCTAGAACTAAAGAGAAATTTCCTAACTGTGAGAACAATCAACCTTGCATTCAGAAGTTGTGGGTACCCCATCACTAGAGGCTTTCAAGAAGAGTGTCAAGCCTCCAAGTTACATGTCCCAAAAAATAAAGAAGAGACTTAGACAGTCACTTTGTCTGAAATGGTATAGACTCTCCTGCTTGTGTAGGGAGTTGGACTAGATCAGGGGTGGGTTCTACTTACCTTCCCCACCGGTTCGCATCGCGACAGAAGTGCACATTTTGTACGAGAAAGAGAGCGAAGCGAGCACGCACGCGTCACTTCCCGGAAATGACCCTCTGTGCATGCACAGTACTAAAAAAGCTTCTGCACATGCGCAGAAGAAAAAAACAAGATGGCGGCACCTATGGCACCACCGAGAGAACCAGCTCATGGGAGTGGCAGGCCTGGGTCGCTGCCGGTTTCAGCGACCCAGGCCACCAAGTTACTACCCGTTCTATAGAACCGGTCCAAACCAGGAGGAACCAACCTCTGGACAAATGACATCCAAGGTCCCTTCCAACTCTCTTATTCTATGTTCTGCTCCTTTCACCTGATGTATAACACCAGGGGTGGGTTCCACTTACCTTCCCTACTGGTTCGCATCACGCCGGAAGTGAATGCGCAGAGGGTTCTTTGCACCGCCGCGGCCACCGGAGAACCGGTTCGGGGGCGTGGACAGCCGGCCATTGCTGCTAGTTCAGTGAGTGGAGGCAAATTCCCATCACAGTACAGGCGAACCGGTCCGAACCGTCAGCAACCCACCACTGTATAACACACTTGGAGTCCCATTCACCTCAGCACTTCCTGGAACAGTGTACAAGTACAGATTGCAGCAAATTCCAAATTCCACCAAATGCATTTAAAAAAACGCATAGATGCCCCCAAATATGTGAAATAGCGAATTGGATTTTTACATTGGATGTTTTTGCCAACACACTAAAGCCACAACAATCAGTTTTTAAAAAATCTGTACACAACAATCTCAGTAGAGCAGAACAAGATACCATCAAAGGCCTTAGGAATAACAATAACATCATAACCAAACAAGCTGACAAACAGGGCAGAGTGCAGTGTTGGAGAGTTGCTCCTTAGCTTTCCTGAGGTAACTCACCTTATTTAGATTTATATAAATACTGTATTATAAAAAAATTATAATCAGGTTTCAGGCGCGGCTACAGTACGGAAACGGCTTTGGTCACCCTGATGGATGATCTCTGGCGAGCCCGGGATGGAGGTCATTCCTCTATCCTGGTGCTACTTGACCTCTCAGCGGCCTTCGATACCATTGACCATGGTATCCTTCTGCGTCGTCTCGGAGAGGTGGGGGTGGGCGGCACTGTTTTGCAGTGGTTCTCCTCCTTCCTCTCTGACAGGACGCAGTCGGTGCTGACAGGGGGGCAGAGGTCGAGCCCTAGGCCCCTACTATGTGGGGTGCCTCAGGGCTCGGTCCTCTCGCCCATCCTGTTTAACATCTACATGAAGCCACTGGGTGAGATCATCCGACAACACGGGGTGAGGTATCAGCAATATGCTGATGATACCCAGTTGTACATCTCCACCCCGTCTCAATTCGGGGAAGCCGTAGACGTAATGGGCCGCTGCCTGGACGATGTTAGGGTCTGGATGGGGAAGAACCGGCTAAAACTTAACCCTGACAAGACTGAGTGGTTATGGATACTGCCTCCTAAGGACGTGACCAACTGTCCCTCCTTGGTTCTTGGGGGAGAGAAATTAGCTCCCTCAGAACGGGTCCGCAATTTGGGTGTCCTCCTAGATCCACAGCTTAAATTGGAACAACATCTTTCAGCTGTGGCTAGGGGGACCTTTGCACAAGTACGTCTTGTGCACTAATTGCGACCCTACTTGGAGAGGGAGGCACTTCTCACAGTCACTCATGCCCTCATCACCTCACGGCTGGATTACTGCAATGCGCTCTACATGGGGCTACCCTTGAAGAGTGTCCGGCGACTGCAACTGGTGCAAAATGCAGCTGCGTGAGCTGTGGTGGGTGCTCCTAGATGCACCCACGTAACACCAATTCTCCGCCAGCTGCATTGGTTGCCCATTAGTCTCCGGATCCAATTCAAGGTGTTGGTCGTTACCTTTAAAGCCCTACATGGCTCAGGGCCAGGTTACCTTCGGGACCACATCCTGCCGCATACCTCCCTACGACCGGTCAGGGCCCACAGAGTCAGCCTCCTCCAGGTCCCGTCGACCAAACAATGTCGGTTGGCGGGGCCAAGGGGGAGGGTCTTCTCTGTGGGAGCTCCCTCCCTGTGGAACCAGCTCCCCCTGGAGATCAGGACTATCCCCACCCTGCTGGCCTTCCGGAAAGCAATAAAAACTTGGCTCTTCCGGCAGGCGGGGTGAAAGCGTGACGATACTCTTTTAATTTTTATATGTTATATGTTTTTTAACTATTGTATTTTATTGCATGTATTGTCGAAATGGATCCGAATATGTTGTGAGCCGCCCAGAGTCCCTAGGGAGTTGGGCGGCATACAAATCCATTTAATTAAATTAAATTAAATTATTAAAATTTGATTTATAAGGTGAGTTAACTCAGGGAAGCTAAGGAGCAACTCTCCAACACTGCACTCTGCCAACTTCACCCCTCAGACCTCACTACAATATGTCAGAGGGTACTATAGAATCTGACGGAAGACTCTCATAAAGACATACAGATCATATCTTCATGGAAACAGAATCCCCAACCAGACCTCTTCTATTTACTTCCCAAAATAATGCAAACTAGACATCCCAAGTCATCCCATTTTTTCAAACATTAGAACAATCACAAATGGAATCAGTTTTCATGAATTCTATATTCAGACATTAGACCACCAGCATTCTTAGCTACATGAGCTGCAGTATAGAATGCAGTATTGCAGGCTAACTCACTGCTCACTGCCAGGAGTTCGATCCTGACCAGCTCAAGGTTGACTCAGCCTTCCATCCTTCCGAGATCGGTAAAATGAGGACCCAGATTGTTGGGGGCAATGTGCTGATTCTGTAAACTGCTTAGAGAGGGCTGTAAAGCACTGTGAAGCAGTATATAAGCCTAAGTGCTATTGCTAAGTGCTACATAAGAGATAGCATAGTCTACCTAAGAAAGCCAAACTCTATGGGCAATCTCTATAAGAACACCATTTTAGCTATCAGGGAGGCATTATCTACCAACATTCCCCACATACATGAACTCCAAGCCACTGAGAACTTCATTACCGATGCCAAACCAGCAAAGTATGCCATCGGACTGTGTGATTTTGTATTTGCCCTTAATTACTTCACCATTAGTAATAACATGTACTTGACAATCAGTCAACCAGGCACATGCATGACTTCTACATATGCCAGAATCTTCAAAGCTAATCTAGAACTCTTCCTTGAAGCCCCTTCTTTCATTTTGGATTCATTTATAACACTTTTGTCATCTGGACTCCTGGAAATAAGTCTGTCATTTAATTCCATCAAGATTTCAATAACTTCCACTCCACCATCAATGTATAGAGATCTGCAGTATCTGTAGAACAAGTCTATCTACACCAACAGTACCATCACAGACCTCAACAAGTACGCACAAGATTAGAGGCACCT
Organism: Diadophis punctatus similis; assembly: GCA_023053685.1. Taxonomy (NCBI): domain Eukaryota; kingdom Metazoa; phylum Chordata; class Lepidosauria; order Squamata; family Dipsadidae; genus Diadophis; species Diadophis punctatus. Next base: position 157,602,033 of record JALIGW010000001.1, read on the forward strand.
TCACATGTTCTTTCTCCAATGTGAAAATGTTATCACTGGCCACAAATGTCCCTCTGGATTGTACATATTGTGAAGAAGAAGTAACAAAGAAGTAATGCATACAAGTTTGATATCAGGACTCAAAGCAAAGGCAAAGTAGTAGATTTCAACCTCCCACAACACTCCATAGCAGATCTCAAAATAACTGTTTTGGAAAAACGGCTTTAACTCCACCATTAAGAGTAAAATTGATGAACTTATATACACCAAAAGGTTTCCTGCAATCTCGCACAGTTTCAGCCAACAATAGGCTTTTAACACATTGCAAGGTATTTTGATAAGGTATTTGTAATCCACCTCCCATGAAACCTGCATCTGCATAATCAGCCTATCTTGTCCTCCCTTTCTCCCTCCCTTTCTCCCTCACTTCACCCCAATTTAAATCCTACATTAGTGTAGCCACTTTATACTCATGATGAAAGAGATGCAGCTCATGAAAGTTTATGCCTTTTAGTAAAATGTGTTAGCTGTAAAAGATGCTACCTGTCTCTTGGTTTTTTGCCAATATATAACACAACCTCCTTCTTCTATCACTGTAGAATGGGTGGAAGACCAGCAAAAGAGTAGGAGGAGGAGGAGACATTTATCACTTGCTTTGTTGGTAATTTGCTACTAATTACTAATAAGGTAATTTAGGGATGAAGTTCTGGATTGCAGCCAGATAGCCATTTTGCCCTCCACTTGTTGCATCCGTTCCTCTGGAAATAGCAACATTATTCCCTCACCACCGCCCCATGATGAGCTATCAAACACACAAAGATTGGACATGTTGAATTCTTGTTGAATAGCACCCTTGTGAATGCTATCATTCGCTTTGTAAAAAGGGTAACATTGGTCACAGGAGAATTAGCATGAGACTTGATGTTCAAGAAGAATTCCTGAAGAAATCAAGTATTTCTTAAAATCGAATGATATAAATGTATAAATCTGCCTTTCAAGAAGCTCAGAATATAGGAGTAAATCAGTTTCATGAATTTCAGTGTCAGGATTAAGCCCATTCATAAATTTTGAAAGCAGTGAGGTATGCTACTCAATCCCATGCAGGTTTACTCAGAAAGAAATCCTACTCTGGTTAATAAAGCATACCAAGTATATGTACCTAGAAATATACTCAAAGGTTTGCAGACTGTCTGAACATTTCAGTATGGATATAAAAAAAACCCCCCCATCATTAGTTAGATAGTCATATCAAATCCTATAAAATAGAATTCTGGTAAGAATGGAGGCTATGGAACCGCATAGTTCTGCAACTATCTCACCATGATAATTTTCCTCCCTGGACAGGTGATTTCCAATTTTACAGGAAACATTTTGTCAACTGCTTGGGGGGGCAGGGAGAACCCATATTTAGGGGAAGAATATGAATCAGAGAAAGGATGTGGAACTGGGTTCCATCTATTCATATACAAAATCAAATCACTTTGTTCTTTACGTGAATGTGCACTCTATTTTCTTAAATGGAATTATCTTACATGATTCATTCATGACCACCAAAGCAACCATGGGCTTGTCTTGCATAACCTTGGGTCCAGGCCATACAGGCAGACACATGTTTAGTTCTTATTTGTTTTGCAGAGCAGAGCAAGAGGAGACTGTTACCCCTCCTTTGCTGTGAATAGATCATTACTAGGTCTGGATCAGATGAACGACCTTCTGCTGTGCCAATAACACAAACAGATTGATTCTGATGGCCCGCTTCAGGTTCTTTATAGAGCCAGATGGATTCTGTGTAGCAACTGGGGGAGTTTTCCTGTGATTTGGAAGGCATTTCTATTGAAACCCCGTGAGAAGAGACTGTCAGGACCCTTGATGAGATTGTGTTCAAGCAGTCTCTTTCTTCTGGGTAAGGCACTTGGATCTCTGTTTCATCAAGGAGCTTTGGGAAGTGAAGCAGAAGAGGAGTCCTGTGTCAGTGGAGGAAGACAAAAGATGAAACTGACTAACCACAGGTCTGTTCAGGCCTACACCGTGGTGATAATAATGATGAAACCTCTCCACTTTTCCACTTCTCTTCCCAGATTCTCAGTTTAGCATTGCAAAGTTCCTCTTGGGGAACAACTGTCAACAAGTCCCACCCTAGCTTCTGTGTTCAATTTCAGCAGCATTTTGCCAACAAAGTCACTCAGATTTATGGGATAATTTTCATGCAGTCTCCAACCTTCCCTTCATCTTGGGCCAACTGGTTATTCTGCCAAGGTCAGTGCCTAGAGGCTATGGGGATGTGAATGGGGTAAAACAGGCTTCAACTCAACTGTGGCAAGAAATCCTCCTGAACTCACTGGTGTGTTTTTTTTCCTCAAAGAGCAGGTGGAGATACAGCTAGAGGGAGCTTTTCCTTAAGTTTATTTTGCGCGCTAGTTGTGCCCGTTCCTGGAATAGAAGGCCCTGCTCACAATGACTCATGCCTTAATCATCTCCCATTTGGATTATGGTAATGCTCTCTACGTAGGACTGCCCTTAAAGAACATTTAGAAGCTTCATCTGGTCCTGAATCAGGGGTGGGTTTCACTTACCTTCGCCACCAGCATTCACCCAGTATGAAACCCCTCCATTGGAGCCCCAACCCAACTGGCAGAGTCAAGTCTTTAAGCTCTTACGGAAGGTCAGGGAGGTGGGAGCCAATCTTACATCAGTGGGCAAGGGCAGTAGCAACGGCCCTGGGCCCTGCCAAAGGGGCCCACACATGGCTCCTCAGCCAGCACAGGTGAGGCAGGCCAATTCCAGTAGGATGAGATGGTCCCTCAAGTATTTTGCCATGGGTGTTTTGATACTCTGTGCCAGGGATGTTTTAGGTTGAAAAATAGTGTGTGCATCCTTAACTTAGAAACAGAGAAATCTGATGGCAGAAAAAGCTCTAGTAGTTCATGAAGTTTGCCCTTTGAATTTTTGCTTTTGTTTTCTTTATATTTATATATTTGTTTGTTATTTTAATTATTTGTTTATTTTATTTTTTTATTTTTGCTGGATAATGGACATACGTTTATCCCAAGCATGTTTAAACTCAGTTACTGACAATTGGCCCACTAGTTGGTTCCAAGCTTTCACTACTCTTTCTGTAAAGTAATACTTTCTAAAGTATGGCGGTGTAAAAAATTGAATAGTAAATAAATAAAATTGTCTACATAAACCGCCTTTACTTCTGGGTTATAAATCAAACAAGAATAAAAAATACACACACCGGCTATTAACTTCTTCTGAGAGCTCAGTTCAGAGTTTTCCGGGAGTGACTGTACAGACTCACCATCTCGTCAAAGTGTTGTCAGTTATGGCAGGCAGGAGGAATAGAGGCATTCAGAAAGAAAACAGGTGAAATTTGATCCTTGGCTCTGTGGATGGCTGATGAAGAGAAAAACAACAATTCAGTATTCACTAAAAGAAAGAACTTTTAACAAATGGCTCCTGGTGAGGTAAAAGATTACCGTATTTTTTGGAGTATAAGACGCACATTTTTCCTTCCTAAAAGTGGCTGAAAATTTGGGTGCATCTTATACAGTAATCCCTCGTTTTTCGCTGGGGTTACGTTCCAAAAAGAACCCGTGATAGGCGAAATCCGTGAAGTAGTAACTTCAGCTTTGCGCATGCACAGAGGGCAAAGGAACGCAGATGCCGACATCCAGGTGGGCGGGGGAAGCGGGTGGGGGAAGCCCCACGCCGCGAACGCCACCAGGTTGTTGAGCTGTGCGAACCGGGAGGATTTCACCCCTGGCCTCACGTGTATTTCACTGCTCTTGGCAAACTGTTTTACCAATCAGCCAATCAGAATGCAGAACACAATGCACGATGCAAATCCGTGAAGCAGCGAGACCGTGAAAGGTGAACTGTGATATAGCGAGGGATTACTGTACTTCGAATGTAGCTTTTTTTTCCAGCCCTAACTAGGTGCTAACAGATCTTCCCAGCTCTTACCTTGCAGGCTTTTTCATTGTTACTCTCTCCAAAGAATGTTTTTCCAGCCCTAAGTTTTTGCAGAATTTTTTTTCATTGCTCTACTTGCTCCGAATAAGTTTTTTTCTAGCCGTAACCAGGTGCTAACGATCTTCCCAGCTCTTACTGGCTTGCAGGCTCTTTCATTGTAACTCTCTCCAAAGAATGTTTTTCCAGCCCTAAGTCTTTGCAGGGTTTTTTTTATTTCCTCTACTTGCTCCGAATAAGTTTTTTTCTAGCCGTAACTAGGTGCTAACGATCTTCCCAGCTCTTACTGGCTTGCGGGCTCTTTCATTGTTACTCTCTCCAAAGAAGGTTTTTTTAAGTTCCAGCCAAGGGATAAAATAATGTGCTGAAGCTGACCAGACTAAGGATGCTAGCCAGATGAATACCTGGTAGGCAGCTTTTTTCCCCCTATTTTCCTCCCCAAAAACTAAGGTGCATCTTATACTCCGAAAAATATGGTATATAGACAAGGAATTGTGTGATTTTATTTTACTGCTGTGTGTCAAGTTTATTTTGCCAGAATCATATTTTTTCTATATTTGACAACACTGCTTATTGAGAGCTAGATCTTGGATGCTATGGATACTGGCCCTCGGGTTCCCCCACACATACACACCCCACTCCCAATTACAAACCTCACAGCAAGTAGTAAAAGCTACAGGTGTATTTCCTACTTTATCTGGTATGGGCTGTCCTGATCATTAAAACAGGAGAGGGCAACTGGACAAGACTAATACTGCAGGATCAGAAAGACACCCCCTGGGTATATTCCAACATTTTCCTGCTGGGAAAATGCTAGGAGGGCCAGGAATCCAAGTGTATTGGAGAGAGCCGCCATAATTTCACTTGATTTCACTGCATCTACTGCATGTCTAACAATGTCTGCATTCCAATCTAGTGCCAGCAAACCAACATGCAGAAAACATAATATTAAAAAGGAAAAAAACTAAAAACTCTTTACTGAGTCACAACAAAGACCAATTTTATCCACTATTCTGCTTAAGATATCAAATAATGTCTATAGTTTGTACATATTGAAGTTCATAATCATGGCCAATAACTATTAAGAGGTCTGTCATGTATAAATTAATTCAATCCTTTCAAAAAGTTAGACACCCTGGTTACATTGTATTGAGATGCACTTTGAGTTCTGAAAGAAACTATCTTAGTTTTTACAGTAAATGTTTGATGTAATAAAATAAATACATAAATATACAAACAATCTTTACACCACAATCCAAAGAATGCTTAGAAATAAGTATCACTGGTTTAAAAAGAGACTTAATTCTTAGCCTTTTAAAGATTATAACTTTAGAGTTTGTTTGTTTTTTTAACTTCTCTGCACTCCACCCCAAAATGTTCATTTTAAAAATAAAAGCTTTGGTTAAAAACCAACATGCACAAGAAACAGGCATGTTCACACAACATAATTGTATTTCTCCCTCCATCTCCCTGATCTCTCCATACATTAAACTTTTCCAGAAGGTTGGCTTATTTATTTATTTCCTCAGTTTAGAGAGATTAAAGGCAATGTACATTATCCATAAAATATAGTTAAATAATATATAATATAGCATACTTTAAATAGTTTCTGACACTGGTAATTTCACACTGCTTTTTATCCCCAATGTTTCCAATGTCTATGGCAGCAAGAGCCACCTTTGCTATGAAGAAACAGAAGACACCCCCCCTCCAAAAAAACCCCATTATACCCCTTTCCATCTCACCGCAAGATAGGAGAATGTCTTCAGTCCAAAATTCTGCTTTTTGATAATGCTGGGTTTCCCACCTCTCAAACTCAGAGAAGAACAGACTGCAAGAAAGAAATAGGGTAAATTGCAAAATTTGGCCAAGCATCTTGGTTGCAAAAACACTCATAGTGACTTTGAGTGAAAGGTTGGATAGATATAATCTGAAGAGGTAACAGGGACAATATCTAAAAAGTGTTTAAGCCTGTAGAACCTGTGGAGGTGAACATGAAGTGCTGCTGGATCTCTGCCTTACCTTCTGGTTAAAATAGAAGAAGGGAAGTTGCATCCATGCTATAATCATTGCCTCTTTGAAGAAAGGGGAACGTCCAATTTGTAAAAGAAACATCTGGATTGGATAGGCAGAATCTACCAATATTATCAAAAAACAGAATTTAACAGGGAAAGCACATACATATTCATCTCAGTCTTAAAACAATCTGACTTAAACATGCTTTTCTAAGTGTGTGGGAGTATACTGTAGATTCTATGGTGGTCATTGATTTATACTGTTTGGAGTTATAATGTGGCTCAGGTTGAGGATATTTGCCCAAAATTATCAATATCAAGTGACAGTTCACAGAACCAGACTTCTATTAGGAGTTGTACAAGAGTCCTGCTAGAAAGAAATTGCAATCATAAATGCAAGAACATGCTTAAGTACCTTGCTAAATTTAAATTTATATGAATAAAACAATAGTCTTTATGGAGTGTTAGAACTAGGTCAGAATATCAAATACCTTCCAAAGTAAACTGTCTTCATGAATAGAAAGAAGGTGATCTAAAAAAGGTGAGGCTATAAACCTGGTTTAGTTAGCAGAACACATATTGCTGCTTGTTTTCTGGACATACATCACAACTCTGACTCTCTTGCTATACAATATATCACATTATCAAGTTTGATTGGATGGTTAGGAAGAGGTGTTGTTAGATATTTTATATTCTGGCCATTAGATGGCAAAATGTACAATATTTTCAAAATATGATTTTGCTGAGCTTGGAAGCTTTTCTGTTAATTCATTTAGAGATTTGAAGAATCTTCTGCTTCCAATATCAGCCTGATGGCACAACTGGATGAAGTTTCTTGGCTTGTAATGGAGTCTATGCTTTGTTATATGCAAGGATGTCTCACCAGTTTCAATCTTGACCAGCATTATTCAGATCAGGGGTGTCACAATGACATCACCAACCTGGTTCGGTCGGTACCAGTCCGTGGGCGCCGCCATCTTTTTTTTTGAATTTTTTTTTGAATTTTTTTTTTCTTCTGAACATGGGCAGAAGCTGAGTTTCTGGTACTGTGCATGCGGTCACCATCTTGTTTTCGGCTTTTTTTTTTTTGCATTTTTTAAATTATTTTTTGGGGTTTTTTTTTTTAAATTTCTTCTGAGCATGCGCAGAAGCCATGTTTCTGGCACTGTACATGTGGTCACCATCTTGTTTTCAGCTTCCCCCTCCTGGGATGTTTTGGCACTGTGCGGCATGGGAGGAAGTGAATTGGCAGCAAGGTAAGTTAGAACCCACCCCTGATTCAGATGTCATGCAAATGATCATGTAGTTCTCAGGGACAACCTAGTAATATTCCCCTAAAGGAGAAAAAATGCTAGCTAAAATTTTACAGCTTATGATAAACCAAGGAGAATTATGTCACTGTACTAAAACCATGGTTTAATTCTGTCAAAGTATCTCATTTAAAATAGGGTAATTTAATTATACACATCAAAAATATTTTATAGAGAGGTTTTTCATATTATATATGCAATCCCTTTATCAAGAATATACTTTTCTCCATAGTGGGTGGAGCCATCCTCCAAGAATGGGTTAAACCTGCCCTCCAGCCAATCAGGACCGAGTTTCTTCAAAAGTATAAATAGGACCCTCTTGCCTTGGCACCCCCTCTTTTTTCTCGGTCCTTAGCCAAAAAGGACAGTGCTTAAACCCATTCTTTGATTTCTCCACCAACTACTGAATTTCTACTACTTCCTGTGAGTTATTGCTTCATTGATTCTTACTTGACAGCTGTCACTCAGAGACTCTTCAATCGTGTCAGCTTACTGGGCATTGCCCCATTGGGCCTTGTCCCTAGCTGGGGGTTAGGACTCCCCAGGGAGGAGATTACCCTTAACAGTTGCACATCTGTTGTGTACTGGGGTTTTCTCACCTTAAGTTAAATAATTGCAGCCTTGTCTTGCCTGTCAGGGAGGGAGGTACTCCAGATCGTGATCTTCAGCCACAGAAGCCCTGAGCTTGGGTGGCCTGCAATCGGCTTGAGTTTGTCTCCTATAAGCCAAACTAGCGTTCCCCTCCAATCGGCTTGAGTTTGTCTCCTATAAGCCAAACTAGCGTCCTTAATTGACTTTTGGAGCCGACATCGGCCGCAATCGATCGAGCGGCGTCGGAAAAGGGCGCTAGAAATTTCACACCTTGCCTTGCATCGGGAGAGAAGGCCTCGGCAAGGCAAACTGACAGGCAGACTTCAAATCATCTTCGCTCAGATCGGCTGCTTCCTTGCCTCAGAGCCTGCCTTTGACCCCTGCTGCTCCATAGTTCAGCCAGAATGGCTGACAAAGGCCATAAGCAGGGGAAGGCAAAGCAGAAGACCCCCAGGGTCACTCCTGCTGAGGACATTTGCCAGGGGGGGGATTAGAAACTATGAGCCCTGCCAGGGACAGGGACAGGTCACTTCTACGCCCATCCTCCCCTTCTGAACGCTCCAAGTCATCCAGCACAGCTGTTTTTTTTTTGCTCTGTCTTGTGCCTGAGAAGCTGGCAATCTGGGTGCTGCTTCCTGAGGCCTTTTTCCCTCTTTTTGTTTGGAACTTCAGAAATCAGTCAGTCTGCTCCAGGAGACCCAGAAAACTGACAGTTAGTGGCTAGGCCTTAGCAGACTCCTTTCTCCTCAGGAGACAGCAAGTTTAGGGGTGCCTCATGGGTGGCCACCATTTTGAATTACACAGGACCGCCCACTTCAAAAAAAAATTCTTTTTTCTTTTGAGGCCTCCTTTATTTAACTTGCCTTCTGTGCAATGGGTGACAAGAGCCAGCAATCTGGCAAGGCTCCTTTGATCCAAGGCCCTGTCTGTACCTGTCTCTAGTGCCTGGGCCGTATGCTTCCATTTGAGCTGCTCTGCATTGATCTGCTTGTCTTCAGCCAGGTAAGTGTGTAGGCAGCCTTTGAGAGTGCCAGTGGCCATCTTGAAGCCTCCCACAGGGTGGCAGCCATTTTGATTGCCCTCAGAATTGAAGGCACTAAGGGCGTGGCCATTTTGTTTCAAATACCAAAAGTGGGCATTGAAGCCACATCAAGGACGGTGGCCATTTTGGATGCCCTTTCTTGCTGGTGGCCATTTTTAAGGCCTAATATGGGCAGTGGCCATTTTGAAAGACCAACTAAGGGCAACTGCCATCTTGTTGGCCTCATTTATGGGCGTTGGCCATTTTTAGTGACTGTTTGGACCTACTAATTTACCCTTGTTGGCAGAGGCCTTAAATAAATATGGATACTGTTATTTGAATTGAGCTGACAAAAATTCAGACTAGCTGTCTGTAGGTCTGCCTCAGGAGTACCTGTTAAAGCATGTTCAGGTATTCATATATGACAATAACAAGGTAAACGTATCAACTTAGAATGAAGATTCTATCTATATTTTAAAAATGGCTTGAACAAGGGCTTTCAGCAGAATTTAGAAGTAGTAAGTTACAGATCTCACATAAAAGGAACAAATGAGCCTAGTGAGCACTCATTCCAGTAACAGTTTAAAACCAAGCCTTTTTCTGGAGTCTGTGAGCCCAGCATAACTGGAACTATATACAAACTATCAATTTTTCTATATACAAACTATCAATTTTTTTTCCTGTATTTGAAAATATCAGTCTCTTATGAACTGAACTTTAAGACAAAGACAACAGGATTTGTAAATTGGAGTTAATTTTTAAAAATCCTTTTTAAAAAATCCTGTAAAAAAAATCCTTTTACAAAGGAAAATACCCTATCCAGAGTACTCTACACTACTCATTCCTACCTAGCATCCCCCAGGGAGGGGGACCTAGTGGACGGGAGTTCCCTGGATGCCAGGGAATTCTCATTAGCTCACTCTGGCATTTGGAACCAGACAGCTCCATTCACAAGCCAAAATCAACCTGCTGCTCAATCATCATCAGCTCAAGCGGCTGTCTAAGCCAGGTCAATGGGGTCCACCTCCAGATGGACGCTTGCTAGGTGGAGCTGCCTTGGAGCTGCCTAAGGTTTTTGCCCTGAAGAAGGACTTGTGTCCCTCAGCAGCCTTGTGCCCCTCTGAGACCCTAGCAGTCTTCGGGGGTGGAGGAGAGTTTCTGGTCAGTGGTGACCTGTCCCTTGCCTCAGTCAGTGTGCCAGGGGCTGACTCCCCATTAGGGTCTTCTGTGGGACGTGGCTTATGTGATTTTGCCTTACCCTTTCCCGATCTACCTTCGGGCGGGTGGAGAGCCATTCTTGATTTAAAACGCCTCAATAAATATGTCATCTACAAGAAATTCAAGATGCATACCCTGCAATCAATTCTGGCGGTCATTAGGCAAGGCGACTTCTCGCCTCAATTGATCTTTCGGAGGCTTACCTCCACATTCCAATCAATTCATCTCACCGCCAATACCTCCGGTTTTGCCATGCAGGGGTGCATTACGAATATCTGGCGTTGCCCTTTGGCCTGTCTTCAGCACCTAGGGTGTTTACCAAGGTATTGGCCACCTTGACCGCCCACCTGCAGGCTATCCCCGTGCGTGTCCAGTGCTACCTGGATGACATTCTCATCCAGTCTTCCTCTCTGTCCCAGGCAGAGCAGGACACCCAGGTAGTCCTTAACTCCCTTGGGCACCACGGGTTCCTAGTCAACATGGGAAAAAGCCAATTGTCACCTTCTACCAGGATGACTCACTTGGGGGCCATCATTGACTCTCTGGAGTGCAGGGTGTACCTATCTCAGGAGCGGAGAGACAGCCTATCAGATTTAGTCCAGCGTGTTCTGGCCCAAACAAGGGTTCCCCTGAACCAGCTGTCCTCCCTCCTGGGGAAGGTGATATCAGCCATTCACATCACTCCATGGGCTCACCTGCATTCCAGAGACCTCCAATGGTTTGTTCTCCCTTTCCAGAGATCCGGTCGCAGCGATTCCCCAGCCAGGGTCCAGCTCCCGACAGGGGTCCGGAAATCCCTCAGATAGTGGTCTTAGCCGCTCTCACCAAAGGCACCAGCTTCCTGGAACCACGGAGGCTGACTCTGACCACGGATGCCAGCACCACAGGTTGAGGGGCCCACATCGAGTCCCAGGTTGCCCAGGGCACTTGGTCCAGTGCTGAGCAGAGCCTCCCCATCAACCTGTTAGAACTGAGGGCAGTCAGGTTGGCCCTAGTTCACTTCCAGGGCCGTCTGTTGGGCAGTCACATGCTTGTCTTGGCAGACAATGTAACAACGAAGGCCCATATCAATTGCCAGGGCGGGACCATGTCCAAGGTCCTCATGGCTGAGGCAATGACACTGGGGCTCTGGGCAGAGCGGCATCTGCAGTCCATCGCAGCAGAACACATCTCCGGGGTGAGCAACACAACTGCAGACTGGCTCAGCCGGAACTCCATCGGCCTAGAGGTAGATCTCTTGCCTCACAATCAGGAGGTTGTGAGTTTAGTCCTAGGTAGAGGCAGATGTAGGGTCTCCTGCTTGGACAGGGGGTTGGACTAGATGACCTGTAAGGTCCCTTCCAACTCTGTTAATCTGACCCGGCGGAGTGGTATCTTCATCCGGACATTTTCCAGCAGCTGGTCGGTCGGTTCGGTCTGCCAGTCATGGACCTCTTCGCCACCCTGGAGAATGCCAGGTTGCCCAGGTTCGTCACCAGGTTCCGGACACAGGGGGCAGTGGACACAGACGCTCTTTGATGCGACTGGCCGCAAGGGCTACTATACACATTCCCTCCCCTCCCCTTAATCCCCAGGGTCATCCGGAGGGTCCTGCAACTGAGAGCGGAGGTGTTCCCTCTAGCTCCCCACTGGCCCAGATGGGCCTGGTTCGCGGACCTTATGTTCTTGTCCATGTCACCTCCTTGGCGGATCCCGCCGACAGAGTGGTCGCTTGCCCAGGGGTCAGTCCACCATCCAGAGCTGTATTGGCTACAACTGACCGCCTGGCACTTGAGCAGCTCACTCTGAAGCACCGCCTGGTTCTGGACAATATTGCTCAAATCATGTTGGCCTCTAGGAGGCCGTTTACTGAACATACTTATTCGGCCACGAGGAAGGCCTTCTGTCGCTGGTGCGCGCAGGTGGGATATTCCCCTATAGAACTGTCAATAATCTATGTCATTCAATTCCTGCACCAGGGACTTGCCAAGGGTCTTTCCCCTAATACGCTCCCCTGCCAAGTGGCGGCGCTATCCACTGTACTCTCCTGCCACAACTTGGACTCCCTATCCGGTCACCCGCTCCTGAGACAGTTCCTGAAACGGGCTACCAAGCTGTGCCCTCCTGTAGTCCATAGGTTCCCAACCTGGGACCTATCTAAGGTATTAACTACTCTCACTGAGGGCCCATTTGAGCCTATCTCTACGGCCTCTCTGGCCCACTTAACATACACAGTAGTCTTTCTTGTGGCAGTGACTTCCGCACGCAGGATCTCAGAACTGGCTGCTCTGTCTGTGAGGGGGGACCTGTGCATCTTTCACTCCGACAGGGTGGTCCTGGGCCTGAACCCCACCTTCGTCCCGAAGGTAAACACGTACTTTCACAAGGCGCAGGAGATCATTCTCCCCAGTTTCTACCAAACTTCACTCAATGACACTGAGCGTGCATGGCACCTGCTGGATGTCAGGCGTGACCTGGACATCTATTTGCAATGCACCCCTAACTTTCGATGAACTGAGGCGCTCTTTGTGTCCTTTCGCCCTTCTTCCATGGGCTCCAAAGTGTCATCCTCCACGGTGGGCCGTGGGCTTCGCGCGGCCATTTCCTTGGCCTATGACCAAATGTCTCTGCCCCGGCCCCCTGGACTTACAGCGCACTCAACGCTCAGTGCGGCCACCACGGCGGCCTGGAACGCCCGGGCCTCCATTGTGGAGGTTTGCCGTGCGGCCACGTGGGCCTCCCCTACACCCTTCATCCGGCACTATGAAACTGGATGCCTATGCCTCAGAGGAGGCGGACTTTGGCCAGAGGGTGTTGCATCAAGGTGTGGGGGGACTGAGTCAGTCTCAGCCAGATACAGGTGGCCCGCCCTAGGGACAAGGTACTTTGGTATGTCCCATTCTTGGAGGATGGCTCCACCCACTATGGAGAAGGGACGTTGTTTACTTACCTGATACGTCCTTTCTCATTGGGTGGAGCCATCCTCCAAGTCCCTCCCCTTTTTTAGGGTACTGGCTGGACTGTCGGTTCTCATTAATCTATCATCCTGTACATATGTTCATGAGGTCTGTGTCACTGTTGTTGGTTTGCCTTTCTCTGAGAATAACAACAACAACAACAACAACAATAATAATAATAATAATAATAATAATAATAATAAATAAATAAATAAATAAAATATAGTGAGTTGGTCTAATGGGTAAGCACGTTTGAGTTTGACCTTCCCTCGTAAAAAGAGGGGGTGCCAAGGCAAGAGGGTCCTATTTATACTTTTGAAGAAACTCGGTCCTGATTGGCTGGAGGGCAGGTTTAACCCATTCTTGGAGGATGGCTCCACCCTATGAGAAAGGACGTATCAGGTAAGTAAACAACGTCCCTTATCTTGGGAAATATATACAATTTCAGGATTTCCCCCAATTGATAATGACTAATAAAAATAAGCAAATAATAAAGATGAAGATTTTTTAAAAAGAAACTTTGGATAATATTCAATTTTGAAAACAGCAAGATTTGATTTCACTTCAAAATGCATTTAATCCAAGTGAAGAAATTATGATAACTTAATTTAAAACAGATGTTTTAAATTAATTTTAAAAACTGTGTCCTATCACCTTTTTTGAGTTTCTATATTTGTCAATCAATGCTCCTATGTCTCGACTAATCTTAAACATAGGAAACACTAATTTGAAATCCTAATTTCCAATAATCAGATTAAAGCAGTTAAGTCAGTTCTATAAGCTATTAGTACAATTAGATTCAATAGCAATAATCAGTTGACATGAGAGAATCATGACAAGGAATGTCAAAGAGTAGAAAGAAATGAATATGCAACCCTAACTCAGACCAGAGGATATGCTGTTAATTTAAAAAGATTTTCCTGAAATGTAAATCTGATCACACTAATATTTATCATATGGTTAATGTTCAACATTAAAAATTTATGTTAATTATAATGATAACAGAATACATATAGAATGTCTAGATTATTACGTATTTTGTTTATAGATGATGCAGACTTGGCTTGTCCTGATGATGCCATAATGATAATCTGTACTATCTATCTGCATCACATAAGCATGTAAGTAATCATTATAAGTAAAAGTAAAAAGAGAAGCTGTTCTTCATTGGAGAAAACCTACGAGGGTGAGTCAAAAAGTAATGTCATTTTCTTTAGGACAGATACCAACACAGGAACATGTAGCATACATCAAAATGAAGCTGGTCCTCTGTGGATCACATCCCTACTTCTCAACATAGTCACCATTTCTCTCAATAGCAATGTTCCACCTTCGAATGAGAGCATGTATCCCTGCCTCATAAAAGTTTGTTGACTGTTCTTTGAGCCACTTCTTCACTCCAGTTTTCACTTCCTCGTCACTGGAATAATGTTTGCCTCTCAAACCCTCTTTCACGGGGCTATAATCTAAAGTATTGTCCTCAAACACATTTTGTAATCGTCTGTGAATGTTCACAGGGGTTTCCCCCTCAGCAACAAGGAATTCAATCACCGCTCTTTGTTTTTGACGCAACTCTAAGGGGGCAGCCATTTTGAATTTTCCTTGCAAGTCTAAAAACCTGAAAAATAAGAAACGAAATATTTCAGAACGTAAATGATATAATCATTTATAACTGGGAAAATTTTCAGGTATTTTTATCAAAAACTTCACCTGAAATAAAGAAAATGGCATTACTGTTTGACTCACCCTCGGTATATGAAAACTGGGGATACAGCATACATGGATAAACTAACTGCTATCATGAAACAAAAACAGGCAAGGTAACAATCAGGTTTGGACAGTAGTGGGTTCTAAAACCCTTTACTACCGGTTTCTGCATGCACAGAAGTGTCCCGGGTGGGTGGGCAGTGCCTCCCGCCGCCGGCGCTTCCGGTTCTAAGAACCGGAAGCTGAACCGAGAGCAACCCACTGCTGTGTTTGGAATACTAAAACTGCAGTTGGGACAAAATTATATTCATCTCAAAGACAGTATTAGAGACTATCAATTAATTATTGAGGAATGATATTTATTTGAATATTGCTGAATTTGCCCAGATATCTTCTATTTATACAGCTTAATAGAAATCTTATGAGGAGTTCCAGTGATGGTGAACCTCCATTAGAGATACTAATACCATTAAAATGCACTCCAGCAAATCTGCAGCTTAAAGGGGTAAGTTAGAGTGTTGATAGATCTTACATGAAACTTAACACTGGAGCGTAACAGAGGTGGCAGACAGAAAAATCTCAATTTCACCAAGCCTGTTGGATGTCAGACTGGAAGCCTATTGGACATCCAATATGAGCCACAGTAGAGCAATGGTTAGAGTGAAGTACTGCAGGCTACTTCTGCTGACTGCCGGCTGACTGCAATTTGGCAGTTCAAATCTCACCAGGCTCAAGGTTGACTCAGCCTTCCATCCTTCCGAGGTGGGTAAAATGAGCACCCAGATTGTTGGGGGCAATATACTGACTCTGTAAACCACTTAGAGAGGGCTGTAAAGCAGTATATAAGTCTAAGTGCAATTGGTATTGCTATCAGATTCAGTCATTAGCATGGAGGTTTTTCTGGTTAAATGAAAGCCAGTGCTCCTATGCTAAGGTGACCAGACGTCCCGATTTTGGCGGGACAGACCCGCTTTTTAATGCTGTGTCCCGCGTCCCGCCCGTCCTCTAAAAAGTCCCGATTTTTTGAAAGAATGCACGACTAGAGCATTCTTTCAAAAAATCGGCCTGAAAGGGCGGCGTGCGAGATTGGGGGGAGGAGTTAAACTTTCGGCAGGCACGGCTTTGCAAGGGCTCTTCGGGGCAGCCGGGACTGGGGGCCCAGCCGCAGGGGCAGTGGCAGCAGCAGCAGCAGCAGGCCTCTCAGCTCGGACCGGCCGTGGGCGGCATTGGCGGCGGGCGGGCGTCCCGCGTTGACTCCTCCGGCGGCGGCTGGAAGCTGGCGGAAGAGCCGGTGTGAAACAAAACAAAATTCCAAGTAGGCTGGCGGTGGCTGTTAAGGGTTGTTTTAAGAAAGGATTTGAAAGAGGCAACTCGCAGGGCAAAGACGCGAGAGGAGGGGGGTGAGGAAGGAGAGAGAGGGGCGGGTCCTGTCCCCAGAGCTCTTCGGAAGCGGGGCGCAGCGCGGGCAGGAGACACCTGGGGAACTTTCCTCCTCCTCCCCCTTTTCTCCCTGGCTCACACGCTTACAAGTTACTTTTTTTCTCCTCAGCGCGCGCCCTCCCTCCGGCCAGGCTCCAACCTCCCCCCCCACTCCCGCGCGCGCACACCCACCCCCACCCACTTCAGAGGCTCCTCCGTCCATCCCGTTCCCCCCCCACGCCGCCACCGCCGCCGCCCTCGCTCCCCACCCCCTCCGCGGGCTCAGCCAGCCAGAGGGCACGGAGAAGGAATTCGAGCACTTCAGGAAGCCGAGCCGGCGGGACTGCGCCGGGTTTCCTAGATGCCTCTCTTTGGCCAGCGAGGACTGCGAAAGCTCCTAGGAAGAAGGGAGGGCGCGTTAAGGCAGCCGGGGGGGGATATCCTCGGGAGAGGTTGCTGACAGCTGTTTGAAGGATTGGCGTTCTTTGCCCTCTGCGCATGCGCAGAGGGCAAAACTCATGGCGGCTCCCCTAGAAACCCACCCCCCTGTCAATGGTGTCCCGATTTTTTTAAAAAAAATCTGGTCACCTTATCCTATGCAGGAAATAAGAGTTAATGGATTTCCTGCTTCTAACTTCTTCGGCCAGCACTCCACTACAAAAGCCACCATGCTCTCTGTCTTCGATCCTGTGCCCTTGGAATATGAGACAGATAGGAATGACATTATAAGAAATATGATGATGGTACAGAAAGTTCTAAAATGTTTTAAATGCACATAATTTATTTTGTTGTTGCTTATAGCTTTTTTCATTCAGTTTCATTTTATATTCTTCAAGGTGCATAATGAACAAAGATAGCTGCACTGATCTGTGAGGAAGAAACAAAAAAATTGAAATCTCCCATTGGGCAAAACATTTTCAGGAACAAAAAAAGAGACACAAAAGAAAATGCGAGCTTTTGAATTCTTTATCTAGCAGATGGCACAAAAGGTGGGGGATGGTGGGAAAACAAGAAAAATTTAAAACTAGACCGAATGTTTTAACTTTCAGATTTGGAATTATGCACAAGATGGAGACCAAAGATTAAGTTGCCTCCACATATTTTGTTTTGTTTTATTCTCTAAGTTATTTTATTTCTATAGCAACCCATCTCAACAAGTGTCTGTGGGCGGCATACATCATATCTGAGCATCCTGTGTAATAGATTATCTTCCTGGCCTTCTTTAAAAGGTAGTTATTCTATACATACACCTAGCTTTTATTTATTTCTATTGCCAAGATGTTCCCTCTCTATAAACCCTGTTCTCTTTTGGCCACTACCCTATTCAATATTAGACTAAACAAGGCCATCAGAATTTGTGTGTTGCGTATCTTGTAAGTTGAGCCTTTCATGGCTTCTACATGTTAAAATGTAGAAGAAATGTAGAATAGAAAACAATAGAAAACCAGAGAGACCCCCACACACATTTCACATCAAAAGTGTACTTTAGATGTTTGTACTTTATTTTGCTATTATTCTCAAATTAGAGAGAGAGGAATTTAAAATTAGTTCAATATTGGGCTGGTTTCAAGATATCCTCCTGCTAACAGGAACACATTTGGAACAGAATTTTACTTAAAATGCTCCAATTGGTAAAATGGGAAGTGATGGATCACATTCAGTGGCTCAGCACTAGATTTCTACTTAGGCACTAAGCATTTTTACTCACTCAGTTCCATCTTTCATCCCTGTGTCTTACAAAAAGTGCTCTGAAGCTTTCTTCTGCCAGATAGCTAAAGCAGATTTGGGAACATATGGGGAATACACATAAGTCTGCACACTACTGGAGATGATGAATCTGGTATTCTAGTAATACCAGTTTTATTTGGATAGAAACAGTGTTTCGTGATTCCTTCTCCCTACAACTTTTTATATCGTTTTCTTATCTTCTGAAGCAGATTTCATATGCAAAAATAAGAAAGTGTTGGGGAAAACTATATGCAAGAAACTGGTCTTTTTTCCATTCATCCAACATAAATATTCTATCTTGTGAAATATTTCTTGTGTGTAATCTGGTGGAACAGAAGCAACCTTTTCCATCCAGCCTGTTCTGCATGGAAAAAAAAGAAAGCTTCAAATTTCTGATTCCTTGAATTAACTCTTGTCTGAATATCCTCCTGTCTTTTATTTATTTATTAGATTTACCTGCTGCCCATCTCGCCTATTGATTTCAGACCAACAAGATGTCATTCCTTTCCACATGAGGCCATTATAGATATTGGTAAGAATAATTGAGGAAATTGAATGCTGCAAATCCCAGTGTAACCCAATTCAATCCACACTTTCTACTGAGAACACAATGACGTAACCATGCCCTTTTGTCACTTGCTGTAAAAAGAAGCTCAGCTAGAAACCAAGAAGAAGGGAAGAGGATAGGAAATGTGGTAGAACTATGAAAAAGATTAGAATTGAAGGATTAACAGAGTTGGAAGGGACCTTGCAGGTCATCTAGTCCAACCCCCTACCCAAGCAGGAGACCCTTACATCTGCCGCTACCTAGGATCAAACTCACAACCTCCTGATTGTGAGGCAAGAGCTCTACCTCTAGGCCGCAGCAGCTGGGATACTAGATATAATGTGTTAAAATTAGAAATGAAAATGAATTGTAATTGTTAACAAAATATTGTTATGATTATTTGTATTGATATGAATGAAACCCAGAAAACAAACCATTCACCAAATGAGATGTGTAAAAATTAAAAAATATAAAAAATATTTTTTTAAAAAAAGAAGGGAAGAGCAGGGTACCAGGTAGACTCCTGATTCTCCTGTTCCCTCACATGCCCTCCAGACGGTCCTTCCATCCTCCCTTTTCAAAGGAGGAGCCCAAGGTAAGAGTGAATAAGCAGGTGACTGTGTAGAAGTGTGATGGGTTTAAATTTCAAGCCAAGGCTGAGCATTGCCCTACAGAAATATGAGGCTGAGTCAAGATTAAGGTGCTAATTACTTTTTTCTACACTTCCAAAATAAGAGAGTGTTTGATCCCTAGAGATCGTAACCCCAGTTAACATCAAGTAGCTTTTAAAATGATGCCAGCAACGGCAGGCCAAAATGTCTTACTCCACTAATAAAGACCTTCCCCCTTTCTCCTAACTGAGGACATTGACCTTCATTCCTGGTGATATCTCAATAAAGGAAGATGTTAAAGCATTCTCTAGCTTTAACTTTAGACCTCCAGCTCGTATCAATTTCTTACACTGCAGCATGAGGTCCAGGGATCAAGAAATATCATTCCTTCTGACTCTATTATAAAAATCTGGGAATTAATAATTGAGAATTGCTCACAGAACTAGAGTGCTTTCTTCTGCTTGTTAAGCTTAGTTCACTCCCACTGATAATTCACCAGAGATCATAATTTATGGACAATTGAAGCTGCAGAAACAACTCTCATAAGGAGCAGTGCAGATCCATAGCAACAATTCTTCAGGGGAATATTAATCCCCAGCTTTATGTAGTGCTAAGTGTACAATAGCAATCAGGACTGGAGTAGAAGCTGCTAATCATTGAGGGAAAAAAGGCTGTATAAAGAATTCATAATGGAATTAGCCTGCGGCAAACAAAGAAAGACAAAATTAAATCAGCCATCAAATTGCACCAAGGAATTTTAATTTACAGGTTAATGTAGGATTATGTAACTAATCACAGCTAACATTTTCAATGAACAACCAATAAAATCCTGTAACCCCCCCCTCCCCTTAATAGTATTCCAATAATACATTTTTATCACCATATAATGTGTAAGAAATGATTTTTTAAAAAAAATATCTGGGGGGAAAATAATTTTCCAAAATACATTACAAGGCTGAATGATCGATACAAAATGCCATCTTCCTGGAAATTAGCATAAATATACATCTCGATGATCTGCCATTAGATTCCAACTCATGCAATCTAATTCCTTTTGAGTTTGTGCCGGGCGGATTTCACATAAACCAAATGTCCATAACTGTATGCTTTAAAGCATAACCGTGTTCCTCACAGGGGGGAAATTGTGGATACAAAAGAACCACAATTAAATTAAAAAGATGCCCAGGTGCCCCTGCTTAATTCTAAGTCAAACCTCTTATAGGCATTTATACCACTCCCATATCCCCATCTTGTGAAATGGGCATAAAGGATTGTCCTAATGCAGTTTGGGAACTTTCAGAATGGGAGAATATCGTAAAAGGCAATAAGGATCTCTAGCATAAAAAGTTGATTAGTTTCTCTTCTGGGAGCACAAGAGTGGTTTTTAGGCAAGCAAGTTGTCTTCAGATATCACAATAAGCGTGGTGGAGCGGGGAGGATTTAAATTATTAAATCCACAATTTAACCGAATGTCTATGCTAACTATGACTTATGCATGTAGAAGAATTCGAATAATATTGTGGGTTTCAAGCTGTGTGTGTGTGTGTGTGTGTGTGTGTGTGTGTGTGTGTGTGTGTGTGTGCATCCTATATGGCAGCACGAAATCTATTATAAAGGGAGCAAAAAAAGATATTTTTTTATTAAAAAGTTTTATTAGTATAAGGTACAAACATTTTTCTCTTTTCTCCCCCCCTTCCCCCCACCCCTCCCACCCCTCTTACCCTCCCCTCCAGTCCCCCTCCCACCACCACCCCGACTTCCCAGAAAAAGCACAAGGTATAATTTTCAGAAAACATAAAACTAAAATATGCTAACAAATTATTAATTCAAAAAATTTTCTAATTCTTTAACTCCTTATTGCTCAAAACCTTTTAAACCTTTTAATCTAAAAATTAAACATTTATCATTAATAAACTATTTGGGTCTTCTTAATCTGATACTTCTTTTGAATATAATCAGTCCATCTATTCCATTCCAATATATATCTTTCATTTGAATGATCCTTAAGATATGATGAAATTTTAGCCATTTCAGCCAAATGTACAACATTTAATGTCCATTCTTCAATAGTAGGTGTGTCTTCCTTCTTCCAATACTGTGCCACCAGTAACCTGGCAGCTGTTATTAGATTCAAAACCAAGTTAATCTCTATAACAGAACAATCCATAATTATTCCCAACAAAAAGAACTGTGGTGTAAACTTGATCTTTTTCTTTAAAATATTTTGCATAATCCACCATATTTTTATCCCAAAAGCCTTAATTTTTTTACAGATATTTTCATGAGCTTTACTTCACTTGAGAGGAGTTCAGGAAAGAAAAACTGGCACTCACTTTGCATATCTGCGTTTGGGATGATACGGGCTCACCTACATGCTCACTGAAGAGGAGCAACATTTGCTGCCCATGTGTTTCCCCCCCCCCTTATGCAGTCTAATTTTAAGATGCATACTTCGCCCAAGCCCCCCCTCCCGAAAAAATTACAGTGTCAATTGCACTACCCTTCAGCAATCCTGTAATAACTTTATTCAACCATTTCTAATTATAATTATATTTTCAATTCCTTTTAGCTATAGAAACTCTTTATCAATCAGAGCACAAGACAGAAAATTACTTTATTACAGCTACAGCTCGTTAGTCTGAGTGCTCTTAATGAAGCAGCCTCATAATCAGATGAAAATCATGCTGGAAAAAACTTGCATCATTAGTCTGGGCCTTAATTACCAAGAAATATAGTCGCTAACAATGATACTCCATTTCATGATACGGTGCATGCACTTTCTACACTCATTGCAATTAATAATTCTACAGACTGCTACAGAATCCTTCTATTTATTCATAACAATGGGGAGGGGGGGAGAGATTTTCTAAATTTAATTGAGCAGTTCAGATAGCACTCCTTTGCTCCCTCTGGCTCAGATTAAGATGTCAAAAGGCTAATATTCTATCTTATAATAACTCATCATTTTAATTACCGATATCTATGAAATATCTTTTTTTTTCATTTGCGATTGGGGATGACACACACATCTCTGGGTCTGTGTGTGTATTCACATGTGTGTGTACAAATACGCCACTCCGAGGGACACAGAACTCTGGTGAAAAATTAAAACATTTATTTTTGTTGTCAATAAACTAAGCCGGTGTTAGATATACTTCAGATGGAAGTGCTGGGCAGTAATTTAAGATTACAATGCTTAGCAAGGAGCCTTCCCCACAAATGAGGCCTTTTGTTGTGGAATTCTTCAGAATTCCACAAACTGGGTTCCATTCCACCTGCACCCCAATTAGGTGTGCATTCCAATTAAGATGGCAATGTGGCCTAGAGATGGAGCTCTTGCCTCACAATCAGGGGTTGTGAGTTCAATCCTAGGTAGAGGCAGATGTAGGGTCTCCTGCTTGGGCAGGGGGTTGGACTAGATGACCTGCAAGGCCCCTTCCAACTCTGTTAATCTGTTAGATGGTCTCCTTAAGGCCCTTAAATGGCATGCTGAAGACTACACTGCCCGCAAAAAGGTTGCCCATTAAAAAAAACTAAAATCAATTAATATCCATTTAGAATAGAATAGAATAGAATAGAATAGAATAGAATAGAATAGAATAGAATAGAATAGAATAGAATAGAATAGAATAGAATAGAATAGAATAACACAGTTGGAAGGTACCTTGGAGATCTTCTAGTCCAACCCCGTGCTTAGGCAGGAAACCCTACACCACTTCAGACAAATGGTTATCCAACATCTTCTTAAAAACGTCCAGTGTTGGAGCATTCACAACTTCTGGAGGCAAGCTGTTCCACGGATTAATTGTTCTAACTGTCAGGAAATTTCTCCTTAGTTCTAAGTTGCTTCTCTCCTTGATTAGTTTCCACCCATTGCTTCTTGTCCTGCCCTCAGGTGCTTTTAATTTCAACAAAACCAACAATTCAGTTAGGTACAATTAACATGATTATTCCCCAGGGTTTTTTAAGGTTGTTTTTTTTTATCTTAATCTTCTATCACTTTAAAAAGTGAGTGGGGTAGCAACTTTTAGAGGAACTAACAGAATAACACAGTTGGAAGGAACCTTGAGGGTCTTCTAGTTTGGGAGAAAGACCTTTCTGAAGACTCCCATAGGCCTCCTATAGCATAGCCATAGGCCATGTTAAGGCAACTTAGCCAGACCTTGAGTAATAGTATGCAGGAATGACCTTGGGTAAGGTGACCAGACGTCCCGATTTTGGCGGGACAGACCTGCTTTTTCATGATTTGTCCCGCGTCCCGCCCGTCCTCTAAAAAGTCCCGATTTTTTGAAAGAATGCACGACTAGGGCATTCTTTCAAAAAATCGGCCTGAAAGGGCGGCGTGCGAGATTGGGGGGAGGAGTTAAACTTTCAGCGGGCACTGGAGGGCGGTGAAGAGGCACCTGATGCAGCCCCGCCCTCTCAAAACGGCTGGCGTCACGGTGGGCGGGGCGGCCTGAGGGAAGGAATTGCATCCAAGATGGCCCTCGGGCCGGCGCTGGCTCAGCCGGCCGGGGCCGCCACCGCAGCCTTCCCGCCGCCGGGGCAGCCGGGACTGGGGGCCCAGCCGCAGGGGCAGCAGCAGCAGCAGCAGGCCTCTCAGCTCGGGCCAGCCGTGGGCGGCGTTGGCGGCGGACGTGCGTCCCGCGTTGACTCCTCCGGCGGCAGCTGGAAGCTGGCGGAAGAGCCGGTGTCAAAATTCACACCAGCTCTTCTGCCAGCTTCCAGCCGCCGCCGGAGGAGTCAACGCGGGACGCCCGCCCGCCGCCAACGCCGCCCACGGCCGGCCCGAGCTGAGAGGCCTGCTGCTGCTGCCCCTGCGGCTGGACCCCCAGTCCCGACTGCCTCGGCGGCGGGAAGGCTGCGGCGGCGGCCCCGGCTGGCTGAGCCAGCACCGGCCCGAGCTGAGAGGCCTGCTGCTGCTGCTGCTGCTGCTGCTGCCCCTGCGGCTGGGCCCAACCTGGTCGTCCTCGAGTGCCTGCAGGACGTGCCGAGGTCAGCGGGCGGCGCCGGACCCCCGGGCGGGCAGGGGGGAGGGAGGAGGAGAGCCAAGAGACGCTGGGGGCTGCTCCCCTTCCCAAGCCAGCCCAAGCCACTGCCGGCTCCCGAAGGGGAGGCGGGAGGCGAGGAAAGGCCTCCCGCCTCCCCCCCCAACCTGGATGCCGACATTAGCCGTCTTTTGCCGTCTGCGCATGCGTAGCGTTCTGCGCATGCGCAGAGGGCAAAACTCAAATTGCGCCCCCCCCCCCCATGTCCCGCTTAAAAAAAAAATCTGGTCATTTTAACCTTGGGTGACAGGAAGGAAAGCAGCATGTAAAAGATGTCTCCGCCCTTGGAAGGGAGGATGGTGTGGGAAACATTTCAAAAGGGATCTTCCCTAGTTTTTCAGAGAATAAAAACAGGGGAGAAGTATTTTCAATCTTGCAATAGTCTATTAATATAAACTTATGATATAGCTAGAGCTAGTACTCATGGTTGTGTTTCTTGTCTGGACTTCCTTGTAGGGTTAACACCTTGCCAAGGCATTTCCCATTGGGGAGGTAGTAAGATTCATCTTACTGATGCAATGCCAGAAATCTCAGCGGGGTACCTGGCATCCATCACCTCATAACCTCAATCTGTAAAGCACGAAGAGAGACACAGAAGCCCCTTCAATGCTTCTAGGAACTGGCTCTTAAGAACAAGAATAACGAAGAGGCCTCAGAAGATAAGGAAAGCAACTTAGCTCCAGTTGAGGTTGGGGGGGTACATTGCTTCACTAACCATCTCTGAGAAGATATTCCACACAAGTCTTGTTCAAGCAAAACATCTTGTCAAAGATCAACATAACTCTAGGAAGTATGCACGGTGATCTGGTCTTATCATCTACTTATCATCAGGACTGGAAAAGTAAATTTATCAGGATGACTACAGAAATATTCTATGGTATGGTGAATATGGCTTAAATTTATACCCACCCAGAAAATAATTGACACCAGATGCAACAAATAGGTACTTCAAGTAGAACCTCTACCCAAAGACAGATGATCATTCTGAAATGTGATAAAATCAGTTTATTACTTCCCCTAAATTCAAAGTGAAACTGGAAAGCAAAGAGTACTCTCAAATTTAAGAGTTCTGATGAAACATAAATAACTGTATTAAGGAGATCATTCAAACAAGCTGACAACAGTTTCAGCTCCACCTGTGCAATCAGAAAGGTCTGATCTATGCTCCCAACTCTTTGCTGTCATAGCTTCATGTGTATTTCTGTAATGGATTGGAGGTATATGTCAGGGTTCCAAGTAACACCTCCAACCAAGTAAGACTCCGAGGCAGGCAGTTCCTCAAAGATCCATTTTATTAGAGATGTCATATTGGCACATCTGGGAAAAGCCGAATCTGAAAGCTCCCAGATTTTCCCCACCCAAAGGAAAGTCAAAGTCCCTTCCCCTGCACCTGCATGTCAATCACATGGTCCAATCAATCCACTGTCCCAGCTGGAGATGCCTCCCAGTCATGCCTCTCCAGGTCAGAGATGGGTTGCTCCCAGTTCGGACCAGTTCTATAGAACTGGTAACGGGAATTTCCCCCTGCTCGCCGAACCGGGAGTGATCGCCGGTTGGCCATGCCCCTGAACCGGCTCTCTCAGTGGTGCCATAGGCGGCGGCATCTTGTTTTTTGCTTCTGCGCATGCACAGAAGCTTGGTTTTTGCCACTGCGCAAGCGCACACGTGGCACGGTCACAGGGCATGGGAGGAAGCAAACCGGCAGCGAGATAAGTTAGAACCCACCCCTGCTCCAGGTGCAGGCTGAACGTCCTTGATTCTCAGAGAAAAGAATATTGTTATGGCTAAATAACTCTACCAACTCCATGCAACCCCCTTCCCACTTTCCCACAGCACTAAGTGTGGCAGCCCTGAAGATCCAAAGAAAAAGATGGCCTCCAGTTTATGCAGTGTCAATAGAGAAATAAGGCTGAAAGCTAAATAAGATTATTTATGAACTAGTAGATACTACAGAATCTTTCAGAAAAAGCAGTTCATTACAACAGATTAATGCATGAATTACATCAATGCCTTTGTAGAAAACTGACTCTTATTTGTGGTTGTGATAAAAAACTATCTCTAGATGGACTAATAACATGGAATCTTCCTATTACTACTGAAAATAAATGTTACAGCAATGATAACAATGATGGTAACTTCAACATTAATTTAAAGAGTTCTATCATTAAAGGAATTGGCATAGATTCGATAGGTGGAAATCAGGTCAGTACAATTAAATATTTCAGGAAAGAACCAAACAAAATTTCCTGTGAGATTCCAGTACAGAAGAAAGAAAAATTTAGGTTGAACATTGTTGCCATTAGAGAGCTGGTTGAGCAACCATATCAGAGGTGGTATTCAGCAGGTTCTGACCAGTTCTGGAGAACCAGTAGCGGACATTTTGAATAGTTCGGAGAACTGGTAAATACCACTTCTGACTGGCCCCGCCCTCATCTATTCTCTGCCTTCCGAGTCCCAGCTGATTGGGAGGAAATGGGGATTTTACAGTAACCTTCCCCTGGAATGGGGAGGGAATGGAGATTTTACAGTATCCTTCCACTGCCATGTCCACCAAGCCACGCCCACAGAACCCGTAGTAAAAAAATTTGAATCCCACCACTGAACCATATCCAACAAGGCTATATCAAAGGTTCTGGATCAAAACAGAGGACAAGTCATTTGTTCAAGGCTGTGTGTTCTTTAACATTTATAATTGACATGGATAACAGGCTTGAAGATATAATTATCAAATTTACAGAGAACACACAAAAAATGGGCCAATGGTGTTAAAAAAACACATTAGAACCGCAGAAGGATTCAAAAAAAGATCCTGACAAGTTTGAACAAGGGACAGAAATGAGCAAGATGGTTTTTCAAGCAAGTTAAATGCAAAGTTGTATGTTGGGAAAGCTTATGTTAGGATAAGAAAAATCAAAGGTATGAGCTTAGTATGGCTGGGCTATATTAGACAGCAATAAATTTGAAAAGGATTTGAGTCACAAGCTCAGCCTGAACTAACAATGTTACACAGACTCAAAGAAAGCAAAGGCAATCCTAGACTACATCAACAGAAGCAGAGAGTGAAAATCAGAGAAATAATTGTTCCTCTTTCTCCTGCAGTGGTTATTTATTTATTTATTTATTTTGTGACATTTATATACCGCCTCACAGTGCAAGCACTCTCTAAAGCGGTTTACACCAGTAAGCAATATATATTTACATTGCCCCCAACAATCTGGGTCCTCATTTTACCTACCTTGGAAGGATGGAAGGCTGAGTCAACCTTGAGCCGGTGAGATTTGAACTGCTGACCTGCGGATCAGTGTCAGCTAAAGTGGCCTGCAGTACCTGCCTCTACCCGCTGCGCCACCTCGGCTCTTTTTAGACTGCATAAAGAATATTGTCCCCAGTTCTGGGTATGTATTTTGAGAAGGACATTGAGAAACTGGCCTGTGTCCAAAAGAGAAGAGCCAGGACAGTAAAGAATCTGGGAGGAAAATGATGAGGAACCTAGCTAGGGGTATTGGAAATATGTAGTATGGGGAAGACAAGGCTGCGGGGAGACATGATGGCCGTCTTATTTATTTATTTCTTCAATTTCTATGCCGCCCAACTCCCTAGGGACTCTGGGCGGCTCACAACAGAAAAACGAACATCAAAAATAGTACAAAAACACCTAAAAACAGTTTAAAAACAATTTACAATTCAAAAACAGTTTCAGCCATCCATACCATTCATGGCCAGATCTCGCTGGTTACCACCACAAGATCAACGGCCCCAGGCCTGTCGGAAAAGCCAGGTCTTCAATGCTTTCCGGAAGGCCAATAGGGTGGGGGAAGTCCGGATCTCAGGAGGTAACTGATTCCAGATAACCGGGGCAGCCACAGAGAAGGCCCTCCCCCGCGGACCCGCCAGCCGACACTGTTTAGCTGACGGGACCTGAAGAAGGCCAACTCTGTGGGATCTTATCAGTCGCTGGGAGCTATGTGGTAGAAGGCGGTCTTCAAGTACCTGAAGGACCATCATGCAATGACAGGCAGAATTGTTCAGAATTGTTCCAGGAGACAGAACAAGAAGTAATTATAATGAAATAGATTTTGGCTGAACATCAGAATTTCCTAATGGTGAGACTGTTCAATATTGGAACAGTCTGTCTCAGAAGAAGGCACATTCTCCTTCACTGTTGTTTTTAAACAGAGGCTAGATGGCCATGCACAGATACTGTGATACTGGATTCCTACACTGGTGGGGGGGGGTTGGACTTGGTGATCTTCTAGGTCCCTTCCAACTCCTAAACATTCCATGAAATGTCATTCTCTCATTTAGCTATATTTTGGGTTACAAAACGTGATGTGAATACAATAGAGCAGTTCTCCTTTGTTAATCCAATTTGGGTTCATTTTGTGTTTTGGCAGAAAGAATTGTGGATTTGTGTCCTGTCTACCCATAATGTTGGCTTTCAGCATTATGTAAGTCATCATGCAAAGTCAAAGGCTTTAGATGTTGCTAAAGAGAAGAGCCAGATCAGCTCTCTCCATCCTGGAACCATTCAAAACTATGATTTAACTCCCCAAATTCCCAAAAAGCTAGGAATGATTTGTGTTGAAGATCCAGACATTTGTAAGATGCCACAGTGGAGAAAACTCAGTCAGAATTCTCTTTGTCTTTTTGGTGCAAATAACATAGATGTGATTCAGACAAACAATAGCACTTGAGAGGTCTACAAACTGTCATGGGATATCTTTCAGAATTGCTTTAAGAATGGAGCTTCAACTGGGCTAGTGCATGAGTCCACTATGTTTTACGTTGTTGCCGGGACAGTCACTAGAGATGTCATGCTCACAACTGAGATTTGGAAGCACACTTCAGATATGAGCTTCTAAAACCCCAATTTTCCTTCTATGGTTTGGATCTAACCAGGTGAAGAAAGTAAATGTATCGTTTTCTTCATGCCAAAGATATCTTCAATCCAGTTATGCCCTGCCCTAAAAGACATCCCTGTAAAACCAGCCACAAAAGTAATACAACTCCCTTGACTTGTTATGTTCAAGCAGCAATGAAAATAGCAATGGAGGTGGGGGAGAGAGCAGAGTGGATGGAGTTGAACCTGGACTGCTTATTACAGCCAATGCAGAGCAGACATCTCTCTCTGGAATTTCCAGGATGAGGCAAATCCATGGAATGGATTTTTATTCATTTATGCATTGTCTCACTTTTATTATATTTATAAATAACTCAAGCTAGCAAACATACCATTCCTCCTCCTATTTTCCCCACAGCAACTACCCTGTGAGGTGATTTGGGTTGAAAGAGAGTGACAGGAGGACTTCCGGGGGCGGGGCCATGGCGGAGCGAAGCTGAGAGGCAAACCGCTGCAACTTAGCTCGACTTTCTTTGCTCAGACTGCCGAAAATTCGCAGCGTGGAGCCTCGTAGGGGTTAGCGCGAGGAAGGGGAACATCGGGCGAGGACGGGAGGAGGTGCAAACCCCCGCCGAAGCAGATGGAAGCCCCAAATCTGAGCGAAGAAGAAACCAGCAAACCACGCTGGTCCAGAGGCATGGCCGCCTGAGCATACAGCAAGGAAGGGAGAGATAGAGGAACGGCAAAATATTGGTGGGTCATTGGAAACATCGGATCAAATTGGATTACAATTTTTGATTTTCGGAGAACATTCCAAAATAGAAGAGAACGATCGGCACCCTCGAAGGGCAATTGAGCCTCCAAAAAAAAAGGAACTTAGCGGCGCCTTAGCGGAAAGGAGCGAAAGGTGAGACGAATAAAACTAAGTTAACAGACTGCTTTAAAGGGATACGATCCAAAAGAGCTACAGATCTACGGGACCACGGGAAAAACAGTTGAGAGTGGAAAAAGGAACTTACGAGAAGATCACATTTGAAATACTTTGAAATAAAAGGAGGAGGGAAAAAAAAAGGAGAGAGAACAGTGACAAAGCAATTTTTCTTGAACGCAGACATCTTGCATAGACTGTAAAACAGAAATAGAAGATTGAAGACTCCTTCCCAAAAAGACACTTGTAAGATATAATATACGATACCAGATCAACTAGAAATTGAAAACTTTAATTTATATATTGATTTAGTAATATACTGATATTTAAACTTTAACATATAGTTATCAAAATTATTAAAGTTAAAAATAGTAATACGTGGATACCTAAATAATTAACTATAACTGTTATTATTATATACTAGTTTTCTTTTTTATGGAAAGTAAGAAATAAGAAATAAGATTCTTAAAAATATTAATAACAAGTTATATTAAGATACTGAATTAAGTGAACTTATATATATATATAGATATTTTTTTCTCTTCTCTTCTTTTTTCTTTTCCTATGATTACTGAACACTAAACTATTTAGATTGTTTAGATTGTGAACTTACAAAGATAGAAATTGTTAGTAAATATTTCTGAAAAGATAAGTTAAAAAAACAATAACAATAATAATAAGATCTTGACAGGTTTTTTCAAAAATAGAAAATTGACGTTCAAATGATCAACAATTAATCCTTTTTTCCTATCTCCCTATCTCAAAATACGAATAATATTCTCCAATACTTTCCTTTATTGTACCTTAATGAATTTCTGACCCCCCTTGGATTTTCTTAAACTCTAGAATCCTTTACTCCATTTCATACCCCCCCTTTCTTACTCTTTAATAGCTAGTTTAATCTTTACCCTCTACTTCTTACTCGAAGTATATCAATTATAGAGAAAGTATAACGATAAGAAGAGGGAAAAATATATGAAAGTGTGGAATAACTTTTTCAGCAGAGTGATCATGTCAACAACAACTACTGTAACCAAACCAATTAAGAAACCAACCCCAGTAACACCTTCAGCGACAGGGCAAAAACTGATCACAGAAATGGCAACTACTGAAAAACAAGGACAAACACCATCACTACAAACCATGCAGGCCACATTAGACAGGATACAAGAATTCATGATGACACAGCAAGAAACAATGGTAAAAATGCAACAAACAATATTTAATAATCAGGAGCAGACTAATGAAAATTTTGAAGAAGTTAAGGGAACCATCAAAAAATTAGATAATAGAATGGAGGTAATTCAGGGAGTAGTAGCAAAACATGAACAACAAATAAAATATTTAGAGGAAAAAACCGATATAACTGATAAAAAATAGAGGAAACGGAAGAATCATTAAAAACCAAAAACAAAGAATTGGAAGGGGCCATTGCCCTCCTCGAAATGGAGAAATCAGCATTCTACCTTAGGTTCCAAAATATACCAGAGGTGAAAGAGGAGGAGTTGCGTGATCAGGTAGCAGAAATACTAGCAGAAGCTCTACAGGTAGAAAAAGAAGAAATAAATAGACATATAGATGAAATTTACAGAGTACAAACAAACTTTGCCAAAAGACACAAGCTACCCAGGGAGGTACATGTACAATTCACAAAAAAAGCAATAAGAGATGAAATCTATAAAACTACGAGAACAGAACAAATACTACATAAGGAAAGAGAAATTAATGTATTAAAACAAATTCCCAAACGAATAAGAGAAAAGAGAAGGGACCTACAATACTGCACTGCAAAGCTAATAAGACAAGAAATTCCTTTTAGATGGTTGATTCCGGAAGGAATCCTGGTGACATGGAAAGGGAAAAAAATAAAGATAGAAACAATGGAAGAGGCAGACCAATTTATTGAAACACATTTAGAAAAAGAAGGAGAGAGTAGTGTAGAGGGTGAGGGACAAAGTCAGGAAGAAAAAGAAATGTTGGAAGAAATGGAGAGAATGAAAAGACAAGAGAGAGAGGGGGATAGGAGAATGAAAACAAAAGAAGTAAGAACCGTGAGACAAACAAGAGCAACAAGTAAAAAATAAAATGCAAAATCCAATCAAAATATTTTCAGTTAACATAAATGGAATCAATTCACCAATAAAAAGAAGACAAATACTCAATAGACTACAGAAACAAGGTTCAGATATCACATGTTTACAAGAAGTTCACATTAAAAAAGAAGAGTATAAGTTATTACAGCAGCCCAAGATAGGTAATCTTTTCACATCCCTAGCTGACTCAAGGAAAAAAGGAATAGCACTATATATCAAAAACTGGTTAAGCCCCAAACAAATATATAGAGATACAGAAGGAAGAATACTTATGGTAGAAATCACAATTGATAAAACTAAAATACTATTAATAGCCATTTACGCTCCCAATAATGGACAAAAAGAATTCTATATTAAATTATATCAACAAATTATAAAATTAGAGAGAGAAAACATCTGCATAATTGGTGACTTCAATGCAGTAGTAGATGCCAAAGAAGATTATAAATCGGGATCAAAAAAAAATTCTGAAAGAAAAATTTTACCCAAAAATTTCTTTGAAATCGTGAATGAATTTAAAATAAAAGATATATGGAGAGAAAGACACCAGAAACAAAACCAATATACATACTTTTCAAACCCACATCAATCCTGGTCCAGACTTGATATGGCCTGGTCAAATATAGAACCAATTATTAAAATAGAGAGTGTAGAAATAGAACCAAATACGTGGGCGGACCACAATCCCATAGTAATTACAGTGAGAGGAATAAGTAAGACAAGAAGGAGATGGATGATGAACCAGAAAATAATAAAAGAAAAAGAATTTAAACAATATATGGAGAAGGAATTAACTTTCTTTCTACAGGAGAATTGGAACGAAGATACATCTATACAAAACATTTGGGATACTATGAAAGCATATGTAAGAGGACTATCTATTGCTTACTCTATTAAAAAAAATAAAAATAAAAATAAACAGATTAAGGATTTACAAAACAAGATAGGGGAATTAGAACACAAATTACATGAGACACCACAAGATAAGGAAATAAAAGAAGAAAAGGAATTAATTAAACACAAAATAAATCTGATAACACAAGAAGAAATCGCATTAAAAATTAAGTCAGCCAAACAGAACCATTTTGAACATGCTAACAAACCAGGTAGATGGCTGGCTTATAAATTAAGAAAAGAAAAAGAAAAAAAAACAATACAACAACTAGAGGATTCGCTAGGGAAAATGCAGTTGGCAATGGAAGAAAAAAAAAGAAATAGCACGAGAATACTACAGAGAACTATATAGCAAAGATACTATACAAATCCAAAACATACAAGATTATTTAAAAAATTCTAGTATAGCGCAATTACCAGAGGATATTAAAAATAAGATGGACGAAGAAATAACACTGATTGAATTAGAAAAAGCAATTAAGAACCAAAAAAATAACAAAACCCCAGGACCGGATGGTATTCCAGCAGAGTATTATAAAGAATTACAAACGATTTTAAAAAGTATACAATTAATTACATACAACGAAGTACTAAAAAAAGGAGCAATTCCAGACTCATGGACAGAGGCACTAATAACAATCATCCCCAAAGACACCAATACGAAACATAAGATCCAGAGTTACAGGCCAATCTCGTTGTTGAACTCAGATTATAAAATCTTTGCCTCCATAATGGCGGAAAGACTTAAAAAAACGCTTACTAAAATTATACACTCAGACCAAAATGGTTTTTTACCAAACAGACATATCAAAAACAATATCAGAACAATTATAAACATTTTAGAATATTATGAGACTCATCCAGGGGAACCCATGGCACTCATATTCCTAGATGCCCAAAAGGCATTCGATAATTTAAACTGGGACTTCATAACAAATCAATTAGATAAAATGAATTTTGGAGAAAACTACATAAGAACAATCAAAGCAATATATTCAAAACAAACTGCAAAAATCCTCATCAATGGAGAAACTACAAAAAATTTTAATATAGAAAAGGGAGTTCGACAAGGCTGTCCTCTTTCCCCTTTATTATTTATATTATCATTGGAATCATTATTACAAAAGGTAAGGGAAAACAAAGAAATAAAAGGACTCAAGATAAAAGAACAGGAATATAAATTGCAGGCATTCGCAGACGACATGGTTTTCAATATAGAAGAACCATTAGAGGTAGGACCAATTTTACTAAAAGAAATTAATGAATTTGGGAAAGTAGCAGGTCTAAAAATTAACAAACAAAAAACTAAAATAATATCCAAAAACCTGACAGATACACAAAATAAGGAATTAGAAAAGAAATTAGAAATACAAACTGTAAAGAAAATAAAATATTTAGGAATCAACCTGTCAGCGAAATGCACAACAATAAAAGAAGAAAACTATATGGGAATTTTAAAACAAATTGAAAAGAAATTAGATAACTGGAATAAATTACAATTATCTTTAATTGGCAGAATTGCAGCGATTAAAATGTCAATACTACCTCAAATTTTATACTTATTTCAGACTATACCAATCAAATTAGAGAAAAAATATTTTGAAAAATTAAATAAAATACTAACCAAATTTATATGGGCCGGGAAAAAACCAAGAATCAAATTAAAATATTTACAACAAAATAGAAATCAGGGAGGGTTCGGACTGCCAGACTTTGAATTATATTATCAAGCATCCGCTTTAACATGGATAAAGGACTGGATACAAATCAAAAATAGACGCTTACTGGTATTAGAAGGTTATGACTTACATGTAGGGTGGCATGGATTCCTCTGGGATGATAAACATAAAACACACTCATATTTTAAAAGACATAAAATCAGAGACTCCCTATTAGGAATCTGGCTTAAAATCAAAAAACAATATTATACCAAGATACCACCCTGGTTCTCTGGCATGGAAGCCATTACTTACCCAAACACAACAAACCTGGAAAAAATGGTTACATACGAAGAAATACTGGAAGAAGGAGGAGCCTTAAAATCTATATCAAAATTACAACAGGGAGGAATTAAGATTGACTGGTGGCCATACTTTCAAATTAAGAACAGATTAGAAAACGACAAGAGAAAATATGGAATACAAAAAACTAAATCAGAATTAGATAAAATCTTATTAGGCCAGGAACAAAAAGCAATAACTAAAATATATAAATTTCTTCTAAAAAATAAAACACAGAAAGATATAATAAAGGGAAATATGATAAGCTGGACAAAAAATTTTGGACATGAAATACCAATTAATCAATGGGAAAAAATATGGAATCAGAACTACAAAATCACAAAATCAGTCTCATATAAAGAAAATTATTATAAACTATTCTATAGATGGCACCTCCCTCCAGCGAGATTGGCAAGAATGTATAAAAATCTACCACCAAATTGTTGGAGATGTCAGTGTAAAACTGGATCTTATTATCATATGTGGTGGACCTGTCCAAAAATCAAACTCTTCTGGAATAAAATCAAAAACTGGTTAACAGAAATCACACAACAAGACTTAGATATGAAACCGGAAACCTTCTTATTGGGAATCATTAACCAAAAAATGGAAAAAAAACACTACTATATCATTTTACATATACTAGCAGCGGCAAGAATAACGATAGCACAAAATTGGAAATTAAATGATATTCCCGAGGAAAGCAGTGTAATCAGAAAAATTTTGGATTGTGCCGAAGCGGATAAGTTAACTATGGAACTGAAAGGAAAGGAAGACTCCGACTATTATGAAATCTGGAACTTATTTTACAATTGGTACGAAAAATGAAAACAAATATCATCAATGTAATAAATGTAAATATAAGTTAAATAAGACACATAGAAACTAGAATAAGGAATTAATAGAGAAAACAGTTATATTATATTAATATATATGTATACTATGATTTTACAAAATTGAAAGTGCCTTATTTCTTATGAACTATTATTATTATTATTATCAATACTATCATCAATATCACTATCGTTGTACTATTATTAATACTATTGTTAATATTACTATTACTACGATTGATTTATAAAATTTACTACATAAAAGACAAGATAAAAATTGGAAATTACATAAAAATATATCGCTAACATATACTCGCCGTAGAACAAATTATAGAAATTAACAGCTCTATAGCTGTATGCGTTTTTTATGTTTTGTAAATGTTTATATTGTACTTGTTAATGTCATAATGTTCTTTTTTTTTGTATGTTTGTTTGTTTTTAAATGTAAATAACTCAATAAAAACTATTTAAAAAAAAAAAAGAAAGAGAGTGACAGGCCCAAAGTCACCCAGGGAGCTTTCATGCCTAAGAAAGGACTAGAACTCACACTATAAATATTCAGTTACAGAATGTGATGTGAACACAATACTTACCGTTCTCCTCTGTTAATCCAGTTTTGGTTCACTTTGTCTTTTGGCAAAAGGAGTGTGGATTTGTGTCCTATCTCCCCATAATGCTGGCTTTCAATACAATGTAAGTCAACTTCTGAAGTCATGAGTGGGCTTATCCCTAGCCTTATCTGCTCTCTCCACTTTGAAACCCCTCAAATATGTGATTTAACTCCAAATTTTCCCGAAAGCTAGGAATTCTTTGTGTTGAAAGACCCAAACATTTGTAAGGAAAACAGAATGGGGAAGACTCAGCCAGAATTCACTTTGTGTTTCTGATGCCTGTTTTCCTTGAGGGAGGGGTTGGAGTTTTAGTAACAGTTTTATTGCTTCTAATTATTTTATTTTCATTGCCCCTTGGACATTTTGGCATAAAGGTAATTAAGCCATTAAGCACACAAGAGAAAGTTGCTAGAGATCTGTGCTCAACAAGTCAGCAATTAATTACTTATCACCAAGCCAAGAGGGGGTTAGAGTTCAGTGTTGTCTTCTTTGGATTCAGTGTCATTCAGTCCTTTGTTCAAGGATTAGGTGAAGGCAGTACTAATTGTTAGAACTGGAGGCAGGATTAACTGTCAAAATGACCTTGACAATCTGGAGATTTGAGTAAAATGATATATAGCCAAAAGAAGTAAAGAAAGCAAGCAGTGTACTATATATACATACCTCCAAGCATAAAAGAATAAATTAGCTAGCAATTAGAACTGTGAGAATCATAAATGACCATTTTATAAGTAAATCTAAGCAATATTGAAATAGTAGATGGTCCAGAGTAGCATAAACAAATACAAATATAAGCCATTTAGATCGCCGTAAGAGAGAATTAGAAATTCATTCAAACTACTGGAATGTGAAAAAGAGACTCAAGTATTACTCATCATGCATCTACAGCTACTGTAAATCCATTCATAAGATTGAGTCAACCATAGATAAGGATCAGATTTCTTCACACCGGCACCAAGACATTACAGCAGGCATAATCTGACACATGTGGGACTTGACCAAAGCAAAGGAAAATCATCTTGAATGATCTGGAGATTTGGAACAGTCCCTGAGACAGCAAGCTCTACAAAATGTGAGATATTTTGTCTCCATGCTGTCCATCAAGGAATGAAACAAGAATGAGAAGAAAACAAGGGAAAGGGTGTTGCTTTACAATTGATAGTTTTAACTTCCAATCTAGTAAAGACAGCTCCTAGGAATTAACTTTCCCAAGGCTCTTGTATTTTATTCCACTTTACAGTTCTTTGGGGAAGGGTCTAAGAAGAAGCATATCATAGATGATTCAAATTTTTCAATGTATTTTCTACCTGTGTGCAATATAGGGAGATGCAGAATCACTGAAAATATTAGTTATGTGACAACTTTTTATAACATACCAACACTTTCTGTTGCATCATTTCCCTAAATTATGTAACAGACTTGCTTAGATTGATTTTATCCCTGCAAAGTAGATCAGACTAAGAAACCAATGCCATAATAGGACAGGGCTACTTTTATTGTAACAGAATTTTATAAGCCGCTCAGAATCCCTGCGAGATTGAGCGGCATATAAATACAATAAATAAATAAATAAATAAATAAATAAATAAATAAATAAATAAATAAATAAATAAATAAATAAATAAATAAATAAGTCTGAATCAGGGGCGGGTTCCTCTTACCTGCCTATTGGTGCGCTGAACGTGCATCATCTCATTTTGCACTCGCGCGCACTTGCTATGTGCACGCATCCCCTTGCCTGATTTTGCTTCCTGCGCATGCGCAGGAAGCAAAAAAAAAACCCAAAAATTTCAGAAAAAAGATGGTGCC
Organism: Diadophis punctatus similis; assembly: GCA_023053685.1. NCBI lineage: Eukaryota > Metazoa > Chordata > Lepidosauria > Squamata > Dipsadidae > Diadophis > Diadophis punctatus. The sequence continues at coordinate 157,640,143 of JALIGW010000001.1, forward strand.
ACGCGATGGACCAGTGAAGATGGCACCGGAGCCGTCGCACGCAAATTGAGCAATCGGCAGGTCCCTACCGGAACGGCGCACTGGACCGCACCAATAGGAACCCACCACTGGTCTGAATGTACTTCACCCTCCTTCATTTTATCTTTGTGTGCACCAAGGAGGGGCTTGCCTGAAACCGAGTTATTTTTTCCACCTGGGATCACACCCTTCTTACCTGTCTCATTACTTTGGCAGCAGCTGGTCCTCCTCTCCTTTCCTATGACTTCAGGATTCGCACTCAGTCTCTCCAATCCCAAAGCCAAACTCCAAACTCCAACCACCATATACCATATGTATTTGCTTTCCTTATTATACCCATCCTTCTCAGTCTGATTAGGTAGATGCCACATAAACTAACCCGCTGCTAACCTCTTTCACATAAATACCATCAGGTCTTTAATGGCAAAATCCACCACAGTGGAAGCACACCATATTCCAGCAAAATTTGTACAGAATAAACAATCTGCTAATCTCAATATGTTCTAGGCTTCAGCTTCCAGTAGCCCCGATCAACATAGCCCATAGCAATTATTGTGCAAAACTGCATCCCAAACATATGTGAACTCCTATGCCACTCTAGGAATAAAGTCCCACATGTTCATAATTCCAGGTCAGTTTCTGCTATAAGGAAATGTTAGAGAAATGACAGTCATTTCTATTTTCATATTTAGACAGATGCAGATTTGTAAATGTCCAAAAATTATTAGAGTGCATTCTGAATATTATCCTTATAAGTAGAATAAGGCAACAATTCTGCAACAATCTAATGGGCAATCCTTAAGGACTATCCTTGGGGTCAGACTGATGTTCATTTTTGGAAATGCTATTAATCGGCTAGACATTCAGCACAACCTACACATGATTTAGTTACAACTAAAGATGTTTCTGGTTGCTTGCTATTGAACAGTATAACCCTGTCTGCATATCAAAGAAAGTAAAATATAGTATATAGCCTATCTAGATTTCTAATCTAGATAGGCTACATACTGGCAGTAATCAGAATGCCAAGTTCTTCCAAAAATTTTAAAAACCTGAATGAAAGCCATCTTTCATAAAAACCATATTCCCTTTCCTCTGTGGTGTTCTTCCAAACTTCTCAAATGTTCCCTTAACATAGTCCATCTTGAGTTTGTAGCACATATCCTAATCTGCTGCTACATATCTAAACCTTCCTGGCACTGCGTGAAGACAAAAGGCTTGAGGGTAAACTCAGATGGTGTTTCCTGAAGTTACAAAACACCTGAATTTATGGAAAGGCACAATCGGCCCCAAACCCCCACTACCTCTTGTAATGAAGCAAACACAGCCTATCTACTGTACATTGAAGATGGCCTGAAACAGACTGAATCTCTGACCAACAAACCTGTAATGTACAACTGCTGGCATCAAAACCTGGCTTGTTAACAGCCACACACTGAGCTGATCTCGCATCATAGGAAATGCACAGGCAGTGACTGAAACGCAAGCACTCCTATGGAGTCACATCAAATAGCGTTTGTGGATTGTGTAATGAATCAGCATTGGCAGCTGACTCTAAGGTTAGCTTGCCAGCTGGAAGACTGTTTAGACATAAGCAAGAGAGAGAGAAGCACCAGGGAGGCAGCAAATGCACTTTTCTGAATGGGTTTCTGCATGATTTCACTAAAATGGAAAGGCATATTGTACATAGTCTCTTGCAGGCTAGGTAAGTTAGGACAATAATAGCAATAGCAATAGCACTTAGACTTATATACCGCTTCATAGTGCTTTACAGCCCTCTCTAAGCAGTTTACAGAGTTCAGCATATTGCCCCCAACAATCTGGGTCCTCATTTTACCCACCTCGAAAGGATGGAAGGCTGAGTCAACCTTGAGCCGGTGAGATTTGAACAGCTGAACTGCTGAACTAGCAGTAGCCTGCAGTGCTGCATTTAACCACTGCACCAACTCGGCTCTATAATGTTGGTATACTGTACATCCCAAAAGAATACAGTTATGCACATAGGGTATAGGGCAGTGATGGCAAACCTTTTTTTCCTCGAGTGCCAAAAGTGTGCATGCAAGTGCTATCGTGTGTGTGTGTGTGCCCACACCCATAATTCGATGCCCCCCACGTGCCCCGCCATGCTGCGCATAAGCACGTGACCCCCCTGCACTGCCCCTCCCCCTGGGCATGCACACATGACCCCCATCCCCCATTTCCTGACTTCTGGTGGGCCCAATAGGCCCGTTTTTCACCTTCCCCAGGTTCCAAAGTCTTCCCTAGAGCCTGGGGAGGGCAAAAACGCCCTCCCAGAGCCTCCGCGAGGCTGGCACGTTGGAGCTGAGCTAGGGCAACGGCTCGTGTGCCAGCAGATATGGCTCCCCATGCCACCTGTGGCACGCATGCCATAGGTTCGCCATCACGGGTATAGGGTCTCCTGCTCGAGCAAGGGGCTGGACTAGAAGACCTCCAAGGTCTCTTCCAACTCTGTAATTCTATGTTCACATCAACTTGGAAGTCAGTTTTATACTGTGTTAAATGGCGCTGCAACATGTATAGAGTTGAAGCCCTAAAAGTAGTATTTCTATCTAGTGGTCACAGTAAATTAATTTCATGTTTGCGCTTAATAATACTTGCTGGAACTTGCATTCAGTAGATGCCCTCTTTAACCAAATAACAAAACATCCAAACACAACTGTATTTGAAGCTTAAGAGATTTATGCAAGGACATCCTCAAGGCAGAACTGAACTCATAAAAAAGTATAATAAAATTCACCACCATCAAGTCAGAAATAGCACCAACAAGCTACTTGGCAGGAAGAGACTACATTTATCTCTTTCATATCAACTGTTTGCCCTCTCCCACTCTTAATTAAAAAAACATGCTGCTTAAAAGAATCACCAACTACATGATTAGGTAGAGCTTCCTAGTTATAAAGGTAGCATCAGAGACATTTATTTCATAAAACATTGTATTTCAAGATCTACAAGTAGTCCTCTTTTAGCAACCAGAGTTGGCATTAGCAACTCAGTTGTTAAGTGATGTGGACCCAGATTGTTGGGGGCAATATGCTGACTCTGTAAACTGCTTTAGAGAGGGCTGTAGAGCACTGTGAAGTGGTATATAAGTCTAAATGCTATTGCTATGTCCACAACCATGTTTACAATTTTATGTCAGCTTTCCTTTGCTTCAGAGCATCAGAAGAATACAATCCCTAATAGTCAGGTGAGCCCAAGGAAGCTCTCCAGAACTTGACTCACAAGGAAGCCAAGTGAAAGGGCAAAGGAGCGCTTTTTCTCCAATCCCCACCCTTTGGGATGCTCTGGGACAATTAGCAATATGAAAATTGCTGTTTGTATTTATATTCATTGGAGAGGAAAAGATTACAAGAGAGTAAGCAGGCACAAAATGGGAAATGCACATAGAAAGGAACACGTTATTGCAGGCTATTTGTCTAGCATGTTTTCCTGCAAGCCACTTAGGTGTCAAGACTGCCATCCTGCCGTACCAGCTATGCTTTGCTGGAGGCCAGTCTGCTATACGCAATAGGGGAAGGAGCTGCAGGGTGGTAAAGGGGGGGGGGGGAAGAGCTGGGATAAGGGGAATCAAAACCACACCCATGAGAGCCGCCAGCCATTCCGAGGTCATACTATGAGATGCAACACCATCCATCCTGCCAAGCCAGGGACTGTAACCAAAACAATTGTTTGAATGTAATTGGACAAGGAGAGATAACCAAGGAGGAAGGTGGGAAAAATGGAAGAGTTAATCAGTCACGTTGGGCGCAAAAGACCAGATTTGACTTTGCTACATTGTAACCATTTGACTTTAGTAAAGTGTACTTTCGTTAACAATGGATTCAAAAGTCTTTCTTTCCTAACTGACCAAGTTGGGATGGCTGACACTAGGAGGCAAACAAAAGCCTTTAGTGTGAAAAGTATTGTCAGTTTCAGGCAGCATCTGTGGCCAGAGAGGATTCTAACCAGTTGATTAAGGTCATAGAACTGAATGTGCTAACTTGAAGTTAGCACTTTTTAGAGATGTGCTACAAGCAGCTCAGGAATAAATAGCTAATTTAGACAATCTGCCCACTCTATGAGCAGGAGGGAAGATAAGAAAAAACTACTTAGGCACAAGATAACATGCTCTAACTCAGTAGTGTCAAACTGGTGGCCCGCGGGCCAGATGCATCACATGCTGGCCATGCCAACTCCGGTTTAGTGAAGGGGGAAAAAGTTGTGATACAGCACATGACGACAACGTGTTGTCGCAAGTTTGACATCCCTGCTCTAACTGCACAGAGAGAGAGAGAGAGAGGTCACAGGTTTTTTTTATTACTGTCATAACTGCAAATGGTCACTGTCCAAAGCAGTTACTACAATAAATGAGGACTACCTGTACTTCACTATTTAAACCATGAGAGTTTCTTGACAAACAATTTCTTTGCCAAATATTGGTCAATTGGTAGAAATTGTCATGTTATATTATAGGATTCAAGGTTTAAAGAAGGTTTTCACCTCACAGTATGGGTTGAGGTTTGTAGAAATGTAGTCTCTTAAAAGAAATAGCATTTTCCAGCTATTTTACAGTCTTCATGAGCAGATATCAACATGGTTACTCTGCTTTCTGTTCACTGAAAAAGCTAGCAGACAGTGAATAATGGCATTTAGAGCTGATGGGTGTCGATGTATATATACAGTATAAAACTTTATTATGTTCCCAGCTCACTTCATTCTAATTCATTGCAAGATAAGCTCAGTTGGTAAACTCACAAGGTAAACAGTGTGTATACACGCACACACACGCACACACACGCGCGCACACACACACACACATACACAGAGCGACAGAAACAGAGAGAGAGAGAGAGAGAGAGAGAGAGAGAGAGAGAGAGAGAGAGAGAGAGAGAGAAAGACAGAGACAGAGACAGAGACAGAGACAGAGACAGAGAGACAGAGAAAGAGACAGAGACAGAGACAGAGACAGAGACAGAGACAGAGACAGAGACAGAGAGAGGGTAAACCCATGTGTGAGAGCCAGCTTTGTGTAGTGGTTAAGGTGCCAGGCTAGTGTGTAATCTTGACTTACGCACTTGGGCCAATGTCTCTCTCTCTCTCTCTCTCTCTCTCTCAGCCAGGGGTGAAATTCAGCAGGTTCTGATAGGTTCTGGAGAACCGGTAGCGGAAATGTTGAGTAGTTTGGAGAACCAGCAAATACCACCTCTGGCTGGCCCCAGAGTGGGGTGGGAATGGAGATTTTTCAGTATACTTCCCCCAGGAGTGGGGAAGGAATGGAGATTTTGCAATATCCTCCCCCCAGGAGTGGGGAAGGAATGGGGATTTTGCAGTATCCTCCTGGAGTGAGGTTTGAATGGAGATTTTGCAGTATCCTTCCCCTGCCGCGCCCACCATGGCCACAGCCACAGAACTGGTATGGGAAATTTTTGAATTTCACCCCTGCTCTCAGCCCTAGGAAGGTGGCAATGACAAAACTGCTTCTGAGACTTTTGCCAAGAGAACTGCAAGGCATAACTCTGGAAGTTGTCAGGAGCTAAGTGTCAGGGTTCCAAATATCATCCAAAATTAAATCAGAGTCCGAGTCCAAGTATTCCTCAAAGTCTCAATTTATTATTAGAGCCATTTTGGTACATCTAGGGGAAACCCAAATCTGAAGTCCCCAGGGTTTCACCACCCAGTTGAAAGTTCAAGTCCTTGTCCCCACATCCACAAATCTATCACGTTCTCTAGTCTCTAAGTGCCATGCTGGCAGATTCCATCCATCTCCTTCCATGCAGGTGCAGAGGTGCAGAGACAAAGGATGACCTTGGCTTTCTAGAAAGGAATTTGTTATGGCTACATACTAACATCCTCATACAATCTCCCCTCTCATTTTCCCACAGTAGAGAATACATAATATAGTAGTATAAAGTGTGGCAGGCCAAAGACTCCAAATAAAATGGCTTCGGCCTGACACTAACACTGACTTGAAGGTGCAGGCACAAAAAAACAAAAACCTAACTTTACCCTTTGTGCCTTCAGACACAACATCTTTGCCCCTTCCTTTTTCCTTTTCAGTACTATAGTTAAATGTCTTCCCATTTTCCACCCACCCACCCACCCACCCAGCTGATAGGCCTTCACTATAAGAGACTAAACTCATCCTTTGGAGACAAACATGGCCCTGACACAAACTTCTGCCAAGAGTTTGAGAACATCATGCCCTCTAGCGGTTATCATAAGAATGTTAGTTGAAACCCTCTTTAAACATTTTAATGTCAGAACAGGAAGTATGTTTCAGCTTTCAGCTCAAAGACAAGAACTTTAGCTTTATGGGGAAAAAAAGAGCGTTTTTCATGCAGTAGTGTATTATGGAAGCATTTGGAATAAGAGGGAACATATTAGAGGAAGACCTGGAAAACCATTTTTTATTCAGTCAGTGAAACAGCATAAACTGAAACTGCATTTCAAAGCAGATAGGAATATTTGAAAGACATACCAAATGGGATGTTGCCATTCCATCTCATCCATTCTGAAAAAATATATTATCGTTCTCTTGGTGAAATCTTGTCAAGAAAACTGCAGGGATTAGTCCAGGCATTCACCAGGAATCAACATGGCTCAAATCTACAAAAATGAAACAAAACAAAACAAAAACACAGAAGATATTTCATCTATATCTAACTATACATAGGGTTAGATATATTTTTGTTGCCATCTTGTAATTATCAAGATTTTTACAATCTAGATTCATTCAAGAATCAAGAATCAGAATAGAGTGGGAAGGGACCTTTTAGTCCAGTCCCCTGCTCAAGCAGGAGACCGTATACTATTTCAGATAAGTGACTATCCAGTCTCTTCTTAAAAACCTCCAACGATGAAGCACCCACAACATCTGAAGACAAGCTGTTCCACTGGTTAATTGTCCTCACAGTTTGGAAGTTTCTCCTTAACTCCAGGTCCTTCTTTTCTCTAGACCCATGATGGCGAATCTATGGCATCCGTGCCACAGGTGGCACGTGGAGCCATATCTGCCGGCACACAAACCATTGCCCTAGTTCGGCTCCAGTGCACATGTGTGTGCCGGCCAGCTGATTTTCAGCTCGTATGGACGCTCTGGGAGGGTGTTTCCGGCCTCCGGAGGGCCTCTGGGGGGAGAGGGAGGCCGTTTTTTGCCCTCCCCAGGCTCCAGGGAAGCCTCTGGAGCCTGGGGAGGGCGAAAAATGGGCCTACTGGGCCTACCGGAAGTTGGGAAATAGGGGAGCGGGCGGGTCATGCGCGCATATTCAGGGCAGCGTGGGGGGTTGTGCACACATGCGCAAGGGAGTGGGGCATGTGGGGGGTATTGAATTATGGGTGTGGGCACACGTGTACGTGCAATAGCATGCACACACGCACTTTCGGCACCCGAGGAAAAAAAGGTTCACCATCACTTCTCTAGACTATCCAAACCCAAATCCTGCAACCAGTCTTCAGATGTTTTAGTCTCCAGGCCTTTAATCATCTTAGTTGCTCTTCTTTGCACTTTTTCCAAAGTCTCAACATCTTTTGTAATGTGGTCATTTGTAATTCACCCTAAAACATTTGAATTTTTATTCAGAGATGGTGCCAATCCAGCCATTTTATTTCCACACACAAGTGCTTCATTGTTAAGTTCTTTAGCTCTCTGTTATCACTGAGAAATAGTTAGCAGAAAAAGCCACTCCATTTGGTGGCTTCATATCATACATCCAACAGCGGGGCATAATAAACTCTGAAAAAGTTCAGTTTTCTATAAATCCATCTGGCAAGTGTAATGTGAAGTGAAAAATAGAACCTATAGTTTTAATATGAGTTTGTCAAGATGATGGCTCTTCTTGAAGTACCCAGTTCAGCAAACTGTCTATGGTTTCATACCCCTGAAAAATGGAGAAAATTTGTGGCCTATAGGCCAAAGAACATTTAAGAGGAAAGTCAGACTAAGACTCCTGCCTGCTGGGGCAATTTTCACATCAGAATTTAAAAATAGTTCTTTCTTCTCCCTATTTTGCCATATGAATATAATGCCTACCATAGCCAAAATGCCCATTTGCTTGCATTACAACCTTCTCTGCTCCCCAATTCTCAGACATTCATACGAAGAGATGGAAGAGGCTCAGAAGCTAATTCAGTGAAATGATTTCCACGACTGAGAAGGACAGCAATATTATGTTTCTGACAAGATCAGGGCCATCTAAATAAAGTTTCCTTGACTTGTGAAGATCTTTCAAATGTTTAAATTCCACTGTCAACCTCCACTCGGTCAGCAGTCATCCTGGAAAACCTTGAAAGCTTGGGAATGTGATTGCCTCAGCCTTGGATCTCAGGCAACACAATGACAACCGGAGTGATCTGTTTTACAGGGTTTGGGAAACTTGGTTACTCTGCCATGTATCCATGAATTTTGATTTCTGCTACCAAAGATACCATTGCAGAGAGTATCAGATAAGAACGAAAAAGGACAACCAATTGTTTCTCTCTCTCGCTTGCCTCTCCATAACTGTAGTTACATCAGAAGTGTTAGGACTATGTCCAAACGGTTGGGTTGTTAATATATAAACAAGCCACCAATCTATGTTTGTATATATTTAAGTACTACAACTTTAAATGTGTTGCTGTATTCTGATTGGCCGTAATATTTCAAGATTGCCATAAGAGGGAGCTAGTGCTCAGGTTTGTTCTCTCTGCTGATTCATTTGTGATTGACTTTGTGTCTGATAGTGAGCTCTGTGTGAAGCTCTGTTACTTCCTGATAGTATTGAAGTGTTTGTAAGCTGTAATATCTTTGTTTGATGTTTAAGACAAAGACAGGCTGGTAAGAAGATTATTGTACTTCGTGATATTGACTGACTGGACATGTTTTACCTGGACTGTTTAATTGGACTGTGCTATTTATCTAAAAGTAAACTATTTTATACACTTTAACGAATCTGTTTGTGACTGGATCATTACTCCTATCCACTGGTTGCCAAGCTGAAATACCCCGTTTCTATGTGCATGTCCCTGATAATTCAGGGGTCGCTCTGCACACCCCTGAACAAGAAGGAAGAAGAGGAAACAGCAAAGTCACAGTGCCCATGCTATTTTGAATCAGGGAATTTTGATTATATTGACCCCCAGCAATACCACACAGGATATGCACTGTAAAAATAGATAAATTATTTTTCTCACATACATCCCTACAAGAAAGGGGGTCATGTAAAAACCTTGTAAATGAGGCCTTGACATATGTAACACCCATTTCTCTCTGATATGAGAGAGTTTTTAAAAAGGAAAGTAGATTGTATATTATCATTCAAAGGGATGCATATCCAAATGCTTCGTGCTTAGAGAAACAATACTTGCATTCAAATGCACAGTCAAGTCCACTTCATCTGGATAATATTCTTAAAGAAGAAGCAAAACATAGCCATAAACACATAAAACGAGTACATACAAATGGGTACAGTAGGACAGGGACGGTAGGCACGTTGGTGCGCTTATGCACGCCCTCTTAGGGACCTCTTAAGAAACGTGTAAGGTCCACAGTAGACAGTTTAAGGTAAAAGATATGGGAGTTAGAGAAACTAACAACAGGATCAGGTAAAGTGTTCCAGACATTTACTACTCTATTGCAGAAGTTGTATTTTCTGCAATCAAGATTAGAGCGGAATACATTTAGCTTATATCTATTGATAGTCCTAGTTTATTGCAGTTGAAATTAAAGTAGTCATTAACAGGTAGGACATTAAGGTAGATGATCTTGTGTACTAAGCTTAGGTCGGAACATAGACGGCGTAGTTCGAGGTTATCCAGGCCTAAAATTTCAAGTCTACTGGAATACGGAATTTTATTCTTTGCAATGAAATGTGATGCGGGATGTGTCTCCTAATCTAAAGAAGAAATCAAGTTACCCTACTAACAGCAGTATATGTCCTCATCCTTTTAAGCAGAACACTCTTATACTCTTTGTCAAAGGATATTTTAAAAAAGAGCTTACTCTAAATTTCACCAGGGGTGAGATATTCACCTAATAATCCCCCGTCCCATTTAGGTTTGACAGTAATTTCCACCCTAAAATTCAACACCCGCAATGCGGATGAAACATTTAAAAAAACAAAAAACAAGCTACTTCATAGAGCAGCTGTTCCCAACCTTCCTAATGCCGTGACCCATGCCCCGCCCCCACGCCCCCCACGCAACCCACCCCGCCGCCACCATTTGGGTTATTTTACCCTCTGCGCATGCGCAAAGCATTCTGCGCATGCGCAGAGGGTAAAATAACCCAAATGATGGCATCTGGGCGAAGTCTCCAGATCCGGGCGAGGTCTCTGCTCACTTTGCATGTTGCCTCTGGGAACTTTTCGAGCCCCATCACCAAAGGCGTGCGCGACTTTGGCAGGGCCAGGACAGGCAGCTGTTTTTTATTTGGAATCCTCGTGGGCGCAAATGCAACAGTACGGAGGGGGAGTTTGCAAGTGGCGGCAAAGAGGATCTTCCAAGGATGTTTTCCTTCCAGGGGGAGCCCCCCCCCTCTTCGCTCAGCAACACACGAAGGGAGCGGAGACCTCGCCTGGATCTGGAGACTTCGCCCAGATGCCGCCGTTTGGGTTATTTTACCCTCTGCGCATGCGCAGAATGCTTTGCGCATGCGCAGAGGGTAAAAGAACCCAAATGGTGGCGGCAAAGTGGGTCGCGGTGAGGGCGCGGGGGCGGGGGCTGTGGGGCACGATATGGCCAAGCTTGTGGCAGTGGGGGGGGGCTGAGGATGCCAGGGCAACCCCTGGGAAATGGTCGTTTGACCCCCCAAAGGGGTCGCAACCCCCAGGTTGGGAACCGCTGTCCTAGAGTTTTACAAAGTTGCCATTAGTCTAGTCTGGGATATCCAATGAAAGATGACAGTTTGGTTATTGCCACCCATTTTTATAACCAAATCATTCTTTTACATTGTGCATGCTTTTGACGCAGTCAGAAGTATGAGTTTCAGAAATACTGTATTCAAAAGGAGGGGGGAGAAATGCAAGACACTGCTCTTGCTACAGAAATATACCTGAGATCAATTTTGCCAAGTAGCGACATGTTAAATCTTCTAATTGCTTGGTGCCTGTCACTTGGGTTGGCCTCCCTGCTATAAAAAGGGCCAGAGGAATGTGGAATCTAAGGTCAACAAACTGGAAAGACAGACTTGTGTCTGCAAGCAGGTGGATACCAATTCCAGCTGCGAAGAAAGGGCTGTTAAGTTTACAGTGCAAAGAATAATGGCATATGTTTTTTTTTAAAGCAAACAGGTTCTTCTTACCAGATGGCTAGCACAAGCACTGTATAGATTGTTATTCCTCTTACTTTTAAATTTAGATTTTTGTCTCATGACAAGACAAGCGAACATCTTATTAAGCTGCGAAGCCATGAACCGGTGAAACTTTTGTCTCTTTTATGCCTTTTATAACTGATTCTACATATGGATAGAGGAAACTTAACATATGCCTATTTCTACTACTTAACACAACAGAACTTAGAAGCGGTTATGTTTGGCTAAATTTTCCTCATATAAAGAAGCGGAGCAGAATTGTACAATTGCTTGGAGGATGTTCTTGGTTTTTATGATTATTACTGGTGGCATGAAAGCATGAAAGCATGAAAGATTTTCTGCCCTTCCCACTCCTCCCCCAAAAATAAAATCTGTTCTGAGTATCACCTGGAAAGTGTGTGTTTAAGAAATGCAAAATGGTTTCTTCCTTTGGAGTTTTGCTGCAGTTCTGCATTCATATAAGTTAAATAGACAGCCACAGGTATCAAATGTTTCTATGGTAGCTGCTTACACAGCTGAACAGGCAAGCTATTCCTCTGTTGACAATAGGATCTGGAATTCAAAGAACTTCTGGCTGTCTGCACTGATCTGCCCCAGAATGCTGATGACACAAAACTTATCTCTTTGATGCCTCCTATTCACAGCCTTTTTCTCTATCATTTTAATTGCTTCTTGTTACTTAAAAAAACATGCTGTACCTCATCTCCAAACAAGGGTTATGCTTCCATACAGTAATGTGTTGCTAGTAGATAAGCAAGAACCCAGGATAGAGCTGCAAAAATTCCTTTTCTCCAAAACCAGTTGTGGACTAGGTCAATATGTTCATGATTTAGCAACATCAACAACTGGGAATCTTATTTTAAAGTAGGAGAAAATGTAGTTGGAGGAAAATTGCATGAAACTGACTCAGCCATTCAAAGACAACTCCCCCAGTAACATTTTCCAGATTTTTCAGCAAAGTGGGAATAAGCCCAATGAAGGGACCAGCATAGGATATTAATTATAATGGACTTGTATCAACCTTCCTAGTGTTTAAGCTACATTAAAGCAGATAACAATAGGAAACCCAGTAAAAGGCAATGTTTTAAAGAGAGCTGGAGCAGTAAAGAAGTATAAAGGTGTAAGAAGATACAATAGACTCAAATTAACCTCAGAGTTAGGTCATTCATAAGTCAGCTACTATGTAAATTGCAACATATAAAAAGTTTATTAAAGAACTCCTGGGAATAGCTTGATCTAGTACAGGGGTAGGCAAAGTCAGCTCTTCTATGACTCATGGACTTCAACTCCCACAATTTCTGAGCCAATCATGCTAGCTTAGGAATTCTGGGAGTTGAAGTCCATAAGTCATAGAAGAGCCAACTTTGCCTACCCCTGATCTAGTAACCTTGTGGGGGGGGGGAGTAAAATGTGTCCATATTCTTGATGACAAAATTATAATGAGTCTAGGGTCTAGACTACTCTATTTTAGGCTGCACATGAAGAAATATAAAACTACAAATCATGTCAGTTAAAAAATAGTAATCTTCCACATCAAAAGAGATTACCAGGAGAAGAACACTCCTTTAGCTAGATTGTCATGTGAGATTTTCATTTGAAGGTGATATTATGATTATGGTTTGTCACACAGTCAGCCAGACTGTGTTTGGCATTTTTAGCCATCTATCGCGTCCTTCCCAAGGACTTGAGATAGGCAGATATTATAAAGTTAAAGGTATTGTGACAAGGGGGCGTGCATAAGCGCACCAGCGTGCCTACCGTCCCTGTCCTACTGTACCCATTTGTATGTATTCATTTTATGTGTTTATGGCTATGTTTTGCTTCTTTATATCCATTTATTTGTGCCATTTTTTTCATGTGTCCTATTTCCTTGCGCTTGTTGACAGAGGATAGTAGCGAACAAGAAGGCCTGGAAGAACGTTGTCCAAGGGGTCTCGATGGGTTGGACACGACTTCGCAACTAACAAAATTTGGAAATCACATAATTATTTAACCTGCTCATTTTCAACTACTTTATCAATTATATGTTCCCACCAATTTTTCATTACTGGTATATATAATTTTTACAGATATTCCAGTGATTCATTTGGGTGACTGTGTTATGCCATTGTTGTTTGGATAAATACACCATACCAGCAAGAATTAACATAGACTTTCCAAGACCCGCAGTCATAGTGACAATTGACAGCAACAGACCACAAATGCAATTTCTGCAAAGAAGCTGAAGAAATAGTGGCCTCCTGGTTAGCTACTGCAAAAAGATCACAAAGACTACAAACAATGGCATGGCAAAGTAGCAACAATGGTACATTGAAAGATCTGCAAGGAATACCATTTGCCTACAAGCAAGAACTGATGGAACCATAAAATAGACAAAGTAATAATAGAAAATGAAGATGTTAAAATGCTCTGGGACTTAGAAATCTGTAGAGATTCTCAGTCATCCAGGTCATGGTTGTCCCAAAGGTGCTTTTTCAGGAGGCAATTGGACTTTCCTGTTTTTTCTTTGAAGACATTTCGCTTTTCATACAAGAAGCTTCTTCAGCTCTGACAGGATAGTGGGCAGACACACAACACCCCAGACTTAACAACTGTCAATAAGAAAGACAAAAGAAATCTGGATAGTGGGCATGGCAGTGCCTGGAGACAGCAGAATAGAAGAGAAAGAACTGGAGAAGATAACAAAATACAAAGATCTGCAAATAGAAATGAATGACTGTGGCAAAAGAAAGCAAAGCTAGTACCAATAGTAATAGGCACCTTGTGAGCAATCCCAAAACAACTGGAGCACCCCTTGAACACCATGGGCATTTGACAAATTCGCCATCAGTCGGAAAAGGCAACTTTACTCGGAACAGCTTACATCCTGTGACGATGCCTTTTTATACCATCAAACAGCCACACCTGCCTATCTCAGGTCCTGGGGAAGGACCCAATATGTGGATAAAAATGTTAACTCCAATCTGAACATCTGGCTGATTTTGTGATGAAATATAATGCTTTATTAAATTTAAATGCAACTATGCCCTCCCATTACCCTTTTTAAAGAAAGACAATGCAGCCTTGTAGAGTATGAGTTTAAGGTGATGGTCCTGCTGTGCATTAACCCACAGAGAATCGGGTGGGATTTTACAATTCAGTAAACATTTATAGGATTGCACTTTTTAAGTGGAGCAGTAAATACAAGCACTGACTTGCCTAAGGTGAAGCTTCCTGCTTCAGGCAGCCCCCCTGGAACGAAGTGGTGGTGGGGAGATCAGATATCTGAATGATGCAGTGAGTTTTTGGAAATATTTGTCAGGGATAGATATGTGGCTGCTACTGGACCTTCCCTTGAGGAGGAAAATAACTTGGATCTGAGTTAAAGAAGTATCAAAGGGAAGAATGGTTTAAGATTTCTTTATCGGAATCACTGTTCAGAAGTGCTTGCCTCATACATATTCATACATTAATGTATGTTTTCCCCCAGGAAAGAGGGCAAGTTAAGTAAAACAACCCAGGTGAAAGGCAGCTAGAAGAAGACAAAGGCCAAAAGGAAAGCAAAGGGAGAAATGGGGGTGAAACAGGGGGCAGGGAGATCCAGCAGCCCTATCATTGCAGCACTTCTGCTATTCCAGACTGAGCTTCCAGAAGTAGCCACAAAACAATAAATGCACTTGCTAAACTATTAAAAAGGAAGCTGCTTCCACGAATCTCAATTTCTCCCTATGGAGCTCTTAGCCCAGCAAGAGCACCTGATAGACAACAACATTTTAAAAACAATACCATTTATTTCATGCCCTCTGTAGGATCTGTCATGATGTTCATTGTTGAATCAATTTTAAATAGCTAGGTTAGTTGGCATTTTAAGAGTTATCTTAAAATGTCACCAGTCACAGAATGTTTAATTATTGCAATCATCTTTTCCTTTAAAAAAAATGAAATGAAATCCACAGTGGTTTCTTTCACCAACTGATTTATTTCAGCTATAATTTTTGTTTAATTAATAGGGGATTTTGTTCTGACCTGGAGGGTGTGAGAACTTGAGCAGTATCTCTGCAATTGAGCACAACTTGCCTGTGCCTGTTTCACAAATGCATTTTAGCATTCGCCCAGACTTAGTTTCAGGATACATGTTTAAAGGAGATTAATCAAAAGGACCAAACATTTTGACAAATTATTCTTTGAAGGTTATAGTTGAATACTCCTGCATGAAGTACAAAGTACTGTATATACACAAAATATAATTAAGGGACTCATCTTGTAGAACACAATAAAAATACACTACGGAAATAGCCTCTGTCTATAAATAACATGTTTTACATAAGGTATAAGTAACTATAGCAACTTAGTTTGAAATGAGGAGTCCCATTTAAAGACCTCCCTGGGTGTGAATGACAAGTTGTGAGTGCTATCAGTATAAATACTGCTGGTCACCTGTTGTGAAACTGAGAATAGCAATAGCACTTAGACTTATATACCGCTTCATAGTGCTTTGCAGCCCTCTCTAAGCTGTTTACAGAGTTCAGCATATTGCCCCCAACAATCTGGGTCCTCATTTTACCAACCTCAGAAGGATGGAAGGCTGAGTCAACCTTGAGCTGGTGAGATTTGAACAGTGAACTGCTGAACTAGCAGTCAGCTGAAATAGGCTGCAGTGCTGCTTTTAACCACTGTGCCACCTCAGCTCCTTAGAGAGAAGAGAAGAGAAGAGAGGACGTTTTGATTAAAAGCAGAGGATGGATTGTCAGATGAGACACATTGACTCAATCCAACTGGAATACCAATCCATGGGCACCCTCAAGTGCTCAGTGAGTTCTTATTGCTGTTGCTTGCTCCATTATTCTTTTCTCTGCATTCTTCTGAGTGCAAAGAATGCACTCAGCAAGTTGATCTACACATAAGCATCTCAGTTGCTATCAAAGTCACTCAATAGCCTCAGATAAGATCCATGGAAAAGACACAGCTGCTTTAAATTGTAGACAGATACTATGTGAGTACCCTGGGTACACTGAAGCCCTTCTTTGCCTACATATCTGAAACACTGCACAACCCTAATTGCAATTTGGGTAAAAAGAGAATGAGGGGACTATCTGTTCTCCCCCAGCTATGGACCAGAGAAAATGTAGCACACACGCAGTTTGTTCCAACCTATATTTAATTGATTAACAACTACTAATAAACTGGCTTAGTAGTGTTCACACACAAACAAATCTTAAAGCAGTCTTTTCTTGAAAAAATCAGCTGTTAATTATATGGCATTAACAGCTGGCATAAGTCCATAAAGCCATACAGCAAAGATAAGTAATTAGTCCTGGATATCTCAGGAAGCTTACAAAGGTTGGCAAGATGCCTGGAATCAGTCCACAAGAAGTAAGCCAAAACAGATAATCCGAGCAGAGGTTTTCCAAACAAGAGGCACACGAATGAACAAACTATCAAATGAGTTGTTTCCTGCAGAGTTTTTTCTATCTTCATCATTCCTTAAGTAGGCTTGGGGAGTGGCCAATTAGCCCCAAAGCCTACTCCCAAGGAGACCTCCTCCTGAGTAGCCATTCTTGCCTTTGGCAGCTCTGCGTGCCCATGCATTAAGAAGAGGCTCCTCCTCTTCTTCCTCATCACTGATGTGAGGTGCTGGAGGTTCCGAAGGCCCTGGCTGAACCTCTGCCTTTGGCACTGAGTCCTCGCCAGCCTCCTCACTGTCCAACTCGGGTGCCAGCTGCACAGGCGCTTGTGCATCACCTCATCGGCCTCATCTCAGACGGGATCCACTACCAGCTGCATGGGCTGCTGGCAGGTCACAACGCTATCATTGTTTGAAAGCCCATGGTAACCTACAGTAATGAAAAATGCTTCTGCACTCTCTTATTGGTTAATTGAAAATTGGCAATGCCTTGCTAATATACATATCCATCTAAGTTCACGGCAACAATTCAGAAGCAGCTGGTCACTATTTTCTAAAATGTCTTTTGTAGCCTATTTTTGTCCCAATTCTTTGCAGCATTTCAGGATCATCAGAAATGAAGATCCATGCAGGTCAGCTTCAGACTATTTGGTGATGGACTAGTAAGTAGAAAAGGTGATAATATAAAGTATCTAGAGATACTAAAGAATAAGAAAGCAATATCATTTTAACTGAAACAGTGGTTGCTACTAGGTAAAGGTTTGCTGCTAACTATGAAAATGTTAACGCTATACTTTTTCCAATTCCGATTTCCAATGGCTGCGAAACCTGGACTCTGAAAAAGGCAGATAGGAGAAGGGTGGAGACCTTTCAACTGTGTGGCTGGATGCAACTATTGCACATCCCACGGACTGCAAAAGTAACAAATAAAGAAATCCTAGTCCGAACTTCACCAAAAATATCACTTGAAGCCAAGACTGCCAGAGACTGTAGTACTTTGGTCATGTCATGAGAGCTGACTCACTCAAAAAAAGAAATCAATTACACTGGGAGTGATCAGTGGAAAAAGGAGATGGGGCCGTCCTAGTACTCGCTGGCTGAACACTATAAAGCAGGGGTCTCCAACCTTGGCAACTTTAAGACTTGTGGACTTCAAATGCCAGAATTCCTCAGCCAGCAAAGCTGGCTAAGGAATTCTGGGAGTTGAAGTGCACAAGTCTTAAAGCTGCCAAGGTTGGAGACCCCTGCTATAAAGGATGACACCAGGGTGACTATGATGGATCTAAAGGAGGCGGTGTGAGACAGAGGAGCATGGAGGGTGCTGATCCATAGACTGGACGAGGGTCAGACATGACTGAATGGCTGACAACAACAACAGTGAAAATGTTTTATATAAGGAGAGTATTCACAATCCAGCAGCAATTTATGCTGGGCTTTTTCAGTCTGGTTTCCTCAAACCTTGGGAATGTAACTTAGGATATGGTATCCCAACATAATCGCAGGGCACCATTTTAAAGAGTCCAGGTGGTGCAATGGTTAGAATGCAGTATTGCAGGCTAACTCTGCCCACAGCCTGGAGTTTGATCCTGACAGGGTTCAAAGTTAACTCAGCCTTCCATTCTACCGAGGTCGGTAAAATGAGGACCCAGATTGTTGGGGGCAATATGCTGACATTGTTAACTGCCCAGAGAGTTCATATAAGTCTAAGTGCTGTTGCAATTGCTATTAATAAAGGCAATCTATTTATTAATCACAGTTAATGCATTGTCAAATTCTCTCAGTAATTTATAGTAACAGTTTGTAGTAGAACATTCAACAGGCGTTCTTATTATGCTATGGATCTTATTGTTAGTCCATAGTGGATAAATATTCCAAGTAATGAGCATTGAATGATGATGAAAAGAAAAGAAGGCCAAGCTTGTCCTCCAGAGGAACCCCCATGCAGAACAATCAGTCCCTCTCTAGGCATTTGCCAGAAGAAGGACTCTTTGATTGGGCTAATATCAATCATGGGGGAGTAAAAGCCAACCAACGATATTGCTGGAGGATGAAGAAAAGCTTTTGATAGACACTATCTCTATTGCACCTTGGGAGGAGAATATGTTTTCTGCTCTCTGGATTGCATATAGTTGGGACTGACCAAGTCTTCTCAAGTCTTGCCTTGAGATTTTGAGTGGAATTATTCTCATAAATAAAGAGCTGCAGGCTACTTCAATCCCACCTGTCCCATCATCTTCTTGCCAAATCAGTTCAAACAATGTACTACACTGTTCCTCCAACCCTTCCCCTTTTCTACTTCCTCCTCTACATCTGTTTGTATGGCATTTTTCTTCTTCATGCTACAGAACAAGGAATGAATTTTGATGAGCTAATGCTTGGTTTGAATCTACTGAGACAACATATTGGCTAATTGTTCTCATGGGCAAAATAGGTTGACTGCTGTTTTCCAGGGTGCATGAAAAGTCTTAATTGCCCAATTGTGACTGCAAAAATCCACAGCAATTCAGATTCCTGAGGAGGTGGGGTGATAACTTTCATCCTACTCTCATCACCCATAAGGCAAGGCTGCAGAACTTTACAAGCTGAAATTGTTGCAGACAAAACCCTTAGGTAAAGGTTTGGTTGCAAAATCTAGCAAAGCACAATGGATAAAATTGTGGTGTTGTTATTGCAAAACAGCATCACACATTGCAGATTTGTCTAAGAGCTGGATTCTTTGTTGAAATACAAATCTGAAATCATGTAGATGAAATATACACACCTTTGTTCGTTCCTCCCTGAATCTCCTCCTCAGGCCAGATTCCCTCTTCGTTTGACTACACAGATGGAAATTTAAATTTATCTGAAAGGAAAAGGAAGAAAGCTATTTTTAGTCAGTTAAATTGCATAACTTTTAAAGTTTTATGTAACAAAAAATAGAGTTCAATGTATGTGTGTGTGGGAGAGGGAGAGGGAGAGGGAGAGGGAGAGGAGGGAGAGGGAGAGAGAGAGAGAGAGAGAGAGAGAGAGAGAGAGAGAGAGAGAGAGAGATTGCTTTTGAAGTGGAAGCAACAGAAATAAAAATGGGAAATGAAGCTAGACATTCTTACATTACCAGTTTAAAGGAGCATTTTTTCCTCCACAACCCAGATCAAGTTGATTGTGGAAGTGACTCAATTCAGTCCCTATAATGGAGCAACACTTAACAATAAGATGTTCTTATTTGTTATTCATTAACTGAATATGATGTTTCCAGTTGAAGAAAATCTCTATAGCTCAGGGCTGAACTGTAGAGTCCTTGGTGCCCTCTGAACTTGATTGTTTGCTTGCAGACATTTCAATACTGGACTACATAGCATCATCAGTGCTAGTGAGTCTGGGATTTGCTCTCTGTTTATATATGGGAGTTGTTTGCCCTGCCAGTGATGGTTGGGGGTGGGGGTTGTGGCTTCCTCCTTTGTAGTTCCTTTATTGCAGTATTGTTTTCTGCTTGATTGTTATATGATGTCAATTGGTATAATATTCATCAATAAATGACAAAATAAATATGAGGAAGGAAGGAAGAGTATGAGTACTGACCAGCAGTATAGGCCCTATTATGAAAAATGAATACAAAATACCTTTAAAAATACATTAACCTGCTATTGACTTACAAACAGGTCAATATTCTGATCTATTTAACCTTAGACATCATAAATTTTGATATTTCCTATTGATATTTTGATACTGATATTAAAAAAAACTTGACAAAACTATGAGTTCATTGCAATATATATTCCTTTACAAAATAACGATGTGTTCCTTTTAAGTTTTATAAAAAAAACTTTAAAACAATGTTTTATTAAAGAAGGTTTTAGGGGGGGAATCTTAATTTTGATTATTCTTTATCAACCTGATGCTTCCTAGATATGTTGAGAAATGTGTCTTCTAGGATTCTTAGTCAATATGGACTAGATTTAGAGTTTACTGTCATTCTATAACATAAATGTGAAATAACGTATGGCTTTTTTCTTGTGTGTTTATAAAAGAACTAAACTGTTTGCTTAAAGAAGCTATTCACATTTTGTTGTATGGTTTTTAGAAGGAACCAAAACCATATTAGCAAAATTTTATGAAGTTAACTGATGGAGTTAGAGACCAGTCATTGCAGGAGGCTAAGATGTCTGACTGCCTTTGCAGTGTTTATTGCTTTTATATCGTTTTCCAAGCAGCAAAAGGTAACAAAGAGCAACAGCATTTTTATTGGTGAATTCTCCTCGCCAATCCTTAAGAACATCCTGTTGATACAACCTAGATGAGATCATGTACCAGCCAGGGATGGTGTCCTACATCATCCTGGCGATGTGAACTGGGTGAGATCATGTAGGTATGCGAGGCCTGCTTGAGGTAGGCAGTTAGCTGCACACAACCTCTACATGACCTCTATCTCTACAGTTAACTAGCCATACCTTTTCACAATTGTTGTAATGGGCAGAAGGAATAATTTTCAGGAAAAGGAAGAAAAGCTGCAACCAAAAAAAAAAAACCCCCCCACAATCAAATAAAGGAAATTTGAGTCTGGGGCAGATCTGTAACCCAAGTACAAGCCCTTCCCTGGATAAAGGGAGGGGGAAGCAAATTCAGACTTGCAAGATTCTGTTACTATAGCCTTATAATAGAAGTAGTATTAGCATGGATAACTTTGTTTTCCTAATCTGGTCTACCTTGAAAGACTGGCAGATGTTTACAGCTTCTCTTTTCTGATTCTGTCCCTTATTCATTTCAATGGTTATAATTTTGTCTGCTTCAGTTCACCATGAATGGACATGATCAATGTGATGTGCCGGTGCCTGGACATTGTTAAGGTCTGGATGGGTAGGAACAGGCTCAAACTAAACCCTGAGAAGACCGAGTGGCTGTGGATATTGCCCCCCAAGGGCTATGTCGATTGCCCCTCCTTGGTTCTCGGGGGAGAGAAATTAACTCCCTCGGAACGTGTCCACAATTTGGGTGTCCTCCTTGATCCACAGCTAAAATTGGATCAACACCTTACAGCTATGGCTAGGGGGACATTTGCACAGGTTCGCTTAGTGCACCAATTGCGGCCCTACTTGGAGAGGGAGGCTCTGCTCATGATCACTCATGCCCTCATCACCTCCCAGCTGGATTACTGTAACACACTCTACATGGGGCTACCCTTGAAGAGTATCCGGAGACTACAATTGGTGCAAAGTGCAGCTGCGCAAACCGTAGTGGGTGTACCAAGATATACCCACGTGACAACTCTTTTCCGCCAGCTGCATTGGCTGCCCATTAGTCTCCGGTTGCAATTTAAGGTGTTGGTTATGACCTTTAAAGCCCTACATGGCTCAGGACCAGGCTACTGGCGGGACCGCATCCTGCCACATACCCCCCTATGACCGGTTAGGTCCCACAGAGTTGGTCTCCTCCAGGTCCCGTCAACCAAGCAATGTCAGTTGGCGGGACCGTGGGGGAGAGCTTTCTCTGTGGGAGCTCCCTCTCTTTGGAACCAACTACCACCAGAGATCTGAACTATCCCCACCCTGCTGGCCTTCTGCAAAGCAGTGAAAACATGGCATTTCAAGCAGGTGGGCTAAAATAAGATCAATTATGCCCACGTATGAACGATGATAATGTCTTTTAAATTTTTTATAATTGTTTTTAATCAGTATTATTATGCTTCTTTTTATTGATTGTTCCTCTTACATGTTGTACGTTGCCCTGAGTCCCTCGGGAGTTGGGCGGCTTATAAGAAGGAATAAAATAAATAAAAATAAAATAAAATCAAGATCACAAATCAGGTGTGATGACATAAAAAATCTGATGTAGGACATCAAATTTAGCCATGCACTAGTGAAAGTAATGAAGTCCTTTTTAGAGAGAGAATGTAATGTCTTCCCACTGTGTAAAGGTAAGACTGATTATCATAATCCTGATCCATCTGGACTTTTAAGAATCAACTTATTTATAAGCAACAAAACCTTATAGTGATCCTTAAAATATTGCTCAAATAAATTCCTTACTATTTTAATAACTTTTTACAATAAACAATTTAAGGAGTGATAAACAGGTGGATAATGACATTAGCACATCTTTACCAAATTCACATATTTGAATTTGAGGAAAGTTCTCATAAAAGGCTGATTCCTTGATGTAAGAAAGGAAAGCCCTACATGGCCAAGTTATTTGTGGGACTGCCTATCCCCAATGATTTCTGCCCATTTCATTAGATCTAGCAAGTAGGCATACTCTGGGGCCACTACTCCACTTAGTGAAAAAGTATCATGTGGCAGTGGCCTGGAAGGGTGCTTTCTCTGTCGCGGCACCAGCTTTATGGAACATCTTCCATCCGGAGATATGGATGGACCCAACTCTTTTGGCCTTCAAGAAAGCAGTGAAGACCTGACTTTTCCACCAGATACTGGGGCCAGGATATTAATGGAGCTGGTGTGGTGCAGTTCATTTATGAATGCATGTTTTAGGTGGCGCAGTGGTTAGAGTGCAGTACTGCAGGCTACTTCAGCTAACTGCTAGCTGCAGTTCAGCTGTTCAAATCTCACCGGTTCAAGGTTGACTCAGCCTTCCATCCTTCCGAGGTGGGTAAAATGAGGACCCAGATTGTTGGGGGCAATATGCTGACTCTGTAAACCACTTAGAGAGGGCTGTAAAGTGCTGTAAAGCGGTATATAAGTCTAAGTGCTATTGCTATCAGGACCTCATTGCTGATTTTCATTTAAACAGATGTTCATTTAACTAGTTTTGTGTAATTATGATTTTACTCTTGTTTGCCACCCAGAGTCCCTTGTGTAGATCATCATCCATAGGAATGTGTTTAAATCAGCAAGTAAAATAATAGCAAATATACAACATGACCCTACTTTTACCCAATGACTAAAGTCGGAGAGAAATTTGAGCTGTGGTTTGATGATTTATGATTTTAGTTCCATGTAAGTCAATACTCGTCATACTAATAGGATGGGAAATACAAAAAAGGGTCTGTTTTTAAATAGATGATAGGAGATAGATAGATAGATAGATAGATAGATAGATAGATAGATAGATAGATAGATAGATAGATAGATAGATAGATAGATAGATAGATAGATCTCATTGCGGTTTTTGAGATGAGAACCTCATACCAACGTTTAGATTGAATCAGGTTTCTCTTATTGTTATATCTCAAACTGTACCAACAGTTATAAATAACCTATTTCTTTAGCAATGTTGCAATTCTCCATACATAGTTCTGCTGTTTAAGAACTCACCAGGATTTCAGGGAGATAAATATTGCAAGAATCCTACCACAGCAACATTTCTAGCTTGCCAATCTCCAAGATTCTTTCTTCCCTTTCCTGAAGTCAAATTCATGATTTTAAAACAAGGATGAGCTATTTTTATACGCTTGCTCCCTTTCCTTCCATCTAAGGTCTGCCTGAAAATGTAACATGTACTAGATACCTGTGAAGGAAAAAGTCACATGGAGAGAAGGGATTATTTCATGTTATGGAAATACAATTGGTCTTCTCTTTCTTCCTTTTTGGAATTATTTCCTTTGCTTGTCTACTTTGCTATCAAAAACTGCTCTATCAAAATTCAGCAACAAGCCTTAACTGCTGAAATGCAGTGGCAAACAATTACAGGATTATAGGGACCACATGAAATAATCAGATAATGTTGCTAGTAAACAACAAACAAGCAATTCGGTTTCAGAAAAAACTATCCTGCAATCTACAACTACTACACTGCAAAAACATATGGACCACAAAACTTGACCAGGGCAAAACAATAGACGCAATTTACATTGACTTCTGCAAAGCCTTCGACTCAGTGGTTCACGATAAACTACTTCTGAAACTGAAATCCTACGGCATCTCTGGACCACTACATGACTGGATAACTGCATTCCTGTCAAACAGACAACAAGTGGTCAAAATAGGGAGCGCCCAATCTAATCCCGTTCCTGTTAACAGCAGTGTACCCCAAGGCAGTGTACTAGGATCAACACTCTTTATACTCTATATAAATGACCTTTGCGATCACATTACAAGCGACTGCGTTCTCATTGCCACCGACAACACTGCTACCCTCCAAAAAGACCTTGACTTTGTGTCAGAATGGTCAAACATCTGGCAACTCCAAATCTCAACCAACAAATGCTCTGTCCTACACATTGGCAAAAAGAATCAGAAAGCCAAATACAAGCTGAATAGACAAGACCTTGCAGACAATCCTCACTCTGTCAAAGACCTTGGAATACTCATATCAAATGACCTAAGTGCCAAAGCCCACTGAAACAACATCACCAAAAAGGCTTCAAGAGTTGTTAACCTAATCTTACGTAGCTTCTTCTCCGGTAATATCACACTACTAACCAGAGCATACAAAACATTCGCCAGACCAATCCTTGAATGCAGCTCATCTGTCTGGAACCCACACCGCATATCGGACATACTGTAAATACATTAGAAAGTGTCCAGAGATACTTTATGAGAAGAGCCCTCCACTCCTCTACTCGCAACAGAATACCTTACACAACCAGACTTGAAATCCTGGGCTTAGAAAGCTTAGAACTACGTCGCCTTCAGCACGACCTAAACGTAACTCATAAAATTATCTGCTACAACGTCCTCCCGGTCAACGACTACTTCAGCTTCAACCACAACAATACATGAGCACACAACAGATACAAACTCAAAGTGAACCACTCCAAACTTGACTGTAAAAAATACGACTTTAGCAACAGAGTGGTTAATGCCTGGAACTCACTACCTGACTCTGTGGTTTCATCACCAAACCCCCAAAACTTTACCCTGTCCACTGTTGACCTCACCCAATTCCTAAGAGGTCAGTAAGGGGCGTGCATAAGTGCACCAGCGTGCCTACCGTCCCTGTCCTAATGTTCCCTCTTATCAGTACCCATCTTATGTATATAAACAATGTTATATCTATGTACAGTATATTACCAATACGTACTTGACAAAAACAACAAATAAAAAAATAAAAAAATAAATTTGTGTGTTGTACTGTACTTTAATCATAATTGCACTTGCAGCTTAAGAAAACAACCCAGTGCCTTAGTGAACGTTAAAGGCCCAACTTCTCATTTCACCCCAAGACAGAGAATAGAGTTTAACTATTATGACTGCAGGAAATGTCAGGTAAATGAGACACCCTGTCCCCTCTATTGCTTTTACCTCTCAGTGAGAAATGGAAAGTGTCTATTGAAAGTGGAAAATCTACTGCTTCATCTTCTCAGGTAGATTGTCTCCCAGCTTCGTGCAAGATTTCAACTCCATTCTTCCTGAGCTTGCTTTAAAAATCCTTCCTCCGTACATCTAGCAAATCAGGATCTTGGATCCAAAAAAAGTCACACAGTTCACTGAGCAAAGGAGGCAGGGTAAGGAATCCAGATGGGAGAAAATATCAAGTTTGAGCTGGTCAGACAGACTGGGTTAGAAGACAATAGTTTTAGGAATGGGATTCTGGGAAAGTACAGGTAGTCCTCAACTTACAACAGTTCACTTAGTGACTGTTCAAATTTACAATGGCACTGAAAAAAAGGGACCAATGATTGTTTTTCACACTTACAACCGTTGCAGCATCCCTATGGTTACATGATCAAAATGTGGACGCTTGGCAACCAGTTCATTTTTATGTTGGTAAATCTGCCATCTGACAGGCTCTTAGCCCTCCAGAAAATACCCTTCCTGTTCCCATGACATGCTCAACTGGAGTCTGCCATGGAAACACTAAAAAGGACTTAACTGACCCAGTTAAGGTCAGAGACTAGACTGAATTGCTATCATAGCTGGGGCCCTATTACTCCTAATAGTGTGAGCATTTCAGCCTAGCATGTCACATGGGAGGGAGAAAGAGGCACAAGGATTGACTCTCATGTCTACTATAAATAGCATTTGATGGATTTCTTCTGTAACCACTTTAACCACTTTTAACCACTGTTGTATCTTTGAATCATCTCCTCTAAAACTTCTTGTCTATTCTAGCCCAGAGGTAGCAGGATAACTGGGGATTTAAATTTGCCCCTCAATGGTCAGTTATCCTTGGACTTAAATGAATTCTATTCAGTCAGTTAACTTGTGGGAACTATTGACCTTAGACTCCAACCAATTCTTACCTCTACTGAAACTGAAACTGAAAGGTACCTTTAAACTGGCCTTTTCAGGTATTTCCTCTCTACAACTATTCCATTTTTCAACCATCTTCAAGCTGCCAGTTGAGGAGAAGGTAAAAATCAGAAGGAATGAATGAAAGGTGAGTTCCTGCCCCCTGATTTTGTCTGCTGTGGTGCAGATTCTAGTTTGGGGTTTTTTTTAATTCTCGGGGGGGGGGAGGAAATGGCTTGGAAAATGACCAACTTCCTGTCTCTTTTGCAGTTGCTAGGTCATTCATCCAGCCATCTCCAACAGTATGCTGCTAGTGCATCATTGGGATGACAGGGTTGTTCATGTCATAGGAACAGAATCACTAAGGAATAGGAAGATTAGACTGAAATATGCTGCTTGGCAGCTTTGGAAGCAGAATTCAAATAGCAATAATGATAATTTATTATTAAACTTATATACCACCTGAGTCTCAGTACCTTTGGACAGCTCACAGTTGTAAAAGCAACCATGCTGAATATGTTAACACCAATACTGCAGCCAAAACAACCAAAATTTGACTCCTATGTAAGACTACGTAGGGAAGCTGTGAAATTTTACGTGGGAACTTCTTGTTTCAAAGCTCAGGGTTCTAGAATTTCTCATGAATCCAGGTTTGAGTTGAAACTCTGCTACTTAAGTCTGCATAAATAAGTTCACTAATTTAATACCCCCCCAAAAAAACCATTAGCTCTCTCAGACAATTATATTTATATGGTGAAACATTCAGTCGTGCAATTAAGGATATGAATGATATACAGAGATGCATGAGTTTATTTTCTCTTCCTTTATCCTTTTACTTTTCAAATCACTTTTAGAGTACACTGGCATCCTTTTCAGCAGATCTGATTGGCAATTGGGACCAATGGAGAGAGATTCTTTCATACAATTGTATGTATGTCATCAGAGGATGAACATAATGGACAGAATCCCAAACTTTCAAAATAAATAATGTTTGTTAGATGTAGGCTCCCCCTTTCTCCACGAACCCAAGGTGGATTTACGTGGTGATGACCCTTCATTTTATCCCCCAAGAGCAACCATGTGAGATATATTAGAGACTTCAGATACCTTCAAGTATTCTATATAGTCAACATACATTTCGAACTATCAGTGGAAATGTCCTAACTCAATAGCAGTAAATCAGTTAAATCATCACGAAAATGATCTGTCTTTCCCTGCCACCCTCAAAGATATAGAAGTTCTTTCACCCCCTCCTCCATTCAAAAGGGAAATAAAATTGTTGAATATGTCCTTCATGCTAGGTAAATTTGTCTGGCAAAAAGAGGGGGGCGGGGAATCCTAAATCTTAAAACAGAGAACTGAGAAGGCTTCAAGCCATCTCTTCCCTTGAAAGACCTGCAAGAAAGGGTGAAGCCCAGGAGGCAGAGTGAAGCAAGAGTTTCCTACAAACTGGAAAGAATCCACCTAGAAACTCAGCAAAGCTGTAACGTTGCAAAGGAAACACCAGTTTTGTTCCAGTTTCAAATAAATTACAGTGGATCCAGGGGAAAAAAAAAACCTCAGCTCGCAAAACCAGCCAACACTGTTTTATCACACAGGCTCTGCAGTCACATTCTAGTTTTCTAGAAAATTACCGTATTTTTCAGAGTATCAGACGCACCTTTTTACCACCCAAAAGAGGGTGAAAACTTGGGTGCGTCTTATACACCGAATGTAGCCCCACCCACCCAGCCACCCCCACCCTTTGGCCTCTGTCTTCCAGCAATTTACCTGTTTGTAGCAAAGAGGGAAGAGCCTGTAAAGCTAAGCAAGTCACTAGCAGCTTCCCGACCTACAGCTGATTTGCCACCTGCTAAAATGAAAGTGAAACTAGCTGCAGAGGCAAATAGCTGGGAGAGACATGCAGATTTTTATTTTCTGCTGAACTGGATGGAAGGGGGTAAGTGAATAACTATAAATGTCTGTAGAATGTTCAAATTATTAGACTTATTTTTAAGACTGCTTTATTATTGTTCTAGAGTCTTATATGCCGCCCTGAGTCCCTCGGGAGTAGGGCGGCATAGAAGAACCAAATAATAAATAATAGAGGCAGGGGTCTCCAACCTTGGCAACTTTAAGACTTGTGGACTTCAACTCCCAGAATTCCACAGCCAGCTTTGTTAGCTTTGCTGGCTGTGGAATTCTGGGAGTTGAAGTCCACAAGTCTTAAAGTTGCCAAGGTTGGAGATCCCTGTAAATCTAGACAATTTAACAAAATAAAGAAGCTTTTTAAAATAAATGCTTGCTCTGAAGAGGCCCAGTGCTATTGTATCTTCTTTTAAATAATAGAGAATAATGTATACTTCCAGAAATTTTAATTAATTTTAACAGCTTTGTACAAGTATAGTCTGAAATGTAACAGTGTCCTGTTTAGTATTAGAGTTTAGTTACCTTGGAGTAGATCTATTTAAATAATTGGGAGGAGTTAGTGTGACTACATTTAAGAAAACTTTCTGGCATAATGTACATTTCTCCAATTCTTTGCTATTTCTATGGGTCACGCACACATGCACAGAAATACACAGCAAACAGTGTATATCATCTGTGCTGTTTGCTGTTTGGCAAATTGCTTGGAGGCAGAGGCCTTTTTTCCTTGTTTTCCTCCCCCAAAACTAAGGTGCGTCTTATACTCCGGTGCATCTTATACTCCAAAAAATGCGGTACTTCTAGTTTTCCATATGGAAGTCTCCTAATAAGAGTCACAAATTATACCTAAATCAGAATGGAGGACCATTAAGTTCAGAGTTTACCATTACCTAAGTGGATCATTGCCCAGTGTTGAGTATTTCCAAATCCCATTATTTTCCATGGGAGAGAATTTAGCATAAAACCAATGAACCTTAAAAGTGATTTTTATTAACAGGGCTGTATCTCAATATTTTTATTGCTTCGGCTATGCCTCCGCTGGTAGATAAGGACCAAACAGATCTCAAAGCTGTACTGAAGCTGGGCCTTTTCTCTTGGACCAGACTTAGGTTTTATGTTGTAACGGGCTCGGATATTATTCTCCTAAAACCAGGAGAGGTGTTATAAGCACACAATGAGCAACGGGTTACAGAGTCACTCTGGAGAGCCCCATGGAAAAGGATTAAATTCTTTAATCTCTGTGCTGCTTTCTTTCATTCAAGCCAAATCATGAAACCCAAATCTAATCTGTCTATGAACTTGGGGGAACATCTGTAGCTGAAACTACAAGGCAACACAACCTGTTTTTCTTTTCTTTATTTTTCACTCTTCCTGTTTTGTCAGAATCCTTTAGAGATTTAAAGAGAGAAAGAAAAGAATATTCTCTCCAAGAAAGAATGAAAATTACAGACTCAACTGTTTTCCCTTCGGTGAAAAAAAAATGGGAGTGAGGAGATAAAGGAGAAGGGAAGGCAAAGAGAAATACAAAGGCACAAAATATTAGTAATTATTAGAATTAGTATTTGAATATATATATATATTTGCAAAAAGTTTTTTATTTTTTCTCCACATTCCACATATATACATCAATACATATACCATAACATCTTATCAAGTATACATTTATATATTATTATCCAATAATACCAAGGTATTAATCTTATATGCTTCATCATCAGATAGCTTGTCTGTTTCCCCCTAGTCATATCATGTCACTCCCATCTCTTACCTCCCTCCCTTTTCTCCACCTACCTTGTGTATATAATTGTTGGCTTCTGGGACTAGGCTGTACACCATTGATCCAGCAGGCAGGAACAGGTTATAATTTTCACAGACCTGCTTGAAAAAGGTCAAAACCCCAATGGAAGGCAGTGAGAAGATTGAAGATAATTTCCTCTAGTCAATTCAATGAAGCCAGGTTTCAACTCCAATGTTTTAACATTTTATTTACTTAATATAATTCTGTGATGTTTCCCATACATCTACAATTTATAGAAAAATTATTAAAATGCAATAGTCAAAACTACATACGAAGGCATTGCAAAAATAACTGCGGGGGAAGGAGAGAGGAAAATAAATGGAATCATTCAATCCAACATTCAGACAGGAAAAGCATTCAATGGTAGATCTTTAACAGGCAACTTATTCTGGTTTATCCAGAAATGCCCTTTTTTGGGTGTTTCAGATGATTTATAATAAAGTCCAAGAAAATAGGATTGTATATATAGTCCTTGAGGTACAACCACAATTGGGACTGGAAATTCCATCGCTAAGCAATGCAGTCATTAAATGAGTTGTGCCCAATTTTACACCCTTGTTTTTGCTGCAGTCAATAAGCAAATTCAGCTTCCCCCCACTGACTTTGCACGTTGGTAGCTCCCTGTGAAGGTTACAAATGGTGATCACATGACCCTGGTACGTTGCAACCATCACAAATACATGCTGGTTGCCAAGCACCCAAATTTTGATCATCTGACCACACAGTTGCTGCAACGATTATCAGTGAAAGGACCAGTCGTAAGTCTCTTTTTTTCAGCATTGTTGTAACTTCAGACAGTTGTTAAACAAATGGTTGTACATCGTGGAGTCCCTGTACGGAACTACAAAAGGGATGTGCAAGTTTAGCTATCCATCACTACTAGCTCCTCCTTTTCTTGTGCAAGGGTGTTTACATTGTTTGGCAAAACAGTGAGTTTGACCACCTTGACAATGAGTTTTGAAAAAAGCACTAAAGTCCATATTCCCCAGCTTTGCCTGCTCCAGCTCCCTGAATATGGTAATTGTCATAGATTAATTGCTTAGATTAATTAATTGAATAGTGTCTCATGAATTTTGGAGTTGGACATTCCCATGTTCAGGTGTTACCACTGAGAAAGCCTGCCCACAGTAATTACAAGATGACACTGATATTTGCAGCAACTAAGCATAACTGTTCTGATGAGCTAAGCAGTCTATCACAGGGGTATCAATCTCAAGGGGTGCTGAGATCTGGCCCATGGGGCCACCCTGGAAACAGCGAAGGATCGGCCCATGGTGCCTCTGCCAGCGAAAATGGAGATCGGCCCTCCCAAGCTCCGTTTTCGCTGGCAGAGGTTTGCAGGAGGCCGTCACAGCCAAAAATGGAGCTCACAAGGGCTGTGCGTGGCCTTCCCAAGCTCTGTTTTCATTGGCGGAGCGTTGCAAGAAGCTGTCGCAGCCAAAAATGGAGCTCGCAAAGGCCGCATGTGCAAGCTCCATTTTCACTGGCAGAGGGTTGCAGGAGGCCGTTGCAGCTGAAAACGGAGTTTGGGAGTCTGTTTTCGCTGGCAGAGTGCTTGGGCCGCACTCGACACGAGTGATGTCGAGCTGGCCATGCCCCCCCTGCCCCCCCTGAGGTCAAACACAACCCTGATGTGGCCCTCAATGAAATTGAGTTTGACACCACTGGTCTATCACATCTGAAATGACAAAGACCATCAAGCATCCTGTTCATAAATTGCTTTATTGTACAACATTCTTGCTGCATTTGGTAAGAAAGGATGAAGACATATCAACCTAATGAGGATGGAGGAATAGAGAGAGATAGGGCGGATATAACAAAAATGCAACATGCTGAAGCCACCTAAAGCATTATATATACATATTGCTGAGATATCAATAACAAATAATGCTTTCTGGATATCCATCTTTTAATTTTTTTAATTTCTTTTAAGAGATGGGGGACCCTGTTTTAATATATTTCACAATATCATCAAAATCCTGCAAGACGTCACTGGAATAATGTTTGCCTCTCAAACCCTCTTTCATGGGGCCGAAGAGATGATAGTCCGAAGCCCCATGAAAGAGGGTTTGAGAGGCAAACATTATTCCAGTGAAGAGGAAGTGAAAACTGCAGTGAAGAAGTGGCTCAAAGAACAGTCAACAAAATTTTATGAGGCAGGGATACATGCTCTCATTCGAAGGTGGAACATTGCTATTGAGAGAAACGGTAACTATGTTGAGAAGTAAGGATGTGATCCACAGAGGACCAGCTTCATTTTGATGTATGCTACATGTTCCTGTGTTGGTAATTATACCTGTCCTAAAGAAAATGGCATTAACTTTTGACTCACCCTCGTATGTAACTATTGATTTATTCTCTAAGCATAGGATGGGGAAAACGAAACTAAAAGTTCATTAGAAGTCTGTTTTTTTTTATTATGCTTTTTTCTGTAGTGATTTAACGACAATTGTAGTGATCGTTTCATTTTCTAGAACAATCTCTTTCCCCAAGTAGAAAGTTATTTCATGTAAATCATTTACCAATGACAATAAAGCAGGGAGGGAAGGAAACCAGTAGTAACCTAGAGCAGTGTTTCCCAACCTTGGCAACTTGAAGATATCTGGACTTCAACTCCCAGAATTCCCCAGCCAGCATTCGCTGGCTGGGGAATTCTGGGAGTTGAAGTCCAGATATCTTCAAGTTGCCAAGGTTGGGAAACACTGACCTAGAGACGTATATTCTCCATTCAATTCCCATTATTATTATTATTATTAAAAAAAGATTTTGCAACCACAAACATTCCCTATCCCCTCCCCCCCCCATTTTTTTGGCTCTGGTATTTCTAAAGATGGTTTAGAGCTAATACGAGACAGAATACTTCATTATTAATTTGCATGTCAGTTGGCAGCTACAGTTGCTCCCTTCAGATTAGCAACATCCCACTGCACACCAAAAGGCAAAAAGGACACACAGTGAATTGCAGCTCTCTGCCCTTCTATTCCAGCCTTTGCATTCCCAGCCCAGGTCTATTGATAAACAATTGGGAACAAACCAACATGCAGGGCGTAAGATCAATCTTGCTGTTTATTTCGCCAAGTGGAAGAGAACACAGCTGAGAAGAAAAAGCCTAAACACAAGCATAGGAAAAGGAGAGCAGGTGAAGGTTTTTTTTTTTTTGTTTTTTTAATGTGCCTGATGGGCAGTTGCAGACAATAAATCTATGTAGAAAAGAAGCAGCTGAGCTAAAATCAAGGATGATGATTTCTATTCTCTACCGTATCCTTAGGGTATAAAAGCACTTCTCTTGGTCACCACTGGAGGCCCATATGAAGCGTGGTATCAAGATATTGTGTTCCCAACCGTGAGGGCGGGTGGGGTGGGGACAAAAAAAAAAATTCCCAGCATTTGGAAAGGGGTTTCGAACCTTTGATACTGCTGGTTAGTCTTCCCTTTTCTTCTGGAGCGATAATGCAATTCAATCCCTCTTTTTAACAAGCCACGGAATGGAAGCTGTTGCCTGAGGCTTCCGCTCAGCGTAACTCCATGTTCTACTCAGATAAATATTGCCAATTGTGAGTGTGTTGCTCTTTTCAAAAGGGAATATTAAACATGAACGTCACATTTGTAATCGGGTTATTCCAATGACAAGGGATAAACCCAAGCATGTAAAACATTGCCTGTTTGCAGTTAGACGAAGTTTACAAACGCAGTTAAACAGGAGAGGGGGAAATATAAACGGGCTTTGCCAACACTAACTAAAATTAAAGAGGTCTGAAGGAGGAAATCATCCATGACAAATAAAGCATCTAACAGCCCAACAAGGTCAGCACAACATGAGACAAAAAAGGAAATGGAGGATACATGGTAAGTTTGCCTTCCAGGAATTCGTTTAATTGGCCTATAATCCTATGCACAGGGGATAGGCAAGCTCCATGTCATGTGAGCCACATAATAGCAATAGCACTTAGCACTTAGACTTATATACCGCTTCATAGTGCTTTACAGCCCTCTCTAAGCGGTTTACAGAGTTCAGCATATTGCCCCCAACAATCTGGGTCCTCATTTTACTGACCTCAGAAGGATGGAAGGCTGAGTCAACCTTGAGCCTGGTGAGATTTGAGAGCCATAGTTTGGCCACCCCTGCTCTAGATCAAACTTAGCTGTCATGAGATTTCATGAGAGTGTTGATTGTTTGATTTCTATAATTGATTTCTAATACAAAATAGCTGATTTTTAATACAAAATAAATATTTATGGTTGCCAAGTAAAACTATTGCCATGGATGTCAATATAGCCAAGTAACAGGGCCCTCAACACTCTAGAACTTCCTGAAGAACCGCACCCATCATATACATGCATATCAACTCAAGGATCTTGGGGGGAGGGAGGGAGATAATATATTTTTATTTTTAAAAAAATCTCTTTAAAAGAAGAAGAGACAGAACTTTTCTGTTTATAAGTTACTAACTAGTTAAAAATCAGGAAACAGAATAGAAATAAATAGGTAATGTTCTCAATGGATGGAAATAAGAAGTAGTCTCTCAAAGGACTAGTGCTGTTTAACTTATTCATACATGTTCTTGACTTAATGATAAGCAGTGAGCTGGCCAAATTTAAAGATGATATTAAATTTCAAGTATGATGAAAACTGAAAGTGATTGCAAAAGATCTCTTTGAATTGGGTAAGTAGTCAAAAGGATTTCAGTTTCAAAGCAATCCACATTTGGATCATCATCTTCATATACACTGATGTGATCTTTGCTGTCAAAAAAACATGTTAAACATGTTTTTTTAGTTGTGCCATTATACATAAAGGGCTGTAGCATGTTGTACACGGAACTTCATGCTTTAGACTGAAAGGCCATATTCTCCTAGGACAGTGAGACTGCTCAGCAGTAGTCTGAACATTCCACATTTTGCAAACTGAATCCAAGGAAACTTTCTGCTTTTGAAGGGGTGTGTGTGTGTGTGTGTGTGTGTGTGTGTGTGTGTGTGTGTGTGTGTGTTTGTGTGTGAGAGAGAGAGAGGGGGGAGGGAGGGAGGGAGAGGGATCCCAACATCTAACCTTAGGAAATGTGTCAAAGTTATCCCACAGACATTGTATTTATACCCTGAAACTTTTATTCCTTATGTAATGTAAAGAAATACCATCTCAATGCTAGTGCTTCTCCACTGAGGCTAAACCTGTGGCATATGCTACGTAACAATGTAAATTTTCCACCAGCTGCTCCCTTAATATAATACCTTAACTAGCGATTCCCAGCATATTCAATGGACCGGATGTAGACTAAAAAGGATTATTATAAAGAAGCATTCAGAGAACCAGTGATAATTCTCCCATTTAATTTAATAAGTATAAGCCTTATCCAAAGCAGGTGCTTTTTTCCTTGTTATTAAATATTTATTTTCCCCTGTATTTTCTAGACATGCACACAAGTCCTTCGGGAGTTGGGCGGCATATAAGAAATACCAATAAATAAATAAATAAATAAATAAATAAATTCACCACATAGTACACATAACACACACACACACACACACACACACACACACACACACACACACACACACACACACACTACAAGTTCCTTGGTATTCCACAATCACATGGGAACCACAATGAGGAAGCAAGGAAGACTTTGACACCCACCAGACCTGCCCACCCTTTTTTCAGATGCTGTATAGTCTCTGGGTATTAGAGTTGGGATGGAAACCTCTATACATTGTGAGGAGCTTCCAGGTCTTCATAGCAGTCCTCATGTCCTGGTTTGGCCAGTTCACTATATTGGCAAGATAGCTGATGATAGGCAGAGCATACATCTTGATGGCCTGGATCTTGTTCTTCCCATTAATAGATTAACAGAGTTGGAAGGAACCTTGTAGATCATCTAGTCCAACCCCTCACCCTAAACCATTTCTGACAGATGGCCGTCCAGTCTCTTCTTGAAAGCTTCCAGTGATGAAGCTCCCACAGCTTCCGAAGGCAAGCTGTTCCATTGGTTGATTGTTCTCACTGTCAGAAAATTTCTCCTTATTTGACTCTGTTCAGTTTCCATCCATTATTCCTTGTCTGGCCTTCAGGTACTTTGGAAAATAGCTTGACCCCCTCCTCTCTGTGGCAGCCCCTCAAATATTGGAACACATATATCATGTCTCCCCTGGTCCTTCTCTTCACTAGACTAGCCATGCCGAGTACTTGCAACCGTTCATCGTACATTTTAGCCTCCAGTCCCTTAATCATCTTGGTCGCTCTTCTCTGCACTTGTTCTCAAGTCTCAACATCTTTTTTTATAGTGTGGTGACCAAAACTGGATGCAGTGTTCTAAGTGTGGTCTTACTAAGGCTTTATAGAGTGGTATTAGTACCTTACTTGATCTTGATTGTATCCCTCTGTTAATGCAATTTAGTATTGCATTGGCTTTTTTGGCTGCCGCCACACACTGTTAGCTCATATTTAATTGGTTGTCTACTAAGACTCCAAGAGCCCTGTCACAATTATTGCTACTAAGCCTGGTTTCATCCAGTCTATATGTGTACTTTTGGTTTTTCTTGCCTAAGTGTAAGACTTTACTTTTCTCAATACTGAATTTCATTTTGTTAGATCGGGTCCAGTGTTTAAGTCTGTTAAGATTCATCTGGATCTTGAGCCTATCTTCTAGGGTGTTAGCAATTCCTGCCATCTTAGTATCATCTGCAAATTTGACCTGTCTTATCCTTTTGTGGTACTTGGATGTTGCTATCAGCCAGAATTTATACACTATCTGGAAAAAGGGCAGGCGGGTTTTGGTGGATGTCAAAGCTATTGTCCTGGATGAAACTCAGAGCATCCAGGAGTACAGTGGCACCCAAGGTGAGCTGTTGAGCGAATGTCTGAGGAAACAGCAGACATGGAAGGAAGATCAAGCAGAGGAAGCACCATGGCAAGACAAGACTCCGCCTGGGATTACCATCAAAAGGTAGCTGACAAGGCAGACATTAGGAAATCCTACCATTAGCTGGAAAAGACTGGACTAAAAGACAGCACTGAGCAGCACTGAGATAGTGATCATAGCAGCACTAAGCACCAGATCCATAGAAGCAGGGATCTACTACACTAGAAAGGACCCAAGGTGCAGACTGTGCAGAGTCTTCAGAGACAGTCCAACACACAGTTGCAGTGGCAGCTTCCCATAGTGAATGGGAACCTGGAACATTTTGAGTTTTATCTTTATAGAAGAGTCAAAATATTCTCAGTATTTGGACTTTTGATAGATGAGTTGTAAACCATTTCTATTGGTTTGACCCATCAGAAGCATCTATATTTCCCTTAAAGAGACAAAATAAAAATCTGTATTTCCTATCAATTTTATAAATGTTTTATAGGTGAAACAGGATGATTCGAGATGTTCTGCAATCTCCTTTTTTCTTAGAAAAAAATAGACAGCTGTTGCATGTTTTAGTTATAGTATGTCCTCAGTCATTGTGCAAGGTTCTTAAGAAACCAGATTTTTCTATTATGATTCTGCATTGTTTGTTCTAAGAATATAATGCTTTATGCAAACAAACACTGCAATAATGATCACTACACCAATAGTAATAGTCTACTGATGGTTCTGTTTCCTAAATATTTGTAAACTCAAGAACATTTCCCATGCAAAAATTTCATGACAGTTGTCATATTTGTGTACACTTTCCCCACATTCTTCACAAAATTAAATCTATATCAACTTTATGTATAAATGTTTGAATCCTCACCAGGCTGAATTGCAGTTGACCCAGAGGTGGGTTGCTCCCAGTTCGGA
This sequence comes from Diadophis punctatus similis, assembly GCA_023053685.1. Taxonomy (NCBI): domain Eukaryota; kingdom Metazoa; phylum Chordata; class Lepidosauria; order Squamata; family Dipsadidae; genus Diadophis; species Diadophis punctatus. Next base: position 157,678,397 of record JALIGW010000001.1, read on the forward strand.
CCAGTTCTATAGAACCGATAGTGGAAATTTCCCCCTGCTCGCCAAAACAGGAGCGATTGCCGGTTGGCCAAGCCCCCGAACTGGCTCTAATAGCGGTGCCGTAGACGTCGTCATCTTGTTTTTGGCTTCTGCGCATGCGCAAAAGCTTGGTTTTCAGCACTGCACATGTGCACGGTCGCACGCAATTGTGCACGCATCCATGCAGTGCGCAATGCGTGCGCACCCACGCAGCACAGGAGGAAGCGAACCGGCAGCGAGGTAAGTTAGAACCCACCCCTGAGTTGACCTCTAGTGTTTTCTAAATAGACTAGAATTCAGCTTGCCAGCTAATGTAGTAATGCCAAGTAGGAATTATGATCATTAAAGTCCAATACATATTGGGGGGGTGGGTATCAAATTGAAGAAAACTTGCTTAGTGTATCCTACAGTGCATCTCTGATATTAATGTTTATAAGATTCATGAATATCCATTGCTACAAAAACATCAGTAACAAGCGGAGAAAAAAGAAAAGATAATTGCACATATAATAGTCTGTTAAAACTACTCCACCAATCAGGTTTCTGCCTCTGGTCTTGTTCAAAGTGAAGCTTTGACTCCATCAGTTGTTTGCAGAATGCTACACATATACTTAATCTATCCAATCCACAAACACAACACTCCTCCAACAAGGTCACAGCTTCAGCCACTTGTATTAATAAATCCTGAAAAGTGTGCATGAAAATGCATATCTCTTCAAATAATTAATGTTTTGCTATTAACAGCTCTTATCCTAGACTAAGACTTTAAGAGTACTGTTTTAAGGGCCAGATCATAAACACCTTAGAAATATATTGTGACAGAAGATAGCAGCTAAAATAATCCTCAGTGCAGTGGTAAAAATAAAAATACACACTAGCAGCCAGAATAAAACAAGGTTATATTATTCAAAGTAATTCTACATCCATAGCAAATTGGGGTAGTGTAAAGGCCTTATAAATTGCAGAGTCTTATTTACTTCCAGCTACAATTACATTTATGAGTGATAAAAATCCCAAAGTGCAAACTTTAAAATCCCTCTTGCTAAATTTTTGGGAGATGCAAACTATAATATGAATTTTTCTAGTATGTATTCCTCCCCAGACAATATTTTACCACATTATTGGGGAGAGTGATACAAAGTAGGCCAGCTTTGTGCTCCAGTTTATTTTTATTTTCCTTTATTTGCAATAAAATATTTATATTATCTTAGGTTTTTTGTAGTCTAGTCATAAGTAGGGTCAAGCTATGCTGCTATCCTAGTTACTTGGAATATAACTGGATCCCATACCTTCATCTGCAGCTTAATTTTTTTTCACTGAAAATAATATTTGCATGTTAAAAGTAGGCTTAACCTACACATTAAATACAGCGTACATCTATAATGGCACAGTATCTGCATTACAGCATCAAATATATATACAAGCATAAGTACTCGTGCCTGGATCCAGGTTATGACATTGAAGCAGTCATTAGTTATTTATGGTTGGATAATACTTCATAGCAGCCACTAAAAGGGCAGCAACTTCACTAAGTATCACTATACATGATACTTAAGGTTCCTCTGTTCCAAGAAGTAGCAATCAATGAATAATTTGTGTAACTAATAACCCAGTCCCACAGATATTTGCCTAAAATAAGGGCTATCGTGTTTAATAGTGCTTGTTCTTGGATAAGAGCTGTATATAAAAGGACTTTCATCTACAAATTTTGAATCCTGTTTTAAGCATAAAAGGCAACAGTCATTCCAAAGTACCAAAAAGATCAAAGTATTTTAAAAAAATTGAATCTACTCATGAAGTCCTGAAATATAGATTAAATCTAAAAATTGGCACTTACTGATTTTAATGAGGAATCAAGATCAAGGATGAAAATAACAAACCAGCTATCATGAATCTATGTTTCCACACAAACGTCTCAAATCTGTACACTTAAACTTTTCCATATAATTGTTTGCCAGGTGAAAGAAACTAACTACATTGTCAGGTAAAAATGTTTGAGATAAACTTGAAGTAAAAACAGAGCAGCTGTCTTTGCAGTTGCATTCTAGAGTAGCCTCTCCTATTATGTTTGGCAAGGCTGATAGAAGTTCTATAGAAGAAAGACAATGCATTCAGCTGGATAGATGAGATCAAAGGATTCAACATGCAAAGAATATTTCTGGAAGAATGATGTGTGACTTCTAAAAAGTGGAACAAGACAGCAAGCATTTATTTGGGCAGTCACCTGGTACCAAACCTAATTCAGTGACATCATAGTACATCTAAAATATAAATATAGAAAATATAAATATAGAAAAAGATGCTAAGACTTTGGAAAGAGTGCAGAGAAGAGCAAGAAAGATTATTAGGGGACTGGAGGCTATGATCTAGAGCAGAGGCAGGTTCCTTTTACCTTTTCCTACTGGTGCACATTGCGATGTTTCATGCGCGCATGCTTACTACGCTCACGCGCACGTGCATGACCCAGCGCGCAATTTTAGTTCCGCACATGCGCAGAGGGACGATTTTACTTCTACGCATGCTCAGAGAGCCGAAAAATCGCCGAAAATTAGGAAAAAATATGGCGGCGCACACGGACCGGCACAGACAGCACTGGAGCCGTCACGCCTAAATTATGTCATCAGCAGGCTACTACCGGAGCACCTGCACTGGACCGCACCGGTAGGAACCTACCTCTGATCTATTCTAGAACATATGAAGAACGGTTGATAGAATTGAGTATATTTAGTTTAATGAAAAGAAGGACTAGGGCTGACATGATAGCAATGTTCCAATATCTAAGAGGCTGACACAAAGAAGAGAGGGTCAAGCTATTCACCAAAACACCTGAAAGTAGGACAAGAACAATAGATGGAAACTAATCAAAGACAGAACCACCCTAGAACTAAGGAGAAATTTCTTGACAGTGAGAACAGTTAATCGGTGGAACAATTTGCCTTCAGAAGTTGTAAGTGCTCCAACACTGAAGGTTTTTAAGAAAAGATTTATCTGAAATGGTGTAGGATCTCCTGAATGAAATGGTGTAGGATCTCCTGAATGAGCAAGGGGTTGGATTAGAAGACACCAAGGTCCCTTCCAACCATTCTATTAATTAAAATGATAAAAGCTTTTCTCCCAGATTTATATTGCTTTGGAATAGAGATGGGAAGCTGTCCGTGTGAATGCTTCCCAAAAGAAAAAAAAACAATCTTCTTTTCATAAAGAAAACTAATCTAGGAGAATGCTAGCAGTATTATTCAGGGAATAATGGGCATTACATAGCACAATATTATACAAGTAGGATGGTATTATGCCCATGTGGCAGATGAAGCCTACAATGGAGAACACTAAGACAGGCAATAAAAATGACAGTTATACCAGTAAATTCACAAAGAAACAGAGACCAAATATTCTTAGAATGCACATTTAGCCCCTTGTGACATCCCTTCTGATAAATGTGAAAGTATCTGTTTTGTATTATCTTCAATCACAGCCAAAAAAAATATCAATAAAAAGAATTTTTAAGGTGAGAAAAAAATCCGAGACATTTCCCTTTTTGAACTCATGTTATTTTCTCCCACGTCTGAATTCTTTTCAACTTCTAAGAAGTCTCTTCAGATATTGTGAAATGTTACCAAATTATTATTAATCTGACACTTTGCCATCTCTGTGAAATGGGATGGGATTTCCTTTTTATAACAAAAATAAATACATGTCCTAGGCCTACAGCTTAAAAAAAACCCTGTAACTTTTTTAAGATGTAGAGAGAGAAATAAGTCTTGTTTTAATATAAAACCCACTCTACACTAGCTCTCTCCTACAAGCACAATTACAGTGAATTTCACTTGTTCTCTCTCCCTCGGGCTTTTGCATACATCAAATGGAATTAAAGGAGTTCTTTTAGGTGCCTCCAAGAATCCCAGAATTCTTGCTAGAGATTAATAATAATAATAATAATAATAATAATAATAATAATAATAATAATAATAATAATAATAATAATAATAATAATAATAATAATAATAATAATAACAACAACAACAACAACAATAATAATAATAATAATAACAACAACAACAACAACAACAACAGAGTTGGAAGGGACCTTGGAGGTCTTCTAGTCCAACCCCCTGCTTAGGCAGGAAACCCTACACTACTTCAGACAAATGGTTATCCAACACCTTCTTAAAAACTTCCAGTGTTGGAGCATTCACAACTTCTGGAGGCAGGCTGTTCCACGGATTAATTGTTCTAACTGTCAGTTCCATTAGTCCGATTCTTCTTAGAACTTAGACTTAGAATAACTTTATTGTCACTTTGAATGTACACTAACCGGCATACATTAAAATGAAATTTCATTGCATACAGCTCTCAAAGGGTCACTACCGCCAATATACACTACAATACTACGTAAACATGACTAGATGATTGTTAGGAGAGAGAGAGAGAGAGAGAGATGATAGATGGATGATAGATAGATAGATAGATAGATAGATAGATAGATAGATAGATAGATAGATAGATAGATAGATAGATAGATAGATAGATGATAGATAGATAGATGATAGATAGATAGATAGATAGATAGATAGATAGATAGATAGATAGATAGATAGATAGATAGATGATAGATAGATAGATAGATGATAGATAGATAGATAGATAGATAGATAGATAGATAGATAGATAGATAGATAGATAGATGATAGATAGATAGATAGATAGATAGATAGATAGATAGATAGATAGATAGATGAGAGAGAGAGATATGATAGATGATAGATAGATAGAGAGAGAGAGAGATGATAGATAGATAGATAGATAGATAGATAGATAGATAGATAGATAGATAGATAGATAGATGAGAGAGAGAGATATGATAGATGATAGATAGATAGAGAGAGAGAGAGATGATAGATAGATAGATAGATAGATAGATAGATAGATAGATAGATAGATAGATAGATAGATAGATAGATAGATAGATAGATAGATAGATACATACATACATACATACATACATACATACATACATACATACATACATAGATACATAGATACATAGATACATAGATACATAGAGATGATAGGTAGGTAGGTAGGTAGGTAGATAGATAGAAGAGAGAGGGGGGGAGAGAGAGAGAGAGAGAGAGAGAGAGAGAGAGAGAGAGAGAGAGAGAGAGAGAGAGAGAGAACAAAATTATGCATATACCCACAAATATGATATGACACAAAAAAACAACACAATCTAGTTCGGATGTATACATGTACACGGTGAGAGAAACGAATCTTGCGAGTTTACCAGACAGATGGCATAGGGAACAAAGCTGTTACAAATCTGGTAGTCTGGCTAGAAATACTTCAAAACTTCTCCCAGAGGGGAGCAACAGAAACAGACTGTAAAGTGGATGTGTGGGGTCTCTAACAATGCTTGGACTAATGGAACTCAATTCCATACAAACTTCACATTTCTGATAGTCCCCTCCATTCCAGTCATAATTTGCTCCCTGATATGGATACGCTGCTACTGCTTACAAAGTTTCTGCCATTAAGCAATCAGTCTAGTAAATGTAAATGTATTTTAATAGATGAGTATTAGGAAACTTCTATAGAAATACCTTTTTTTATCAACTGAAGAATGTGTGGTATTCTAGCAGCTGAAATAAAGAAAAATTACATATTATTGCAAGGAAAGTCATTTCAACCCCTGTTATTATCCCATCTAAGAGCCACTGAAGTGAGAAATATGTTCTTTTAATGTTTTGCCTTTTTGAAATGTATGGTTGCCAGTTCAGGTTGGTCTCCATCTCTTTTCTAAAGCTTTTTCAGGGATGCACAATATGTGAGCTCAGAACTGCATAATGACGTCTCCCTCCATTGTATGTAGCCCATAGAGTCCCTACCCCTCAGGGTTGTTACTAAACTATACTGTTTTATGTGTTGGAAGAGAAGCATTATACATGAAATGTAATCACCTCAAATCCTGTAAATTAAATTAGTTTAAAACTAAATTATTTAAATCAAATGCAATAATTATCCTAGCTTTGTCAACATCATTGTCTTGATACACCCATTTTTTAGATTGTAACCCTCAGCCAAAAGGATTTATGCACATTTTTTTTCAGATGATTATTTTGCCAATCTACACCTATGAGATTCAATAGTTTTAGTAACAAAACTGATAAGAAATAAACTTGAGCCACTGCATGCACATAATTCCCAATATAGCCTACAGCATGGGTCTCCAAACTCGGCCACTTTAAGACTTGTGGACTTCAACTCCCAGAATTCCCCAGCCAGCTTTGCTGGGAATTCTGGGAGTTGAAGTCCACAAGTCGTAAAGTGGTCGAGTTTGGAGACTCCTGACCTACAGTGATAGTTCTCAAAGAATCATGTGGAATCTCTTGGTGTCAAGAAAGTTTCATGCAGTGGTGGGTTCCTACCGGTGCAGTCCAGTGCGTAGTTCCGGTAGGGAGCGGCCGATTGCGCAATTTGTGCGTGACCACTCCGGTGCCGTCTTTGTCGGTCCGTTGCGCTCCTCGCCATCTTTTTCTAAGAATTTTTTGGCTTTTTTGCTTCTGCGAATGCGCAAAAGCAAAATCTCGCCAAAATCTCGCGAGGGGATGCGCGTGCGTGTGAGATTTTGGTGAGATTTTGCTTCCGCGTATGTGCGGAAGCAAAAACGTGCCGAAATCGCTCGCGCACGTCCCCTCGTCAGATTTCGGCGAGATTTTGCTTCCGTGCATGCACAGAAGCAAAAACGCGTGAGGGAGCGCGCACACGTAGTGAGCACACACACGCACAAAACGTGGAGATGCACGCGCAGTGTACCGGTATCGGTAAGTAAGCAACCCGCCCCTGGTTTCATGCAAATATTCCTTCTGACTTGAGATTTCTTTAATATTTAGTATGCATTTAATCTGAAGTTAAATGAAAATTTGGGAATAAATATAATCAAAAATATGTTTGTGTGTATACACACACATATAAATATAGATTTTATATATACCACGAACTTCCTGCTTTATTTCCCACCATAAAAATGAACTGTTTCTTAAATCCTACAATCAGACATCATGCCTACAATTTGAGATGAGAAACTGTCTGTACTTATACCCTGTTTTTGCTCAGCTCTTTGCTTCTTTTGTTCATTTCTCCACTAGCAGAAAAGGTGGGGTTGATAGTCAGCGAGTGTATTCTTCATTACATTCATAGGGAAGGAAGGATGAATGATCTGTACCTTTTATAGTGACTGATTCACAATCAAAGATATTAAAAAAATATGATATTTCTGGATTGGGGGGGGAAGACAATTTAGGAAAATGGCAGACAAGCAACCTAGCCTGTGCTCAGGAGTAGTAGCTGTGCAATTCCAATATGATGCAAAACCGGTAAAGATTATATGAAAAAGAAAGTAGCACCAAATTGAGGATAAAGAAGAATTGTGCCCTGAACCAGGGCACAATTACATATTTGGACAGCCTTGGAAAAGAAATGAATAAATGCATGAAAGACCAGGAGATCAATGGCTGATGGTCTTGATTATATATTATATTTAATTTCAGAACTAGCCTGTCTGGAAACATACACTGATGGAAACAGAAGTGGAAAGAATCTTTCATGTTTTGCTTCTGGGCTCCTCCTGGGTATCTAGTTAGCCACTGTAGGAATAGAATACAGGACTATTAGGACTTTTTAGACTAATAAAGCACAGGTCTTCCAGCTAATCCTATGATCCTTTGCCTTAAGTACCTGAAACTTAGTCCTCTTGAAAGCAGTGGCACTTATTTCTAGGATAGAGCAAAGCATATTTTTTTAGTGACAGACATAACAAATTACGAATGATATGAGATTACCAAGTATTCAGGTATGCCTTTGAAGATGAACCTATCTCCCCTCTTTTTCTTTCTGAGATATTGCACTGCAGGCAAAGGCATTGACTAGGGTTTCAGCACTAGTTTAAGCAGAGGCATAAATCCTTTATATATAGCATAGGGCAGTGATGGCTAACCTTTTTTTCCTCGGATGCCGAAAGCAAGCATGCACGCGCTATCGCACGCATGTGCATGCCCACACCCATAATTCAATGCCCCCCATGCACCCCATCCCCATGCACATGCATGCATGTCCCCTGCTCCCCAGTTTCCCAACTTCCGGTGGGCCCGGTAGGCCTGTTTTTCGCCCTCCCCAGGCTCCAGAGGCTTTCCTGGAGCCTAGGGAGGACAAAAATGGCCTTCCCCACCACCCCCCGGATGCCCTCCAGAGGCCGAAAACACCCTCCCAGAGCCTCCGTGTGAGCCAAAAATCAGCTGGCTGGCGTGCACATGCACACTGGAGCTGAGCTAGGGCAACAGCTCGCGTGCCGGCAAATATGGCTCCACGTGCCACCTGTGGCACATGTGCCATAGATTCGCCATCACGGGCATAGGGACTGTGCAAAAAGATACAACCAGGCAGCAATATTCACAAAATCTATGTATAATGAGGAAAAGATGAGAAGAGAGATCATCTTGGGCTTAGACATTCAAGAGTGTTAGGCCTGGTTAATATTGGGTGAAAGATCTTCATGCAATACAAGGAAGTAGAGTAGACTGGGCAGCAAAAAGACCACTGAAGAAGAAGGGAACAGCAAACCCCCATATGGAAGTTTTAACAAATTGTCTGTGTCGTCCCCGTCCCTGTCCCCCGTAATGTGACTAGTGAACTTATTTTCAGCTACTGTACATCATTTGATTTTCACTGATTGTATGCCTTTGTAATGTTTTATTGATATTTATTTTTTAGATCTTTGAATTGCTGTTCTGAAGAGAATGTGCTATATAAATGTTCCATTTACAAAATATGTTTTTAAAGAACCTAGAAAATTATCATGCCAATCCGGAAAACTAAATTGAAAAAAAAGTGCTTGATTACGATGTCCAAATTCAGTGATGAAGAGGGTTCCAATGTCTTAAGGTGATTAGTAGACAAAGGGTTTTCAGAAGGTCTGTTTAACTTATTTTTGAACACTGGGCCATATTTATTGTTGTAAGGAATATTCTTCTGGGTTCAGTTCCAAGTGGGAAAAAGACACTGGATTCATGGAAGTTGCTTGGAAAGAAGGTTTAATGGAGGACAGGAGCACATGGCATGAGCTCCTGAACATAAAAGGTGGATCACATGCTTCCAGATGTTGGGTGAAGAGAGGAAAAAAAGGCCAAGATGCTGAGAGTTCCTTGTTTTATACCCTCTCTTGGGCCCCGCCCCAGGGGCCTGCTGCTCCTGTGCAAGAAATGCACTCTGATTGGCTGTCAGACTCCCATGGGGCCATGCAGGGGCAACTCTGTAGGCTGTGTTTTTGAGTTCAAGTTTGGCTGAGCCTTGCTGGGTGATGGTGTAATGAAAGCGCTCTGGGCAATTCCTAATATGGCTGTCTGAAGGAGGTAGATCTTTGCTATGTAGAATAGATTGGTCCAGGCTATTAACAAAGGTGGGGAGGGATGAGTGATCTGGGCCATTCCTTGATGGCACATTGACAAAGGTGGGGGCTACCAAGAGTGAGTCTTTTTTCTCCCTAAAAGCATGTTTACGGGGATATTCTATATAATATTCTGCCTTTTTAATATTTCCTAGGATATTTCATTTTTCTAGGAGAGGGGTGGGTGCTAACTTCCTACAATATCAAGCCCCAATATATACAACTGTTAAAGAAATAAGGATCCCTGCATGACTGTTTGAGGTTTTGATGGCCTTCCATTTTATGTAATTTCAAGAAAAGTCAATAGGACTTTTGCAAGCTTCAAGATCATTATAATTTTTGAGGGGTATTCATTTATTGTCCTCATACATAAGAGATAATATTGTGCATTTTGGTTAGGCAGCATTACCCATTCCCTAGCCAGAGAATTTCCTAAGCAGATCTCTTTGTTTCTACTCTTACTGCAAAACTGCAAAAAAAAAAAAAAAGTCAAATTTGGCCCAGTGGAATTATTGCATCATTTAGTACATCTGGCCATGTGGTCACATGTCCTGCCATCACAAAAGAGACCTGCACACGCAGTGCAATTCCAGGTAAATGATGTATAGGAAACGGAGGGAGTTCATCGTAGCCCATCATTAACTTCATTTTGAGACAGTCCCAGAGGCTGTTCTTTAGCCACCAGCATTGTCAGCTGTCAATTGTGTCAAGCCAATAACATATTAGTTAGCAAGGGAGCAATGCAGAAATCAGCCATAGATCCAAATGCCTAAAAGATATAGGAGAATCTGGTAATTATGTCCTGCAGCTGCCAGGGTTCTCCTTGGAGAGCACACAGAATATTGGTTGTGCCAGTTGAAACAGGAAAGATGACACCCTCCCCCACCAATGCTGTTATAGTGGCTAACAATAGTCAGGCCTCCATGCTAACAGACTGTTGGGACTAGTTTGAAGATAGTGTGTCTAGTCTGTTAGAATGGAGGCCTTGCTATTCAATCAATTTTGATAGTTCCCATCTCAATCTTAAGTATTTGTCTACTGTAACTGGTCACCTAACCCCGTGCAATGGGTAAGTATGGCATAGAAAGCTGAGGAGTGCAAAACCAAGGGATTTCCAACAATTAAGCAAGCCTTAATGCCAACATTTAGCCTATGGGGAAACGTTACACAGTCTTCAAAGCACAGGAAGGGAACTTTGGGCCCTCCAGGTGTTCCTGAACTCCAGTGGTGGGTTCCTACTGGTGCAGTCGACTCTACCGCACAGGTAGCGGCCAGCAGATGACGCTATTTGCATGCAACAGCTTCAGTGCCATCTTCACCAGTCTATTGCGCGGCACCATCTCTTTTTTGGGAATTTTTGGGCTGATATTGCTTCCTGCACATGCGCGAAAGCAAAATCTTGTGAGGGGATGCGCGTGCACGCAAGATTCAGCAAAAAAGCACCAAAATCACATGCGCGCGCACGTCCCCTTGCGAGATTTTGCTTCCGTGCATGCGCAGGAAGCAAAATGGCGTGAGGGGGGCGCGCGCCAAAACATGGTGATGCGTGCGCAGTGCACCGGTAGTGTGAAGAACAAGCAACCCGCCCCTGCTGAACTCCCAACATCCCCTGCCATTTACTATCCTGGCTGTAGCTGCTAATTTCAGCAACATCTGGAGAACCACAGAAGCCCACAATGACCTTAAGGAAAATTCAAAGCCTAATTCTGTTTCATGAAATGGTGGCTAAAATTGCTTGTATGCTGCCCAGAATTGTGCTATGTGAGAAGGGGATCCACATATAAAGGAACAATTAATCAATCAATCAATCAATCAAAGCTATTTTAAAAAAAAGCAAAAGGGCTATTACACTTTGTAGCCCTCTATTCTGTAATACAAATACTATGTAAAATGCAGTACACAAACTCTGATTTCAGACTAAGGCATTGCAGGTTGCATAGATTTATTCACTATCTGCAAAGAACTTGTGATAACATGACAAACCAAGCTTTCACCTCTTTAGAAGTGTAAATAGCCAATTCCAAAACTTTGTATGCATTTTTGGGGAGGATGTAATTTATGTTGGGTGCATGGGTATCATTTGGTTTATATATGTGCATTGTATAACAGTGCAATGTGTGGAACATGTGCATACATATGTTGTATATGCAATATATGAAGAAAGCATAATATAGTTCTGTCCACTGTCAATTGTGGTTCTATTCACTTTTCATTCCCCACATCAACCTGTTTTACACAATGGGCTTTCTTTGTTTTTGTTTTGGACACAATGAAGTCAGGTGGATATGCATCTCTCACACTATGATTCTCCACTCATGTTCTACAGTATACCAGGGGTGTCAAACTCGATTTCATTGAGGGCTGCATCAGGTTTGATCTCGGGGGGCCAGGGTGGGTGTGGCCAGCTCAATGTCACTCGTGTCAGGGGCACCAGTGATGGCCTGAGGCTCTGAGCACTTTGCCATTGCCATTTGCCATTTATTTACTCATCACATTGATATAGCTGGCATATGTGACTGTGGGTTCATCCAATAAAATCAGACCATAAAACAAACATTAAAAATTATACCATAATAAAAACTATTATAAAAATAACAAAAACATTACTATTACATTAACTAGGCTATACTAGCAAATGTATTTATGCTTCTCTGTGCTAATATTATAATGTGTGAATCAGCAACAATCATGGTCTTCTTTGAGGAGTGCAATGAAATGAAATCAGAGGAGGGTTGAAAGAATCAGTGAAGGATATTACTGTATAATAAAACTCTGATTTTAAAAAAGTAATAGCACCTAGATATTCTTGTCCATTATTATTATTTTTTATTATTTTGTATTCCGTCTTTATTATTTTTACAAACAACACAAGGCGGCAAACATATCCAACACACTTTCTTCCTTATTTTCCCCACAACAACCGCACTGTGAGGTGAATTGGGCTAAGAGACTGGCCCAAAGTCACCCAGTTGGCTTTCATGACTAAGGCGGGACTGGAACTCACCATAGCCCACTTTCTAGTCTGGTGCCTTAACTACTAGACCAAACTGGCTAAAATGAAACCTAAACAGGTTTGGGTCTGATTTATACTTTGATAGGATTCCTCCAGGAAGATGAACTTCCAAGGAGGAGGAGGAGGAGGAGGAGGAGGAGGAGGAGGAGGAGGAGGAGGAGGAGGAGGAGGAGGAGGAGGAGGAGGAGGAGGAGGAAGAAGAAGAAGAAGAAGAAGAAGAAGAAGAAGAAGAAGAAGAAGAAGAAGAAGAAGAAGAAGAAGAAGAAGAAGAAGAAGAAGAAGAAGAAGAAGAAGAAGACAGTGATGAACTACCTCTATAATGTTGCAAAAGAAGGCACAAGGGTTTGTCTGCAAAATCATCAGGGGTGAGATGGTTGGTGAATATATATGTATCTGGACTATGGAAAATATTGGTCAGATTCAACCCCTGAAATCTCACATTAATAAACCAGGATGGTAGAATTAATCTTGTTAAGTCTTAACAAGGGTAAATGCCATTTTCTTACCAGAAGAGAGCAATAATAGATCTAATTGCAGTTTTCATTCTCTTTCTGAAAATTCAATATCAAAGGTATTAATAAACATCTGTTTATCTAACTGTTAAGCACTCCGATTCCTTGTTTCTGCCAGTTCAGATGTTCCATTTCTTTGCCTACTGGCTGGCCCACAACTTCCTTTCTGCCTAGATCTGGCCACATACTTGATTTACTCAGAAAGTTGCTTTCACCTTGAGAGTTCTAGGACGCTCCAAGTGAAAGGAAACAAGTGAGAGGCCTCTGCTCCTCATCGTTTCATTGAAATGGAAAAATGGACTGGGGATGTTCAACAGAAGGCTCACCTTTTTCTCTCCTCCTTTCCCAGTGATGTTTATTGATTTGTCTAGTTCATAGGGAGCATCCCTTAATGTTCTGCTTTCATGTTTCTGCTTTGGTGCATGGGTGCAGAAAAGAATATTGCAAATTGATCTGCCTTTTTGGCCTTTGTTGGGAATGAACTTCTATTACATTACTTTCTCCGGCCTGTCATCTCACAGTTGCTTTGCCACTATATAATCAGCATGGCTAAACACCAGAGCTGAACTGATTAATTTCCAGCATTCCTCACTGAACCCATTGATGGGCTTGCTGTTTGATGATCTATGCAATAGATGGCCACTTTTGATTGCTTGACCTTCGCCCTTAAACCTTCAGCTGTCTATTCAAGCACCTGTTTAAGTTAACAGCACACACATGAGCCACTGTTTTTTCTTAGAGAAACTATAACAATAGATTACCCTTCTATAAGTACAAAAGCCGCCAGCCTTCCATGATGCTAACCATTGGAAACTCATCTAGATTTCAGATTTCACTTGTGGGCATAGGAGGTAGTTTAATTTTGAAAAGCTCTTTTTAAATTCTGTACAAACCTCATCCCAATCTCATGTTGAAATACATATCCTGTTAGCCATTTTTGGAAGACTTTGTTCTGATCCTGATTTATAAAAATTACAGCAATGACATGCAATTATTTTTATTTATTTGTATTCTATCTTTATTGTTTTTTTTAAATAAATAACTCAAGGCAGCAAACATGCCTTATCCTCCTCCTATTTTCCCCACAAACAACAACCCTGTGAGGTGAGTTGGACTAAGAGAGCCCAAAGTCACCCAGCCAGCTTTCATGCCTAAGGTGGGACTAGAACTCACTGCCTCCTGGTTTCTAGCCTGGTGCCTTAATCAAACATTACCTCAAACATTTTAAAAGATCAAAACACATGATTGCTATGCTCTCTCAGGAAATTCACCCACATATTAATGATGGCAAAGTATATTTGGAGGACAAAAGTTTGAGAAGCAAATCCACTTTGCCACAGTGCATTTATCTGACAAATAGCTTTAAGTCATCTTGTTTCTCTCTTGAGCATTCATTGATGTAGCTTTTGCGCTTAAACATCTTAGATGCATCCCTAAACATTAATGCATGACTCCTGAGCTACATAGGGAATTAAGATGGCAAACATATTCTGAGAGCTATCATTTGCAACAGAGAGGAGATCTGCAAATACAACAGCTGAGCAGATCTTTGAGGTTATATTTTGCTTGTTTTGAACCTTTGATGAGGTTCTTTAATACAAAGAACCTCCTCAAAGCTCTTTTTGAGATGGAACACAACCCTCTGTTTTCTAAAAGTGAATTGGGAGAAGCTTGTGTACATTACGCTGCCTTTTTCAGACTTCACAAGTGCTGGTCTAGGCAGTGAAAAGACAAGAAAAATTTCATCAAGGTAAATCACAGACCTAGTAACTACTGCCTTAATCTCAGATTAAAAAGAACTATATATTGTACACTATTCCTGTTATTCATTAAATATAGCCTGTGTTTTCATTCCTCTTCATTCAATCAGGAGGCTGTGAGTTCGATCCTAAGTAGAGGCAGATATTTATCTCTCTGGGCACGATGAGAATATATCTGCTGAATATAACTCCTCATTGGCAACAGGAAAGGCATCTGGCCAGTAAACTCTCAGCTCTATTCAGTTGCCCAGACTCCACCCCGCAAGGGATTATGGGGTCATTAAAGATGATGTTTTCATTCCTCTTAGTAATTTATACTTAGGGATATATACAAAACATTTATTAAAAATAATAAAGCAAAGAGTCAATTTTAGTATTTCATTTCATATTGAATCCCTCAGCTCTACCTGGTCAATATCCAAAATGATCCAGATATGAGTAGATGGAGTCTCCACAGGGGTCCCTTGCTAACACACATCTCAAAACAATTTGACCACCCCCACAGCTGTTTTGGTCCCAAACTATAGATGGAGCCATTCACAGCAATGCCACTTGGCATTTATGACCATTACTCAGATTTGGTTGAAAGTAATAAAACCGATTTCTCTTCTTCCCTGTTTAGCCTGGAAAATATTGGACATTAAAACAAAGTTTAAGGTCCTAATGCTGGAAAAGATGGAAGGAAAGAGGAGGAGGAGGAGGAGGAGGAGGAGGAGGAGGAGGAGGAGGAGGAGGAGGAGGAGGAGGAGGAGGAGGAGGAGAAGGAGAAGGAGAAGGAGAAGGAGAAGGAGAAGGAGAAGGAGAAGGAGAAGGAGAAGGAGAAGGAGAAGGAGAAGGAGAAGAAGAAGAAGAAGAAGAAGAAGAAGAAGAAGAAGAAGAAGAAGAAGAAGAAGAAGAAGAAGAAGAAGAAGAAGAAGAAGAAGAAGAAGAAGAAGAAGACAAGCAGCAAAGTGGATGAACTCAGTTACAGGGGTGATGAGTGCACTGTTGGAACAACTGAAAGACCAAGTTAGGAATAGATTGTCATAGAAAAAATCTGTCTATGTGGTTGCAAATTGAAGATGACTTAATGACACATAATCAATCAAACAAAAGGAAGCTATACATAGAAAGAAATTTGCTATAATAAAATCTGACTATAAAGGCTATGTTATACTATAATGCTATATATACTATTAACAGATACATTGGGGGTTTTAGCCCTCTATCTCATGAAGTTGGCACCTTCATAAATCATTTTGTGACCTTCAAACTGTTCTTTGATGTCACAATTAACTATAGTTTTTAATATATATATTATTAAAATGTAAATGTCATTTTACAAAGCAAACAGTTTGGTCTCTGAGATACAATTCTGTGCTGCAAAATGCTTTGGCAAGCAGACAGACTATAAATTGTAATGGTGCTTAGTTCAACATTGTGCTGTGATCACCATCTGATCATATCAATGTACCTGTTTCTCATATTCCTTCAGAAAAACCTGCTACTTCCACTTTAAATCAGAGTCTTAACATTCTTATTTATCTCTGAAATCTTATTATAAAAGATCAAGATAAGACCTGACCCATGTTTTGGAGTTTAATGCTGCTGTCCTGAATACAGTTATTAGGAAATAACATCCATTGAACAAAATGGGAAAACAGTTCTGAGTAAAAATACATATGATTGCATTGTGATAATCTTAAATTTCATATACAAGAAAAGTGAAAATCAGGGAAACAATTTTCTCTTTACTAACTGGTGAACAATCCCATTTCTCCTAGCTGGAAATGTAAATAAATTTACTTCAATGTATACAGCTTGGTAGTAATTGTAGACTTGATGCAAATTATATTTTTACATCAGATTTATTCCATCTATAACATCAACTAACTTCATGTTTGTGTCATCACACCTTGCAGATTTTTTTACTTCGTGATTATCTAAAGCACAATTAATTCTCTTAATGCATCACCACTAAATTTTTATGAGGAAGACAATCTGAATGCTGACCTAATTTCTTCACAAGACTTTACATTATGTAGCAGAGAATCAGTGGTGTCCCAGATACCTGAAGCAAATATTTTAAAGATTAAAATCACTGATGAAATATGTACTTTTTCACAGACTCGTTTTAATACCTTGGTGATTTCCTTTCCTTTTCCTTTTTTTAAACTTGTAAACTATTCAGCTAAATGAATTCTCTGCAATGAATAATGTTTTTGTGGAAAGTAAATTCAAAACTACAGAAGGGAAATCAAGACTGAATAATAATAGGAGAACATAACTTTAATCTGACTTGAGCTAATAAAGTGAGACAACCAGTCTAGAAGAAAGTTTTCAAACAACCATACAGACTCCTGTTTCAAAGGAAAAGTGATCTCTCTTCATTAAACCAAATAAATACTTCTGTGCTAGACAGAAAATAATGAAGAATCCTTATTAAATTTTACTATAATACACTTTGAGCACCATGCATGTTTAACTTTAATAACAATAGGTAAGCCGCACTGAATTCTGTAAGGATAATCAAATATTTAAAACCACATAAAACCACATTTGCCTATAATGGGCTACTGAACATACAATATATAACAATGGATGTTACATGGGTATTTCTGCTTATGCCCGCCATTCATAACCTTATGTCCTGTCCTTCTTTTAATGATTTTATCCATAGCATCTTGAAATGTACTGTCATCTTAGTAGTTGCTTTAACAAATAGATATTTATGGAATATGGCCTTAAACATATCAGAGTACAGTATTAAATATAGTAGCCCCAAACCATACAAATGTATATGGTTTTTGTAGAAATATTGGTATAATATTTTTATTTGGTTTTAAAAATGAATTCCTTGGGGCGGTCTATAGATTCTGTCTAGACCAGGGGTGTCAAACTCACGTCGTCACAGCGGCATCATATGACGTATTAGGACTTTTTTCCCCTTCACTAAACTGGGCATGGGCATGGTCAGTGCATGACACATGTGGCCCATGGGACATGAGTTTGACAGCCCTGGTCTAGACATAATCATGCTTAGAGGAAGCTACTGAGTCAAGTTTGACTTCTTGTGACTGCATAGAATTTTTTTTACTATCTTCATCTGTCTTTGGTAATAACATAACTCCTCAAAGGACATTTCTCTAATTCTGTCCATATATTTGTCTCATGATCTTCTCTTTCTTCTACTTTCTTCAACCCTTGCCAAAGATAATCAATTTTTTTCCATTATCTGCTCAGATCAGTTGCGTACAGTAGGTATTAGCTGATAATCAACAATCAAGGGAGGTTTTGTTGGTGATCATTTCAGTCACTCAACCTTTACTTGGTCTAGGTTCAATTGACCAATTCTTCCTGAAGTATTCTCCAAATTATGTCTCCAAATCCACAATGCAAAGCAATCTTCTTTTTCTCAGTATTTAGGCTACACAAAATTCTACTATTACTATTCTATTCTTTCTATTCTATGCTTCTAATTTTCTTGTTAGGATCTTAAATAAAACATAGCTTATATGTGAAATTCATGTAATGGCTTGGTCATTTACACATTATTTTGCACAAATCTCTGTTTTGATATAGGTATACGTATACACCCACTCTAAGTCACATAGTTTTGTCCCATATTTGTTGAAATACAGCTGTTAGCACTTTAATTGCCTCTTTTCTAACAGCTTTAAACAATCCAGTGTATTTCATCTGTTCTTTCTTATTTGGCAGCTAGTCTATTCCTTACTGTAATTCATTTTCTATAGGAAAGTAGACCTGCTGAAATATAAGATATATTGGTCATGACTAAATTTTCACTGATTTCACTGATTTAACTCTAAGCTTAATATTACTACATATCCATAATTATAATTCATTGGAACAAGTTCCTATTGACCTTAATTTTGTTTCACTGACAAGATAAATGTCTGTATTACCTGTATTTTGCCTACCCAACTAAGTGCCAACCATCAGGTACACAAAGTAATGAAGCCATTTGAGAAAAGGCTCCAAAGAGCAACTAAGTCAATATCTATTTGTGGTGTTGTCGTTAGTGTCATCCATAAACTCAAGAACATGAGATAACACCAGCCTGCCCTCAGTCGGCAAGACTTCCTTCCTTGTGTCTTAGTTGCCACATAAAATTGTGTTGCCTGTTAATGGCACTGACTGCCAATGTCATTATGAAATTAAAGGTAGAAAATATTGTTTCAGGTGGAAACAATAGCAATCTAAGGACTGATCTATAGGTTGAAAAAAAATCAACCCATGTATGGGAATGTATCATACAATGGTATCCCATCTGAGGAAAAAAGCCCTATTCATAAAAAGCAAGCATGGAAAGATGAATAATATACTGAACCAGAAATTTTCTTCCTCACAACATCACTTTCAATACTTTGGTACACCTTAAAAAGGATATTTAGTTACAGTAAGCACTTTTCATACCCATATTTTGATGTGGACAGTGAAAACAGAATGCCTCATAATCCCCTTTCTAGAAAGGGAAGAATTTTCCAATACATTCCAAAACAGAAGTGCTTTGAACTTTATGTTCAGCTGAGAAATTATTCTTTTTACATTTTTTTTCTCCATAAACACATTGCTCACATATTTTAGAATGGATAGCTCCATCTTTCACAAAATGGCATTCTAGACTGACAACTGATTAGTTATACAAGTATGATTATATGCAAATTGTCAATTTCTATTGACTTAATTGTGATCTAATGTAACATGTATAATTAACACATGCATTTAAACTAAATGTATATTTAATTAACATGCATATTTATAAAATGAATATATTTAGTGTATAATTTTTATTTGATTTTTAGGGGGAGGATACATTTTGATTGCACAATAGTGAGGGGGCTGATATCAGACTTAAAAGCTGACAAAAGTATGAAAAGGCAACAATAACCATTTCCAACCAGACATTTGGTTATAATTTTCATTCCAGGCTTGCTGCGTTTCTGATATTCCAGTGGCAGATTTTTCTTAAGACTGTTACATGTTATAGGTTCACATACTAATTCTGTGCCTGGGTAGATATCTGATACATATTAGACTAAGGATCAGTTATTTCTGGATGCTTTCTTCATTTTTCAGAGCCATCTACTACTCATTAAGACTTCAGTCATAAGCTACTTATCTGGGATAAATCCCAAATAAAATGACATTTTTTTCACTAAAGTTCTGTAGGATTGTATTACTAGTGTGCAGATCTCATCACTGAGAATTCCTGCAATTACTAATGCAGAAAAAACATTTTCCAGATAACTAGCACTATGATTCAAATATTTCAGGTCATACTATTACTATGACTTGAATTAGTCACACGAAAAAATAGATTGAAAGAGTTGAGTCCATCTTTTCGGAGACTGATGAGTGAGTCTAGGAGTGAGATGCTAGAAACAGAGTTGAGTTTATTATTTGGCCTGCCCGCTGCCTTAAAGTTAGCTTGCTATTTCAAATGCTTATAAAATATCAGTGTATGACCAAGGAAAGTACAATTCTATAAGAAATGAGGGGGTGCGATCTGATCTTTTAACTGAGGTACTTCTGGACATAAAAATAACATATAATCCACTCCAAGAGAAATAAGCTATTGATACTATAGGCTCAGCCACTCAGTGTAATACTACTATTGCTTTTATTAGCACAATTAAGTTTATTAGGACAATGCCAGTTTATCAACAAGAATGGAATAGTGACTTTCACCTCAAGAACTTGCCTCCAAACAATACTCTTTCTCTAGAGTTTGGGGAAATTGCTAGAGGAGTGCCAAAAAACCTCAGAAGAATATATCATCTGTTGAAATGAAAATGCGTACAACTTCTACCCCATACAGAATGAACTTTAAAAGAGGAATTTCTTTCTCCTTTTTTTCAACCTGACAAGAAGTCCCTTAAGCATTCAGTAAGAAATTAAAGATTACACTGCTCTGTGATGGCCTCAAATGAAAACAGCAGAGGTTCTTAATCAGCATTTTAGACTAAAAGAGAGCAGGGACTAAAATGTGTTCCATTTAATATTCCAAGTAAAGGATATTTTCAACAAGAAAAGTGAAGCAGGATGCTGTCCTGGTTTATGTCAAACTTCCCTGTACAACAACTTGTGTCTTTTTCAGATTTCTGTCACAAAATACGTTCTCTAAAAGACAACTCAAGTAAAGAAACAAACAAAAGTCATCTTGGATTTTCTCCACTTTTTCCCAGGGAAGAAATTATTTGTGTGCCAAGCGTCCCTCAGATGACTCTCCACGTAACTGTTGATATGCATCCCCAAAGGATTCTGAAAGAAAAGCTGCAGAGGCTTCAAAAGAATGCAGAGAGGGACATCTGGAGATAGGCCGCTCTGCCAAGAAAAAGAGACTGTTGAGATGGCTGGAAATACTCAGCTTTGCCTTGTGGGCCATGACACCACTCTAGGCATCTGTTGAACCCACACTCGGTGCACAATGGTGCTTAAGATGATTTAATTAGCCAAATTAGCCTACTCAACTCTGCTGCCCTCCAGATGTGCTGGGACTGCAATCCCCAGAATTCCCCAGTCAGGATGCCCCAAGACATGCTTCTTTTCCAGCTTCAAGAAATTATTCCAAGTGAAAGAGGTTAGGCAGATGGAATAATATAGGTAGAGAAACTCAGTGCTTTGGTGGCGAATAACACCTTACATTACTTCTTATTTATGTGTTGTGGAACAAGTTGTGATGGACCTGAAAATGAATTAATAAAAAAAGACACATGGAGAGAAAAATCAGAGAGTCTCTATTTGGAAGAAAATTACTTCTATGGAAGGTTGAAATTGATTCTCTCCTTTTCTTTGGCCACCATCCACAACCTGTTTGATCTATAGCAGGCCCATTATCTTTAGAAAGACTGTTATAAATAAATCAGTGGCGAAGAACAAGTATCTCCTTACAGACATAGGCACTGAGTAAACTATATGGGCACACACACACACACATACACGCACATCTCCTTCTCCATTCTTATCACAAAATATCAAGTAGCAGGATTTTAAAAAAGAAATTGTAATTAGCATTCTTGTCCACATTTATTAGCTTGGTTTGAACTTTAGCTGACTTTTAGGGTTTTGGAGTTTTTTTTTAATGCAGGAATCTAATAATCCTGCATTAATTGGAACCTAATAATGTGCACTAATGATAGTGAAAAAAATTATTAGGTTTCAAAATATGGGAGTATGTATGCTACATTCCAGTTGGTTTGGTCTGGACTATATCTCTAGATAAATGAGTATGTCCTTGTTTTCTTGATGCCACAAATGATTTCTTTTAAAATTGGGGGGGAGGATATTCTTCAAATGGCACCATAGGTCTCTCATTTAAAAATGGATAAGAGCCAGAAATTTCAATCCCACCTTAATCCAAGAACTTGTTTGGAAACAGCAACTGATAAAAATAAATGTAAGGCAGAAATAAAGCTGAATGTAAATATAACAATTGCATGGAGCTAAGCATACCTTTATTGCTCTGAGTACACCATGGTTTGATTCTTTTTCCCCATAGAAAATTTGCCAGAACACAATTCAGATCAATATATTAAAATTGACATATTATAAGACTCTTATAGTAAAAAAAAATCACCAGGTTATTGTCTCAAGTTTTCTTTCAAGAGGCTATTGCTGCCTTAGCAAACTATCAATTTAAATGATGGGGGAGGGAGAAAACAACACATAATAAGTGACAGATTTTTCAAATCAGATAAAGATGGGAACCAGATTATCTGTCTGAGGTGATAGATTGCAGCAATAATAAATTCACTTTAAGACACTGGATCAATTTTTAATCAAGCCAAGAATTATTATTGCAGAGAGATAAAATGACCCATGAGAAGATGCCTTAATTTTCCACCAATCAAATTATAGCCTTTCTAAATAAGATGTAATGAGATCCATGGAATATCCAGGTTACATAGCCTACCTAATTACCCATGTACCCTGTCATGGAGTGATATAGTAGTGGTAAACTGACCTCGAGATTCACCAAGATGAAAAGGTAATTAGTTTTTTCCATAGGGCTATGGTGAAAACAACAGCAATGACACTTGTCATCTCATTCCACCAACTCACAATCTCCAAGGTGTGTGTTCCCAATTTGCACAAGATATGACCTACTCCGTAATTAACTACAATCATGAGGTAAAGCATATGTCCAGCACAATCACTAAGTAGAGAATGCAGGCTTGGCAAAGACAGCAAACCCATCTGGATTTCACATTGAAGTTTATTACCAGATCACCTTTCAATGGTTCAGGGGCCTAGTTGAAAGAACTTCATCATTAAACATGTCATCACACTATGTATAAACCACCCTTCCTGTTCAAAATATCAGTATATGTTGTGTTTCTTTTCACATTACAGGTCCATCTCATCTAAAAAATAGAGATTCGTGTGAATTCTGAGCTGCTATACCTACAAATAGGAGATCATTTGAGGTGCTGACTGACTGCCCAATAGGGAAATAATGAAGTTTATGAACTTAATTTATATTGATTCACCTGCAAATGTATGGATGGCTTGATGTCATTGGCTGTTTCCATTTTAAAATTATGGAGACTTGGAATACTTCTTACCGGTAGTTCTTGGATACCTAAAGATGAGAAATTTATTTATTTATTTATTTATTTATTTATTTATTTATTTATTTATTTATTTATTTATTTATTTATTTATTTATCAAACATGTATAGGATAGTAGTAGTTTGTATAAACATAAGTAAAAAGTAACGATAAAAGAGGACAATAGGACAGTAGGACAGGGATGGTAGGCATAGTGGTGCACTTATGCATGCCCCTTACAGACCTCTTAGAAACGGGGAGAGGTCGACTGTAGACAGTCTAAGGATAGTTCTCCCATTGTCTCACTATCTAACTTAGTTAAGGTGTCTACATATGAGTGAGTGTCTTTATGAGAGAGCGGGGGACACAGAGAGAGAAAGAATGTGTATGTGTTTCTTATAAATAGTCTAAAGGAAGACCAATTTTGAGAAAATAAAAATAGGTATTCTTTTTTTCTATAGTCACTATTACGGACACCTGGAAAGATCATATTGTTGATTTCCCTGTTGGCTTTTCACTTTGCTGTCCTATAGTTTTACGGAACATTTATATTTATTGAATAGCATCAGAAAGGATTGCATTATCCTAATACTCAAGAGTTTTTCTCTCTTAATAGAACTGGATTCCTGATCTGTCTTCTTTTGGTATCAAATCATTTTTGTCCCTGGGCCCTTATCCCTTTCCTATGTGGCTAGGAAAAAAAGGGTCAAGTCATGAATGCTGACAACATGCTTGAGAGTTTAGTGGCTCTGAGAAGTGGTCTTTGACTCTTAGAATTTTTATATTATCAAAAATGTAGAACCTAGTTTCTCAGGTACGATTTTTAGACATGTTTCACTATTTCCTAAGAATTGTGGATGTTCTGCGCAGAGGTTAACTAATTAAGTAACTATATATTTGAGCTGGGATTTTTAATAGCCCCCACTCCTCCCAAATAGTATATTTCCTTGGAAATTGGACAGATTTGTTCATCAGAACGATCCATAATGCCCACAACTCTCAACTCTCAACTTTCATTCATTTCAAAAATGGGGGAGGGGGAGTCATTGTTTTCCCATACTAATCAATAGAAAGCATAAATCTTAATTTACATTCTTGCTGAGAGATCAAATTGGGCAGCATTTGCTTCAGTCCAGATCAGATCAAATTATCCTCTGAAGGGCCAAATCTATATCTTAACTATATTGTGTGTTTGTTCCTCAGTTTTAATCTTTATGATGTTCATTTTAAGTTTTCAGATCACTGAATTGTGTAGAATTCAAGGCCGCGCAGATCTGCA
The DNA here is from genome assembly GCA_023053685.1 of Diadophis punctatus similis. Lineage (NCBI taxonomy): Eukaryota > Metazoa > Chordata > Lepidosauria > Squamata > Dipsadidae > Diadophis > Diadophis punctatus. The sequence goes on from JALIGW010000001.1 coordinate 157,702,968, forward strand.
GGGTTTAAAACAGGCTCACCAAGATCATCATGAAGCCTTTGACAGAATCCCGAACCAAAAACTCCAGAGACCATTTGTCCTGCCTGCGGTGCCCTTTCTTTTGGGCATCATCACCCCTTAACAACACAATGACAGAGATAATTGGCTCATGCAAAGGAAGTCACCGTAAAATTAATGAACTACAACAATTCATCCATCTGCTGCTCATTCTTTGTTAATTTATTAATAACAATTACACACACACACCCAAAATGGCAGGGATGATAATTCCATTTCTCTTTTAACCTTAACAATTGTATCCATAATGGGCTTCCAAAGTGATCTCAAATCCAAAGTGTTTTTCAATCACATTGATGGTTTATAACTTGTAATGTGTCAATAGCCAGATAACCATAAAGAATATTTCTGGTGGTTAAATTAATTTTTGAAGAGGACAGAGTGTTCAATTCTAAGCTTTGCTTCCTGTGACAGCTTTTTAAAAACTTTCTCATATCTTATCATTCCAGTGTAAAGATTTACTTTACAATCTTTTTATGCTGTTCGGTGCCATACCCCCGTGTGCCTTCATCTGTCTCTACCCACATCAATATTGTGAAAAAGGGGAGTCTATTTCTGTGGGGATACAAACAAATATATTTACTTCCCCAATAATCAATTGAAGGTGAAATTGTTTATTTCAGTTGGCATTGTATTGATTCCACTAAAGATAATGCTGGCAATTTAAGAGGGGGGGGGGGATTAGAAAATAAATGGTGCTCAAAGAATATAGTTCATAATACTGCAAAGTGTGCTCCTAATTAATGCATCTATATCACTCCATACTGAACTGACATTCTTTTTCATTCTCTCAGTTCCTTCAAAATATCCACAAAATCATCCCATAAAGATTTCAGTTTCTATTTCCAGAAAAACATTCCTGCGTTCATTCCTTCCTCTACTCCTTTCCCATTTTTTTAAAAAAAATTGCATTTATTTATTTATCAAAATTATTTGTTGTCCATCTCATGGGTTAGGTAACTCTGAGTGGCTTACATTAAGATAAGACAACATATAATAATCATTATAAATATAAAATGGACTACAATTACAAAAATAAAAACAAACCAAGAAACAGAGGTTTGGAGGGGAAAGGTAGGGTACCTTCTCTGTTAGTGGGCATGTCATAATACAATTATTAGTGCATAGAAATATGTATGTGTATAATAAATAAAAAATAGAATAAATGTCATATTAAATCTTTGCGCTGCCAGATTAGGCTGCAAAAATTCAAGTGGCCACTAGATGGGAACATGGAGTTAAAGAAAGTTACTGCCATCTAGTGGTCATCCAGAGTTTTGCAATTTAAGCCTGCTATCCCTGCAACCTTCTTCAGGTATATACTCTTCAAAATGTAACGCAGCATTTTCTAGTATTTCCAGCCAAATATGCATTGAAGCCCCTGCCTGCTGCCTGAGAAATTGTTTTGGAAATCCACAGATTTTAATGCATTATTTGAACACAGGTCCTGGGCATAGCTGGCAGAGTGGGAGTCCTGGTACTTAAACAGCAAGGTCCATCAGCTAAGGAGTATGTGAGGGAATTCCGCAAAATAGCCAGACAACTGCAAACATGGCCAGAAAGACTGTTGGTCCATCAATTTTGCATGGGCCTGGATTGAGAGCTATGGCAAGCATGTGTGTACAGGGGTTTACCACCCTGTCTGCATGACTGGTTCCGGGCGGTTGTAGACTTAGATGTTGGATTGAGGGAATTCCGGTCACGAGGGGATGTGGGCCTTGGACAGTTGAGAAGACCTGTGGATAGACTTGCACCGCCTAAGGTTGTAAGACTTCTGTAGCTGCCCCAGAAGCCATTGACCAGGCCAGGAGGCCATTGTTTCGATGCTTTAGATGTAGTCAGGTAGGCCACTGAGCAGCAGAGTGTCCAACTCCTGTATCCCAAATGCCGGGCCCAAAACCACCATCAACAGGGGGAAAGGCAAAAGAGCAGTCCCGACCAACGCCTGAACGGTCACAAGGGGCAGCCCAGACACCACCATTGGATGAACAGAAACAACCAAGGAGATTGGGATGTCGCCAGGGGTTGGATGGTTTCCAGTGGTGTCCTGTGATAGCAATGAAGAAAACCCTGAGACCCAATGGTGAGTGATCCCATTCGTCCCTTTGTGATCCCTGTGACCATTTGGAACCCACACACCCCACAGTGGGCCAGATATGATGCCCTAATCGATTCGGGGTACACTCAGTGCTTGATACGCCATGCTGTACTTGATGAGTTGGGGATCTGAGTGGTGAGGATGCATCAGCCCATCAAGTTTGAGCAGATGGATGGATGTATACTTGGGGGGGCTACCCATTGTACGGAGCTGGTGAAGTTAGAGATAGGGGAACACTGGAAAAAGTTCAGATTTATCGTGGTTGAGAAAATGATTGAGCCCATCATTTTGGGTTTAGCCTGGCTAGGCAAATGGGAACTCACCATATGGTGGGAAGGGGGTTTCAGGAAGTTAAGAATGGCACTTTGTCCTGAGCCTCCGGCATCAGAACAGGTGAAGGGAGGGACAGAAGATGGGGTTGAGACACATCAAGGGAATGTGTCCACAGACCTGGGTTATCCAAGTATTTACAGGGATATGGCAGTGGTGTTCAGTGAAGAGGAGTGTGAGGTTCTACCACCTCACCGTCTGACCGATTGCGCCATTGAGCTAATACCTGAGCCTAACTCAGGAGCTGAGGTGGCGCAGTGGTTAAATGCAGCTACTGCAGACTACTCCAGCTGACCGCTAGTTCAGCAGTTCAGCTGTTCAAATCTCACCAGGCTCAAGGTTGACTCAGCCTTCCATCCTTCTGAGGTCAGTAAAATGAGGACCCAGATTGTTGGGGGCAATATGCTGAACTCTGTAAACCGCTTAGAGAGGGCTGTAAAGCACTATGAAGCGGTATATAAGTCTAAGTGCTATTGCTATTGCTAACTGCCAAAACCCTGTATGTATTCGATGACGCCAAAAGAACTCGAGGAGTTGAGATGCTATATAGTCAAAAATCTAGCTCACGGATTCATCTGACCCATTAGGTCAAGGATGGCTGTGCCAGTTCTGTTTTGGGAGAAAAAGGATGGGGGTCTACGTCTATGTATAGATTTCCATGGCATGAATGGTGTGTGTGTGTGGAGCATCTCTACCCACTACCACTGATGAAAGATCTACTCACCACCTTAACAACAGGCCGTATTTTCATGAAACTTGACCTGCATGACACTTACTACTGGGTGCGCATCTGATCAGGGGATGAGTGGAAGACAACTTTCAATTGTCCCCTGGGGAGCTATCAGTTCCAAGTAATGCTGTTCGGATTGCAAGGAGCCCCGGCCGTGTTCATGCAATTAATTAACAAGGTCTTGCATGAGCACCTATATCGGGAGGGGGGGTACTTGTATACCTGAATGACATATTAATCTACACCAAAACTATGGAGGAACACACCCAGTTGGTACGGCAGGTATTGCAGAAGTTATTGGCCGCCAAACTGTTCATGAAACTCTAGAAATGTGAGTTCTACCGAACAAGTTTGGATTATTTGGGATATCGTATCTCTAGTGAAGGGGTAGACATGGATCCTCGCAAGGTCCAGGTGGGGAGGCAATTGCAAAGTTCCCTCGGCTTTGCCAACTCCTACCTACAGTTTATTCCATCTTTTGCTTGGGTGGCCTTGCCCCTGATGGACTTACTGTGTACCAAACCTGCAGTGATGAAAAAACGACCAGGGCAGTCGCTAAGGTGGATGACTGAGTCTCAGAGGGCATTTGAAGAGCTAAAAGCTCTATTTGCCCATGAGCCAGTTCTGAAAGACCCCGATCAGATGCCAGTGGATGCCAGTGACGTAGCTGTGGGAGCCATCCTGTTACAAGCTAATGGCCAGGTAGGCTACAACTATGTGTGTACACCTCCCGGAAGCTCACGCCAATAGAACAAGGCTGGGCTATCAGGGAAAAGGAGGCCTTCGCTGGACAGTGGGCACTCCTGACATGGCAACATCTTCTGGAGGGGGCTAGGCACCATTTGAGGTATGGAACGACCACAAAAACCTTGAAGCCCTTCAGACTCCATGAAAGTTATCCCCGAAACAGGTTAGATGGGCCCAGTACTTCCAACGGTTTAACTTTAAGTTGAAGTATGTTCCAGCTGGAAAAAAATTCTTAACTGATGCTCTATCCTGCATGCCCCAGTATAATAGCAAAAGAGAAGAGGTAGTGCAGGCCATCATACCCCCTGGTCAGCCAGTGAGACGGATGACGAGTGAACCTCGTAACCCATTGCACGATGAATTACGTAGTGCATTGCTGGCTGATCCTTGGTTAGCAAAGAATCGAGCCCTGTTAACCCACAGAGATGGCCTGGCTTGGAAGGGGGACAAGATATATATTCCTACAGTCCTTAGGCATACAGTGTTAAAAAGATGCCATGACGTCAAGCCAGCTGGCCACTTCGGCTTTCTTAAGACGTTTCATCTAATGAGGTGACAATTCTGATAACCCTGGATGAGAGCAGAAATCAAAGGTTATCTAAAGAGTTGTCCAGTGTGCGCAGCAACCAAACCATGGCCTGGAAAACCACTTGGCCTATTACAACCAGTAGCTAACCCCATCCAACCATGGGATGAAATCACCATGGATTTCATCGTCGACCTCCCTGATAGCCATGTATCTGGGCCCCTTTACTGTAAGCCGGGTAATCAACCCTGTCACAGTTGCCTTAAAGCTACCACCACTACTGGATAAAATCCATCCTGTGTTCCACAGTAGCTTGCTGAAACCGGTAGAGACCACCAAATGCAGACCTCTCCCAGAACCCCCAGGGCCTGTGAAATAGATGAAATATTGGATTCAAGACTACATAGGGAGAAAATCCAATACCTGATGCGGTGGAAGGGGTAACCCTTTATTGAGGCATCCTGGATGGTGGCGAAGGATGTCATGGCCACGAGACTTTTACAATGGTTCCATCAAAAGTAGCCACATAAACTGGGGGGACAGCCACTTGTATGCATGACACTAACCCCTCTGAATTATATCTTCTAGGTGAACCCCTGGTAGAGGGGAGCCGCCTGTCGAGCCCAGATTGAGGTTTGACATTACTGGGAGGGAGAGGCAATGGGAGGTGTGGCTGGTGGCACCTTACATGGCCCCAACGACAACGGGGGTGCCGGCGTGAGCAGCTGACACAATGAATGGCAGCAGGCAATCTCCACAGGCCCCACAACTCACGGCGATGCAAGGCACTGGCGGATGACATCACACCACCAGCAATGAACAATTGCGATGCTGCACCGGGCAGCCCATTTGAAACGAAAACTGAACAGCTTGTTGTGAGTACTGTAACTCGGCTTCTGGCTTTCTGTGTATCTCGCACAGGTCAGGCCTAGACCAGCCAAGACATGGTTCCTAAGATCTGATCTGGAGGGTTCAGCTGAAAGACCTTCCAGAAGTATTCAGACCTTCTTCATTGTGGGTATGGCTTCAAGCAGAGGAAATAAAATGCTGACAGAATTAAAAGTGAAGCTATACATTAGTACAGTACTTTCTGTACTATGATGGCAGAAACTTGGACATGCTTGTCTTTAGAAAAGAAATTCATTAATCATGTATAGGAGGCACATAAAATCAGCTATGGTTAGCTATATGGAGAACATGCCAATTTCATAGGCTTCTATGGTAGCCTGCATGCGTAAAAGCTGACACAGATAGACTTATCCTGGTTCTCGCCCAATGAACATTCATGCAGCTTCTACCATTCTAAGAAGACTTGACTGCTTTCCATTTCACCCAGCTTTTTTTTCTAGTAGGTAGCATATCGGTGCTGCTATAATCTTCTCTTAAATCTATGCAATTGTACACCCAAATGTATGGAATTTGTGGATTGATTCATCTGCAGAAAACATCTTGTACAAAACACATAGACACAGTTCTTATTTTATAAACTGTGATAACATAATGCCATTCGACTTTCATTTTAATTGATTGTTTATGGAAGCATAGAGTGGGACAATGTGCATGAGGAGGGAGAAACCCACTTCTTCCTCTTCACCTCTTTGTTTAGAAAATATAATTTCTTTCCTCCCACTTGCTCACCAAGAATCCTAAAGAAAAAAAACAAAATCCTAAAGAAAAAAAACAAAAAAATGAAAGGGTTTTCTTATGTATAATGTAGCATTGCTCCAAACGCCAGTTAGTCCATTGTTATTAATAACACTTAATAACACTTAATAATAATATGTTGCTTTTAAAGATAGACATAGAGCAGCTTTCCTCAATTTGATGCCTTCCAGACATGTTGGACTACAACTCTCAACACCATCAGCCTGCTGCTGGCTAGAAATGAGCCATAGTTCAACATATCTGAAGGACACTGGGTTGGAGAAGGCTGAGATACATAGGGCTTCCATTTTCTGCTGCCATGATTAATAGTTAATGACAGACCTCTCATTCATGTCTAATCCTTTTTTTTAAACCATCTAAATTAATGGCCATTACAGATCTTATTCCAGTGAATTGTACAAATTGAGTGTGAGGGTAATGAGATGAATGCACATTTTTGTTTCACAAAGAATACAAAATGAGAATTGCTTATGTGTGCATAGGAGAGTTTCCTAAGTTTTTTGGTATGATGACACCTATCAGCCTAGAATTCTGAGCAGCACCTGAAATGACTAACATCCTTTTGAAAACAAAGAAATACAATTCTAACAAAACTTTTTAGGACAGAGGTTTTGCATCCCATGCTTTGTTTGGCAGTTGCAGGAGTGCCTGGAAATTAGATGCACCACCTATCTCCAAGGTGTTTTCCCAGCTATACAAGCCAAAAAGTTCCAGATCATTTCAATTAAACAGTGTAATTTCCTGGAACCAAGGAAGCGTTCTCCTGGCACAGCCTCCGGAAAGAGATTCCCTCAGAAATCTGTGTGGGTCCAATCCTGATGGTGCTTCAAAAGGCCTTGAAAACCTGGCTGTTCTCCCAAGTCTTGGGTTAGGGTGGTTGGGGCAGTGGTGGGTTCCTACCGGTGCAGTCCAGTGTGCCGTTCCAATAGGGGCCTGCCGATTGCTCAATGTCGGTGCGACGGCTCCAGTGCTTTCTTTGCCGGTCCGTGCGTGCAGCCATCTTTTTTTTGAAATTTTTCACGGTTTTTGGTTCTCTGTGCATGCGCGGAAGTAAACTTGTGCTTCTGCGCATGTGCAGAGAGCCAAAATCTCATGAGAGGACGCATGCATGCACGCGCGTAGCGAGTGAGCACGTGCACAACATCGCAATGCGCACCGGTAGGAGAAGGTAAGAGGAACCCGCCTCTGGGTTGGGGCCCTTATTGGATATGCTTGAGGGTGTGAGACTGAGTGTCATTAGCTGGACTCACCATCTCTCCTTTTTTCTTCTTTATCTTTTGTTCATTTTCTCATTTCTTTATTCCTTTTCTTATTTTATTCCATTTCTTTTTATATCTTTATTTATAGGGGATTTTCTACTTGGGTTAGTATATTGGACACTGCCCGAAATCAGTTTAAAGTAGAGCAATGTCTAAATTTAATAAACACAAATCAATTAATTAAATCAATGGAGGCTGATTTTGGGGGGGGGAACAGGAAGTTTTGAATGGGTGCTGCCAATTCTTCAAAAATATACTTTGTTTGAATGAAGATCAGTGGTGGGTTCTAAATTAGTTTGCCACCGGTTTGTGCATGCGCAGAAGCGTCCCGGGTGGGTGGGCGGAGCCTTCCCCCCGCCGCCACTACCGGTTCTAAGAACCAGTCCGAACCAGGAGCAACCCACCGCTGATGCAGATGTTATTATCTAAGGCTAATATCTATTGTACTAAATATCTATAGTTTTATTTCTACTTGTGCAATATTTCCTATAATACTGTATCTTTGTCTAATTACGATATGCATTAAAAGTAAGTAAACTTAATTTGAAGAGAAATTTCCATCAGTGTTTCATTAAATATCCTGGTAAATTAACACTTTAAATCTCTAATGGATGTCTTCAAATGAAAGTGTTATTAACAAAATATGTGATAATTAACATAATTAAAGCTGTTGAAGGTGCCTTTTTTTTTAAAAAAAAGTGATATATCTCCTTTTAAGAAGATGTAAAAAGGAGAGATATAAAAAATCCTCAATTTTTTACCATGTGAGTTATGGGTAAATATTGTACAGGAATCCTTAAAGATCAATACAAAATTGCAATCAGTAATACATATTTTAAGCAAATTCACGAGACTGCAAAGCAGTAGGTATTTTGTCTTCAGTTTTTTTCTAAAAGGGGGACACTTTTATGAACATTCTATACATGCTACAGCATTGTAAACATTAAAATTTAACTTGAGTTTCTTTCTGCTCCAAATTATATCATAGAGGTTCGCTTTCACTTTGAAATCAATGCTTCCCATTCAACAGATTTTTTTTCTTATATTGTATTTAGCACAGCATTGGTATGTATTCACTTTGGGGCCTTATTTTCTTCATGTTTTTTCTAGTTAAAATAGCATATTTAGCATTGTTTGAATTCTATTCAATAGCATTTGGCAAACATATTTTAATTATGTTTACCAAATGTTTGCCAAATTATATTTAATTACAGTCTGTATATCCAAGAAAATGATTTTATACTATTAATATACTATTAAGTTTATTGGACATAGATTTAAATATGAGCTCACTATTTAATTTGATACAAGCATTAAACCTACAATCAACCAATAAATGTACTGTCTCTGTACAGTCTTGCCAAGAGTTAAGATGAGCTTAATTCTTGATGATTCCTTCATGTTGTTTACTTGGCAAAAGTATAGGATGGTTTACTATCTTCTCCTTAAAAGGTTTTTTTTCTATCGCAGCACTTCTGGCATTTCCTGGTGGTCTCCCTATCCATATCCAACCATATATGAACCTGCTTAACTTTTCTGTCAATATAGAATAGAGTCAATACTTCCAATTAACATCCATGGATCATTTGCAATAGGAAAATGTCTAAGCAGCTATAGAATACTCTCTTTCACAGTTAAGTAACATTCATGAATCTGTTTCCAAAATCACATGGAAAGATCCTTCATGTCCCACCTAGCTTAGAAGAAAGGTTGATTACATGAAAAGGAAGTGGCATTTCAATCCATTGAAAGAAGAGATGGAACACATTCTGATATGAAATTAGAAAACCAGATAGAACTGATGGAGAAAATGTTAAGACATGGACTGAAATTAAGAAGGACATATTAAGATCAGAGAAATTAAAACTGTTACTGTCAGGAAGAATTCGTGTGGTAAAAAATGAATGTTTTGCCAAGAATGGTATTTTGTCTCAGATAATAGCTGTTTTGACAACAGACATTCCATTTAAACAATGGGGAAAAAGTTATATCTAAATTTATATGGAAAGGGAAAAACATGAATATAAAGTGTTACAAGATGCAAAGGAAAGAGGAAGGTTGGGTTTTCGGGCTTTGAAATTGTGTTCTTGTTGTTTGATCTGGGTGGATGAACAGTGGATGTTTTTTGATAAACAAGAGATTTTCACAGATAAAAGATCATGACCTGAGGTTTGGAGGGCGTGGATATTTATAATAAGATAAAGTTAACATAAATGTGGGCTTTAAAAATCATTTCATTAGATGGGCCATATTGCCACATATTGAGAATAAGGAATAGTATAAACCCAGGTTGTGCAGAAAATATGTCAGCTTCTGTGAAGACCTATGTGTACCGACCAGGACCTTGCAAATATACAGCAACAACAAACCTTGGTTCACAGCTAAACTTAAGCAGCTACGTTGCTCCGAAGAGGAAGCCTATAGAAAAGGTGATAAAATGCTGTACAATCAGGCCAGAAATGTATTAACAAGGGAGATCAGAGCAGCAAAAAGAAGCTACTCTGAAAAGCTAAAGAATCAGTTCTCAACAAATGAACCAGCAAACATGTGGAAAACTCTTAAAAATATCATTGGTTACGGCAAACCACCTTCCCAGGCTGAAGGAAATCAACAACTGGCAGATGACCTGAACGTGTTTTACTGCAGGTTTGAAAGGAAACTACAGCCATCTATCTCCACAACCCCCATCTCAAACACACCAACAACAGCCAAGCCTCCTACAATTGACCCCATACCATTGGGTTCACAACCCCTAGTGATCACAGAAAAGGAAGTGCAAGACCTATTTCACAGACAAAAGCCAGGAAAAGCTCCAGGCCCAGACAAGATAACTCCTTCTTGCTTAAAAGTCTCTGCTGACCATTTGGCCCCCATCTTCACCCGAATCTTCAATAAATCTCTAGAGATGTGCTATGTTCCTTTTTGCTTCAAATGTTCTACAATCATCCCAGTGCCGAAGAAACCCACCATCAAGGAACTGAACAACTACAGACCAGTTGCTCTAACATCTGTAGTTATGAAAACCTTTGAAAGGCTAGTGCTGTCCCACTTGAAAACCATCACAGATCCACTGTTAGACCCCCTGCAGTTTCCATACTGAGCAAACAGATCAACAGATGATGCTGTTAATGTGGCTCTGCACTACATCCTACAACATCTTGAATCTCCAAAGACCTACGCAAGGGTCCTCTTTGTAGACTTTAGTTCAGCATTCAATACCATCATTCCAGATGCTCTTCTAACTAAGCTAAACCAGGTAGTGGTACCTGAAGACACTTGTAAGTGGATCATAAGCTTCTCAACAAACAGGAAGCAGCAGATGAAGCTAAGCAGAATCACATCAGATACCTGTACAATTAGCACAGCCCCCCCCCCAAGGCTGTGTGCTCTCTCCACTTCTCTTCTTTCTATATACCAATGACTGCATCTCTAACGATCCATCTGTTAAACTACTGAAGTTCGCAGATGACACAACAGTGATCGGCCTCATTCGAGACAATAATGAATCCTCATACAGACGGGAGGTTGAACAACTAACCTTGTGGTGCGACCGGAACAATCTGGAACACACTCAAAACCGTAGAAATGGTGGTAGACTTTAAGAGAAACCCTCCCATACTTCCACCTCTTATAATACTAGACAACAGAGTATTAACAGTAGAGACCATCAAATTCCTAGGTTCTACCATATCACAAGATCTAAAATGGACACCTAACATCAAAAACGTCATCAAAAAAGCACAACAAAGAATGTTCTTTCTGTGCCAACTCAGAAAGCTCAAACTGCCCAAGGAGATGCTGATACAGTTCTACAGAGGAATTATTGAGTCTGTCATCTGCACCTCTATAACTGTCTGGTTTGGTTCTGCAACCCAACAAGACAGACACAGACTTCAGAGGATAATTAGAACTGCAGAAAAAAACAATTGCTACCAACCTGCCTTCCATTGAGGACCTGTATACTGCACCATTCAAAAAGAGGGCTGTGAAAATATTTACAAACCCCTCACATCCTGGACACAAACTGTTTCAACTCCTACCCTCAAAACGATGCTATAGAGAACTGCACACCAGAACAACTAGACACAAGAACAGTTTTTCCCCGAACACCATCACTCTGCTAAACAAATAATTCCCTCAACACTGTCAAACTATTACTAAGTCTGCACTACTATTAATCTTCCCATCGTTCCCATCACCCATCTTCTCCCACTAATGACTGTATGACTGTAACTTTGTTGCTTGTATCCTTACGATTTATATTGACTGGTTACTAATATGATTTGATTGCTTATTTGTACCCGGACTATCATTAAGTGTTGTACCTTATGATTCTTGATGAACGTATCTTTTCTTTTATGTACACTGAGAGCATATGCACCAAAGACAAATTCCTTGTGTGTCCAATCACACTTGGCCAATAAAAAAAATCTATTCTATTCTATTCTATTCTATTCTATTCTATTCTATTCTATTCTATTCTATTCTATTCTATTAAAAAAACACCTTTATGGATCTCAGTTCAAGAAGCATATCATAGAAGAGAACTGGCATACAAAGATAGATGGTTGACATACCAGGACTTACTGAAAAACTATTGAAAGGAATTTAAAATTAGAACAAGAGAACAATTAATAGTGGAAGGATACAATTTTCCCATGTACAGATTGAAAGATTTAAAATGGGTAAAAAGATTTATGGTATGGAGCAAAGTATGGTATGGTATGGAGCATTTACGGTATGGAGAATTTGAAATACAGTTGTGTACAGATGAAGAACATATAATTGCTAAATGTATAATTTGTAGAAATTTAAAATAGAGGAAGAACAAATTAAATAATGTATGATAAGATGGACTAAGAATTGTGGTTACAATATAAAAATAAATTCCATGGGAAAATATGTGGTTAAATGGGTTGAAATTTACATTGTGTTATGAACTCAAAGAGAATGGTTAAAAAATAATGTATCATGGGTACATGAGAACAGAGAAATTATATGGAATGTATAAAGACATTTCAAATGTATTTTGGAAATATGAACATGAATGGACATTTTTTTCATGCTCGATAGACATGTAAAAAAGTTTTTCTTTTAATTGGATCCCAATATATATTTTGATACAGAGGATTTTAAAGATCAATATTCAATTAAATCCAAAACTTTTCCTTTTAAGACTAATGGAAAAGTTAGAAAAAATGCATGGAATATTATTTCAATATATGATTACTGTGGTGAGATTACTATATGTACAGGTATGGAAAAATTCAATACTACTCTTTATGGAGTAGTTGACAGATTTTGCTAAAATTGATAAATTAACTTCTTTCATTTGAAAAACAACATTATCTACATTTATTGAGGACTGGAAGCCTAATATGGACTTTTTGCATAAAAAGGAAAAAATGTGATTTATGGTTTTGGTGATTAAAGAAGATAGATTGTAGAAAGAAAAGTTAACTTTAGAGGGAGAGGTTAAAATATATTCGTACTTATAATTTCTATGAAGAATTTCAGAAGCCATTTCTTTAAATCTTTCTTCCTTTTCTGTCTTCAATAGTTTTCTTATCTTCCACTTTTTGCTCTTTTTCTTTTTTTCTTCCGTTCCTTATATTGCTTTTTATTAGTTTGCATTTTCTTGTTCAAAGGCTTCAGTAAAAATACATTTATTTATATATTTTTAAAAGATAGAGCACGATCTGTCTGTAAGTCATTGACAGAAATAATTTCATTTAGGAGATTTGTTACTTACAAATTATCTGCTGTCTTTTATAAAGTTTATATATCACCTGTGGTCTATGCCTTTTTGTACTGGTGAATCATTTTCCTTTTTAATTGTGATTTTAAATTGTTGTAAGATACTACTCTGAATGTTAATGAGTGACTCACAGATCAAGAGAGACAATTTTTGTGACTGTAAATTAAAATCTGGGACAGAAAAGAAGGGATGACACGCAATAGGTTGGAGAAAGAGCTTCCAAGTGGAATTGTGTCCCAATAATTTGAATTACAATATTTAATTATATCATCAATCCTCCAGATACAACTGACTCTGACTGCATGAACTGAGGCATATTTCAGAAAAAAAGTCACTTATAGCTGCTGCTCTTCTAGAGTTTTAAGAATCATCTTTCTTCAAATATATTTCCATATTTGCCCATTGCTTCTTCTAGTCTCTCCCCATTTAAGAAAATGTTAAAGAAGAACAAAGGAATGGAAGCATGGTGTCTTTTGATAGATAATGTCTCAGGTTTTTAGCCACATACAGTAACTATCTAATTGATTTTTTTTCCATCTTATTATTACTCTTTGGAGCTAGATTGGACAGATTTGTGCACTGATTTCCTGCCATTTCCAAGCTTTCTTTTGAAATAAAAATATGGCTTTTCCTCTTGGTCGCTGTTTCTATTTTTAGGTCGCCTGTGGAATTTTGCATTTATTCTTCCCAACAGGTGAAATGAGGTTCCATTTATTCAAGTCTCAGAGTCTCGGTGCTTCCTGTAACAAGAAAACCAATGGCTGACAAAGATTCCTTTGATTTGGCTTAGCTGGGTCTTCTGTAAACACCGAAAAGTACTTTGTAAAGCATCTCTTCTATAACTTCAAACCCAACTATTTTCACTTCTCAGATCTGACTGTCTCCAAAGCCCAGTATTTCTGGAATGCTTTTATTTATGATGTCCTCTTTAGATATTTAATTAATTTTGCACCAGCGATTCCAGTGTTCTCAGTCCATAGAATCTTCCTTGGTTTGGCCCAGGAGTCTAGAATACATATTCATACTCTTCTTAGAAGCCAGAAAGCTTACCATATTTAACAAGAACTATCTCTGACAGTAATTGGAGATTTGTATCAAGGCACATAAATGAGAACATACTCTAGTGGCCCTCTGCATCCTGCAATCACCAACATCAGAGAGCAAATTTTAACATAATGCCTCTGTGGAGATGAATTTTCAATAAACAAACAAGCAGAAGAAAGCCTCGCTTTTGTCATGTGCTATTCCCACTGAAGAAAAATTAATATTCTGTTTTATATGCTTCTTGCAGCCTCACCAGCCTCATTATTTACAGTAGCCCTTTCTCTTTCTTGTCTCGTGTGCAGAAATGATCATCTTATTGCCGACAGTGGGATTAATCCTCCTCTGCCGTGGTGCCAGCTCCTTATGCAAATTACAACCATCATTAAATGTGCAAGGCTGCTACGAGTGAGAGATCTAAAATAACCTCTCCAGGCTCCTTACAAAATCAAACAAGTTGCCTCTTTTTATTGAACTGTTCTGGTGACAGGTCCAAATCATTATGTCTTTTTTTTTTTGGAGAACATTCAAATGGAACAAAGACTGGCATTTAACCAAAATGATCCAGAGGCAAATGATCCCATGCTCTCTGTGAACCGTTTGAATATTTGCCTCTCTACATTAATAAGAAGGATCAGAAGTAATAATCACAGCTTTCCTTCTTCAAGGTGCAGGTCCTAATTGCCCTGGTGCATTGCGGAAAACATTGTCTCTTTGGGTATACAACATAGTGTACATAAGAGACAGTGAAGAGTAGTACAATCCTATACACATTTAGTTAGAAGTCAGTTCAGCGGAGCATTTTTCCAAGTCCCTAATCCCTCAGACACAACCAATTCTGTGGCATAAGAATGACACCAACAGAATGGCCATTCTTTTTGATGAAGGCTTTGAAAACAAGATAAACCAACCGGAAATAAAGTTACTTGAAATGGGAAGCAAAATGGCTGGGGGGGGGAGTCCAGTGTGGTGTTTTTTTTCCCTTGGTGGAAAATCTAGGATCCTATGATCATCAGCAGATATACCGTATTTTTCGGAGTATAAGACGCACCTTTTTACCCACAAAAAGAGGGTGAAAACTTGGTTGCGTCTTATACACCGAATGCAGCCCCACCCACCCAGCCACCCCCACCCTTTGGCCTCTGTCTTCCAGCAATTTACCTGTTTGCAGCAAAGAGGGAAGAGCCTGTAAAGCCAAGCAAGTCACTAGCAGCTTCCCGACCTACAGCTGATTAGGTTTGACACGTGGGAAAATGAAAGTGAAACTAGCTTGTAAAGAGGCAAATAGCTGGGAGAGACACACAGATTTTTATTTTCTGCTGAACTGGATGGAAGGGGGTAAGTGAATAACTATAAATGTCTGTAGAATGTTCAAATTATTAGACTTATTTCTTCAAGACTGCTTTATTATTGTTCTAGAGCCAGGTGTCTCCAACCTTGGCAATTTTAAGACTTGTGGACTTCAATTCCCAGAATTCCACAGCCAGCTTTGTTAGCTTTGCTGGCTGTGGAATTCTGGGAGTTGAAGTCCACAAGTCTTAAAGTTGCCAAGGTTGGAAATCCCTGTAAATCTAGACAACTTAACAAAATAAAGAAGCTTTTTAAAATAAATGCTTATTTTAAAGGCCCAGTGCTATTGTATCTTCTTTTAAATAATAGAGAATAATGCATACTTCCAGAAATTTTAATTAATTTTAACAGCTCTGTACAAGTATAATCTGAAATGTAACAGTGTCCTGTTAATGTACTTTTCTCCAATTCTTTGCTATTTCTATGGGTCAGGCACACATGCACAGAAATACACAGCAAACAGTGTATATCATCTGTGCTGTTTGCTGTTTGGCAAATTGTTTGGAGGCAGAGGCCTTTTTTCCTTGTTTTCCTCCCCCAAAACTAAGGTGCATCTTATACTTCGGTGCATCTTATACTCCAAAAATACGGTATATATGGAGGCAAGATTTGTTTCCTTCATTCTTTCTAATCTTGGATATGCCTTTTTTTGGTGGGTCCCATCTATCAGGAATATTCTTTCATGGCACACCGTTCCTTTTAAAAACGGATTCTTCTCTATCAGGCATTCCTCAGCCAAGTCCCATCTACTCAGCTCTTCACAGAGGCGAAGCAGAGAAGAATGACCCAACAGAAAGATGAAAGGGTTTTAATATGTTCATTGCTTTTGTTAACTGACGCACGTGTTGGCCTTCTTGAAATTCTCAGCCTATTTTCAAATTCTCCAAAAATGAATTGGTCAATAGTAGATAAAAATCGTTTTTTTCTCATTTTAGTTTGCCTAATCAGTAGAGAGTTTATTTGTTTGTTTATTAAACAAATTCATATGGCTGCTCAACTCATCCACGTTGACTCCAGATGGGTAACAACATTAAAAACCCACAATCTAAACCAGTGGTTCCCAACCTGGGGGTCGGGACCCCTTTGGGGGTTGAACGACCATTTCCCAGGGGTCGCCCCGACATCCTCAGCTCCCCCCCCCCACTGCCACAAGCCTGGCCAT
Source organism: Diadophis punctatus similis (assembly GCA_023053685.1). Lineage (NCBI taxonomy): Eukaryota > Metazoa > Chordata > Lepidosauria > Squamata > Dipsadidae > Diadophis > Diadophis punctatus. The sequence continues at coordinate 157,719,691 of JALIGW010000001.1, forward strand.
ATCGACTCAACTCGCCCAAGCCCTCCGATTGGTCGGGAGAGGTGCCGTTCGGTGAGAGGCATTTGTAACGCCTGGCAGCCGAGCTTTGACGGCATAAGCTAAGGGGCCAGCTTTGCTTTGAATTCTGGGAGTTGAAGTCCAGGCACCTTAAAAGTTGCTGAGATTGAGAAATATTGCTGTACACTTGTTGGTTATCAAGTCTAAATACAGAAGTAGACTTGTTGTGGAAGATGATATTCCTTGTGCTCTTGCAAAGACGCCCGAGAATTTCTGATCTGGCATAATTACATATTGTTTTTGTGATTAATCGCTATGCTTTAATTATGTTCAATTTGTAACAATGAAAATACATCCTGCATATTAGATATTTACATTACGATTCATAACAGTAGCAAAATTACATTATGAAGTAGCAACGAAAATAATTTTATGATTAGGGGTCACCACAACATGAGGAACTATATTAAGGGGTCGCGGCATTAGAAAGGTTGGGAACCACTGATCTAAACCATCCTCCCCTTGAAACAACAACAAGCACAATCAAACCAGCCACTTGATCAGGTCCACATCAACCTAGGGATCCTAGGCCTGCTCACAGAATTACGTGTTCAGGGCCTTCTGAAAAGGTATCAAGATGAGGGCCAATCTCATATACAGGGGAATGAGGTTCCATAGGAAGGAAGACACCACAGTTTTCCTTGGTCCCACTAGATGTATTTTCCTAATAGATGGGACCTGCAACATGCCCTGTCTTCCTGCTGTAGTGGTCCTTGAAGTAGTCTGGCCCCACTCCAGGTTAGTTATATTTAGGTCTGATTATTATGTGGGCTTGAATTTTCATGGTAACCCTGCTTCATTGATTTCAGGGGAACATGACTGTATCAAATCTGTTTGAGCCATCACATTTACTTTGAAATTGGTTTTATAAAATAACAATCTATAATGGAGAATGTGCACTTGGAAGCAGGTCAGTTGGCAATTCTCTTTTATTTATAAGTCTTCAGTATTTGACAGTAGCTTTCATCTCAGGCCTAATATACAAGGTTTGGTTTAAAAAAAATCCTTCTGATGACAGTGCCAAAGTCATTTTTAAGACCTTGATCTTCAGATTATGAAACACGATGGTGCTGCACAAAAAGCATTGATCCTGTCAAACCTTTGTGACCCAGTTCTTCACATCTTCCAACACTTCGTGAACTAGAAAAAGTTCCTCATTGCGTAGGCATGCACAACATAGAGAAACACTTTCCATTTTTCTAAAGTAAGGAAATATAAACATATTAGTAGTTGGATTCACACTCTGTGCTAAGACACAAGGTTAATTGGATAAAGGACAATGGCTGAGTGCACATGTAATGCCAAGGTACAAACAACAAGTGGTGTGTTCACACACTTTGTTAAATAATAAGGCTTTCTTATGGCTTAAGTGTGATAGTCTAGCTCAGCTCTTTATGAATCAGGATTTTACTTTCCATTTATAGGACTTGTTGGTAGCAATCCATTTCCTTTCAAGAAAGAAAAGTGATGTCAGTATGTCGCCTTGTCTTTTCACTAGCATAGGGCATTTTTGAACTCTATACTTTTATCACGCAGTATGCTAAAATAATGGGGTGCCAGCATTATTGATACTTGTGACACTCTTTTCATTTGCATTTCAGGTGGTTTTTCAGGTAGAACAAAAATGTAAACATTCCTGCAGTTTCCTGGGACCCACCAAACATTCCCTGAGAGTCTTGTAGGAATAGTAATATTAAGATCTTTGAGGGACAAATGCCATCATTCATGAGCTGCCTTATTAAATGTGTGCTTTATGGGGCTGCTTGAATTAATGTAGCATAATCTGTCCCATACTTAGTAGAAAGGAAATCCTTTTGAATTTATGTGCATTTGCTCTCAGGTAAATAAGAACATAACAACTCGCTTGCAGTATCTTGGCCTGTTTTAAACATTTTCAGTGTGCTTGGAGAAACGTAACATGGCTTTTATGGGGTAGATTTGGGGGGTGGAGAAGGGGGCATTGCTGTTGTTGAGCTGCTATGTAGCATTAATCACTCAAAAGTACAACACTCATCTCATGTCCCCATTTGCACAACTTCATACTGCCTCCTGTATTTTTTCCTCTTTTTGCAAATTAGCTATATAAATCTGAACCACCAGGGAATGAACAAGTATCAAAGTGAAGACCTAATCTACTATTAATAAATTCCCTGGGCCTCACTTAAACTGAGTGTTTGGTGTAAAGTTAATACTTTGAAAATGAGTGTTTCACCATGGGTAATTTATATTAAATGTGGTATTAATCTACCCCTAAAATGTATTTCATGAAGGTTTTGGAAAGTGGATATTATCTCCCTTAGTTTTCACTTAGGAAGCTTCAAGTGTCACTCAGGGAAGATTTTAACTTTCCAGATGTATGTTTATATCACGATGCGTAACTTCTCTCTTGGATTGACAAATGGGGAGATTTGCCTGCTGAAAACATGCCCTTATGGGCCATCTTGAACTTAGCAAATTTGATTCAGCTTATAAATTGGAGAGTGTTACAGTCTACCTATCTGAAAGAGAAAGGCACTCCTTCTACTTTTGTTTTATTTGTAGGAATTGTATGGTCTCTAATAGCACACCAACTCTGGTTTAAATCATATGAAATAAATTAACATTTATGCAGAAATCCAAACTTGTAAACAGAAAGGCTTTTATTGGAAAATTGTGGCAAAGGAGGGAAACTGCAATATAGGTAGATGATTGTTCACAAAATTTTTGGAGTTGTAACTTAAGGATCACTGGCAAAAAAAATGCAATTTATATACCATATTAATTTTGCTCTGGGAAATCTATTAGATTTTGTAGAAGTTCATGTTCTCTTGAGTTGGCTTGGAAATTATCAGGAGGTCCACACAACTGATTTTGTGGGTACTTTGATGGCTAATATAGATACATTCTCCATCCATTGTGCAATGGCCAGAAAAACTTAATATTTCCTCTTTCTATGTTCAAACATACACTTTACTACTAGTAATCCTGACTGGAAGCCAATTTAGAAATGTGCTTTGATATTAAATTTTCCTTTTCACTATTGTTAACTGACTTAAATATAGGAGAGAGAGAGAGAGAGAGAGAGAGAGAGAGAGAGAGAGAGAGAGAGAGAGAGAGAGAGAGAGAGAGAGAGAGAGAGAGAGAGAGAGAGAGAGAGAATGAATTCATTTATGAAAGTTGTATCTTTGGAGATTTTTCTGTTTTCTTCTCTTTATTTTATTTAATTATTTTTCTTCTGGCATATCAAAAATAAATAAGTATTTAAAAATTGAACTCCTAAAGGAATAGAGACTCTGTCTGTCTATTGCAGCCAACCAGAAATGAATCCTGTAGCCCCATTAAGAATAACCAATTTATTAGGGCATGAGCTTTTCATGGGCTACTGCCACTTCATCAGGAATGTGGAATTTTATGCTGAGTGAGGCACAAAAATACACACCAACAAATCAACAAGGTCAGCTTGATACAAAGAGTAATCGGCTATAGGACAAAGCTGAAAGAGAAAACTAAAGAATTCCACTTGCCATCCAAAGCAACCATTCAAATAATACTGTCACAGAGATGCCAAGCTTTTACTTGGTTACTGAAACTACTAGCTCTAAAATAGTTAAGTTAAACTCAGCTTCTGGTGTCTACATAGATCAGGGGTGTCAAACTCGTGGTGTCATGGCAGCATCACATGACATATCAGGATTTTTCCCCCTTCGCTAAACCAGGCGGGGGCGGGGCCAGCATGTGATGCATCTGGCCCGTGGGCCATGAGTTTGACTCCCCTGACTTGGATGAATCCATGCAGTTTTCTTGGCAAAAGTATGGAAAGGATTGCTCTTAGTTTCTTCCTGGATGTTTGTCAACTTTCTAATCTAGTTTATATTTCCTTATTTTCCTCAGGTTGTGTGGGTTCTCCCATCATAACCTGGCTAAGTCTCATTGATCTTTTTTACTGTTTCCAGAAAACAGAAAAGAGAATAACAGAGTTGGAAGGGACCTTGGAGGTCTTCTAGTCCAACCCCCTGCTTAGGCAGGAAACCCTACACCACTTCAGACAAATCCAATCTCTTCTTAAAAACTTCCAGTGTTGGAGCATTTACAACTTCTGGAGGCAAATTGTTCCACTGATTAATTGTTCTGTCAGGAAATTTCTCCTTAGTTCTAGGTTTCTTCTCTCCTTGATTAGTTTCTACCCATTGCTTCTTGTTCTACCCTCAGGTGCTTTGGAGAATAGCTTGACTCCCTCTTCTTTGTGGCAACCCCTGAAGTATCGGAACACTGCTATCACCCCTAGTCCTTCTTTTCATTAAACTAGACATACCCAGTTCCTGCAGCTGCTCTTTATATGTTTTAGCCTCCAGTCCCCTACTTATCTTTGTTGCTCTTCTCTGCACTCTTTTAGAGTCTCAACATCTTTTTTACATCTTTATTTATTTATTTATTTATTTATTTATTTTGGAATTCTTATATGCCGCCCAACTCCCTAAGGACTCAGGGCGGCGTACAACAGTGAGAAAATACAAGAATAACCAAAATCTAAAAAGTTAATTAAAAGCAAATATAAAAATTAAAACACACTATAAAAAGAATCATCACCAACCATTCAACATCATACATACTTGGGGGGTGGGCTCGAATGAATTAAGCTCTACCCCCCGCCTGCAGGAAAAGCCATGTCTTAACAGCTTTCCGGAAGGCCAGCAGAGTGGGGATAGTTCGGGTCTCTGGTGGAAGTTGGTTCCAGAGCACAGGGCCAGCCACAGAGAAGGCTCTCCCCCTTGGGCCCGCCAGCCGGCATTGTTTGGCCGACGGGACCTGGAGGAGGCCCACTCTGTGGGCCCTAACCGGTCGAAGGGAAGTATGAGGCAGAATGCGGTCCCGTAGATAACCTGGTCCCAAGCCATGAAGGGCTTTAAAGATGGTGATCAACACCTTGAATTGGACCCGGAGACCGATGGGCAACCAATGCAGCTGGCGGAGTATCGATGTCACGTGGGTGTACCTTGGCACACCCACCACAGCATGCGCAACCGCATTTTGCACCAACTGAAGTCTCCGGATACTCTTCAAGGGTAGCCCCATGTAGAGCGCATTGCAGTAGTCCAAGCGAGAGGTGACAAGGGCATGAGTGACCGTGAGTAGAGCCTCCTTCTCCAAATATGGCCGCAACTGGTGCACCAGGCGAACCTGTGCAAAGGCCCCTCTAGCCACAGCTGAAAGATGATGGTCCAATTTTAGCTGTGGATCTAGAAGGACCACCAAGTTGCGGACCTGGTCCGAGGGAGTCAGTTTCGCTCCCTCAAGGACCACGGAGGGACAGTTGTCGTAGTCCTTAGGAGGCAATATCCACAGCCACTCAGTCTTATCGGGATTAAGTCTGAGTCTGTTCCTCCCCATCCAGATCCTGACGTCGTCCAGGCACCGGCACATTACATCAACTGCCTCACTGAAGTCAGACGGGGTGGTGATGTACAGCTGGGTGTCATCAGCGTACTGATGGAAACACACCCCATGTCTGCGAATGATCTCCCCCAGCGGTTTCATGTAGATGTTGAACAGGATGGGCGAGAGAACCGACCCCTGAGGCACCCCACATAATAGGGGCCTAGGGGACGATCTCTGCCCCCCTGCCAGCACCGACTGCATCCTATCAGCGAGATAAGAGGAGAACCACCGCAGAACGGTGCCTCCCACTCCCAACTCGCTGAGACGATGCAGAAGGATACCATGGTCAATGGTATCGAAAGCCGCTGAGAGGTCAAGTAGCACCAGGATGGAGGAATTTCCCCCATCCCGGGCCCGCCAGAGATCATCCATCAGAGCGACCAAGGCAGTTTCTGTACTGTAGCCGCGCCTGAAACCCGACTGGTAAGGGTCTAGATGATCTGTTTCATCCAGGAGCTGCAGAAGTTGAGTAACCACCACCTTCTCCACAACTTTCCCTAAAAAAGGTAAGTTGGAGACCGGACGATAGTTCTTCAAGTCAGCTGGATCCAGGGAAGGCTTCTTCAGGAGGGGTCGCACCACCGCAGCTTTTAACGACTGCGGTACGGATCCCTCTCTCAAAGAAGCGGTGACCACCGCCTGGATCCAGCCGCGTGCTACCTCTCTGCTAGCCGAAACCAGCCAGGAGGGGCACGGGTCCAATAAACAGGTGGAGGTACCCATCGTTCCCACAGCCCTGTCCACATCCTCGGGAGAAACAGGCCCAAACTCTTCCCATAATGATGGACTAAGACTAGCCCCTGTCAACTCAATGGACTCTGCCCAGCCGGAGTCCAGATTTGACCGAATCTGAGCGACTTTATCCGACAGAAACTCAGCGAATTCCTCAGCTCTGCCTTGTAAGTGTTCCTCGCTCCCCCCTTTTGCAAGGAGGGAGCGAGTCACCCTAAACAAGGCGGCTGGGCGAGAATCTGCGGACGCAATAAGAGCGGAAAAATAGGATCGTTTTGCCGCCCTTATTGCCACTAAATAAGATCTGATGTAAATTCTTAATAGTGTTCGATCAGACTCGGTTTTTCTGGCCCTCCAGCGGCGCTCCAGACGTCTCTTCTGGCGTTTCATCTCCCGGAGCTCCTCGGTAAACCAGGGAGCTTTCCGGAATCCACTGCCATAGAGAGGTCGCTTAGGCGCAATTCGGTCTAGAGCCCCTGATGCTGCGGTGTTCCAAGCAGCCACCAGGGAGTCAGCCGAATTGTGTACCAGGGTTTCAGGTATTTCCCCAAGTTCCCTCTGGAATCCTTCCGGTTCCATTAGGCGCCTGGGGCGGAACCACTTAGTCGGTCCCACCTCCCTGCGGGGGAGGAATGGGGCTGCGAAATCCAGCCTCAGTAGGAAATGATCTGACCATGACAGTGGGGTGATGACTAAGTCCCTTATCTTCAGATCATCTCTCCACTGCCCCGAAAGAAACACTAGGTCGAGCGTGTGACCACCCTCATGAGTCGGACCCTGGATTACTTGGGACAGGTCCATGGTTGTCATGGAATCCATGAACTCCTGGGCCGCCCCAGAGGTTTCGCCAGCAGATGGCAAGTTAAAGTCCCCCAGCACCATAAGCCTGGGGAACTCAACTGCCAAGCCGGCTACTGCCTCGAGCAGCTCAGGCAGGGCCTTGCTTACGCAGCTGGGAGGCAGGTACGTTAAGAAAAGGCCCACCTGTACCCCTAAGTCCAACTTCAAAAGGAGCGTCTCACACCCAACAATCTCCGGGGCAGGGATCCTACAAGGATGCAGATTTCCACGCGTTATTATTGCCACTCCTCCCCCCCTTCCCTGGGGTCGAGAATGGTGCTGCACCGAGAAACCGGCTGGGCATATCTCGGAGAGAGCTACTCCCCCCTCCTGCCCCAGCCAGGTCTCGGTAACACACACCAGGTCAGCCCCCTCCTCTGTGATTAAGTCACGTATCAAGGGGGCTTTGTTGACGATTGACCTGGCGTTAAGCAGCAGCATCCTGAGCCCAGGGCCCTGAAAACCCTGGTTGCCAGGTATCCGGGTTGAGCACGATGGAACCGGATCGGAGGGGCCGGAACAAGGGATCGCTTGTAAACAGCGAGGTCTTATTCCCCGAGAGCGGCCCACCCCTCTGCTCCCGCCATATCTGCCTCTTCCCGTTATGACCGAGATGGTCCGGCTCTCGCCTACACCAGAGACCCCCTCCCCTCCCCCGCTGGTCTCCCTCCCTTCCTGCAGGCCATACATACCATTCTCACAAGAAGGGGTAGCCGGGTCCCCCCCCACTTCTGTTTTTGCACTCAGCGGGTGGGGCAAGGTCCCAGTCCCTAGCGTTTCCATTTTCACACACTTTCTAATACTCAGACACTCATCTCATTCTACCCACATTCAACCACACCCATATCACATCTCAGAGGGGAGGATACAATTTAAAACGGTTTCTAAAAAGTTCTAAAATGGCGGCAGAATCACAATGGTGGCTTTGAAAGTCCAAAGTCCTACATCCCTCGGTGCTTGATCGAAATTTGACCAAGGGGGGGGTCCACATCTTCGCCTTGGTTGCTTTGATCGATAGGGTGACTAGAAGCGTCCACAGGAGCCAAGATGGTATTAGAAGAAGCATCTGGGATAATTATAGTCACTGTACCTTCCAGAAACTGCCTTCCAGATGACAAGCAGGCAGTAATGGCGGCTTCTCACGATCTTTCCAGAGAGAGAGTTTTTACAAGCCTCTAAGGACAGACGTTAAATGCACAAAATGTATCTATGCCCCCTCGATAGCAACAATGGGGGGGGGTCCCAAGGGACAGAAATCAAAGAGTGAGACTAGTTTGCAGAAGCAAGCCTCCGCCATAAAAATGGCGGCGGTCTCCAAAGTCAGCGTTCAAAAGGTCTAATTAGTCGCCGTTCTCACTCCCGAGTGCAGAGCCAGCTCCTGATAATCCGCACTGCTCTCAGCGGCGTCTCACATCAGATCGGTCTGCTCCAAAGACGCTCACAATAAAACCATCGATCTTCCTGGTCAAAAACTAGAGAGCGGCACCCGACACAGCTGATCTCTCTGACAGGGCACAATAAAGCTCCTCGTTGCCGATGACAGGCACGCCGTCCGAGCTCACAGTCTCCCCTCAAGCAGACGTTAATTCCTCCTTTTTTTGCAATTCAGCGATTTAGCGATTTAACGAGTTTAGCGATAGTTTTTTTTTTCAAGGAAGTCCCTCCCGAAGCTCCTCTCAAATCGGCCGCTCCAGAAACCGCTCCAAAATGGATGACCGTCTCCGCGGATGTTAAACACGAAGGGGAATTTGCGGTACTATCCCCGTGTGGCCAGTTATTCCGCCACAATCGTTAAGTACCTGCTATGTTCTCATTTCACCCAGAGGAAAAAGAAACTCTGGGGGTGATCTCCTTCAAGCGGGCGGCGGAGGAGAATTCAGATCTTATGCGGAGTCAAATTTTCCCCGCCATCTCCGCCGAGGCTCCTCCTCCTTCCTTTGAAAGATATAGTTCAGTGGTTCTGAGATCTCATGTGCCAGTTCCTACAGAACCTTGGGGTGTGATCCATCTGGTTCTGGTGATTTGAACTCGTCTAGGGTAGACAGGTACTCACTTACCATTCTCCATCCTGGGTGGAGCTAGCCGCCAAGATTGGGTATTGGCACAGCCTTCCAGCCAATCGAGACTGAGTCTGGAAAAGTATAAATAGTGGCTCTAGGCCCTGGTTCCCCCTCTTTTGACTCAGTCTTAGCCAAAGAGATTTGTGCCTTTTCTCTACATCGTTTACTGCATTTCAACTGTAAGTCCTACTCTAATTGGACCTATTTGACCTTTTTCTTTCCCTGATCGAGCCCCCCAGGAATAAAATTCCACCTGCTCCTGGGAGAAGGCAGTTGGCCGCAAGTCCAACTGCTGCTCGCCCCTCCAGCCGAAGGCCTAGAGCACTGATATAATTTTATTCATTTGGTGTTTTTTTCAGTTGTTGACAGCACTTGTTTTTTTCTGTCACAATAAATTTTTTTTTCCTGTACGATTACCGGCTGTGGAGGGTGAGGGAAAGGGCCCCACTCCATCTGGGGGCGAGGCCAACGGCGGCCACACCGCCTGCCTGGGCACGGGGCGAGGCCGGCACCCAAGTGCCACTTTTACTGAGAGACGGGAATTAGCGTTCTGAGGGGTTTTTTTCCCCACATCGTGAACGTTGCCTCCTTGTTCGCTGCCCAGTAGGAGAGCCGAGGGGCCTGAGGGCTTTACAGCGAAGCCTGTGTGTTTTTTGTCTCTCCCGAAGTCGACCGGACTAGCGCAAGCCGTCCGCGCCGATCTAGCGCTCCCCGACCCACAGCTGACTGTCAAAATCTTCAAAGGGTCGGAGGAGCCGCAGGCCTCGCCCGTTACCCGGCCGGATTCGCGCAAGCCATCCGGGCCGGTAACGAGGCTTTCAATCACCTTTTTTTCTCTGCCGTTTGAACTGATTGCTGTCGGGAGCGTGGCCGGGCTTGCGCAAGCGGTTCCGCGCCCCTCCCTAGCCTCCGAATGACAGCTGACTGCCTCGGGCTAGACTAGCACAAGCGGTCGACACCCAGGCGTCCACACGAATGGCCAACGACCTTTTCGGCTGCCAGAGAGGCCCCAGCAACCGGCGATTGCGGCTGAAGCGCCCCCAGCATCGACGTCACCTGCTTGCTTCGTGGAGCCAGGAATCGACGTCGGAGGGCCCTCGCTGATCTGCGGAGGACGAGGGCAGCTTGTTAAGGCCAGCAACAGCCGTTTGATCTGCACCTCGTGGCTGGCGGCCATTTTCTCTCTGTGACCAGCCCTGGCCGCCATTTTGGATTAGGGGCGTGACCAAGCATTCTTAGCCAGGCAATTCATTGCACATAGCCGAGCCTTGACATCCCTGGTGGGGGTGCAACTGACTCAGGGGATATCCTGTGCAGCCTCCACAAACAGTGACAGGCTTCCTTCCCCCTCTGGGGTTTTCTTCAGTATGGCCGAGAAAGGCCAACGTTCAGGCAAGGCCAAGTCCAAGACCCCTAGGTCAACCCATGCCGACCATTCTGACTTGGCAAGGGCCACTTCCCCCTTGTCCACAAGGGACAGATCGCCCCTTCGCCCACAATCACCTACCCCGTCGGCTAGGGAAAGGGCGTCCAGGGACAAGCAGCCTCCCCCTTCCACTGATAAGGGGTCCAGTAGACAGGATAGGGGTTCTGCAACCAGGCGCCCACCAAATTCGCCTGATGATGTGTCCATCGATGATCCCAATCTGCAAAGGCAGCGCTCAAATGTGTGGGGCCCGAAGGGGAACCGTAGTGGTCAGACTTCCAAGAGAGCCCCAGCCAAGGACCCCCTTCAGTCCCGAGAGGTCCAAGAAAGGATCAACATGGCCATCAGGCAGGGCATAGAGGCAGGCATCAGGGCCATGGCTGGGAACTCCAAACACCAGACAAGGGCCGATTTCTCCCCGCCTGACCAGACCCTGACAGACACTATCTATCCGGAGCCTGAGGGGGAGGAGGAGGATGGGGACGAATTCTCTGACCCCCTAGACAACCTCCACGATGACTCTGACCAGGGGGACGAACTGGGCATCGCCCTCCCCGAACTGGCTATGTCAGAGGACGAAGACTTAGGGCCCGAACCAGCAGTCTCCTCTGCCCTTTTTCAGCCTGCCCTCTTCAGGTCTCTATTACATAAGGCGAAGGCTACAGCCAACCTGGTAGCCCCTGCCGGGGCATCTGAGCAAACCCCGGAGCCGGACCCCATGTTCGAGCCCACGGCAGCACAGGCAGACGTGGTCCCGGGTCCCAAACTCTTTGTAGAAGAGGTCCTTAAGCAGTGGCGGAACCTAACATCTGGTTCCCTGTCTAATGTCCTCGATAAACGCTTTTATAATGTTGACTCTGCTTTGGCCCAACACCTTACAGTGCCCCCGGTGGACAGCCCGGTCCTGACTCTCTTCTCAAACGGTCAGATGCCCGGAGAACCGGAGGACCTCCTTCGTCCCGAGGACCGCAAGACGGAGGCGACACTCCAGAGGACCCACCAGTCGGCGGCATGGGCCCTAAGGGCTTCTTCCACTGCATCATTCTTCTGTCGGACAACCGTCAAGTGGCTCTATGCACTCCAGGACCACCTACCCCCATCTGATCTCCAGGCCCACCAGGACCTCAATAAGCTCCTGGCAGCGGCCCAATTTACGTCTGATGCCACCCTGCAATCGGCCCGCTTTGCAGCACGGGCCATGGCATCCGCAGTGGTGGCTAGACGCATGGCTTGGTTGCGTAGTTGGTCCACCGACGTAAAGTATAAATGGAAGCTGGCCTCTGGGCCAGTGGCCAGCCAGGCCCTCTTTGGTGAGCCACTTAATCGTATACTGGTAGAAACCAAAGACAAAAAGAAGGTTCTTCCTTCTAGTAGCCGTAAGGGCCCATCACGTTCCCCCTCCTTCCCCAGGAGGAGTTTCCGAGGGGCTTACCAGGGTAACAACAGATTCCAGGGTCCTTCCCAGTCCAACTTCCAGGGGCAGACCCAGGGCCAATTCGGCTCGCGTCAGAGATTCTCTTCTGACAGGCCGTTCCGGGGCTCACAATTCAAACGGCCCCTTAAGGGGGCCGGTGGTCGCCCCTTCCGCCGGAATAAATAGATCTCCGGCCGATCCTCCCATAGGGGGTCGCCTGGCACTCTATGCCAGCCGATGGGAGGAAATCACCAATGACGCATGGGTTTGCCAAACCCTGAAGTCAGGTCTTTCTCTGGAGTTTCTCTCCACCCCCCGAGGTTTTTCCTTCGATGCCCCATCTCTTCAAATCCACAAAAAAGGATCCTCATGAATCAGGCCATCCAGCACCTGTTGGACATTCGAGCCATCCAACAGGTGCCTGAGGACCAACAGGGGCAGGGCTTCTACTCCATCTTATTTGTAGTGCCCAAATCCTCGGGTGGGTGGAGAGCAATACTGGACCTTAAGCGCCTCAATAGGTTCATAGTCCATAAGAAATTCAAAATGCACACCCTGCATTCCATTCTGGCAAGTATTAGGAAGGGAGATCTACTGTCATCCATAGATCTCTCGGAGGCTTACCTCCACATTCCAATTCGGCCATCTCACCGCCAGTACTTACGGTTTTGCTATGCAGGGGTGCATTATGAATATGGGGCACTCCCCTTTGGCCTGTCCTCAGCGCCAAGGGTCTTCACTAAGGTCCTGGCGGCCCTCACCACCCACCTCAGGTCCTTTCCCATCAGGATCCAGTGCTACCTGGACGATATTCTCATCTCCTCAGCCTCTCCTTCTCAGGCTGAGAGAGATGTTCAGGTAGTGCTTCACACCCTAGACCATCTTGGCTTCTTGGTCAATCGACCCAAGAGTCAGCTGAATCCCTCTACTAGGATCGTCCACTTGGGGGCGATCATTGATTCCCTGGAGTGTAAGGTGTACCTTTCCCAGGAACGGAGAAACAGCCTATTGGACTTAACCCAGCAAGTTCTGAGGCAAAAATCTTCCCCGCTGAACCGGCTGTCTTCCCTCCTGGGCAAGATGATTTCAACTCTTCGCATAGTTCCATGGGCACACCTACACTCCAGGGACCTCCAATGGCTGCTTCTCCCTTACCAACGTCAGGGCAAAGCCAATGCTCCTACCAAGGTGAGGCTCCCAGCCTCGGTCAGGGAGTCCCTGCAATGGTGGACCACGTCTGCGGTTCACAAGGGCACCTGTTTCCTTCCCCCACAACAGATCGTTGTCACCACGGATGCCAGCTTAACAGGGTGGGGGGCCCACGCCGAATCTCTGGTGGTGCAGGGCACGTGGTCGCAAGCTGAGGCGACCCTTAGCATTAATATCCTTGAGCTAAGAGCGGTTTCTCTTGCTCTGAAACAATTTCGCCCTAATATAGAGAACTCACACGTCCTGGTCCTCACGGACAACGTGGCCACCAAGGCCCACATTAATAGGCAAGGAGGCACCATGTCTGGCCAGCTGATGGCCGAAGCCATGCAATTAGGCCTCTGGGCGGAACGCCACCTGTTGTCACTCGAGGCCGAGCATATCTCAGGAGTGGATAATGACACGGCAGACTGGCTTAGCCGCAACCGAATAGACAATTCGGAATGGAGCCTGCATCCCTCATTTATTTCACCAGCTAGTGGGTCAATTTGGTCAACCAGTGATTGATCTATTTGCTACTCCAGGCAACGCTCAGTTGCCCAGGTTCATGTCTAGATACCACTCGCAGGGGGCGGAAGGGACTGATGCCCTTCGCTGTCGCTGGCCCCGAGGGTTACTTTATGCCTTTCCTCCAATCCCCATCATTCCGCAGGTCATCCGGAAATTGCTGGAGGAGGAAGCCGAGATGGTCCTTCTGGCACCCAACTGGCCAAGGAGGGCTTGGTACGCTGACCTAGTCTCCCTGTCGATCTCCCCCTCATGGAGGATCCCTCCGACAGAGTGGTCGCTTGTGCAGGGGTCAGTGCAGCATCCAGAACCTCACTGGCTGCAACTGACCGCCTGGCACTTGAGCGGCTCACTCTGAGGAGTCGCCGGGTCCCTGAGGACGTCTTGGAGGTCTTGCTGGACTCCCGCAGGCCGTCCACTCAAAGGATCTATGCTGCCTCCTGGAAGGCCTTCTGTTCCTGGTGTGCCAGGGAAGGGCATTCCCCATTAGATCTGTTTATTATAAATGTACTGCAATTTCTCCGCCAGGGGCTAGCCAAGGGTCTTTCCCCTAGCACTCTCAGACGTCAGGTAGCTGCCTTGTCAACGGTCCTGTCCTGCCCGTCTCTGGGGACACTCTCAGCTCACCCCCTGATCTCGAGATTCCTGAAGGGAGCGGTCAATAGATGCCCCCCAGTGGTACACAGGTATCCCACCTGGGACTTGTCAAAAGTGTTATCAGCACTCATGGGGGGTGTTTTTGAACCCTTGGACTCCACTCCTCTAGCTCACCTGTCCTACAAAGTGGTCTTCCTGGTGGTGGTTACTTCGGCCCGTCGCATCTCTGAACTGGCGGCCCTTTCTATTAGGAGTGACCTTTGTGTTTTCCACCAGGACAGAGTGGTCTTAAGACTGGACCCTACCTTTCTCCCGAAGGTGAACTCATATTTTCACCGGGCCCAGGAGATTATATTACCCTCCTTCTACCCCACTCTATCTTCTGACATTGAGAAGCAGTGGCACCTCCTGGACGTGAGGCGGGCACTGGACATTTACATTCAAAGGACCTCGGCCATTCGCAAAACCGAGGCCTTGTTTGTCTCTTTCCACCACACTTCCTTGGGGAGGAAAGCATCCTCTGTCATGGTGGGTCGGTGGATTCGCACGGTCATATCTGTTGCCTATGAACAACTTTCATTGTCGCGGCCCACCAGGATTACAGCCCACTCCACGCGCAGTGCGGCCACCACTGCGGCCTGGAACACTAGGGCCTCTATCGAGGAGATTTGCCGAGTGGCCACTTGGGCCTCTCCGACACCATTTGTCCGGCACTACAGATTGGACGCCTTCGCCTCTCAGGAGGCTGACTTTGGGCGAAGGGTGCTGGAACAGGTAACTTTGGAGGGTGATGGTCCCAGCCAGAATCAGGATGCCCTCCCTGGGGACTGAAGTACTTTGGTATGTCCCAATCTTGGCGGCTAGCTCCACCCAGGATGGAGAATGAGACGTTGTACTCACCTGAGACGTCCATTCTTGTCCGGTGGAGCTAGCCGCCAAGTCCCTCCCTCTGTCTCTGGCTGGACGAAGGTTTTTTGTTACTATGAGTCATTAGGTATTTAGGCCCTAGTTCATAGCATGCATTCTCACATCTTAGGTAGTTAGTTTTAGGTAATTAGGAGTACTGCTCTGCAGGGTTGGTTTGTTATATTAACCTATAGGATCAATAAAGTTGTTGCAGTTCTTCGGCACATTGAGTCTGGCATTCGTTCCTCGTCAAAAGAGGGGGAACCAGGGCCTAGAACCACTATTTATACTTTTCCAGACTCAGTCTTGATTGGCTGGAAGGCTGTGCCAATACCCAATCTTGGCGGCTAGCTCCACCAGACGAGAATGGACGTCTCAGGTGAGTACAACGTCTCATTTTCTTCCCTATTTTAACTTTGTTCCTAATCTGTTTTTTGTGGTGCTGTTTTTGATAGGTTGGACTGTTTTTTTTCCTTTGTGTAAAGACAGATGCAAAAAATGAGTTCAGTAGCTCTGCTTTCTCCCTGTTACTTGTCACCTTCTTGCCACTTTCTCCCAGCAATGGGCCAGTTGTTTCCTTGACTTTTTTCTTGTTTTAATATGTTGGAAGAAGCTTTTTTTTCTTATTTTTTACTTTTGTTGCAAGCCTTTGTTTATTGTGAGCCTTAGCTTTCCTCACTTCATCTTTGCTGGCTCGGGCTATTTGCTGATATTCTGCCTTAGTTATGTGCCCCTCTTTCCAGGATCCTGAGACCAGAAATCAGCTGTGAAACCCAATGCTCCAACTTCAGTCAAACCAGCAGAAGTCTCTCAGCCCCCAAAAAAGGTTAAATGAGAATCTCTATTACAAGCTCAATGAAGTTACACAGAGCAACCGATTGCCTTCTGTGAGTGTAAGGGGTCAGTCTAATATCCACAGCAGTTTAAACCCACTGCTGGTGCTTTATATCTTTCCTGCATGTCAAGAAACTCCTTGCCCTGCTCTTCATGGTCTTGCAGCTGAGTAGTATTTGGTTATTGACTGAGTATTTGACACCTCAGTCAAAACCTGTGACTCACTAACAGTTTATTTGTATTGTATGGTATTGTAATGTGTTTTCAAAAGTAGGACTCCTCTTTAAAAAAAGGGAAGCTGTTTCTGTCGCTAATAGGATCTAATGTCATCATGCACATCTTTACTGTTAGTATATCCACTTGCTTTCAGTATAATAAATGCCATCATTATCAGGTATCAACAATGGTTTACTGTCTTGCACACACAATAAACAGGTCGGACTCTATATTAAAAAATAAGTAAGTAAGTAAGTAAGTAAGTAAGTAAGTAAGTAAGTAAGTAAGTAAGTAAGTAAGTAAACAAACAAACAAACAAACAAATAATAAATAAATAAATAATAAATAAATAAATAATAATAAAAATAAAAAATAAAAAATAAAAAATAAAAAATAAAAAATAAAAAATAAAAAATAAAAAATAAAAAATAAAAAATAAAAAATAAAAAATAAAAATAAAAAATAAAAAATAAAAAATAAAAAATAAAAAATAAAAAATAATAAAAATAAAAATAAAAATAAAAATAAAAAAAATAAAAATAAAAAATAAAAAATAAAAAATAATAATAAAAAATTAAAAATTAAAAATTAAAAATTAAAAAATGCAAATCTGACACCAAAACCTAAATATTCAAAAAATCAATATGGGGAAATATCTCTGCTTCCCAGAATTTTCTGTCACTGACATTTAAAGTGAACCAAAGTAATGTAGAATGTGATGAGTAAATTAACTACAACTTATTAGAAATTCCAAATTTGAATCATGGCCCAAATAGAGTCAAAGGCTTTATAATTACATGCTTGGCCAGAATGAGAGAAATCCTAGCTGAAGTCTATCCTTGGCTACAGAAGCTCACTTGGCAGGTTTTGGAACAGTTACTTTCTGATCACCTAGCCTCTCTCTTAGCCCAACCCTCAAAGAACTGAAGCAAAGTGGGGAACAGGGGACACCATATATTTATTTATTTATTTATTTATTTATTTATTTATTTATTTATTTATTTATTTATTTATTTATTTATTTATTTATTTATTTGTGACATTTATATACCGCCTCACAGTGAAAGCACTCTCTAAGCGGTTTACACCAGTAAGCAATGTATATTTATATTGCCCCCAACAATCTGGGTCCTATATATAACCTTGAGTTCACAAAGGGAAAGATGAGATATAAATCTAATAATTTTCTTCAAAAAAAATTAATAACTCAATGGTGCAGGAATGTCTTCATACTTAGCAATTGTTTTGTAACTTGCCACTACCATTAAGATAAACATCACTGCCTGGACCTTTCCATTTTGATTTGATTTGCTTCGACCACTAATGAATGAACATATTTTGAACAACAATTTCCATTATGCGCTTTAGCAAAACATTTAAAGTCATAAAACTGAAAATGTAGATAACGGATGAATAGATATTGTTCTGGGCTGGGTTAAAATTATCTTTATGAGTACATCATACATAGCCTCTGCCTTTCAAATGGGTATTAAGTGAGCTCTCCCCAGTGGGAGGATGCTCTTTGATCCGGAAGAACTTTCATTAGTCAAATAGGAAGAGAAGCAAGTTTAGCCAGTTCCTTCTCTTAAACATGCATAGGCAGGAGGACTGCAAAACTCTTTGGACAACATGGAAGTTAGTCATGAGAGCTGAAGGAGGGACTGTAAATTAAGAAAATTCTCCTCCTTTACTATGCCAGTGAATATCACCTCCTTGAATCAAATATTTTTCATCAGCAAAGGAACAATACTGGGTACAACCTTATGTCTGAGAGAGGTAGGAAAGAAGAGTGGTTATCCAATTGTTCTCTGAAGCTAGTTAGAAAAAGTTTATATAACCATTGCATATTATCCTGGATTAAATGTCATTTCACGTAGATTATGCCGCTTCATCATATTTCTGCTTGGTGGAGACAGCTAAGAAATCTTGACTGGCCTAGATTTTTCTAGACACAGGTAGCATTTTTATGAGATGCATTCAAACTCAAAACCTAGGTACAATTTTGACCAGTGGACCTTTTTTTTTTTTTTTTGGTTCTACAGATCAATCCTGAATACTAAATAGTTGAACCGCTAAGAACTCACCTACTTCCCTTCCCTTCCTTGGTATTCACAGTCGAAAATCACCTCATCAGGGGTGGGTTCCAACTTACCTCGCTGCCGGTTCACTCCCTCCCGTGCTGCGTGGGTGCGCCGCGTGGGTGCGCGGGCGCACATGCACACTAATGAAAAATCCAGGGGGGGAGGGGAAACAAAGCCAAAAACAATGGTGACTGCATGCACAGTGCCGGAACTCGGCTTCTGTGCATGCTCAGAAGGAAAAAAAATAAAATAAAATAAATTCAACAAATATAAAATAAAATTAAAAATTAAAATTAAAATTTTTTTTAAAAAAAGATGGCACCGCCCACGGACTGGCACTGACCGATCTGGTTCAGTGACATCATCATGACGTCACCAGCAGGTCCCTACCTGTTCGGGCGAACCGATCCGAACTGGGAGGAACCCACCCCTGCACCTCATCAAGTTTTGAAGATTCCTTCAAGATAGAACAAGAAAACAGAAGCAATTTCAATTTTCAATACGATTAGGGTTAATGGACTCATCATGATACCTTCTTTTATCTCCAGTTTTTTTTGGGGGGGAAATCTGCATTATCCAGTCCTAGAAGTAGCAAATGACAGCTTCGTCCATCAGTTCATTCAACAGAAGAGGATTTTTCTGACCGGCCTTTACCAACTACCTAGTTTCTCACAAAAGGGCATTTGCCAGGTGAATGATGGGTATTCTGTGAAATATTCTCCTTGTCATCACTTTTGGTCCTTTTATCTCAGACTGAGACACCTTTTGACAGATAAGTTCAGTCACTGATGGAGGGAAGGGAGGGAGAGAAAAAAGAGAGGCAGCCTTTCTCAAAGGCAAGCCCACACTGCTCCCGTGTGGTTTCAGTGGAGAAGCAACAGAAAGAAAGAGCAGCAGGAGAAAAAGAGAGAGAAGAGGAGAGAGAGCCTTAGGCAGCAGAATGGGGGGATGGAGGAAAATATGGACCATCGATTCTACAGCAAGGACACTGAAGAGACTTTCCAGGTCCTTTACTCTCTGCAGCAACACTTGACAAAAAAAAAGACACTGATCTACATCATGTCTTTGTCACAACAGAACTTCTCAATTAGCAATCAGCAAACACCTGGCAATTAATAAATGCAAAACTGCTATTACAGTGATATAAGCATTTTTTTAAAAAAAAAACCCAGATTAAAAATCTGGATAGCTGTCGTTTTATGAGGAAAGCCGAGAAGATTAAAAGGCTTGCGGTGTGGGGAGGCACTCCCATCCTTAGCAGAAATGACCATACAAGATTAGAAGCTGGGTTTATTCAAAGTTGGGTGATTGGTATATCTCGTTCAGTGCTGTTAGTCAAGCTGACAATGGACTCGTCCTCACATTCTGCTCACTGCAACATAGCGAATGAGCAATTTCTAAATGGCACATCCTCATGATATTGCCTGTCCCCAGCTCACAACCATTTAAAGGCGTCTTTACTTTCAGTAGAGTTCTCCCACTTCTTCCAACAAAGTTTCTGACACAATCTGGCAGCTTTCATCAACAATATTGTTACTGACATAAACAGAGATTGGGATTTGAATAGCTCCTATTGGCTGCTTGGGGCACACTCCCTCCCCTCCAGTCGCAGTGCATTCTTCTATAGGTTAACTTGTGCTACAAAGAGACTGGTGTGTGTGTGTGTGTGTGTGTGTGTGTGTGTGTGTGTGTGTGTGTGTGTGTGTGTGTGTGTGTGTGTGTTTTGTTTGTTTGTTTGTTTGCTTGCTTGCTTGCTTCTGCAAAGGTAACCTGCCTGCCTGCCTGCCTGTGTTAAATGCCTGAGTTTTCCAAAATATTTTTCAGGTGTCTTAGAACTTGCAGGGGTCTCCAACCTTGGAAACTTTAAGACTTGTGGACTTCAATGCCCAGAGTTCCTCAGCCAGTAAAGCTGGCTGAGAAATTCTGGGAGTTGAAGTCCACAAGTCTTAAAGTTGCCAAGGTTGGAGACCCCTGTGTATAAAGGGTTTAATTCACTTCTGAAAGAGTACCGGTATAAAACTTTTTTTAAAATACAGGTTTACTGTTCTCTTAAAGGCTTGCTGGACTTGCATTTATGAGTGCTCTCTTCAGAGAAAGTTAGTCCTGTGCTTCACAAAAGATTGATTTAAATCAGGAAAAAGAACCAGGCTCTGCCAAGTATATGTTACTGGTTTTGTCACCAAATAATGCATTAAAAGGTAAGGTTTCATATGGCTGTATTTTTAAAGGTTTTTATTACTCTGAGAGCGTGACTTACTCTTGCAAATTCCTATGCCATTTGCCTACTTATCAACACCAACCATAGCTATTTGCCATCAACCCTGAGTTTGCTTCTTAGCTATCACTCCCTCCTACTTCACTATGCCACCTTCCTACATGCCCATTAGCCTGACTGGCAGTTCTCAAACATGGAGGACAGGCAGGAGTAATATCAGAGACCGCATTCTCAGTGCTTCTTGCAACCACACTTATGACCTGTCAGTCAAGTTCTTTTTGAATAGCATCCTGACTCCTCCTGTACTCTCTTCCGGGCCTCACCCTTTCCTGCCATGAAAGACAGTGAAAGACAGTGAAAGACAGTGACAGTGTACTTTTCTCATCAGCAGATAACAAGTCAGTGGATAGGGTGGTGAAGCCAGGGGAATCCACCTATAACTTTTTTAAGCTGTTCTATACTAAAGCAATAAGAACAGAACCAATCACCAGTCTTGTTACTGAACTGTTACTATATTTCTCCCTATAGGAAGACTGGAGGACAGCATATTAACATGGCCATTGAAGAAAAGCCCAAAGACTATCTAGACTCAGGAACAAAGAGATGCCATGTTGAAGTGAAAGTTACTTATAACTGGTTTCTGAAATCTATTATGGGCTTCATTTTCCCCTTCCAATGAGTCAAGGGAAGAAGAAAGTAAAGTTGTGGCAGAGGAAGGATTTAAAATGGATTCAAATGGGACATTGCATGATGAGATGAAAGCACAATTTTGAAAAACCTTAAAAGGTCCTTTGGGTGTTCTATGTTGCAGTATGCCACTGTATTGTGTATTTAGAATAAGTGAATTTGAGTTGAAAATGGTTTGCCCCTTTATGACACAAGCAATGTATTAAGTCTTAGTAGGGAATGGACTTTCATGTTGTGGAAACGCAACCATTGTGGCTTCTAAATTATGGTTAAAGCCAAACAGTCAAGATACCATGAAATATACCCAAATAAATTAGCCCTGGAAATGCAGACCATTGTATAAATGTTTTTATGAACTTCATGTTCTTGTTCTTGTTCTTGTATAAAGTTTTGGAACCAGTTTTGGAGCAGACTGGTGCATATACCCTGCAAAGCCATAATGTGGTTTGTTCTTTAACTCTAACTAACTAACTTATACTCTGATGGTGAATCTCAGGGTTTAGAACAAAATACAAAGTTAATCCCCTATGTTTAAAGTCTGCCTACCCAACATGTCACAAATTTTGTATATACAAATGAAAACAAAGGCTGCTTCTCACAGGATTGTTTTTGAATGTACGGAATGCTTTGTAGCCTGGTTTTGCCCATGGAGATGTGATCTGCACATGATAAATTCAGCTCAAGATTTAATACGCTATGAGCCTCTTCAGAAATACAAGTGCTGTGCCATATGCAATTAGATTATTTCTCTTCCTTTGCAACGTTCAAATGTACTGCATCAAGTTGTCTTTACCTCAAGTGGAAGGCTCGATGGGTACTTCTGGCTGCTCCTGAGGAGTTTTCCATTTTAATAACTAGTCACATTTCAAATTAGTTGACTGCCATCGTGGTTTTTTTTTTTAAGGCCTGTTTGTTAGTATCATAAGAAGTTCCACTTGATTAAGGCTCAGAGATCAAATGTGTCAGACCATCTCTGTATCTTTCTGGGTCGATTTCCACGGGACTCCTTTTTTGCCTCCTTTGTTTGGATGGTAGGCAAGGGAATGAACCCAAGGCTGCACCATTCAGGACAATCTGTCCTTTTGTTTTAGTTACATGTGAGGTGGTTCAGACAACTGCTTCTTCAATCTGAGTTGGCTAATTTATTGTGACAAAGTTTGAAAATCTCAGAACTAGAGGATAATAGATACCGACTTTTTATAAGTTAAAATTGTTAGCAAGTAGAACTCGAAAGCCACTGAATGGCCTAGAAAGAAGTGTTATGGTGCATCAGGCAAATCCTCCCAAGTTCACATAATTATTGACCCGAGACATCACAATGGTTCCTCCATAGCCATGAAGGTCAAATTGTGTTAATCCCATTGCCACCGCAGATGATCTGGGATCAAGCAAAATAAGGCACATATTATACGAGACAGATGAAGCATGCCTATGGTTCAGGGCCTTGAAGTGCATTTTAGTCTCAGATTAAAGAGAGGGGGAAAAATTATAAAGAATTTTTTTTCTTCAGAAGAGAGAAAGAGAATGCCAGCACATACATACAAACGTAAGTTGCTTTTTCCCCCCTTCAGATCTGCACTGAAAAGGTGCAATTACTCCTGTAGAAACCCAGTGAAAATGAATAGAAGCCAAGAAGGAACCATCTTCTGCAATCCCAAAGGAGAACTATTTCCAATTGTCTTCCACACAGGCGATCCTGTCCCTCCAATCTGGGTCTAACCGAGCTGCAGCTACGCTTATATGTAATAGGCATTCATCATTTCAAGTGGAGTTCTCCATGAAGGAACTCAATAGAGCTAAAAGCATTAACCAACCAATTGCTTTGGGATTAGTCAACTGCACAGGTCATTGCTGCATTCACAATGAGGATATTGTTCTCTCTTTTTTTTAGTTGCTTTATATCACTGATATTATTTGTTAATTCGTGTGATGCACTGTTTAGGATATTTTACCTCCAATAGTGAGAGAGCTATATGGGGATTGGGACAATTAGGGAGATTTCAAGATAAATAAATGGCAGTTTATATTTCATTAAATCATGCACTCTTTGGATTATTCTAAAATATGTGTGTTAAATTTGGTGTGCATAATCATTTTACTATGTGAGTTGTGTTTTCTATTGGGTTTTAATTAGTTTGTATTACACTTTTCTCTCTTTGTTAGCCATTTTGGGAACACACTTTAAATAGAAAGGCAGAATAAAAAAACTAACAGGGAACTAAAATTATTGCACGTAGTACAAGCCACCTGTTCTCTAATGTTTAACCATTGGGCTTAAGCATCCTGATCTTTACAGTATATAAGTTTGCAGCCTACTTCTTTTCCTTTGTAATGATACTCACCATTGCAAAAACAAATAGCTAATTCTTTCCACATGCTACTACATGCTTGTTTAGCAAGATAAAAATGAATTATGTAGGACAATTAAGATCTTTCAGTCACGATTCCAACTGAGTTTTTTTTATTTATTTCCACAGGTGACAGCTTTTGAATAAGCTAGAATTTGCTGGTTCTTTTTTTTTTATTCTGGCTCGTATTCTATCTGAAAGATAGTTTTTGTCCTAATTAAAAGCATATACTGTAGCTGGACTTTCTTATTTAGCTTTGCTACATATCAGATATATTTGCCATGGTGTGTATGGAGGGGGGAGGGAGGGAGAGAGGGGGGAAATCCCCATGGTAAACAGCAGAAGCTAGCATGAAGTTAAGCATCTTACAAAAGTAGTCCAAGTCAGTAGTGGGTACTAAAACCTGTTGCTACCGGTTCGTGCGTGCACGCAATGCTTCTGCGCATGCGCAGAAGCGTCCAAGGTGGGTAGGCGGAGCCTCCCGCCGCTGGCGCTACCGGTTCACAGAAGCAACCCACTGCTGGTCCAAATGTAGAGGCTACCTATTACTGCCAACTCTAGTATAGCACTCATCTTCAAAGTATACTTGAATCTGTTCTCATGAACAGTGTTGACCTATCTCTGATTGGATAAGGACAGGAGGATGCTATTAAGGTTCACCGCTGACATCCCTCTTCAGGGATTCCAATCAGAATCAGACTAGGTTTCAGAGGCTGGAAGCGAAATATAAATATCTTAAATAAAAATTGAATATGCAATTGCAATTACTTCTATATATTTTCCAAGTAATTTGAGAAAAGCAGGTAGTGGAATCTCTGGATAAATCCCTTGTGGAAGCAAGTCAGTGGAACAACTGCAAGAGCAGAGAAGGTGAAGGAGAGAGAAAGTACATGAAGAAAGGAGTGAAGTGGAAGGAAGAAAAATGTAGAGATTGAAGGACAAAAACGGAATGGAAATGAAGCAATGGAAAACATTAGAGGGTAGAAGATGAGTAGAGCGGTGGTATGCACCATGGCAGGAGACTCTAAAAGTATCTTGGAGAGACTTTTACAGAAAAAGATTCTTATAGAAGGTTTTGAGGATGAGACTGGAGAAGAAATTTGATAGTGATAGTGGAAAAATGTGTAACTGAACAAGAAGTGTGTGGAAATTGGTGGGAAACTTCCAGATCAGTGCCAGTGTTAGAAAAGGAAGGGATGGCATTAAAAGAGAAAGTAGGAAAACTGTTGTCACCACCAGTGACAAGGTCATTGGGAAGATGTTTTCAAATTCCTCTGTGGCCAGGGTCCTAAACACCAACGCTTGGAGAAGAGATTTTAGTGGGAGATTCTAGAACCTGGCATTTATTAGAAGCCCCCTGGCTTCCTCCAGCAAGAGGGTCTAATGATAGGGAGATAAGAAGGTGGTTCCCTACTAACCATATGAGAGGCCAAGGGCGGGGAAAGAGACCCTGATCCCAACCTGTAGAAGCATTCAAGCCAGACTTTGCAAAAGGAAAGCCAATGGGTTGAGAATCTCTGGTTTGGGAAAGATGTACATGGTGGAGTCTGCTTAGACGCTAGAGATATTTCACTGTATTGGCTAGTAGAGTAGAATGGCCTATATCAACTAATACCAACAGATAGGCAGGAGGCAGACTATCCAGCTCTTCTTTGATTCCTGAACAATGCTGCTAAGTGTGCCTCCATAGCTCCGAAAAAGCTTTTTAATATTTTATTCAAACAGAATCATCTGTTGTGAGTTGGGCAACTATATAAAATTGATTTAACAAATAAATAAATTGTGTCTCTACTCCAGAATTTCATACTTGCCTATTAGAAAATGTATATAGTGTAAGATATGTATTAGATTAGGTTTACAGGAGAGTGAGGGGGGGAGACTGCCTATGTCCATGGTGAAAAAAGTATCAGCTATGCATGGACTGTATGTTTGTTTCAAAAGAGGAGGACTTGGAGGTAAAATATCACCTCTTAATTACTGTAAATGAACTTGCTGTTAAAGAGACAGCTAGAAGGAAGGGATCAAACTGTTGGCACTTCTAGCAAGAGTAGCCAAAACCTTTCCCTAGTATTGTAACAATGCCAATTTCTCCTTCTCCTTCTCCTTCTCCTTCTCCTTCTCCTTCTCCTTCTCCTTCTCCTTCCTTCCTCCTTCCTCCTTCCTCCTTCCTCCTTCCTCCTTCCTCCTTCCTCCTTCCTCCTTCCTCCTTCCTCCTTCTTCCTTTTTTTCATTTTTCATTTTTCTTTTTCTTCTTCTCTAATTATTTGGGTAAATAAAACAGACTTGAAAGGGCATAGTATCACTTCATAAATAAATACATGACCCAGGTTGTATCAAAAATGCACACATTGATATTTTAGACTACTGATGCACAGAGCCTTTGAAAAGTCAAAATATTCTTACAAAACAGAATTTAGAACAATTGTGCTATTCCTTCTCAGCCACCTCAAGTTTCTTTTTTTTAAATTCTGGGAAATTTAAAACAGCTTCTGAATTTCTGCTATAGCAGGGAGAAATACAAATCCAACATTGCTACCATGTGCTGACCATATATCTAAACAAAACCTCCAAATAAGAAAGGTAAGATTCAGCCAAACTCAGGAATTCAAAACTCTTGTAGTTTTAAGTCACAGAACAGGGTTAGGGGTTTTGGCTTTTTTGTTTGTTTTTTAAATAAAGTTTTGCAATGTGCTTAAAATGTCACTTGTGACACTTGTGACATGTGTGTGTGTGTGTGTGTGTGTGTGTGTGTGTGTGTGTGTGTGTGTATCTATGTATCTATGTATCTATGTATCTATGTATGTATAGTCTGGGAAAGAAATATATAGTATTTCTATATACTATTTTTCTCCAACCCCAACCCAACTTCCATAGTCCCATCAGGGAAGATTAAGTTAAAGAGAAGAATTGCAGCAGTAGCTAATGTATAAGACCATGCACTGTGTACCAGGTTGGGGAGAACTGCTTTATAATCTGAAGGGAATTTAGGAGACATATCAATAATATTTTAAAATCATTAACCCGTTCATTTAATAATTTCTGATTTAATATGACAAACCTGTTTTAAGTTATCAAACCATTAATTTGGTGAGTGGTGGGGTTTTTGTTTTTTTGTTAAATGGTTTCGGGGCAAATTTCACATTGCTTCTCTTTCTCAGAGGAGTTCATTGTTTGCTACTTCACAGTTTATTTGGCTTAACTTATCTGGTCTGCAGAATTTAAACATCTGACAAATGACAGTACCGTTCATTTTATTCATCAACTAATTGCTTTGCCACCTGGAGCTGAAGCTTTATATATTCAGCTTCTAAAGGATCTGAAAAGGATCTCAATTATTCTTTAATTTGTTCCTTGAATGTAAAGTAGGAAAATCTGGCTTAATCAAACATTGTCTCAATTCTATTGGGATATGTCTAGTTACCTTATAACAAGGTAAGCTTTCATTTAATCATATGATACAATAATTCCCTGCTTTCAGGCCAAGTATCCTCTTAGTTGCAATCAATTTTCTACTGGAAAAAAATTATAAACATTGTCTCTTTGCTGAAATCCCAGCAGAGAAAAAGGACTGCTTTTTTAATCCAACCTGCTGTGATTTCAACCACACTAATAATCTCAGTGCCAGAAACCATGAAGCGCACAGATATGCATAAACCAATCTGTTTATATTGGCACACGGTGACAAGAAGATTTCTTACATGAAGAGGGGGATTGATTAAATGATGTCTGGGGTCCAAGACCACAGCCAAGAATCAACAGCATGGGCAGGTGAGTGCAAGGAAGTGAGGCCGAAGAGGTACAGATTAGGATATTTCATGAAGAAAGCATTTGTAGCACCAGAATAGGAAAAAGAAGAGAATTATTCAACTGGACAAAGAGAAGATCAGTTCCAGAGTTCCATTAAAGATCGGACTCAACCAAGGGATTAACATTGCCCCAGTCTCGCCTTGTGGAAGCTGTAGCAAGTGCTAAGGAAGAACATGCATTGCTTACATATGACTTGCTGATGAGAACTCATACACATTCTCTGCTTATATAGCCAGAATGCATCAGCTGGTTTAAAAACTGCAATGAACAAACAACTCAACTGCAAGTATATGATTGCCTATTTCCTCACTCTATTCTATTCTATTCTATTCTATTCTATTCTATTCTATTCTAATGTATGTGCTTGTTTATTTTTGATTTAGAGCTATGTGTGAATCTATCCATTGAATTGTGGTCTGGCACAATGACTTGTTCAACAAATCATTATCATTCTTGAATCATTGGCTACAGCACTGATACTTTTAAGGTCCTGGGGTACATGCATGAGGTATTCTCAAATTTATTACATCTCACTAAGCATTGCTTCTTCTTATGTATTAAATACAACCAAAATGGAAAGTTGGGTAAAACAAGGCAAAAAAAATTCCCCTACAAAGGACAAATATTGGTTCTCAGCACAAGTTAATTTCACAGAGCTATACAATAAAAGATGGGTCAAAGAAACAGTCTGCATGCATGCAATCTTTTATTCCTTGGAGGAAGAGTAGATATAATAATAACTTAAAACAATGAACACACACACACACACACACACACACACACACACACACACACACACACACACACACACACACACACACACACACACACACACACACACACACACACATATATATATATATATATATATATATATATATATATATATATATATATATATATATATATATATATATATATATATATATATATATATATATATATATCAAAGCACTCAGAACCAACAAGCACAGTATTAATGAAACAAGAAGCACTTGGATACACATGCCACCCAACATTCTGGGTGGCTTACAATTGTTAAAACATTTAAAAACAAAGAACAATATAACAACACAAAAACAAGACAAGACAAAAGAACAACCATGGCAAAGGAAAACCAAGAGGAGAACAGAAAAGGAAAAGGAAAAGGAGTATCAGTTGTCCTCTCCAAAGACCTGGATGAAGAGCCAGTCTCTAAGGAACTTTGAAATATCAGTTAAGCAGCCATCTAAATTGGGGCGGGGCTCATTTGAGAGGGGCAAGTGCTGTTACAAGAAGACACACTTTGAGGTCCTGAGAGGTGGCATTATTTAATCAATGGAACCTAGTACATACCAACCCTGCCAGATTGAACCCAGTTGGACAAATGCTATAGGAGATTGATGATCCCTCAAGTAATCAGGCCTATGCCAATGCCATCTAGACCAGTACCATGAATCATACCCCAAAGCAAACTGGCAACCAGTGGAGCTTGCAAAATAGAGGTGTGACATGGGCTTATTATGACTGCCCGCACCACTGCATTCTGGACCAGCTGAAGCTTCCAGGTGATCTTTAGAGGTAGCCCTGTGTATAGCTACATATTCTAAGAATGCAATGGCATACTTTGATTTCAAAGGAATCCTAGATTAGTCTTATTTATCATTTATCCTCCATTGTCCCTTTCAGCTTCCCAAATTCTCAGGCACTCTTCATGTTAAGATGAATTGCGGAATGCCTCAGGTATATATAGAAGGCCTCAGGTTGAATACACACACACACAAACACATACCATATTTTTCGGAGTATAAGACGCACCGGAGTGTAAGATGCACCTTAATTTTGGGGGAGGAAAATAAGGGAAAAATCTACCTATCAAATATTCATCTGGCTAGTATCCTTAGTCTGTTCAGCTTCAACACATTATTTTATCCCCTGGTTAGGGCTGAAAAAAATATTCTTCGAAGGGAGTAGGAATGAAAACAAGCCTGCAAAGACTTAGGGCTGGTAAAAAACTACTTTGAGGGAGTAGGAATGAAAACAAGCCTGCAAAGACTTAGAGCTGGAAAAAACTACTTCGGAGGGAGTAGGAAGCCGGGAAGATTGTTAGCACCTCGTTAGGGCTGGGGGGGGGAAAGCTTCGAAAAAGCTACATTCCAAGTATAAGATGCACCCAAATTTTCAGCCTCTTTTGGGGAGTAAAAAGATGTGTCTTATACTCTGAAAAATACAGTACATATGCACACACACACAAAAATTTCTCATACATTCACAGTATATGGAAGGATAGAAACTACTTCATTCCATTATGGCTCTCTTATCACAGATGTAAATTGCTGGACTAATCCTAATGACTTAGATTATGATAGCACATTAACATAATAAATGAATACATAACAGAGTATCAGCAGAACTGCACGGAAACACCTTAATTTAAATTATTAGCTAGCTCATTCAGTCTCCTCTGTAAACTTGTTTTTCAGTGGCATATAAATTTAGCTGTTTCTATATACAAACATTCATTGTCTGAATGTTATCCCTACTAAACAATGCACATGCGTTGCTTTTAATACACTTACAAATATTTTTAAGGAAAGCTCAATACAGATATTCCTCACATTCGCCATAAATAATGTGACTGTGAAAGATTGGTTCAAAATGATATGGAAGGGTAATTTGTTTTTGTGGCATTTTTTCCTGACTTCTAGAATGCATTCATAAACAATTCAGTAGCACATCAAGGGCTAAAAACAGTCACTCCACCTCCACAAATCAGTGTACTCCGGGGGAAGCCCAATACAAATTGGGGATGAATTATGCCTTCAACTATAATCTATATATCAGAAAAGAACACTGCTGCAGAAAATGTGTATTTAAAGCTTACGTAAATTGAAATATGCAGTTTGATGAGCTGCCTTATCAAATTCAAATCCAGCAGGGAGATAATCTCCTACTATAACCAAGTACAATAACATAGTCAGCAGTGTAATTACAGTAATGACCTACAGCTACAGTATTGTCTTTAATTAAGTCTTTATTGGTAGGTATTCACCACTTAATATTAACTCTAACTACCGCGGTATATCTTCTGCATTTTCACAAAGAATTCCTGTCAAAAGAATGAAAAGGAATACTTCAATTTAAGTGCCATTCTTGGACTGAAACTATTCAGATGCATTTAACAGTGCAAACGCTATAACACAGAATGGTATTCAAATGCAATAGATGTCTCAGTAGACCAGTGGAACACCATATTTGGAACTGCCTTGACAAATAGATAAGTGGGACTCCTCCAATATTCTGGCAAGGCACAGTCAGAACTGAGAAAAATGGAACCATCCATAAATTATTGGTTAATTTAATTTTGTTTTTCAATCATAAACTAAGAACTATTTAAACTTGGCTAAAAAAGATCTCAACACTGTTCTTAGTGGCCACCACAATACGATAAGCACTGTTAATTTATTTGGTGGTATCCCTAACAGACATCTAGGCATAAACGCAGATAGATGGCTTTTAAGGAGCGCATATTAGAGGTAGGGAGGGGAAAAAAGGTGGGTATTTCCTGTTGTTACAGTAACACTATGATTAACACAAATAAATGAATCCTTGAGTAATTCTGTCATTTGTTCTTGACTTTGACAGACTCAGAGGCACCAGAGAAAAAAGGTTGTTTCCTACTTGTTTACTTAAGCATTTCTTTTGCCAACTCCATGCCCTCTTCTTGACTGCTCCCTGTCTTCCTCGGACGTGAATACTTTTTACATAAGCAAGCACACAAGGACACCTTTCTATACACAGATAGTCAGGCTTATGCAACATGAATCTTTGATCCTTGGAAGGTCACCTTTTAACTATTGTACCTGCCAAATATATTTCTAGAGTCTTCAAGAAGAAAAGGAAGGAAAGTTATAATTGAATGAAGATGAGATGCGCAAGTTGAGTAGAGAAGTCTGATGAAGGCTTGGTTGCTAACACCAGAGACCTCCAAAATTTATTAGTAAATTATCCTTTTCAATTTGACAGAAGGCAAAAATTGGTAAATACATGACTGGATACCAATCATTTTAGCTTACACTTAACTTTAATTCAATGTAAATGAAATCAATTTTTATTTTTAACTCGCCCTCCGCCACCCACTAATTTTTAGAAGGCAGTCAATTGGAAGGCCAACTTTGGCCTGGAATAATTTGTGGATCCCTGAACTGATCCATCTACTTTTTTTCTGCCTTCTTTTGGTTGGTTGATTTTTCTCATTTTATTGATGTATGATTCAGGCTGCTTTTTAGATAGGTGATTCCTAGCTCCATCAGTCACAGGTATTGCTCAGCGATTCCATATTACTTTCCTAAATGGATTTCCTGCTGGTAGGAAAGAGGACAGAAGCTACCACAAAGCAAAGCAGAGTTGCAACCCAACTGGAAATATAAATAGAACGCACAGACACACGCACATGCACACACACATGCAAACCACTATTTCACAATGAGTGTCCAGAATGGAAACATCTGAAGTTGCAAAGCTTAAAGGTCATGTCCCCACATGAGTTTTCAGTATTCTGGGATAGCAACGCAAAAAGCTGTGAACAGAACCAGGTATTTAAAAGTGTACAGAAAACTATACCAGAATTAACAAGAGATGCCTTGTTATTTTGATAATCATTCTGTATCTCAAGAATTTTTCATCATGAATTGTTCACAGTGTCATCAGGATGGCCAAGCTACCCTGGCTTTAACTCTCTCCTCATGAAACTGGTCTTTCTCTTGCCTCTGATTTGCATTGAACCACTGATCACAAAATGCAGGGGGGGAGAGAAGAGACTCAGAGCAAACTATTGTTGCACCCACAATTTTTTCTCTATCACAGCAAGGGCTGGATTTGCTTAGGCACCTTTTGCGGAAAGAATCTTCTCTATTCTTCTAGTGCAGGGGTGTCAAACTCGCGGCGTCACGTTGTCGTCACATGACGTATCACAACTTTTTTCCCCTTCACTAAACCGGGGGTGGGCATGGCCAGCATGAGACGCATCTGGCCCATGGGCCGCAAGTTTGACACCCCTGTTCCAGGGGTGGGTTCCAACTTACCTCGCTGCTGGTTCGCTCCCTCCCGCGCCGCGTGGGCGTGCCTCGTGGGTGCATGCACACGTTGCGTGCGCATGCGCAATAATGAAAAATTAAAAAAAATTTAAAAAACAAAGCCAAAAAAAAGATGGTGACCGCATGCACAGTGCCGGAACTCGGCTTCTGCACATGCTCAGAAGGAAAAAAAATATTTTAAAAAAAATTTCAAGAAAAAGATGGTGGTGCCCACGGACCGATCCAGTTCAGTGACATCATCATGACATCACCAGCAGGTCGCTACCAGTTCAGGTGAACTGGTCCGAACCGGGAGGAACCCACCCCTGCCCTGTTCTAGTGGGTGGCTGCTGCCAACTCTCTTGACCCCAAAATCTAAGGCTCTCCTGGATTAGCAGTAGTGACCATCTGTAAAGCCTCTTGTCTTCAGTACACCAAATGGCCCAATTCAGCTATTTCTTGATTCCTTTGTTCCATTTACAACATTTAAGAAAGTTTATTTCACCAAGCAGGATATTTCTTTCTATCGTGGAAAGTTCTAAATACGGAAAGCCAATTCTCTTCAAAGCCAGTAACAGTTTGAGCTTATGGCAGTCATCATTTAAACCAGCCTATTTTAAGTTTTCTTGATGAAACAATCATCTAGCAACTAAACCATAATGCTGCCACTTATACTCTGAAATTTGAAATCGGGGAAAGGATAGGGGAGAAAAAAAGGAAAGCTTAATGGAATGGCATTTACACAAAGTTCAGAAATGAAAGGTAAATTCTATTCCTAGCCATGGCATTAGACAATGTGTGTCTCTATCTATCTATCTATCTATCTATCTATCTATCTATCTATCTATCTATCTATCTATCTATCTATCTATCATCTATCTACCTACCTACCTACCTACCTACCTACCTACCTATCTATCTATCTATCTATCTTTCTATCTATCATCTATCATCTATCAATCATCTGTTGATTAATTGTATTTGATATACTTTACTGTATATGTTTATTGTTATTTGGGGGGGAGCGTAAATAAAGTTAGCCTGGAAAATCTTGCTGGCTTTCACAAGTCATTGTGACTTTGATCCAAAACAAGAACTTAGGTACTGATATATTTATTTGTTTGCTTATTTGTTCCTTAGATCTGGGCTGTCACATTAAGAGGAATGTAGTTGTCTTCTGACCAGAGAGAGAGTCATTATATACATCTTCCATGACACCAGTTAGAAGATAATCACCAAACTGAACAAGTGAAATGATCCAAAAGACGATTTGAGAAAGTTATCTCTGCAGCTATAACAGGAAGATGACAGTGAAATGTCCAAGGGTATGTATGCATGTAGGCAGGGGTGGGTTCCTCCCGGTTCGGACCAGATAGCCCGAACCGATAGCGACCCGCTTGTGACATCACTGTCGGTGCCGTTCTGTGCGCGCCACCATCTTTTTTTTGTGTGTGAATTTTTCCCCTTCTGCGGCTTGAAAAAGAGCCCGCCCGCCTGCCTGCCTGCCCACCCGCAGGTGAATGCTGAGCTTTATTTCTTTGCCCGAAGCTGTGTTTTGGGCTAATTTCTGCTTCTGAGAATGCGCAAAAGTGAAATCGCGTGAGGGGACAAAACATCGCGATGCGAACCAGTGGCAAAGGTAAGTGGAACCCACCCCTGCATGTAGGTATGTATGTATCAAATTTTTAATGTCTCCCATTGCAGATGTGACTTTGAACAGCATACAATAAAACAACTGGTTAAAACAAATGTAAAACAGCAATTTAAACACAAGTATAAATAAGACCACGGGAGAATGGAAAAATATGACTCCTGTTCAGTGGAGACAAAGAAATGATTGTTGCTCAGTAATCAGTTCCTGGGCAGATTGACAAAACAGAATAAATGCAACACTCTTGAACTTTTCCTGGGCTTTAGTCTGTATAATATCTTTTGGGAGAGGAGTGGCCCTTCATAAGGAACTGAACCTGTCGCCTGTTGAGAAAGACCAGTTTAACAGGAAGGCAATGTGCAGAGGTAATGTCTCTTTTTCAGCATTCTCTAGAGAAGGAGGGCATCTGAAAATCTCATATTTTAAAAGAAAAGAAATAATACATACATACATACACATACACACACACACACACACACATACACACATAAATACAGTATATCCTGTATCCTATTTTTGCATTGTGCTACAGTAAAAATGTAAGGGGTGAGAGATAGCATATTTTACACTTGTTTGGTGTTTATATATCATGATAAGGTTTGATTGTGAAGGAATCTGGTTTATTGTGAAGGAGCGACTTGGCTCCTCTCACCAACAAAGGCACTTAAATAAATCAGATAAGGTTTTTTTTCTGACTTTATTTATTACGAGTGGGAAACAGTCTTGTCACTATTCAAAACACAAAACTTTATAAAACCTGCCTGCATGACACTTTATGTAACTTAAGAGGAGATCCCAATAATTCAAACAGAAGGTTGCTCTCTCCAATAAAATGTGATTGAAAGTGCTGCATCATATGTGCCTGCTCTCCTCTTCTTTAGTTTAAAGCACAGCGTTAAGAAACCGCTTGTACCACCTATGAGTGGAATGTTAAATTCCAATCTGAAATAGAGTGTCTCAAGAAAAATTAAGTGAAATTGCAAGATGATCATGCATCAGTCTTAAAGAAAGCACATTTTTACATTCTGGCATTTCCTTACAAAATGAAGTGTATTTTTTTTATTTATCCCTGGCATATGCACTTGAAGTTGAAGTTTAGGGGGAAGGGGGGGTCACATTCCTGTAGTGTATACATAGACACTAATTTAGATCGTTTAGCACTCTTCTAATGTCTTGGACTTTAGAAGTACAGAAATACAGAGAAAGTGATCACCAGTTCAGGTTTTCCTCCTTCTCCTCCTCCTCCTCCTCCTCCCATCAATCATCTTTGCAAGAGGATAAGGTGGGGAAAAAAACCAATAAAATTTCTACTTTATCTACTTATAAAATTTCTACAATGAGAAGGAAGATGAGTTTCCTATCTCTACTGCAGAATTGCATCTCCAGCTGCAGCATCCTTGACTTCCCACTATTTCATAAAATCTTAAAGAAATTATAAGGGAGCTCCAGCCATATAGTAGTGCATTCAGAAATTATTCAGACCC
Source organism: Diadophis punctatus similis (assembly GCA_023053685.1). Lineage (NCBI taxonomy): Eukaryota > Metazoa > Chordata > Lepidosauria > Squamata > Dipsadidae > Diadophis > Diadophis punctatus. The sequence continues at coordinate 157,755,231 of JALIGW010000001.1, forward strand.
CTTTCACTTGTCAATTTTGTTATGCTGCAGCCTGATTCTACAGTTTTTGAAATTAGCTTTTTTTTTCATTAATCTACACTCAGTACTCCATAATGACAAAGTAAAAACAGAATTTTTGAAATGTCTGCAAATATATTAAAAAGAAAAAACTGAAATATCATTTCCAAAATTATGTTTTCACTTTGTCATTATGCAGTACTGAATGTAGATTAATGAGAAAAAATGAATCAGGCTGCAGCATCACAAAATGGACAAAAGTGAAGGGGGTCTGAATACTTTCTGAATGCACTATAGGGCGAAAGCATTCAAACCAGGAAGCATGGATGATTGGAAGAGGGGCAGAAAGATAACATAACATTTTAAATTAAATTAAGTTACCGGTAATTTAACGATACTATGTATTGCTGTGATGTATTAATTTTTTATCCATTTTTTAATGATGGTAAGCCACAAAGAGTCACCTCCAGGCGGGATGCGATAGATTGGACAGATTGGATGGATGGATGGATGGATGGATGGATGGATGGATGGATGGATGGATGGATGGATGGATGGATGGATTTTATATACCGTATTTTTGGGAGTATAAGACTCACCGGAGTATAAGACGCACCTAGATTTTAGAGGAGGAAAACAAGGAAAAAAGTATTCTGAACCAATTGGTGTAGTAACAGGGGTGAAATCCTCCCGGTTCCCCCGGGCCAGTCCTTCGGCGTATAGCCGATGGAACTGGCAGCGGTCGCGGCACGGACCTTCTCCTGCCCGCTTTCCCGGCCCGGCTGAACACAAACACCGCTTTCCCGGCCCGGCTGACCACAATCATTCGGGTTATTTTTCCCTCTGTGCATGCGCGCGCATGCACAGAGGGAAAAATAACCCGAATGGCGGGGTTCAGCCGGGCCGGGAAAGCGGGCGGGAGAAGCGCCGCGCCGCGACCGCCACCAGTTCCATCGGCTATACGCCGAAGGACGGGCCAGGGCGAACCGGGAGGATTTCACCCCTGTGTAGTAATATATTATTTAATAAAATACCAGTATAGCAGAATACTTTTTACAACCATGTTTACTTTTTACAACCTTGTACACTTTTTACAACCATGTATACTTTTTACAAACTTCAAACTTGACAGCTTTAAGACTAGTGGACTTCAACTCCCAGAATTCCTCCTCCAGTCATGCTAGCTCAGGAATGGGAAGTCCACAAGTCTTAAACTTGCCAAGTTTGAAGACCCTTGCACCCCTAACCCAGGGGTCTTCAAACTTGACAGCTTTAAGACTAGTGGACTTCAACACCCAGAATTCCTCCTCCAGTCATGCTAGATGGGGTAATTAGAAGGCAAAAACACTCCAGTTTTTGCAAAAAAAATGGCCCATTTTTTGCAAAACCAGGTCATGCAGAGGGTTTGGGAAGCCTGCAGGGCACTCCTAGGGGGTGGGGGAAGGCAAAAACGCCCCAATTTTTGCAAAAACGGCTCATTTTTCGCTCATTTTTTTTGCAAAACCAGGGCATGCAGAGGGTTTGGGAAGCCTGCAGAGCACTCTTAGGGGGTGGGAAAAGGCAAAAATGCCCCCATTTTTGCAAAAAAACACCCATTTTTTGCAAAAATTGGATGCGGGGGCGGGGCTTCAGGAGACCAAAAATGGCTGTATTCGGTGTATAAGACACACCGACATTTCCACCCTCTTTTTGGGGGCAAAAAGGTGCATCTTATACTCCGAAAAATACGGTGTATATATATATATATATATATTTGTTTTCTGAGGTTTTCGCGGGTGTTTGTATGTAGGTCTTTGGGTATTCGGGTTTTCTCCCGCGTGAAATTGGAAGTGTCTTTGCAACTTCGTCGAAACGTTGCAAAGACACTTCCAATTTCACGCGGGAGAAAACCTGAATACCCAAAGACCTACATATATATATATATATATATACATATAGATAGATTTATGTGGTATAGGCCATTGTGAGAGAGAGAGAGAGGGAGAGAGAGAGAGAGAGAGAGAGAGAGAGAGAGAGAGAGAGAGAGAGAGAGAGAGAGATGATAGAAAGGAAAGAAAGAAAGAAAGAAAGAAAGAAAGAAAGAAAGAAAGAAAGAAAGAAAGAAAGAAAGAAAGAAAGAAAGAAAGAAAGAAGTGTCCCCCCCCCCTCCTTCCTTTTCCTCTCTTTTCAAAATCCAGTAAATCTTTCAGGGCTTTTGACCTTGACCAATATATTTCCCTTGCACATTCTTAAGTCATCACTAAATGAACAGCTTGATTTTTGCCATTCTGCTATTTCCAACCAATCACCCAAAATCTGCTGCGGCCTGTTTGACAAATAGATTTTCAAGCCAGTGTTCTTCCTATTTACATAATGGGGTGGCAAACAGTGAGTTTTTCACAATGCCCATTAGGCCTTAAGCTACTGCTGGTGTCACCAAGATCATATTGCAAATAACCTCTCCAAAAAGAACAAGCATCATTAAAGGCTTTTCACTTGGGAGAGGCCATAGTTGGAAGAAGACAAATTATTCTCTGCTGTTGCTTTTAACAAAAGAATGGTTGCTCTTTTAAACAGCCAGATGTTTTGTCAAGTTGAGGAATAACACATTCCTCTCTGCCCTAGCATGAAGACTGAACTTGCAGTCAAAGGACAATAGCTTAAACTTACTTTATAAAGTATATATGATAGACACTGAGATGTTGCTTTTCTTAACACACTACAACTAAGAATTCAGCATCCTCATAGTTGAATAATATCTTCCAGTTCAGGCCCCATAAACCAAGAAAGACATGTGGAGTTATTTCTGAGCAGTTTCCTTTATTGTTTCTCATCCAGAGATAGAAATCTTGCCAAACTTAACAAACTATTTGCATCACTATAGACATGCTGTAGATATTGCTAGGGAAGAGCCTCCTTAACTCTCTTTCTCCCTACTAAATGCTCCATGCGTCACTGTTCTTTGCCCTCTGGAATGCAGCCTCTCCTCCTGGGAATCCAGACTACATTCCACCACAACACGATCCAAATGGTGGTTCATTCCCTTCCTTGAGCCAATCCTGTCATCAAAAGTTGAGTGAAGGAATGCCCTATCTTGACTGCTTCACGAGATTTGGAACCTTCCAAGAGCCACAAATAGTTCCTTTTTTTTGAAGTAAATGAAAAATGTTCTCTCTCAACTAATGAGGAATTCTCCTCCAATTCAGCCCCTGTTGGCCCATGGTTAATCCCACACTGCTATTTGCCTCGATTTCTACATAAGACAGCATGATTTGTTTAGTTTGTAAGAAATAAGACATAAGTAAGTAAGAAGCACATCTCCACTGTGGATTGTTTTGGTGGGGGTCTCGTTGCTACTCTCAGTTCCCGAGAGTGTCACAGCAGTCCTTGAGGATTAGGAATATTCATTACCTAAGTTTGCAGGATATAAGAAGAGAGTTTGCATACATAAATGACCACTCGTAGGATATCAATTACAAATAAGTAACCTCCTTACATCATTGTGCATCACACTCATGACTGACTAACAAGCTCACTAGTAGGTGATGGGCTTAATTCTTAATAGTCTTAAGAATTAAACACTGTATTTAAAAAAAGCTGTCTTAACCACCTTGCTAAACATTATAAGGGGAGGTATTGTACAAATCTATGGAAAGAGAGGGAGGGAGGGAGGGAGGGAGGGAGGGGGAGAGAGGGGGGGAGGGAGAGGGAGAGAGGGAGAGAGGGAGAGAGGGAGAGAGAGAGAGACCATTTCCAATTGTTCAAATAATTTGGTCAGTAATGGGGTAAGTATTAACAAAATTGACAACAAAAAACAAGTTCAAAAAGAAGAAGAAAGTCCAAAAAACTTTGAGGAAATGTTTCATTGTTGGATGATTAAAAAAAAAAAACAGATGAAAAGCATCTACAGGCAGATGAAGGGTAGAAATAGTGTTGTATAACAACTAAGTTTTAAAACTATAATGACATAAGAAAGAGGACAGCTTGCAACAAAATTGACCTTGCATTTAATTGATTGGATTCTGCAAATGTCAAATAACAAGTTTTTACTGCCTTGCATAAAACTGACTTGTGGAAGCTTTTCTTGCTACTGTAAAATTTATATGTCCATGTTTGAGCAGAATTTATGCGAATCCTCCATATCACTAGGTGACAATATTAGAATCATGATGGAGTACTTGTTTACTTGGCATGTACAGAAGATCAAGACAGTAAAATAGGGGCTGATGAGGTGCCTGGCAAATTTGAGGCTGTGAACAGAAATATGCTAGTTGTGACTGCTATAAGATCTAGTAAGTGCTGGATGTTATAAGCAAAAACCCAAAAGCAGGAAACGTTCTTGAGCTATGAATAACTGCTGAGTGGCTTGAACCTCAGGGGGACATGCAAAACCCTCATCAAGTGCTGAGAATAACACCAATACATGTGGACAAACCAACAATTTCTACTAAAGCCCTAGGTTAGAGTCAGCCTGGCCTAAGGCTGCCTGATTTGGAAATAATTTCTTGACAAAGCCACCACTGGCTACTCCTCAAAGATACATGTGTATTTGATTCTCAACAAAGGTGCAGGTGGGCTAGTGCAACTGATACACACCTGGTGAAGACTCAAGGAATAGTGGTAAGACCAATGGGAAGTCCCCAAAATAGATAACTGTGTATGCCTACTGTAACTCTTAAATAATGGCTGTGTTGAGGTCTGATAGCTAATGAAAACATTTGTCCTTTAAGGTTATCATCAAAAACAGTTTCTTTTTACAACCATAGCAACAAATTATGAAGGGAGTTCATGGTTGTTGTTGCTTTACCTAGGTAAACTCATTACAGATCTAGGATGGAATCTTTATTCAGAGCTATTAAGACCTTTGAATAGGAGGTGTTTCCCCCCTAAGGGGTCTTGTTCATCCTCCTTGGCAAGCACATTAGTGACCTTAGTCTGTAACATTATCATAAAACAACACTGGTTGTGAACTTTGAGACATGCTTTTGAGTGGCATTCTAAAGTGTACCTGAACTTGACGGTGATGAGGTCCCATGACTCAATAATGATCTCATCCCAGGTAGATCATGTTCAGCAAGCCTGATTACAAAGTTGGATAGAAAGCAACTGGGGGTCAACAAATGTCCATGCTGGGTTTCATTGAATCTGCTGTACAAAGCAGGTTTTCTTGCATGAAGTAGAACTGAAATGTCAAGGTCAAAGTGATAAAAGTTGCCTCTCTGGCATTCTTTGTAAAGGTCAAAGGTCAGTTTACAAGACCATGGTCAATATTAAAATAAGACACAGAAAGGACAACATTCATTCACATTTGTGGTTTCTGGACCCAGTAACATTAGCCAAATGTCTTGTTAAGAGGACGTTCCTCAGAGGAATCAGATATTTAACAATAATCCTGGAAACCTACAGCCTGAGATCAACCAATTCCGATAGTGTTGTAGCATTGCAGTCCATTACAATGTTTAATAATCTCAATCTCCACTTAACATAATTGTGTGCTTCAGGGAAGACATTAATTACATCTCTTGTTTTCATCTAGTATTTATTTATTTATTTATTTATTTATTTATTTATTTATTTATTTATTTATTTATTTATTTATTTATTTATTTATTTATTTATTTATTATTAGGTTCTTCTATGCTGCCCTACTCCCTAAGGACTCAGGGCGGCGTACAACATTTTAAGAGAACACTAAACAATAAACTGATTTAAAAACAGTTTTAAAAAGTTAAAAAAGACGTCCAACAACATACATACAGGGGGAGATCTCGGATATAAGATTGTCTCAGACCCCTGCCTGCAGGAAGAGCCATGTCTTAATGGCTTTTCGGAAGGCCGGCAGGGTGGGGATAATTCGGATCTCTGGGGGAAGTTGGTTCCAGAGCGTGGGGCCCCCCACAGAGAAGGCCCTCCCCCTAGGGCCCGCCAGTCGACATTGTTTGGCTGACAGGACCTGGAGGAGACCCACTCTGTGGGACCTAACCGGTCAGAGGGAGGTATGAGGCAGAATGCGGTCCCGGAGGTAACCTGGTCCTAAGCCATGTAGGACTTTAAAGATGATGATCAACACCTTGAATTGTACCCGGAGACCAATGGGCAGCCAATGCAGCTGGCGGAGTATGGGTGTTACATGGGTGTTACGTGGGTTTGAATAAAGTATATGTCCTGTTCCTAATAATTTGTTAGTAACAGCCCCAAATACCTGTAATAGGATATACTGTACAGTCTTATAGAGCTGCTTTAAAATATGAATGATCTCCCATTGAGTCTCTACCAACCAGACCCAAATATTGATAACTTGGGACTAGTACTGGAGTTTTTCAAGAATGAAATAAATTGAGGATGCATGATAGAAATTTTAATAATGCACCATATCCTAAAGTTATTATATGGGTGATTCCATTCAGTGATTTATATTCTGTTAATGATGGTACGTGTTAAATCGTTTTAAGCTTAAATTCAGTTGTGATTATTAGTTCTTTAAAGTGACATACATAATTATAACTATTTATATTTTAGAACATTTATATATCCTCAGTTTGTCTATCCACATTGTATTCTTTTATTCTTTTTTCACCATCTGTCTTATGCTTGTTTGTGTATTTTCTCAAAACATGTAATTTAAAAAAAATAGAGAAAGAGAGAACAATCAGTACCTGCAAACTCAAAAAGAGTTGAAGTGTGCTTCCTTCTCTTGTAAAAAATAGCAATGTCCCCTGAAGATAGGAATGCAGTTTGTTCTTGCAAAAACTGTTTGTCCTCAGCATAGGAACTGTAATGGTTCTGTGTTGAAAAGTTCTTAATTCTGTATAGTTCTTAGATGTCATTTATAAGAAGCTGTGACTTCCCAAATATGAATGCTTTGCTCTAAATATTTTATTCATCATCTTGAAAGAAAATATTATATAAAGTGCTTTTTAAAAATTTCTCAGTACTTTGAGAAAAATGAAAAAAGTGCTCAGCAATCCCAAAGAATTGTAGGGGTTTTTTCTAAACATTTCTGGATTATTATTATTATTATTATTATTATTATTATTATTATTATTATTATTATTATTATTATTATTATTATTATTATTATTATTATTATTATTATTATCTGCTCGTTTCTATCATTCCTGAAATCGCCTGCCTGCCTGCGAGTTTTTGCCTCTTCTCTGAAAGACAAAACAAAGATCCTTTACTCAGCAAGATCAAAGTCATCAAATGTGTTTCTAAAAGGAGTTGTTGCCACTTGGAAATCAAGCTAGAGCTATCAGTTGTAGGCTGTAAAAATGACAACTCCTAGAGTGCCGTTTCTCACCTTTAACAACGGTAAAGATGTTGTGAGCTTAACCTCCCAGAACTCCCCAGCCAATTGCCTTTTAGAGTCTGCCATCTATTGGTCACCTGGAGGATTGCAGCCCACATTTGGTTATCTTCTCTCTTACTGCTCTTCGCTCTAAGGGGAGGAAATGATCTCTGAGCAGGAAATTAGAGACTTCTATTTTCAATGTCTCTTTTCCATTGTATGCCTCCAAAGGTGTGAAGCTACAGATAATCACACTGTTCATTTTATTATCAGTGTTTCTTTGCTGAGGTGAAGAACCCCATGAATTGGACAGCCAAAAAGATAGAGGAAAAGATCTGATGGAGTGCTAATTTGAGTTGGCAGGGCTATGAGTGGTAAAATTGCATGTGACTTTCCCAACATTTCTTATTTTTCCCACACTTGCAATATTATCCTTTGGTGTAGTCATGTGGTAATCACTACAATTAGTGCACTTTTTTCCTTGTCATCTTATTAGCAATTGCATTTGGAAAAATGATGCCTTGCCTATTATTATTTTTTTAAGTCCCCATTGAGTTCCTTTTTCACTTGTACTTTTTTCTGGCCCTCTGCATTCATTTTTGTCTCTCTTTGCGCACACTCCTGCATATCTTCATCACCCTCCTCTTCCTCTTCCACAGTATTGATTTTCCTTTATGGAAAAAAAAAACTGACACAGAAAGCATCTAAGAGAGCAACACTCAAGAGCTTGGGAGGTCCATTTCCAGAGCTTCAGCTTGCTTGATCAAAAAACATATTGAGAAGCTGCCGAGAACTTCCATAGTTGTTTTTTAGAGCAAGGAACCTGCTGACATGGGGAAACAGCTCAATGTCTTTGCTTTCCTACCATAGCTATAGTTTTTTTGTAGATTTTTCTAAAGGTACTTTATAGTGTCCAGGTTGTGTTTCAATCTCATTGTCACTCTTGGACAGCTGTACTAATTCGTGTCTGGTTCAGCTGCAGTATAGAAGGAATTTGACTGTTCTGTAGAGTAGTGAGTTATTGGGGTAAGAAGTTCTTGTTTGGCAGGAACCCACTCTCGTTCTACTTCCCAGTTCCTTGTCTCTTCCCTCACCCTTTTGTGACTACAGTGGCATGACTCAAGGCCACTTTCACCAAGGTTTTAAAATTAAGCCAGCCTGGCACAGATTCTCATAAGACATAAAGGACAAATGCAGAGGATGACGTTTTTATTTTTATTTGATTATTTATATTCCACATTTATTTTTTATTTATTTTTACAAATAACTGAAGACAGTGAACATATCCAACATACATTTCTCCTCCTATTTCCCCTGCAACAACACGGTGAGGTGAGTTGGGCTGAGAGACAATGGCTGGCCCACGTGACCCAGCTGGCTTTCATGGCTAATGTGGGGACTTGAACTCACGCTCTCTCGGTTTCTAACCTGATGCCTTAACCACTAGATCAAACTGGCTCTTATGTTGCTGATATGATGGCCTAGGTCAGGGGTAGGCAAAGTTGGCTCTTCTATGACTCATGGACTTCAACTCCCAGAATTTCTGAGCCAATCATGCTAGCTTGGGAATTCTGGGAGTTTAAGTCCACGAATCATAGAAGAGCCAACTTTGCCTACCCCTGGCCTAGGTTGTTCTTGGACATGTGGGCTCTCAGGAAAGAGTAGTGCTCAGCTCACCCAGTCATCTTGGCATTTCTAGCATGGCAGCAGTGGGTTGAAGTGAATTGCTTAACTGAAGGTATGAGAATGAAAATGAAATCTGGGTAGAATTGACTCAAATGTCCAATAGTTGTTTCATATACTGGATCTATCCAGGATAAAGGTCAGATTAAATACATTGGGTTTGGTATTTGTGCGTGTATGTGTATGTGTGAGCCTTTGGCAGGATGGGTTAGTCATGTGGGTGGTATGTATATTGTGTGTGGTTGTGTGTCTATGCCTTCAAGTTAATCCAGTCTTCTGGTGACTGCCTACGCAGGTCCATGCAGTTTTCTTGCAACAATTTCAGAAAATGGATTGCCATTTTCATGCTCTTAGGATTGAAAGAATGTGACTGATCTACAGTAGTTACCCACCTGACTTTGTCCACAACACGCTTTCTGAACAGTTTTTATCCCAGAGCTATAATTGCACTTAATAATGAATTAAAGGGTCACCATCAGTGAACTGTTGGATAGTATTGCTTGGTCTGTTGTATGGATGTTTGAGTGGTTCAGGGTGGGGAATTCATGGTGGGTAGGGCGTGTTTTTAGGGATTGCTATGTGTGTTGGGACTGGGACTTGAAGCGTTATGTGAATTTCGTTGTTTGGGTGTACTGTGTATATACGTACAATGACAATAAATTATTATTATAAAGCAGGACTAGAATTCACCATCTCCTGGCTTCTAGGTCAATGCCTTTAACCATGACATCAAACTGACTCTAATTTAGATATGATCGTGATCTTTATTATGACTTATTTAGATATGAAATAGGAAAAGTTTTTATTGCTGTTTGTGCCTTCATGCAGTCAATTTAACTATCACCCTGTCCCTTTTTATGCCTTGGCATGTCTCTCTGGAAGTCTTTTCAACTAGCTCAGCTCTGATACTGTAGGTGAACTAGGCTAAAGCAGACCTTTGGGCTTTCCCCAGGTAGCATGTGAACCCATCTGGGAGAAGTGCCACACAACTTATCAGGTTTCTGCAGTTCTTCTGCCCAAAGCATACTGGGGCAGAGTGGAAGGCAAAAGCGTCTGTTATGGATAATAGATTTTAAAGGCTGCACTCTCAAGTTGCAGGACAGATTTGATGTTATTTATTTGATTTCTAAAGCCAGTTATCTCAACAAGTGACTCTGGGCAGGAAACCTGCAGATGGGGTTTAGGCTTAGGGGTTTTGACAAATCATGACCTCTTCTGGTTTTCTTCCAGCCTGCTGAAGTCAAGGCTCTGTGGTGCTTCCATGTAATTTCATTAATTTTTGGGTGGAACAGAGAAATGGTTTTGCAACCCACCCACCCTTTTGAGAAAGGCTGGCTTTTATTTGCCAGTTCAATCTATCCAGATGTTTATATTCATTTTATATGCTATATTATAAACCAGCATTACAGGGAAGAATAGACTAGTGCTGATTCAAGAAAATATGATACCCTTAGATCACATTGACTGATTCAAGAAAATATGATACCCTTAGATCACATTGACTAACAATGCCACCTCCTTCCAATGTGACGATTTGCATTTTTACATTGATTTGGAAGGAGGAACAGTGTTGGCATCTCCTAAGGTTTGGTATCTTAGGCCAGCACCTATTCGGCATTAACCTAAAGTTGCCCCTCCCCAGTGGAGTAAGCACCAAACTTCTCACCTGCGCTAGCTGAATACACCTCCATGTGGCTGAGAAGTACTGCCTTATCCTGCACATCTTTTATTTGGAAAGAAAGCTCTGGGACTCAGCTCTTAAGTTTCACATTCCACCACCAGATGATGAGAAAACTGTAATTATCTTGTCTTTGTTCTAAGGGAGAGAGATGCAGCAGAACAGAATGTGTACAGAGGATCAAATGGAAAAGCTTGTCATTAAAAAAAAATACGGCTAATAAAAATTCACCCTGCCAAAAGAATATCATGAAATAAATAATAGCCGGGACTTAGCAAGGTTTGCTTCTGCCAGTGAGAGATCAATAAGGGATTCCCAGAAAGAGCAGAATGACAGCCTTGAGTAAAGGATTCAGCTTCGAGAAAAATATCAGCTTGCTTACTTGTTTGATTTTTAAATACGCAAAGGCACAATCCAAAGTTAAACAAGCCAGATTTGGGTTAATTTCAATGGACAATTAAGCATATGTTCAAATATCCTTCCCACTCAAAAAAGACTTACTGCAAGATTGCTTAGCTCTGTGTGTGTCTATTGTACTTCTGGTTTCTAGGCCATAAGGTTGCGATGATAATTTTGGAAGGGGATGGGGAATGGGAACAAGCAGTAAAGCTACAAGCAGTAATATTGCTCAATCAAGAGTTCTAGTTATTCAATTCAATTCAGTTCAGTTTATTACAGTCATAGACCAGAGACTAGAGCAAATAAAAACACTCAGTAAATATACAATTAAAAGTTATAAAATAAAATAATAAATAACAGATAAAATCTATGATAAAATCCAGTCTGTCAATTACACATAGTCTACACTGCTAAAATTGCAATCCATAAGCTGTGAGGCCTATAGTCAGTTTAATCCTAGGATGTGAGGGCGATCTGGCTGCGACATCTGTCACCCCATTGATCACCAGTGTTGATTCGGCTGATCTGGCTGGCTAGGCGGGTGTCCCCTTCCTCCCTCACCTCCCTCACTCCATGTGCATCCCTCCCGAAGCTGTGCGCTTGGTGGAAGAGGACGACCTTTCCAGATAGAAGGAGTGTACCAATCTTCGGTCAAGGGTATACGATAGCTGCGCTCCCCTGCTAGAACCTCCAAACAAACTCAAGTTCTAGTTATTAAAGACAGGAGTTTATTATTTGGTGTAGACCAGGGGTGGTATTCACTTACCTTCCCTACCGGTTCGCAAATGTGAGCGCGCGCATGCGCAGAGCCTCAAAAATGTGGATAAATGGGACGCAGTCAGCACTACCCGCAGTCAGCGCTACCAATTCGCCCGAACCGGATAGAACTGGCTGAATACTGGTGTAGATTTAGATTTAGATTTAGATTTATTATTAGAGTTGGAAGGGACCTTGTAGGTCATCTAGTCCAACTCCCTGCTCAAGCAGGAGTTCCTACACCATTTGAGACAAATGGCAGTCCAGTCTCCCCTTGAAGGTCACAAGTGTTGAGGCTCTCACAACCTCCGCTGGCAAGCTGTTCCACTGGTTGATCGCTCTGATCGGGAGACATAGAGGTAGACCTCTATGTCTCCCAAAGATCACAGAAGTGAAATATATATGCAGAATATAGACACCTGACAAATTAGCTTTGTTTTCATTTAGGATGTACAGTTACACTCAAGAAAGTTTATGCATGCGGTTGGTGAAGCACAGGATATACAACCATTTATGGCCCCCTTGGCTTTCTTGGGCCTATACTTTGTGCTTAGAAAGGCAGGTTCCTCAGCCTGCAAGGGAGAAATTACTGGCAGCTGGTAACCTAGACTTCATATGCTGCCCATTCTATGGTTCTGAAGTGGACGGGCAGAGAATTTTTGATGCACAGTAATATCATGCTCAAGCAGCTTTCTGCTGCTGTGAAAGTTAGACACTAGGAGTACAAGAATCGGTCTTGATCTGCCAAGTTTCCCAAGTGATCTCGGAGGAAGCAAAACTTACCCAATTTGGACTTTTGAAATTTGATTCACATGTTCAAATCCATTTAGAAAAAGTGCACTGATGCATGAATCAAAGCTTGTCAGATACACAAATCAGGTCTAGATTTGTTCCAAAGTGACTAAGAGGTGTCCAATTTAATTTGATATTTTTACTTTGGAGATTCAGTGCAGAAATTCAGATCAACCTGTCAGATTGATCAACCTGTCAGACCTTCAAACTGAATCTCCAATTCCAATGTTTGCACAGCCCTACTAGAAACCTTGCTTTTTAATATCTCATTATATTTAAATATCTCCAGTTTGTTTTAAGTCATACAACTAATTTTAAGAGGCAAGAATTAACATATTCGACTGAATATGAAAATGATGGGGAAAAAAGACTGAAGGAAAATGATGCCTCTGCCTCTATAATTTTAATGGAAATGGAGATATTTTAATGACACAGGAAAGTAGTCTATGAAATGAGCTCTTTGGTTATCTGTATTTACTTCTTTACATAACACTGTTCGCTACATACTTCTGCCAATGACAGGCAAGTTTGTTATAGCATCACAAAAGAGCTCTATACTACTCCGTACTGTCTCCTCAACCAGGGTCCTGACAGTCCTTTGATTCAAACTTTCTGGAGATGCATCCCCAAAAACTGTAACCATGAAGTTTCCTACCAAATTTTGTATTTTGATTTGTGTTTTTTGTTTGTTTTTGCCAGTGAAGTTTTCTGATGATCTTCCATAGACTGTTACTTCATCTCTGGTGATAATAACGAGCTAATGTTTGTTAACTGTCACAATGCAGTGAAGAAATTCCTCACCATAATTTTTGTAGCGTGACAACAATTGCCGACAATTTTCAACTCTTGGAGCTTTAATCTCTACCATCAGCATGTTAAAAACCCCATCTTACACAAAACTTCCCATATTGAAAACTTCCCAGATCCTTGATGTGATACACACATTTTTATGAAATGCAAAGCTTGACAATACTTTCCCCTATAGTGATCCGTGAACTGCCTTTAACGAATTCATCAAAGTTTCTAATGCGAAAGTCTTCACTTGATGTCACAAGTCTTCCATTTCCTTCTTGATCACACAAACCAGCTTTTCCCATTCCGCCATCTTTAAACTTTTTAGCCCAGTAATGCACAATACTCACATCAACATAGTCATTGCCTTAAACAATCTGGATTCAGTAGTGAATTTCAGTTAGCGGGACTCCTTCAGTAGTCAAAAATGTAATCACATCACATTGCTTAAAGCACACCGATGAATATTACTGCAGGCTTCCCTTCCATAAGGAATATGTTACAAAACCTTTTCTCACAGCAGTTTCCCAACAACTGAAGTGAAAGAACACGTCCAAACTAGTATGTCAGCAATGCCATGGGTTAATGACTTACAACACTGAAGGCATTACGTTCTCTCAACCCTTGTAGATAAATGGCAGCATTTCAAATAAATTTCATAACATATAATATATTGCTTTATCTAACATCTATACGACTTGTTGGTCTTTTGGATAACTGATGAAGATAAATCATTATGACATAATTGGAGATGTATTGTAAACCTAAAATATGATGATTTGTTTCACAAGAATATAATAGTTTCATTGGGAGTTCTCTGCTACCCACTTGCTCTCTCTTCACTCTGTGTAATGGAAACAGATTTGCAGAAGTAGCTGCTCTGATAATGCACGGCTCAGTCTTCGAATGAAAAACTCTCGGCTGTAATTTGCATGCCAAGCTTGCAGACAGTCTGTCTGAGCATGGGAAGAATGCCTTTAGGCTAAAGCTGGCACAAAAGACCAAAGAAGGATGTGCCTGTGGTTAATAAGCAGAGATGACTTTAATCCATGGATAGGTTCATAACAAGTTATGGCATACACGGTGTGGAAAACTGACATGAAATCAGGAATAGATCATCTATTCATATTGCCTTGTGCTCTATAATTTCTGTTCCTTTCAATTTTAACACCTCTTGTTTCTCAGCCTGATGTACTTATTTACCTAATGATTGTGTGATCTCAGGCTTATACTACTTCATCTTAATATGTGGACATGCATCATCTTCTCATCTTTCCTACCATCTTCGCCTATTGGCATCTTATGATTTATCAGTTCTTGTTGTATCTTATGATTAATGATTGTAACTATGATCTATGACCTATGACCCATTGTTGTTTGTATGTACACTGAGAGCTTATGCACCAGAGACAAATTCCTTGTGTGTCCAATCACACTTGGCCAAAAAAGAATTCTATTCTATTCTATTCTCAGGTGCGCAGCTAGGAGCATCCACATGTGGGTATTGACTTCCATCTGCCTGGAGACTGAGTTGTAACAATTTTCCTGGTCACGCCCCCTCTGCTGGGCTGAGTCCTTCAGTTTTTATGACTCAGTTGTGGCAAGGAGACGTGTTTTCACTCAGCTCTAGCAGATTGAAGTCTTAAACAGCTTGATCAGATTCCGTGACTATTTCTTGTTTAAATTTGGTGGGGAAGAAATCGGAGCAGGCAGGATTGATGATTCCAGAAGCTTAGGTTGCTCGACAAGCCCGCAGCTGCCGGTGAGTCAGCGGGTCCGCTCCAGCTTTCCAGAGCGACCGCTTTCACCTAGGGCCGTGATGGCGAACCTATGGCACGGGTGCCACAAGTGGCACGCGGAGCCATATCGGTGGGCACGCGAGCTCAGGTCCAGCGTGCATGTGTGCACCAGCCGGCTGATTTTCGGGCCTTCTGGGCCCCCTGGGAGTTGGGAAACAGGCTGTTTCCAGCCTCCAGAGGGGGTGGGGAAGGCCGTTTTCGCCCTCCCCAGGCTCCTAGGAAGGCTCTGGAGCCTGGGGAGAGCAAAAAATGGGCGTGCCATTGCATGCTGGGAGCAGGGGGGTCATGCGTGCATGTGCGGGGATGCATGGAATTATGAGTGTGGGCACGCACACACGTGATCCCCCACATTCCCCCCCCTTTTGGCACGCGAACCAAAAAAGGTTCGCCATCACTGACCTAGGGGGTCTTCATGGAGCACAGCTTTCTGGGGTCAGCCCATTTAGGAGATCCCCCGATAAAGCGGGTGCCTGATTCCTCAGACAAAGCTGCTGGTGTGTGTGCTGCTCTTTCCACGGTCCACCGGAACAATCGCCACCACCCAAAGCCTGATTCCCACATGAAAGGCGGCTATGAAGTTCCTGGCTCTATTTATAGTGCCATACTTTGAAGAGGGCTGCCCCGGGCCCTAATTCCAGCCTCTTCACCGCTGGGAATTGTCAGTTTTTGATTGAGCCGCTTCCCACCCTAACTAGTGGAGCCGCCTTTTTGTGCCGACCATCAGCTCTTTTGAATTTGGTGCCTGCAAGGTGGACTGCCATCTTTAGTGCATATTTTGGGGCATCTACACCAACTAAAAACAGCGGCTCTCGAGGAGAGAAGTCCTTTTCAATTGCTGTGGTGGAAAAGGTATTGGCGGGAAGCACCGGATTCAAAATGGCGGACCGCACTTCATCAGGCAAGCCTGTTTATTTACAGTTATTGTAAAGTAGTCAAGGGACCAAAGTGTACTTGGCTATTAATGCAAGGATTAGGTTCAGTTCTTTTTTCTTCAGTCAGTTTCCCAAACTTTAAGAAGAAGCTCTCCCACTATTATGGGATGGATAGGGGGGTTAAAAAATAAGCATCTGTACAGTACAAAACCATTGTCACTACCATGGTAGAGGATGAAGCACAGGAGTAAATTTCCAGATAGTTTAGCTACTTGATACTGTAAGGCTTGGATCCATCCAAGATTCAGTACAAATTGCCTGTTCATTTTCCCACCACCAAACCAGCTTAACTGAGTTTAGAGTGACATAAGAGAGATTAACTGCTATCCAGTCCATACCTGCCATATCATGTGATTGCCAAAAGTCAGAAACTTGTAGTTACAGGAAGACTATACGTAGGGTTTGTCAGGTTTGTGTAACAAGATGGCTTCTCTTTAATTTTCTTCATCTTCAGTAGTGGGCCTGCATTCTGGGCTGGCACCATTAAGTTAAGGAAGTGAAGTTCCTTTTTCAAAATACTGCAGTTCTTATAACTGTCTAAGGGGCAATGGGAATGCTGCCTCTAAATTTATTAATTCACTGTCATAATGACACAAAGGGTGTGAGTCATATCAACAAGACTGTACATGCATAATCCCACCCAAAAATATGCACTTAGAAGATCTTGCTTGATAGGAGATATTTTATTCATTGTGTATTTAATGTTGCAAGAGATTTGACACATTTGATACTTCATTGAGAATCTTACTTCTTTTTAACAGGTTTTTTTACAAAAAAATACCCATCACACTATTCCCTTGCAAGGTAAGTTATGTTATGCATTAGGCTAAGAAACAGAAGATAAAGGAATGTAAATATGTGGTGAGAAAAAGAAAAGAAAATATAGATATATCTGGTTTATGTACCTTTCCATATTTTTCTGTCCTTCTTCCCATCACTTTGATGCACTTCTTTCTACCTTACCTTTGTTCTTTAAACATCTCACCTCTTTATTGTTGAGAAGCTCTTCAACTTCATCCAAATAAAATGTTCAGTTATTCTCCTTCCTCTTTATCCATTCACTGTTTTTTTCTTTTGTAATTCAGCCCTCATTAATGTACTACTTCTATATCAGTTGCTCACTGTTGTATTCAAGACAAATTCACTCATCATCCTTTCATTCTTGATTATATCTGTGCTTGTTTTACCACACGCAATTCTTAGGTAATCCAACACACTCAACTCTCGCTTCCATATAACATAGCAAGTAAAAGTGTGCAGCTAATATTCAGCTATTTTTGTTTCTTTCAGTAAACATTCATTCTTCAAAACATGCTACCATGTGACTATTATCTACTACCTTTCTACACCAGCATTTGGACATCTTACACTTCTCCATTCCTTTGTACATTTTAGCATGCCAAGTCCATCTACTTGCTCTACTTTTCATCATTTATATGTAGCTTGCAATTATTAATTCCAATTTCCCTATAAAACACAACTTCCTTTCTTTAATACTTGCTATAAATCATTCTGATTTTCAGCCGACAACAGGGAATCATTTGCATACAAAAGAATATACACATTAATATTCCCAATCAACATACTTCCATCATCACCACATGTACAATAGCATGGAGATGGCCTTGAAGAAAGGCAACAACATGTTAAACCATTACCTTAATCTGGGATAAAATGAAAGTGTTAGAAAAGTCCTCACAATTGCCATTCCTTTGACTGTCTTTGGTATAAAAGAAGAGGAAGTTGAACTGCTGTCCCACATTTAAGATTCTCTTATTATACTCTATATCCAAGAAGTAGATTTCTAGTATTTCTTGTGGCATCTGTTTTCTAACCTGATCTATCCTGAAGGGGTAACAACATATCATCCTATACAATTAACCTATAATATAATATGTAACCAAGGTAGAATGCCGTATTCTGATCTTACTCCCTTGTCAATGTTCAAGTATTTGCATTTTTTTCTCATATATTGACTCCTTTACTGCCATCACATTCTGCTCCTATTATATCCAGCAACCAAGTTTCGTCTATATATTCATGAAAATACTCCATAATTTCAAAGATATCCATTTTAACAGATGTACTTCACTTAGAGGTTAAACAAACTGTACAAACACTCCATAAGAAAAACATACTGGTTAACATTTTTCCAGTTATACCATTACACCATTATACCATTACACCTGCTGCCTTTCCATTTTTTAACATTTTCACAGCTTTTGTGGTTTTGTTCACCCATTTCTTTTATACTAAGACAAAATAAAGTTATATGTTTGTGAACAGGTAGATATCAAAAAATACAAATTCATGTCATCTAACAAGCCATAGTTTACTTGGTATTGCAGGTATAATGATGATAGTGTGGAAGAACTACTAATGATTTTTAGAACAAATTGCAACATTCTGGAGGAATAATTCTGTAAAGTAGAATGAATGAATTAGTAGGAAAGAGACAAGAATGTACAGAAAGGAAGCTGTTTGTGGTCTTGAATACTGAATGAGAATGATAATTGTTTGGTGAACACCTCTTAGTAAAGGTCTGTTTCTTTTGAGTACATAATTTTAAACCTAAGTTTCTTCTTACATACTCATAAAAAAGAAATAAAAAGGAATCAATAGAAAAGCCTGATTGATTTGATGATTTGTGATGAAAAAATTGTGATGGGAGAAATGGTAAACATGTTACTGCTGTGTGTGTTCTTTTTCCTCTTTTGTTCTTCAGAATTAAACAGGCATCCTTTTAACTAAGGAGCTCTCTAATGGATCTATTAACTGTATTGCCACCACCAGATATTTTATATTATGTCTCTCTCCCTTCCTCTCTCTCTCTCCCCCCCTCTCTCTGTCTTTTTTAACATTTAAACTAAGAATCAAATTAAATTTCATTATATAATTTAAATGGTGGTAGCAGATTCTTTTGAGTTTACAATCCCTTACATTTACCATTTCAATTAACCTATTTAGAGCATTCCCTTAGCTCCTACAGCAAGATGACTTCTAGTAATTTGCATATTTCAAAATATCTGGAGTTTGTAAGTCCTTACCTCCCCTGCCAATATACAGCATATATTCCTAAACCTATCGCTCTGATATTTGGAGGACTTCCTTGGGATAGATCGATAGGACTTCAAGACCTTCTCTTACCCATCCCACATTTTTCAAATCCTTCCCTCTTCTGTCAGTAATTCCTCTGTAGAAAGTTAGCACCCACCCATCTCCTAGAAAAATGAAATATCCTAGGAAATATTGAAAAAGGAAAGAATATGTTTCCCTGAATGAGGAAAGGAGAAACATGTTTTAAATACAAAGCAGCTTCCTGCAGCTCCCTGCCCCCCTCCTTCAGCTCCAGGGTGATGGGATTAAGACCTTCACCCTTAGGACATGAGAGAATTAGCCCTCTACCACCTGGAAAATTACAAGCACTCAAACAAACTTGGGAGACAGCCTAAAAGGCTAGCTAAGATTCCCGCCCCTAGGGGGGGATCTGACCACCAATTGGAGTGCATTACATACACAGGAACAGGAAACTAAGAGGTGGGGCCCAACAGAGGTCATAAAACCAAGGGACTCAGCATCTTTCCTGCCCTTTTTCTCTTCACTCAACATCTGGAAGCACCTTTTCTATTCAGAAGCTCAAGCCATGTGCTCCTGTCCACCATATTAAATCTTCTTTCCAAGCAACTTCCATGAATCCAGTGTCTTTTTCCCCACTTGGAACTGAACCCAGAAGGATATTCTTTACAACACCTCCCTCTGGAATTTGAAATGAGAGGAGCTTTCCCCTTTCCTTGAGTGACTGCTCATATCTGATTGTGACAATTGTGGAAGATTCTGAGTATGGGACAGACCCTTATTTGATAATGTCAAGAGTGGATCTTGGAAAAGCATAGATATGGAAGAAAAGGAAACAACCAAAATAAACAAAGGTGAAGACAGATTTGAATGAAGAGAAAGTATGAATCCCATATGAAAAGTATTAGAAGCTAGGTTAACAACTCTATTTCTGCTTTTTAAAGTTCCAAACTGATTTATTCAATTTAGAAACAAATGCAATTGACCTATGCCATTTGCCACAGTAACTTTGAAGTCTTTCACTTTTAAGAAAAGAAATCTCAAAATGGATTCTGCTGGTAATACTCATTAGTTACCTAACGAGTGTTTGACAGAGTAGTGATCTAACTAAATTCTTGTGCAGTGAAGTGGAAACATAAAGCTTATTTCAACTTAACTAAGTCATAATTTGATTATCGCTAAATATTCAAGTAACCAACAATCTGACAAAATATCTGGGGAAAATGCATATTTGCATATTTTAAAACCAAAGTAGAGAAATGCAACTGAGATAAAAATACACAAATGGAAATTAATCAACACACATCCAGTGATGTAAAATTAACTGATCAAATTTAAAAACAAAAAAAATCATGGCAACATTTTTGCAATATTGAAAGGTGAGTATTTAACAACAGCAGCTAGTTAACATTAGTGGTTAAAAGAAAAGGCCAACTTTACAAAGTACATTCTCATTCCATTTGATGATACCACCCTAGAACCAAAATATTCTCCAACAGCTCCATTGGTTGAAATTCATCCTGATGATTTCACACTTCTAACTGCACAAACTATACACAGCTTAAAAATATGGTATATTATGGTTTGCTACAGGAACTCTCTTCATATGGTGGTTCCTGTTTGTATACAGCAGTTAAATAATAATACACCATGGAAGTTATAGCATGAGATCTTAGTTCCTCCTTGCTCTTTCAATGATCCTCCCACTTAAGTCTGAGAAGGTCCATAATGGGTCCTTTTCTCTATTGTCTTTTCCTGGATCCTCTGGAATTGCTCTAACTCTTCGGCATATTTTTTTTTCCTCGGTTCCAATAACACAAGATTGTCTAAGTATTTATTATTTATTTATTTTGTTATTCTTATATGCCGCCCAACTCCCGAGGGACTCGGCTTACAGCAGGGAAAAATACAAGAATAAACAAAAAATTACGTAAGATTTAAAAACAGATACGAAAATTTAAAACATCTCTCTTTTTATTATTTCTGTTTTAGTTTTTTTTTATTTTTCTATTTTGTTATTATCTTTCATCTTTAAAAACTTTTTTCTATTTTTCTATTTTCTCTTCAAAGGTCAACCAGTTCACCTTTTACAGATCTAACAGTTTCAGATACCTGCTTTCCCTCCTCTTCAAACAATTTTTGTAATATTTCTGGAGTAATTCCCTTTTCT
Organism: Diadophis punctatus similis; assembly: GCA_023053685.1. NCBI lineage: Eukaryota > Metazoa > Chordata > Lepidosauria > Squamata > Dipsadidae > Diadophis > Diadophis punctatus. Next base: position 157,776,574 of record JALIGW010000001.1, read on the forward strand.
GTTGGTTCTTCTTATGAATTTCTTCCCTCACCCTGCTTTGCAGCTGTTCTAGTGATTGCCATAAAGTAAAAGTAAATTAATTACAAAGCTAAATGTAAAAAGCAGGCCGCTTTTCCCCCCATTCACTTTCTTTATGCCCCTGAGGGCATAAATGACACAGTCCATCTCATATTACACTTATCTTCTTATTCTGTAAGTTCTACCAATTATCTTTCTGTTTGATGTCAAACAATCAGTTTATCCACAAACGGTCTGGTTTGCTTATTTCATTAATTCCATATAACGCCAAAAACATTCTTGCCAAAATCTTTATCTTTCAAATTAATACCATGCCTTTTACTTGTTTATCAGTCAAAAATTTGGATTAAGCTCTTTGTTGTTGTTTTAAAATGTTTGAAAAGTACCATTATTTTCCTCTTTGTTTTACTTTTTCTAATTCTGGCTGACTCACTAAGTTGTTTTCTCAGTCCCCCTTTTTTCAAACACTTTTTTTGATCTGTAAATTGACTATATCCCAAAGTGATTAAGAAATTGAGGATTGGTAGTACTTCATGTCCTCTTTGTGTAGCTAGAGCAAGTGAGCTGTTTTTCCCATGACCCCAAGCCATTCTACTCACCAGAAGACCACAAGACTTCTATCGTTCCTGAGGAACAACTGTCCAAAGCATAGGTGGACAATCTCTCATTTTCTCCTTTATCCAGAAAGATTTTTGCCAGCCAGAAATCACTGCTGGCTAGTGTTCACTTCACTGTGCCATTTCTGCTACTTTGGAGACTGCCATAGAAACTCACTCAGAAACTCCTAATAATCAACTTTTTCCATTACAATCAGGGTTGGAACACTGCACTGGCTTCAATGAAAACCAAATGACAGAATCCTAGAAAGCTGAATCTTTATTAGATTCAGCCTGTAAAGTAGGGAAGTCCTCTATTCTGGCATTCCCATAGAATAATCGATGTTTAGAACTCAGGGAGTTCTTTGAAAGCAAAACAAAAAAGTCCTTTGAGGGTGGAAAAGATTCTCCCTTATAGGCTACAATATCTCTATACTCAATAAAGTCTAATGGAATAATATCAACCCCAGAGATCCATTTGAGTCCATATTGGCCACCTATTATCACTAAGTCCAATACAAAATGTTGTTTTTGACAGAGGAAGAAGATAAATATGAATTTGTTCTTTTCCAGAACTTCCAAATAACATTAAATAATCATAGAGTTCAGGGGATAGCTAGGCCAACTCTCTGCTCCATGTAGGTTCTGTTAAAGTATCTTGGAGAGATGGTTATCTGACCTCTTGTTCCTGTGAAGAAAACATGCAACTTCTGTGGTCAATCTCTGCTTCTGCTTGATATTCCTTCTAATGCTTGAAATTTCTCCCAATACCAAACCCCAACCAACCTTGTTGTAATTTATCTATTGTGTATTTTGTAATGCATTGATTATATTAATGCATATAATGCATAATAATACATTATAAAATTATGAGGTAAAAAAACCAGATTTCTGGAATTTATTATGCACTTCTCTGTGGTAGTATTCCAGTATCAAATTTCTCCCCTCAAACATTTGGCACAATTGTTGCTGTTTGGCAAAAGATGAAATCAATTCTCTACCATTTCGGGTTTTTTATCATTAATGGATAAATGTAATGGTTTATTACATTTAGAATGTAATGGTTCAAAGGCCTTCTCCTGAATTTGTCACTAACTCAGATTGCCTTAAAATTGTTTACAATAAATGATGAAATTGTTATTGTAAAAAAAAACAATTAAAAGCTTCTATGCAGTAAAAAAAAAAAAGATCAAGACTAGACCATTAATTTACATTTTGAAAAAAATGTGCTCTCACAAAGAAAGTACTGAAGGTAAAAAGAATATTGCACCATGATATTATAAATTAACTTACATGCTTTCAAATAATTCAAGGACATTTCCTAAAGAATAGAATTGATATAAGACTTAATTGGTTGCCTTTCCTTCTTCCTCCACATCCTATTAAATGCCCAGAGGTTGGGGGTTCTTTATTTTTTTGTTTTTATTTTTCAACCAGCCTTAATTAAAATAGCTTGGCAACCAAGTTATTTAGTAGTATTCTAATGAATCTTGCTATTTCTTTAATTGCATGGTCACTTTTGGCCACTGTTTAAGTTTGCCAACATAAATTATGCCTTTTGGTGGCTAAACAAAGTAAAAGCAGTAATAAATCAAACCCACCATGTACACTTAGTTAAACCATTAGCTAACATAAATACAAAAACTGCCTTTTGTGCTGACATGCTTGGTATAATGACATCATACTTTTCCAAACAAGACTCTCATGAGTCAGGCCCAATCCATAATACTACCCCCCCCCCCTTTTGATGAATCAAATTGTAACAGTCTAGACTTGGTTGCAACCATCATCCAACTCCTGGCTTCCCGTCCTCTCGACACTCCAGTGGCCACATTATAAAATCTTCTACATTTTAAACTAAATTTGACATTTTCTGCATGATTAAATGTTGGCAGGAAAAAACATCCCAGTTCTGTTCAACTGACTGGAATGTTTTGAAAGTTTACTAAAAACACGCAACTTGTCAGGGTAGAACCAACCTTATCACCAAACAGATGTCTGGAGGAAATAAAGAGAAGGCGGGAGAAAGGGAAGAAGAACAAGTTCTATTACAAATATCCTGGACTGCTCGCAATAGCTCAGTTTAAAACTTTAAAGAAGAATTTTTATCCTCTGTTTTACACAGAGCTGTCACCATGGGCTCCCAAATTCTTAATCTTTTGCTACCATCCAATGGTCATCTGGATTTTTGCAGCCCAAGTCTGGAAGCCCTTAGCAGCTTATTTGTGACCAAGCTTTTTTTACAGCTCCTTTTTAAAACAGACACTGAGTCCTGTCCCTATTTAGCAATCCAGTTGTATTGCAAACCTGAACTAGTATGCCATGCTGGGAAAGAAGTCCTACAAATGGCAAGGACTTCCACTTGGAAAAATTATTCTACGAAATTATTCTATTACTGTTCTAACACCATGCAAGAGAAAAATCAGAAAATATCAAAACCACAAGTAGTGTCTCAACGTTTCTCCTCCAGCTGAAGCCCACTGAGGTGGTACTGGGGTGGTATGTCTATGAATCCAGATGTTCTCCTTTCCTTCAAATGTCCCTGCATTGGATGAGTTTTCATTTGGGAGCACTGGACTGAGAGGCTGTTTTGGAATGCACGAGCAGCTAAGTACCCAAGTCAAAATTATATTACAATCAAATACTCCAAAACTTTCAAAGGAATGTTTAGTTTAATTTTTAAAAGATAAAGTATCAGTCCTTGAAATCTACTGTTCTTCCACCATCTACACACAAAGGAAAGCTTTTCAATGCAGGTGGGCATCAGAGAAAAGATGTAGAGACAGCAGGAGAAGTCTGTGTAGTTTTTGTTTCCTCTCCGAGGATTTCTAATCCACTAGACCAGGTGTCAGCAACCTGCGGCTCCGGAGCCACGTGCAGCTCTTTGGGCCCTTTGCTGTGGCTCCCTGTCGGGTGATCCCACCACTGGCTGGCCTCGCCCTTTGCCCTCCCCTCCCAGTCACTCCTCGCCTGGCCTGAGATGGTAAGGGCGATGGTGGGGGATGGAGAAGCGGCCAGGGCAGAGACAGAGAGATACAGAGAGAGGGGGAGAGAGAGAGACATAGAGAGATACAGAGATGGGGGGAGGGAAGGAGAGAGGGAGGGAGGGAGGGAGAGATGTCAAAAGGGTTTTGTGGTTCCTGGTGTTTTTTAACAACCGGTTCTCTGCCCTAATGACCGGTTGGGTAGGTGTGGCTTGGGGTTCATGTGACTGATGGAAGTGAGTGACATTGAGTTAACCACACCCATCCAGGTTTTGTGGCTCCCGGTGTTATCTTTTCTGTGGGAAACAGGTCCAAATGGCTCTTTGAGTGTTTAAGGTTGCAGGTCCCTGCACTAGACCATCAAAGGGATTGCAATTTAAGGCACCAGCAGCAGGGACTTCTTACTCTTATTCTAAGTCATTTGAATTCAGTAACAGCACAAGTGTCCAGTCTTTTCAGTGGCTACATTCCTACCTTTGGCACCTTGGTTTTGATTTGCCCAGCCTAGTTATCCACAAGTAGCTCATTGAATGATCCCGTCTCCATGGGCTGCTTTCTCTCTCTTGATGCCTGCTTGCCATTCTCATTATATCAAAGTCTTCTTTTTTTATTGTAGCTCTCATTTACCTTGCTAGCATTGGACCTACACATCATAGATAACAGGATATGACACTAAGAAAAGAGGGGAGTGGAGGATATAGTAGTTGGCCCAGAAGAGTTGGATTAAGAAGATCTAGCAGAAACTAATAGCCCAATCAAGGAACTACAAATTCAGACAAAAAAATCAAACAGTAAACAACCTAATCAAGGAACAACAAGAAGACTCCTACCAGAACCGACAGAGCAAGCCGCTTGTACATAAAACACAGAGCAAACCCCACTACCTTCTAGTACTGATGACGTTACCTAGTTGGGTAATGAACCATCTGCAGGGAAATTTTCAAGCTCAGAGAGCATGAAGAACCCCACAGATCTAGGAGTGTTTGAGGCAGAACTATCTTTCTTCTGCTCTTTGCAATTGGAACCTCATTATTCATGATTAAGTCCCTGTGTGGAATGCTCACCTATTTGTGGCCATCTCAAGTTAATGTTTTTAAAATGCAAACAAATAAATAATCATAGCTTGCACTTACTGTAAAACCCCCATTTATTAACAGTATACTTATAAATTTCATTTTGCCCATATGTCCTATCCAAGTGCCTGATCTGAGCAGAGAGGGGAAATGAGCAGGCCCCATTCTTTGGCTCCATCCTGTTCCCCTTCTTCATACCATCAAGAAGAGAGAAAGGAGGGACTAGGATTCCTATGGTAGAATTTAACTAAGGATCATTTGATTGTCATGTCTGTCATGAAGGAAATTATCCTTAAGCTGCAGAATAGAAATAACAGGACTTGGAGAAAAATATCAAATGAAGGATTAAAATAAGTAAAAGGAGAACTCAAAGGGGAAAATAGAGCAAGGAAGAGAAAGAAGGAGAGTGAGAGAGATGGATGCCTTTAATTTTTAGTTTTGACCAATATTTTCAGTGATATTTAAAAAATTAACAAATATACATTTCTGTTCTGCTGAGATTGCTAAAAATGTCACATATGCACACATGCACGCGTGCACACCGACACACATGTACACACAGAGGGAAGAAGGGAAGGAGGGAGAGAGAGAAGAAATTGGAGATTACAGAAAACAGATTTTTATATCTATCAAAGTGTGGTGCTAAAAAAAAAGAAAATGGCTAAAATCCATTTTGCACCATTACAGAACAGACTAAACAGCATGGAGATAAATGGATAGATACTGTATATAACTGATAGATGAATAGATGGATGGATGGTACACATACAATAGGAAATGTATTTAAAGATAACCAGGCACTAACAAAATTTTATGATCTGGGGACAGCATGTCAATGACATGGTATCATAGTAAAGCAGCCAAAGGCAGGTGTTGTATATAAATGTAATTTCCCTTAGAATCCAGGCGGAAATGGCGTATTTCTCCTTTTATATGTAAAAGAAATAATACATTGGATATTTACTGGTTAACTCTTATGTAAAATACTGGAGAGTGCATCACTTGGAGAATATTGTCATACTTCAAATTTCTCCCAAGCTCCAATTAATTGGAATATCTTAATAGAGTTCTCAGGGAGAGTTATTCACCTGCCCAAAAAACATTTCAGCCTCAAATTACGTTAGGAACTTAAATAATGCCAAAGATGGACTTCACAGAGGTGAAGAGTGAACGGGGGAGATACGGCTGTTAAGGTAGCACTGCCATAAATTTCGCTGTGAAAATGTAGGGTATTCTGTATCTATTTGCTACCAGTTCTGTGATCACACAGTTCTGTTAGCACCTCAGACACAAGAGCCCTAATTCAGACTCACTTGATATTGTCACCGGAACAAAGACATCCCTGATTTGCCTGATTGTTTGATTTGTAAGAAACCTTGGCAGGGAACAAAATACCTCAGGGTAGAACCTTGAAACAGGAATATACCTTTTTTTATTTTCGTATGTTTAACTCTCCCTTGGAAGCTTAGTAGTTATATTTCTACACTTTATTAGGAGTGGCCATAATTGGGTACAGCCTTCCTGGACCTGGTTAGTTTAGAATGGGCAATTTTTAGGACTACCCTTATGTGAGTAAAACGTGGTGGCTCAGTGGCTTAAAAGATGCCAGAGAAGGTCCGTGCTGTGGCAGTTCGAGTTCTACTACCCCAGGACAGAGTGAGCTCCTGTCATTCACCTCAGCTCCTGCCAACCTAGCAATTCAAAAGCATGTAAATGTGAATAAGTAGCACTTTAGTAAGAAGGTAACAGAATTCTGTGTTTTGCCACATGCTCTGCACTGTGGTGTGATATCCTGCTGGCTACACGACTGTGGAAACATCTTCAGACAGCAGAAATGGAGATAAGCATCTCCCCCTAAAATTGGTTACAACTAGTAGTGGAATAAAACCGGCAGGGACTCCTTTACCTTTTTACCTTATGTGTTCTGCACTATTCTGGATGACCAGGGGATAGTAGTAAAGAGGTTTATGTTTCTCTCTTCTGCCATCTAGTGTTCCGCTGATATATGGCAGCCACACCTTTCTCCTAGTAATTGGCTATGTTCACTGAGTATGGTGAAAGCTAAGGTCCATTCAGGTTTGGATTGTCTAATTTAATACAGTTAGCATGTGTAGGTCTACTTCATATCTACATATGAAGTAGATCATCTCTTCAATGAGACGATCTACTTCATATGTTTCTCAAGCTATTGTAGCTTGAAAGCTGTAATTAGCTAGATGTGGAACAATATGGCTTACAAACCTTAGTGTTGGATTCATTCAACATGTGGATTAGCGTGATGTATGAACCCAACTTTTATGTTCACTCATAGAAACCACAGTGACTCTTTCACCCTTCAATTTACCAAGTATAAGAAATACTATGTATTTCATGGACCTGCCTTTTTTGCCCATGCCTAGAGTTGTCATGGTCCCTAATGTTTTAGCACTTTTTTTTCCAAAATGCACTATTCAACAGAAAACACACATGTTGCAGTACACAGGATAGTCTGCTTGCACTTCTCTTAGCATGAGAGGTCAAATGTTTATATATACATATACAAATCTCTCTCTCTCTCTCTCTCTCTCTCTCTCTCTCTCTCTCTCTCTCTCTCTCTCTCTCTCTCTCTCTCTCTCTCCCTCCCTCCCTCCCTCCCTCCCTCCCTCCTCTCCTCTCCTCTCCTCTCCACACACACATACAAACACACATATCTACAGAGAATCATTATATCTGAAATGTAGTGCAGCAATCCCTCTAAATCACACCTTCTAAATACATTTCCTTCTATGATGCTGATTCCTGACTAAACTCTCTTTGAGGTTTTTCCTTCACCATTTTGTCCCTTTGGGACAATTAAGTTGTGCCTGCTGCATGGAAAGAGGGCCATCATGTGGGTAGCTACAAGCTTCTAATTGAAAAACCTGTCAGAAAGAGGAGGAAGTGGCAAGGGGGGGGGGGGAATTGGCAGGACCACACTCTTTTCATTCGGCTCTTGCTCCCTTATGAAAGGCAGCATTACAGACTTTCCAGAGATTTGGTAATCAAGCCATCACTGTGCTGGCAATTAAGGCCCAAAATGTTCTTTCTTCAGTAATTAGTAGTGCTGTCCTGCATTACTCTCTCTGATAATGGAAGGCAATGTAACAATGGCACTTGTCGTTTTATTTAGACCTTTAACCAAGTAGTGTGAAAAGACAGGTCTACTCTATCTGGGCTATAAAACTCTGGACAACCATCGAGTGGCAGCCAAAACACACAAACACACGCACACACACACACACACACACACACACACACACACACACACACACACCTGAATGCTTTGCTGCTTCTTAGCGTTCATTTTTATTTTTGCAACCCCAAGATGGTAACCCTGTTCAGAGAGCTTTCCATACAGCTTATGAGAGATGTTGATCATCCAGATAAGCCAGTTTCATGACATTATTCCCCCATATTACTCAGCTGAAGCTAAAAAGAGCTTTTCACTCAAGGCTCCCCAGCCACCTCATTCCCTCAGCTCAGACTTCACCTGGATTTCCAGCATGTAGCCCATTTCACAATATTGTATATTACCTCACATTTTCATTTAGAAAGACGTAACATTTAAATCCATACTTAAATCCATCATGTTATTTATGACTGTGAGATGGAAGATTCGGGACCACATGTCCCATCTCCTCTGGTTGCACCAATAGTCAACATGCAGGCTTTAGTTTTAAAATGGCATGAGGCAGAGTTTTGCAGACCTCTTCAACCTGAGGAAATCCTTTACTTCAATAAATTAATCCAAATAGGAGTGGTAGGATGAAGCCCTGCGGTTAGAACAGGTCCCATAAAAATGATGAACAAATTGCCTAATATAAAATGCCTACATTATGAAAACCGCTGTTATTTTGCAATGGTTAATGAGGATAATGACTAATATATTCAGAGGAGATGTGACAGCTGTCTGTATATTTTTAGGAGTATATATTTTTAGCTGCCAGTTACTCTTTATTCAAATGCATTAGCTACAGAATGCAACAGAGGCAGTACAAAGAAGTGGAAAGAGGTGAGAATTTGTACAATATTTTTGGTCTGGTTATACCATTTTCAGCACAATCTTTAAAAGCATCCCTAAACCTCGGTTAAAGAGACACCATGAAGAAAAATTGCTGTGGTTCATTTGAAATGGAACGTAATCTTAACTTGCATGCTGGAAGGCAAATGCTAAAAATTTAGAAAACATAGCTTGGTTTTCCATTTTCTAATCATTTACTCACCAGGAAAGGCTAATCTCTGATATGCAATATATCCCAACACTTTTCCTTTCAAATTTTAAATACATGGAAAATAAATTCTATTCTTTCAAAGGGTAGGAGACACTCTATTAAATATTTTAAATGTTCCTCAGGTTTAGAAAGTTAAAAGAGATTTCAGCATCAAAAATCAAAAAATGTATTCTGTGATATTCTGGTTTTTTTTTTTTAAGTAAAAAACACAAAGCTCTAAATCAACCAAAAGTCCATTTTGACAGCTGCATCTGACTGAATTGACGAAGCACTATTGATGTTTGGATTAAACTATGCCTCTGTGATCAAGTACTCAACCTAGGATAAAAAAGGAATATATGCTTTAATCCTGCCAACTAATTTGGTGGAGGATGGAAAGAGACCATTAGAAAAGCCGCACCCTTTTCCTTATTAACAAATCTATTTTTATTTTGTTCATTCACCAAAGCTGCTCTCAAGACTTAAACATTAATATGATATTCACACACACATCTATATATACACAATTAATACACCCTAATTTTGAAAAGACAAAAAGAGGCTGTACCAGAATAAAACACCAACAGAGAGCTTTTGAATTTTGAGTAGATGTGTCAGAAAGAACCACTTAAGGCCACACGCTTGGATAGCACACCCAGCTCCTTCCCTTTCCTCTCCTTGGGACTCCACACCAGAATTATTATTCACCACAACCACCATTCTGAAGTGGCTTCAAGAGGAGGAGTTTTTCATTAGCTAAATCCTTTTTTGTGGTTTTTTTAAAAGTAGTAGACAAGAGAGGATTTGGCTGGCAATGCTTTACTTGACAAAGAAGGGAAAGCCACATAGTGTTCATTAAATTGTGGTCCATTTCCAGATTCCCAAAAATGAGCCATGAATACTTCCGTAAAAGGCAACTGCCTTTTTTTAAAGTAAAGAATTGCTCATTTTTTGTTTTGTTTTTATCTGTGTATATTTTTATCTGTGTATCTGTGTATATTTTGCTGTACGCCACCCTGAGTCCCTCGGGAGTTGGGCGGCATATAAGAAAACCAAAATAAATAAATAAATAAATTTGGGGGGGGTCTCATTCTGTAGCTATCCCCATCTGCAGGAACTCTCTGTTCCCCACACCTTCCAGCTCCCTGGGTTTAAGTCTGCCAAAGGAAAAATATGTCCAGTATGTTCTGTCTGATTGGAGTTGTTGGGTGGATTGGTTGGTTATTAATGCATCTTACCAGTGGTGAAATCTAAAAATTTTCCCTATCAGTTCTGTGGGTGTAGCTTATTTTGTGGGCGTGGCTTGGAGGTCGGGTGGGCGTGGCTTCAGGTGGGCATGGCTTGGTGGTCAGGTGACCAGGTGGGCATGGCTAACTTGTAAAATGTAGTGAAACTCACTTAACAACGTTCTTGCTTAGCAACCAAAATTTTGGGCTCAATTGTGGTCATAAGTTTTCTTTCTTTCTTTCTCTCCCTTCCTCTTTCTTTCTCTTTCTTTCTCTCTTTCTCTTTTTCTTTCTTTCTTGTCTCTCTCTCTCTCTCTCCCCTTCCTCTTTCTTTCTTTCTCTTTCTTTCTTTCTCTCTTTCTCTCTTTCTCTTTTTCTCTTTCTTTCTTTCTTTCTTTCTTGTCTCTCTCCCCCCTTCCTCTTTCTTTCTCTTTCTTTCTCTCTTTCTCCCTCTTTCCTTCTTTCTCCCTTTCTCTTTCTCTTTCTTTCTTTCTTTCTTTTCTCTCTCTCTGCTTTCCTCTTTCTTCCTCTTTCTTTCTTTCTTTCTTTCTTTCTCTCTCCCTCCCTCCCTCCCTCCCTCCCTCCCTCCCTCTCTCTCTCTCTCTCTCTCTCTCTCTCTCTCTCTCTCTCTCTCTCTCTCTCTCTCTCTCTCTCTCACACACACACACACACACACACACACACACATACCTGGTCTGGGCACATAGATGGAGCCCTTCCTGGGGAGTTCTCCTGCGCAGACGCGCCTGTGGTGGGGGCAGAGTTTGCCTGGGCTCTCCGCCATCCCGGAACTGTGCCGCACTGGGGAGCTTTCAGGCGCAACGCAGTTCCGGGATGGTGGTGAACTTGCTTGGGAGAGCTAACAGCGGTGGCAGAGCTTGCTTGGGCTCTCCCAAGCAAGCTTTCTGCCATCCCAGAACCATGCCGCACTGGGGAGTTTTCCGGCGCGGTGCAGTTCCGGGATGGTGGAGAGCTTGCTTGGGCTCTCCCAAGCAAACTCTGCCACTGCCGCTGGTGCCGGCAGCAGCGGCGGCGGCAGAGCACACCCTGCCCTTCAGGGGCCTGAGGGAGGGTGGTCCGGCCTGGAAGCAGTGTGTCCCCCATCATGGGCTGAATGCGGGGAACGGGACCCGAGGTGGAGGGGAAGGCAAGCGGGCGACAGTCAGATGAGCGCAGCGGGTCTTCCTCCCCCCCGCCAGTGTCAGCCTTACCTTCTGCGGCGGCGGCAGCAGCAGCAGCGGCAGTGCCACCGCTCCAGGACAGCAAGCGGATGTCCCGACTCCCGGGGCTGCTGCACATGCACACCGCATTGGACTGCTGCCACTTCAGCATGACATCAGGCTGGCCAGGATAAGGCCAGAGTGCATGTGGAGCCCTGGGACATCTGCTTGCAGGGTGAGTGAGTTCGGGGCATAGCCAGCCAGCCGTCGCTACCGGTTCGGCAAACCACCGGCCGCCGCCACTACCGAACCGGTCTGAACCGGTAGCATTTCACCCCTGATCTTACCAGAGGGATGCACCCAATCTTAAATAAACCTTGTTTTATTTCCTTAAGGGTTTTTGGTTGTTTGGTTGTTGTTTTTTCTATAGGAATGCAGCTTGGGAGGGTGGGCAATAATTTCTTATTGCAAGCCTATTGCAATTGGCAAGGTTTGAAAGATGGTCTTCAAACTGCCTTTGAGGAGTTGAAGAAGCAGCCCTATTATACATTGTGCATCAAAGAAGATAAGGTCTCTTAATATGTATCAAGAACTGAGCTTAATATTAAGCAAATCTGATCTTCTTCATACTGTATGTCCTGGATTGCAATGGACAACTTTAAATATACTGGATTATATGGCTTTGCCTGGGCCATTCCAACAGATGTTGATGGGCGTCAAATCGAAATCCCTGGAGTATATTTGTGTAGAGTAGCCCCTGATTTTGGGTTCAGATCTCATACTGCCATTTCGAGGTAAGACAGAAACAATAAAAACAAGGAACCAACAGCAGTGAATGATTAAACTGTAGCAATATTGCACAACTGTTGTTCTCCACAATCCAATAGAAACAGAAGACAAAACAGCTATGACTTCAAAGCCTGGTGAATAGTTAAGGATTCATTTGACATCAGATTGAAACCAGGATGAAAGACATTGTAGTCTCCAAGGAACCAGTATTCCATACATGGTGGCAGGCACTGTAGCAAAAAAAAAACCCCAAAAACCTCTCTTTCACATCTCTTCATAATAGATGGCTTCCTGTGGTAAGATAGAGGAGATAGTTCCCTCAGGAGATTTTTTTTTTAAAAGTTTTTTTTATTTTTTAACACTCTTCACATATACATCAACACATATACCTTAAATCATATCAATCTTTACATAAATCCTACGGGATTGGGCGGCCTATAAGAACTTTTAATTAAATTAAATTAAATAAGTCATTACTATCCAATATATAATTAACAAACATCCTACTCTTGCACCTTTTATAGTCTTGTTACCTGTCTGTTTTCCCATGATACTTAATATCACTCCCCTCCCTGTACCTCCTTCTCTTTCCCCGACCTTCTTTCTCCTTCTCTCCTCCCTTCCTACTTCCCTCTTCTCCTTCCTTCCCATCCCTCCTTCCAACCTCACCCTCTTCTAGACTCTTCCTTCTCCCCTCCCTTCTCTACATCCTCTTTCTCCCTCTTGTTCCATTCCTGAGTGAATTCATTTATATTCTATCTTATAGTTAACAGACAAGTAACTCTTCTCTCTAACTTCACTTAATTAACGGTACATCTCTTAAGCTTATTTTTTTTCTATATCCATATTTATATCCATATTATTTTCTCTAGGTATATTTTTATTATCTTAATACTGCCTTCTTAAACTGCCTAATTTTGTCACCTGGGTCTAACAACTTTAATTTTCCATTTCCTCAACTTTATTTGGTGTTAGCTATCTTCTATATATATTCATTTTCCATCCAGTCATAAAATTTCCCCCATATGTTATAATATCCTGAATCTTCTTTTTCTTTCATTATCATTGTCAATCTGTTCATCTCTGCGCAATCTAATATTTTCCTGATTACCTCTCCTTCAGAAGGGGCTTTTGTTGCCTTCCAATTTTGTGCAAATACAATTCTAGCTGCTGTAATTATATGAATAATTAAATATGTATTTTATTTGTTATATTTCTCTGGTAATATACCCAACATCAATATCTCTGGTTTCAGCTCTATATGTTGTTTCAGTATCTTTTCTATCCACAATTGAATTAAACTCCAATACCGCTCCATGTGCGTCCCTCCCGAAGCTGCGCGCTCGGTGGAAGAGGACAACCATCCCAGATAGAAGGAGTGTACCAATCTTCGGTCAAGGGTATACGATAGCTGCGCTCCCCTGCTAGAACCTCCAAACAAGCTCAAGGACCCTCAGGAGATCTTTAATAGGCAAAAAAATGCATGCAGGGAGAGGACCTATATCTCAGACCACTCTGGAGATTGGGGCCATGCTATTTTAGGAAGAGCTGAAGGCTACAATGAGAAGGATTGGGATACCAAATAGTGAGAGGTTTGGGGGGAGATTTTAAAGCTATCTTAAAACCCTGACAAGACCGAGTGGCTATGGCTATTGCCTCCCAGGGATTATGTCGATTGCCCCTCCTTGGTTCTCAGGGGAGAGAAATTAACTCCCTCAGAATGGGTTCGCAATTTGGAGGTTCTCCTAGATCCACAGTTAAAATTGGATCAACATCTGTCAGCTGTGGCTAGGGGGACCTTTGCATAGGTCCGCCTGGTGCACCAATTGCGATCCTATTTGGAGAGGGAGGCCTTACTCACTGTCACTCATGCCCTCATCACCTCACGGCTGGACTACTGTAATGCGCTCTACATGGGGCTACCCTTAAAGAGTATCCAGAGACTGCAACTGGTGCAAAATGCAGCTGCGCAAGCTGTAGTGGGTGTCCCAAGATACACCCATGTAACACCTATTCTCCGCCAGCTGCATTGGTTGCCTATTAGTCTCCGGATGCAATTCAAGGTGTTGGTTTTAACCTTTAAAGCCCTACTTGGCTCAGGGCCAGGTTACCTGTGGGACCGCATCCTACCACATGTCTCCCTACAACCAGTTAGGTCCCATAGAGTTGGTCTCCTCCAGGTCCCATCAACCAAACAATGTTGGTTGGCGGGACCTCGGGGGAGAGCCTTCTCTGTGGGAGCACCGTCTCTCTGGAACCAACTGCCCCCAGAGATCCGGACTATCCCCACCCTACTGGCCTTCCGCAAAGCCATTAAAACATGGCTCTTCCTGCAGGCGGGGTGAATTAGAGATCAATCCCCCATGTATGAATGTGGATTTGTTTTTTTTTTTAATTTTTATAATTATTTTAAATTTTATTATTGTTCTTATGAATTGTTCTTGTTTTCATGATGCTGTAAGCCGCCCTGAGTTCCTCAGGAGTTGGGCAGCATACAAGAACGATAATAAATAAACAAATAAATAAATAAACAAACAAATAAATAAATAAATAAATAAATAAATAAATAAATAAATAAATAAATAAATAAATAAATAAATAAATAAATAAATAAATGAATAAATAAAGCTTGTGCTTCCACTTTTGTGTCTTACCACATAAAGCCTTAAGAATCCATCTAGTTAAAGAAAGTTGTAAAGACAGCTGTGGGGGCTGCAGGAATAGAGAACAGGTGGCCCTGACTCTTCAGATTGTTCAACTCCTATGTGGGATTTTACAGGTCATCACATCCCCTCGACCTCAAACTTCAGGTCTGGGTATCGAAAGGCCATGCAATCCTTTGACAGTTTGTCTTCTATATTCTCATTGATATTCCCAGCAGTTGCAGCCTCCTCGTTCTCAATATAAACGTGATAACCCACTTAATGGCTCCTTGAGTCTTTTTTTATTATTATTATTCTTGATTATCGCTAGAAGCAACTTTTCCATCTGTTTACTTAGAGTGTGTTCAGCCATTTATATATTTTCCTTTTTTTTCTTTTTCTTTTTTAAAGACATACAATATTTCTTTTGCTGATCCATAGAGATAACCAGTGTTGTTTTCCTTCCTGTGAAAATGGATGGCAGAGGCAAGTTCCTAATTCATTCATTTGGCTTTCTGTCCTGGCACAGTTCAAATCGATGGAATTCTGGAGGGGAGCAAAAAAAACAAAAACGGTATCCAAGTATATACTTGCAGGAACAGGTCCAGAAACCTCCCTACTTACTTTGTTTTCCATGAACAAATGATTATCAAATAATTGAACCAGGAGTGGCTCAGCTTGACTCAGATGCAAAATCCAAGCCATGCAAACAAAAGACTTCATGCTACAATCTGTCTGTAAAGATAGCAGCAGAGGGGGGGAAAGTAAGCCACGTGACCAAAAGCAAAGCAGTCACAATTTTTACAGCTGTACAATGGACAAGATATAAACATAATACTCTACTCTAGCAAATCCAATGGTTTTAATTTGTATGTTGCCATGGAGTGCATTTTGCAAGCAAACAAAGTAGGAACCAGGGAATGGACTTCAGTGACTGAGACAAAAAAAAATTTCACTACAGTCCTGGGATATGGTGTAATTATTCTGTAAACACACTTTGATTTGTTTATCTCAGTTTCAAATTAACTTCAAATATGAAACAACGGTCCCTGATTCAGTATGGTACACAATATTGGCGGCGAGTGTGTTGCGTGTGTATGCGTGTGTTTATGTGTGTGTGCATGTAAGGTAACCAATGTATTATTCAGATTTCAGAAAGTGTTTCCATAGTACACAAGAATATTAAACAGAGAAACACACATGCATCTAATTTAAAAGCACATTATTTCCAAGGGACTGTGTTGTAATCCAAAATAGTTTTGGCTCTTTTCCCCTCTACTCCTCTGCAACAGAAGGTAGAATAACTTCGAGGGGGATTAATCACCCATAATGACTTGAAATAAATTATTATACGGGTGGAGAATTTACCACTGATCCTTTATCTAGGTTTTTATCAGCATTGCTTGGAATGCAAAAGAGAGAGCAGGATTCAGGTTGATTAACAGCGCTAACAAACAACTGGGAAATCGTCATGTCTCTACAGCCTTGAGCGTTACTATTTTCCAATGTTCTTCAGTTGTACTACAACACAGTGCTTATTGCACAGAAAGATATGGTTGATTCATGTAACCTGAAGCTATGCAGTAGCTGTTTGAATGCTTACTCTTTGCTCTTCCGAAGGTACAAGGAGAGGCAAGGACACTTTGCTTTGGAGAACTCTTCAAAATCCATAGAGAAGGAATGTCTCAGCCCAACAAGGGTAAGATTAAGATTAATCCAATACCATAAACTGTAGGTCTAAAGCACGGCTGTCAAGCTCGATTTCATTGAGGACCGCATCAGGGTTGTGTTTGACCTCTGGGGGATGGGGTGGGCATGGCCAGGGTGGGCATGGCCAGCTCGACGTCACTTGTGTTGGGGGCGCTTGTGGTGGTCCGAGCACTCTGCCAGCAAAAACAGGCTACCGAGCTCCATTTTCGGCTGTAATGGCCTCCTGCAACCCTCTGCCAGTGAAAAAGGAGCTTGGGAGAGATGCACGTGGCCCTCCCGAGCTCTGTTTTTGCTGGCAGAGGCCCCATGGGCCACTCCTTTGCTATTTACAGGGCATCCCCATGGGCCAGATCTAAGCACCCTGGGCCTTGAGTTTGACATCCCTGGTGTAAAGCTACTTTTATTGGAACAATACTAGTAACAAAATCTTGCAATTCTGAGTGTGCTTCACACACACACACACACACACACACACACACACACACACACATTCACACACTTTATCGTTGTGTGAAGTTTGCAGGGATTTTGTCTGAGACATTGTCTCGAGTTATTTTCTTAGGCCTGGCTCAAGTCTCCCTTATCTGAATGTTGCCTTGGTAGTGGTTCTTCCTCTTGTCCTTCAAAACTATTCCTTACGCTCTCTGCAGAATGTGAGGGGAGGAAGTTATTCTCCTCATTATATGTACTTTAACTGGATCAACTGTGGGTTCCCATTCTCTGACCAAAGTTCTAATAATATAGAACCCGTGCATGAATATTAAATGGCAGAGAGCTCTGGAGCCATTCTATTGAACATATGAAGGTTAGGGAAACAGCTTGTTTCCTCTATAGAGAGATCAAGCCCTCATCTCTAGTTATTGGCTGAGTCAAACCACTGGTCTATCCAGTCGTCCCCAACATAGCGCTTGACAGCTGTTTTGAAACTGCAATAACCTAAATTCCAGCCAGATATATTTTGGGGAGTGGTTGTTGTAAATCTTTTTCAGGACCATCATAAATTTGCATGGTTGCTGAATGAGCAGTCAGCCAGTGAGAACTACCTGTAATGCATTTCAAGGGGAATAAACTGGGCCTCTTACTCCCCAGACCTACGGTGGGAAATGAGGAAAAGGAGAGAATATGCTGAGGCTTGAAGAAAGAAGGGAGAAAATGGCTGCTCTGTGGGCCTCGTTCCTACAGTGGATGCAATAATACAGGTGAGAAAAACTTCACCTCTGCACGTATAATCAGAGACACATGGATGAATGTCACTGGCAGCAAAGCAGTGATGAAGCGTGTTAAATTCTGGAATAAACAACTTCCTTGGCATCCTGTTCAAGAAGTTTGGTGTGTGTACGTGTGTTTGTTTGGTCATTTGCTTGTTTATAAAACAAATTTACATAGCTGTCCAACTCACACATAGGTAATTCTGAGTGGTTTACAAAATTTGTATCTGTGTGTATGTGTAGACATAGACATGTGCATGTCCTGTACCTCTGCCTCAGGAGAAAAGAGCACTTGCCCATGAATTTCCTTCATTTGTTTTTTGCTTTGAATAGGGAAACTGACTCTTCACCAGGGATGGGTTCCACCTACCTTCCCTACCGGTTCGCGTCGCGTCCGAAGCGACACCTACATCATGTCAGGGAAATGACCCTCTGTGCATGCGCAGAAGCCTTTGTGCATGAGCAGAGGGTCCTTTGCCAGCCGCTTTCAAGGAGCGGTGACCGGAGGACTGGTTTGGGGGCGTGGCCAGCCGGCCATCGCTGCCGTTTCGGCGAGTGGGGGCAAATTTCCTTCACTAGTTCGGTCGAACCGGTCCGAACCAGCAGCAACCCACCACTGCTCTTCACCCCATCCCAGAGGTGGGTTCCTACCGGTGCGGTCTGGAGCTCCGCTCCGGTAGTGGTCCACAGATTGCGCAATTTTGGCGCAATGGCTCCGGTGCTGTCTTTGCCGGTCTGTGCGCGCCACCATCTTTTTTTCTAATTTTGGGTGATTTTTTGGCTCTCTGAGCATGCGCAGAAGGAAAATCGTCCCTCTGCGCATGCACAGAAGCAAAATCGTGCTATGGGACACGCACACGTGAAACATCGCGATGTGCACGCAGCGCACTAGTAGGAAACGGTAAGAGGAAACCCCCCCTGGCCCATCCCCAACCCACTCCCCTACACATAGCCTGCAGATTGCAAACTACGGCAGGGGAATTTATAAGCCTAACAACCTGCAAGCTTGCGGGTGACAAAGGGTAACAAAGATTTCATTCATTCATTCAATTTGGGTAGCTGCCCATCTCAACAAGTAAGTCTGGGCAGCGAACAAACTTAAAATTAAATAAAATTAAAATGCAAAGTAGCCAAGAAAATATCATACTGCATAATCTCTAAGTAGATGATTGTACTCTGCATGAAAGAGCAAATTATGATTGCTGTAAAACCAGGAAAGCCAGAAGAAATACAATATACGTAAAGGGAAGAGGAAGAGGAAGAAAAAAACAGGATCCGCAAGTTGCTTTAAATGTTAAGATCTAATCTGGCAAATATTAATATATTAATACTGCAAAAAGCCAATTGCTGTCAAATAACTTTGATAGGCCTAGATTGAAAACTGGATTTAATGGAGCTTCCTAAAAAATTGCAACATCGTGAAGTTATTTTTCCTTAAATATCAAAGGTCAAAGAAGGATATATGTCTTTGGCGGCCCAGAGTCACCTTTGGTGAGATGACTGGCTATATTAATTTGATTAATTAATAAATATTTATGACATTTTTTTTCTTTTTGTCTACCTGCAATTTGTTAGGATCCAAGGGGTTCGAATCATGTATTGACAGAAGAAGTAGAATGGCGAACACTAATCTTTCTTGTGGCTTTCTGGACATTCTTTGAGCAGGCACTGAGTAAATCAGTCCACTTATTGGAAAAGAAAGTAAGTCCCTAAGAAAGAAATGGCATCAGATTGCCCACAGCCTTGCTGGCAGGGTGAGGACAAATTACTGTGTTGAGATTTTTTTAAAAAAACCCAGTGAAACAGGCAAGGATTCCTATTTCTAGACTTTCAATACTGTTAATTTGTAACTGACAGGATCTGACAACCATCCCACTAGAAAAAATTACTTCCACTTGTGCACTTCACCTCCCATGAGAGTATCAAGGTAAAATGGCAGTCAGATCTTTATGCCTGAAGGTACAATCAGATGCAGTAGATCCATTCAAGAGACATCATGGGGAAGAAATCAGCAGTTGCCCCATTAGCCTTAGGTCATTATGTGGCCTGAAATTCACTGAATTCCCCAATAGTCTTGATCAAGCAAAGTTGAACAAGTCTACAGTTGAGCAGCCTTGTTCCTTGGAATTCTTTCTGGACAGAGTTTTTTTGTTACATGAATTGAAATCAGTGAAATTTGGTAACAGAAATATATGAAGATGCTGAAGGTTTGTTTTTTCAAGAACTTCCACAATCCATTTCTACTGAATAAAAGAACAGGGGAAAAGATGTCTCATAAACATAAAAAGATAAACGCTACAGCATTATACTGTATAAAGCATTTTCTCATATGGGAAACCTGAGCTATGATTATCGGCTACACATTTACATTCTAGGGACATCCTTTTTTTAAAAAAAGTCCTGGTTGTGTCAAAGATATGGTCTACTCGCCCTATTTCAGATTTGGTTCATATATTCTGGAGCAGCCAGATGGCTACTTCCTCTGGTTGGATTTATGACTTCTAGCACCATTTTCAGACTGGACTTCGTACATGGAATGGGTCAGGGGCGGGTTGCTTACTTACCGATACCAGTGCGCTGCACGTGCATCTCCACGTTTTCTGCACGTGCGCCCCCTCGTGCAATTTTGGCGAGATTTTGCTTCTGCACATGCGCGGAAGCAAAATCTCGCCAAAATCGTACCGAAACTGTGCCAAAATCGTGCGTGCGCGCACGTCCCCTTGCAAGATTTTGGTGAGATTTTGCTTCCGCGCATGCGCAGAAGCAAAAAAGCCAAAAATTTCTTTTAAAAAGATGGTGACACACGCGACTGTCCAGTGAAGACAGCACCGGAGCAGTTGCATGCAAATTGCGTAATCGGCGAGTGCCTACCAGAGCTGCACACTGGACCGCACCGGTAGGAACCCACCCCTGGAATAGGTGGCTTATATGATTATTATAAAGCAGGCAAATATGTCAACCCTTTGAGGTACTGTAGCCCAAACAGAAAATCAAAACAATGAATACTACTTATACTTTTCTTGTAAGATTAATAGCAATAGAATCTTGCGAGTCTGAAATCATCTCCCCACTCCTCTATATTAGTATAAGATGCACCTTAGTTTTTTGGGAGGAAAATCGGGGGGGAATCTGCCTACCAGGTATTCATCTGGCTAGCGTCCTTAGTCTGGTCAGCTTCAGCACATTATTTTATCCCCTGGTTAAAAAAAAACTTATTCGGAGAGAGTAACAATGAAAGAGCCAGCAAGCTGGGAAGACCGTTAGCACCTCGTTAGGGCTGGAAAGAAACTTATTCGGAGAAAGTAGAGCAATGAAAAAAATCCTGCAAAGTCTTAGGGCTGGAAAGACAATTCTTTGGAGAGAGTAACAATGAAAAAGCCTGCAAGATAAGAGCCAGGAAGATCGTTAGCACCTCGTTAGGGCTGGAAAAAAAGCTTCGAAAAAGCTACATTCAGAGTATAAGACGCACCCAAAATTTCAGCCTCTTTTAGGGAAGAAAAGGGTGTGTCTTATACTCCGAAAAATACGGTAGGTAAATATAGATAGAATAGTGCATTATCAAGTAATTTTTATTTCCATTCTTAGACGGGAAATATTGGATGTTGAGAACAACAGCTAATATTCCTATTTTTCTTAGGCGCTATTAATGTGCTACATGTCTCCCCTGTGCTGTCTAGGGTGATGGGAATAAGAGACTGACCCTATTCTGACCCAGCTCCCAAAACATGACAAACCCTCTGTAATTAAATCAATGATTCCTTTATTAGGAGCACCAGCAGCCCCGACAAAAGGTCTCTCTCTCACAGCAGGCTAACAAGTCCAGCAGAGAGATGTCTACACATCTATTCATCTCCGTCCACTGCCTTTTATCCCTAGAGCTAGGGTGGGGCTTCGCTAGCAGCAATGGCTCTTCGGTCCCAAGTATCAGCCCACAGGTTTCAACTGCTCTCCTCTCCTCTGCCTTCTGCACATCCGAGCATCAGGCACTGGACCCAACTGTTCCTCCTCTTCCTCATCAGCCACCTCCAGACCTGGGGGCTGTTGACTCTCCATCAGAGTCATAAGGGCTGACGGAAAAATATTCCTATTTTTCTTAGGCGCTATTAATGTGCTACATGTCTCCATCTAAGGGCTGACAGAGGCTCCGCCTCTGTCTCTCTCTCTCTGACAGCTCCATTCCCTCTTCCCCCTTGGAGCTCTCAAGTTGCCTTGATGGCAGTGGTGGTATTCAAGTTTTTTCCTACTGGTTCTGTGGGCGTGTCTTGGTGGGTGGGTCTTGGTGGGTGGGTCATTTGGTGGGTGGGGCATGGCCAACTCAACGTCACTCACAGCAAGGTGGAGCGGCACCTTGCTGTGCGTGACATCGAAATGCCCACTCAGTCACATGACCCCCCACCAAGCCACGCCCACAGAACTCAGTAGGAAAAAAATTGAACTTACAGAACTCGCCATAAGCAAGCAGAGGCTCCGGGGCAAGGCCAGAGCTGGGGAATGGTATGTTCCCTGACCTGGCCAAGGCGGGCAGTAAGTGGGCAGAGGCTCCAGGGCAAGGCCGGAGCCGGAGAATGGCGCATTCCCCGACCCGGGCAAGGCAGGCGGCGAGCAAGTGGAGGGTCCGGGGCAAGGCCGGAGCCATGGAATGGCATGTTCCCCGACCCAGGTGAGGCGAATGAATGGCCAGCTAGCAGCGGTGTCAGGGTTCCAAATAGCATCCAAAACTAAATCAGAGTCCTAGGCCAAGTATTCCTCAAAGTTCCAATTTATTAACAGAGCCATGTTGAAACCCGAATCTGACTTCCTTCAGGTTTCACCACCCAGTTGAAAGTTCAAGTCTTTGTCCCCACACCCACAAATCCAACACATTGCCCAATCTTCATCTGCCATGCTGGCAGGGTCTACCCATCTCCTTCTGTGCAGGCGCAGAGATGCAGAGACAAAGGATGACCTTGGCTTTCTAGAAGGAATTTGTTATGGCTACATACTAACAACCTCATACCATTCCCCCTCCCATTTTCCCACAGTAGAAAATCCATAGTAGAATAACATAGAGTGTGGCAGGCCAAAGATCCCTGACAGGAGGAGCATCCGGGGCCTTGGGGAATAGCACATCCCTGGGCCCCGGGCCCCGACACAAGGTGAAGGGTGAGCAGGCAGCATGCTTACCTTTGGTTAGCTGAGCAGAGCGGGCAAGGCGCTGAGGCGACTGGTGAGGCGAGGCGATTAGCTGGGTCATGTGGCAAAGGCAACATATATAGAGTGGGGGTGGGCGGGGCGAGCAGTGAGTGAGCAGGTGGGACAAGCTGTGATTGGGTGGGTGGGGGAGGGGCCAACCAGAGGTGTTATTTGTCAGTTCGGTGAACCAGTTAAAATTTCTGCCACAGGTTCGCCTGAACTTGTCCGGACTGGCTGAATCAGGGGTGGGTTCCTCCCGGTTCGGACCAGTTCACCGCTGGTGACATCATGATGATGTCACTGAACTGGATCGGTCAGTGCCAGTCTGTGGGCACTGCCATCTTTTTTTAATTGCTTTTTTAATTTTATTTTTTTAAATTTTTTCAGGTTTTTTTCTTCTGCACATGCGAAGAAGCCACCAGCTTGTTTTTTACTTTTTTTGCTGTTTTTGCTTGTTTTTGCTTCTGCACATGTGCAGAAGCTGAGTTTTTGGCAGGGAGGGGGAGAACGCTTGCCTAACTGCTCCCTCCCTAAGCAACCTCGGAAGTTTTCAACCTCATCTGGAGAGGCGTTTTTTTTAAAAGAAAACACCGAAAAAGCCACAAGATCCGGAGCTAACGGTCTCCGGTAAGATGCATATCTCGTGGCCCGCCCCTCCATCCCCTGCCCCACCTGCCACTCCCAAATTGCACCCCACTGTGAGCGTCTCTCAGCCATTGTGTGGAGGGAAAAACCTTAAACAGTAAAGAAAAACTTCTCATGAGTGAGAGGCAATTAACAAGTTCTTGAATGCGCAAGAAGTTTTTCTTTACTTGTGCAAGGGCTGGGAGTTTCTCCAAGGCTCCGAGGAGCAAAACATCCACCCCCCTGAATCCCAGCACTGCAGCGAGGGATGAGGTGATCACGTCAACAGCTTGGTCTCCCACCGAGCTGTTGTTCAAGCAGAGCTCCGGCGGGTCTTGAATCTGCATTGCAGGAAGACTCCGCTCTTGGGGTGCGCACACTCCAGGCTTCCTCTGGAGACACCCCCACCACAACCTTCCTACAATTGCCAGGGACATCTTTCTTGGTCTACTGGTGCCCCTTCGCCTCTTCTTGTGCCCGGGAGGGGGAAAAACACCTCAGAGTGCCCTGATCCATCTTCCTCAACCGGGAAGCTCCACTGCTCCCCAAGCGGCAGCGCTCTCGGAGGACAATGTTGCTTCAGAAGTTGCTTCAGCTATGGTCAGCTCGGCTCTGTTTGGCTTGGGCTGCTCCTGTGCCGGGGCCACAGAGGGCTTGTGGGCTGGACCCTGCTTTTCGCTCACTGAGGAGGAGAAAAAGCGAAGCTTCTCCGTGCTTTGGAAGCAACTTCCAGGCTGGGCAAAACATCATCCTCCGAGATCGCTGCTGCTTGGGGAGAAACCTCCCAGTTGGGGAAGATGGATCACAGTGCCCTGAAGTGTTTTTCCCCCATGCGGGCATGGGAAGAGGTGAAGGGGCACCGGCAGACCAAGAAAGATGTCCCTGGCAATTGTAGGAAGGATGTGGGGGGTGTCTCCAGAGGAAGCCTGGAGTGCACTCACCCCAAGAGCAGAGTTTTCCTGCAATACAGATTCAAGCCCTGCCAGAGCTCTGCTTGAACATGGCAGGAGCCTGAGCTGTTGACATGACCACCTCCTCCTGGCCTCGTTCCCTCTGCCAGTAAGGAAGCCAGGTTCAGTCCGAGCCGGTCACCGCCCGGCCCGATACCAGCCGCCCCTTGCCCGCCATTTAATTTGCCTGTTCCTGAGGTCGGGCAGCCCAGCTATGGTCAGCTCGGCTCTTGGTGGGTAAAGAATATATGGGCGAAGCGAGCCCCTCTGGGGAGGGCAGTGGGAGCAGCTGCCCAGGAGGACCTGGCCGCCCTCCCTCACTCTCTGGCTATCGCTTGTTTGGAGGATTAGGTGCCTCGAAACATGCCTGTGTCGCCGGGTCGACCTCAGACCCCACAAGGCAGTGGAAGCCAGAACGCCACCACAATCTGAGCTCCCTTTGGAGTGGGTTGCAAACAAGGTGCAAAGCGGCTCCCAAACAGAATGTGGCACACCCAGAGCTGCCGCTTCTTTGCAACAGCCGAGGACTGAAGACGTGCCTCTTCTGTCCTTGGCTGTTGGAATAAGTGGCGGCTTTGGCTGCCACCATGCCCTCTCCTTCCCTTGCTCGGCTGCTACTGCCGGGGTGCTGCCAGGGCAAGCATGGTGTGTGTGTGTGTAGGGGGGGGGCATGGACCATTCGGCACTGAGGTAGAAGCAGCCACGGCGGTGGGGAAAGTGAGGCTTCTTTGCCAGCCTCCCAGCTGGTAAAACATAAATTTTTGCCATGGCTTGGTGGGGGGGGCATGGGCCTGAGGCAGGGAGTGGCTTGCCCAGCCGGCGGCTGCAACAGCTGTGGGAGGAGCAGCCCTTCTCACTTCTGACGGGCCTTCCCCACTGTTGCATTAAAGAATGCATCTGCTCCTGCTGGCGTTGAGCTAGAAGCAGCCACGGCGGCGGGGAAAGCGAGGCTTCTTTGCCAGCCTCCCATCTGGCAAAACATAAATTTTCACGGGTTTTGTGGGCGTGGCTAGGTGGGAGGCATGTGACTGAGGGCGTGGGCGTGAGTGACATCAAGTTGGCCGTGCCTACTCAGTCACATGACCTTCAAACCACACCCACAAAATAAGCCACGCCCACAGAGTGGTAGTAACAAAAATGGAACCCACCCCTGGGCTGAATACCACCTCTGCTTGATGCTGACCCTGACTTCCACGCCTCCTCCTCATCTGATTCGGCTGCTGGAGGGGCCGGCGGCTGACAGGCCACAACAGACACCTTTGAAAGACTTCTAATGGGTGCCCTAGAAAACACTCTAATACAAAAAAAATGGTGGAGGGGTTGATATTAATACTTGCATCAGCCTGCTCCCTTCAAGCATCCGCAAGATAGGTAAAAGATGTCAGGATGGTGATTGTAGCACCACATAAGCAGGAAGCCACAATCACTATCCTGACTTTTTTTTCCCACCATTACCCCTGGTTTTTTGTTTTGTTTTGTTCTGTGTGTGCTTTTATTTGTTTTTTGAATGAGCTCTTGTTAACTTTTCATTCATTCATTTTTCCTTTTGAAGGAGCTCCTTTTGAACTTCCTGACATTTTCTACAAAACCTGTAGATGTATGAGTCTATTAGTGACTGCAAGCCTTGGAACTATTAATTTGATCCTGAGAATGCACCTATGTTATTAATGGTTGCAGAAAAATGTATTAGGCATGATTTTTCCTACCCTCGAAATGGCAGAGAAAGCAATCAGTGTCTTCCCATAAGTTCATGCGTGCATAACCCAACATGGTTAATGATTAGGGATAATGGGAGACAAAACATCTCCAACTCTAAAACACATTGCATTATCCTATCCTAAAATTATAGGAACTCATTCAGTAAGTAGCTTCTAAGCCTCTCAGTCCTGCCCCTGTTCAGAAGCCACTACTGTGCAGTTCCCCACAACCTGCTTTGCAATATTCCTTGCAGACAGCTGGTCATTTGCATTCTTTTAAAGAGCCATTGAGGCCACTTGGAGGTTTATCTGTGTCCTCAGGGTCACTTGAGTAGTGCAAATGAGTGTGGAGCCTTCTTGGCTGCAGGATGTTTTCTGCCCTGTATCCCTTCACTGTTGAAGACATCCTGCATCCAAGAAGGCTCCACACCCATTTGCACTACTCAGGTGACCCTGAGGACACAGATAAATCTCCAGGTGGCCTCAACGACTCTCTAAAAGAATGCAAATGACCAGCAATCTGCAAGGAATATAAATCCTTCCATTCCCCACCATTCAGTCAGAGCTGAAGAGGCTTCTTGGATGAGCAGTGAAACGTCTTCAAAGAAAAAACATGAAAGTCCAGCTGCCTCTTGAAAAGGCACCTTTGGGTTTAGCATGTGATGCTTCATCAGGATTCTTTGTAGTTTGCCTTAGTTTATTTCTGCATTTGGTACTTATAACCAGCATTTATAACCCAAGCAATATGTCTCTTATTGCAAGCATAAGTCTTTGTAACAGTATAACCCATGGAAGGCCATCTTAAACCTATAAAAATATAAAGAATCTGATCATGTTTCCCTAGAAGGCAATGATAAAAACCCTATAAACCTAATCAAACCCTAACATTTCGGGCCTTTAAGGGAAAGCTGTGTAGAGAGAGGAAACATTCCCCTCCTGTGATTCATTGGCTTTAGCAATATATAACCTTTTATGAAGCAGAGAACCACTTTCCCTAAGCAATTACAATTCCAAAAGGGTTTTGCGTCCTGCAGCCACACAATAGAGAGGAGCTGGGGTTTCTGAGCAGCTGCTCAGTGCTGAAACATTAGCAATTATTTAAACTTGATAACAGAATAAGTCAAACAGCTCAGCATGTGCTTTCTCTCTTGCGTCCTTTGTATTTTGGAAAGCTCCTGAAAGGCTCTTTGACAGCCAAGGAAGAAAGCAAGTATTGCTAAGCTGGTGGGGAAATGGTATCTTTTAACGCAGGAGGGAAGAGTTCACAATCTAAAAATTCAGTCTGCTTTTTCCCCTCCATGTTAAGGAAGGAATAATCCAATTCAAAAATGTTTAAACATTGTGTAAAAATAAATTAACACCCTTTCATCTTTACTATCTCTTCTTAAACAAAAGGCTTTATTTATATATATATGATAAATGAAAATGGAGACTATTATAGATCTATTTCAAGCTATTTAGCTCTCATCAGATAGCCATACCCTTACTGGGATTTGAACCTGGGCAGTCTGCTTGTAAGGCAGCAGCTTAACCTCTAGGCCACAGGCTCTCTTCCCTTATCAGCTCTTCACCAGGAAAGGGTTATATATATATAACCCTTTATGATTCAATATGATTCAATATTCTGTTGAATCATCCTGGTGTATAGGAGGAAACATCACAGCTTCCTTTTTGCCTTTCGGCCCCTCCAGGAACCATCCAGGCAGTTTCTATAGCCGACAAACTATTTTGTCTGCATGTGTAACATTTTTTGCTGATAAATGAAAATGAAGGGAGACTATTATAGATCTATTTCAAGCTATTTAGCTCTCATCAGATAGCCATACCCTTACTGGGATTTGAACCTGGGCAGTCTGCTTGTAAGGCAGCAGCTTAACCTCTAGGCCTCTAGGGAATATATATATTCTTCCTATTAGGCATGGCTATATTAGCATCTATATCACCCAACAACCTTTTTGAATACAAAGCTACTCTCTTTTTGTTCTTTAGAATTATTTTTTCCTTATCCACTTTTTAAAAAATAAACATTACCACCATCATTTGTATGCAGTTTTCTGTTGTTTTCCTTCTTTTCCAACACAGGTGTTGCGTGTAGTGTTGTTGTTGTTGTTTTTGTGTGTGTGTGTGTGTGGATGCTGCAGACCAGGGTTTTTCAAACTTGGCAATTTTAAGATACGTGGACTTTAACTCCAAGACAGCATGCTAAGTTTGCTCCCAACAGAACTCCAACAGAAACTACAGTAAAAACTTTTTAGCGTTCTCTTCAGTGACGATTTGTTGATTGCTGGAATTCATGCAAAATAAGCAAAGCCTAAGAGGATTTTAAATTGATCCAGCAAGCTACTTTGTTATATCTTTTTTGACAGTTCTTGTGGCTTTTATTGTTTTATCTATATATAAAATACAAAGAGAAATTAGTGGAAGGAAAAAGAAAAGGAAAAAGAAAATGTAAGGTACAAGGGAAAAAAGATAAAAAAGGTGTTGACTTCTGACTCTTTTTAACACTGCAAGATAAAAACATTCCAGCCTCAACTTTTTGCTTTTACACATTAGTATATAACTAGCCATTTCTATGACAACAAATCTATCTGATCAATAAAACCAAAGTCAAAGTTTCGAGGTTTTTTTTTCATCACAAGCACAAAATCCAGAAGTGATATCAAATGAAAAAAGTACTTAATTGTTATATCGTGCTAGCATTGAAAGCCACAGAAAGATGAAGAAAAGCAAAGGTGAATGCCTATCCCATATGCTGCCACTAGAGGTCGCACACAGCCATGGCCAATGCTGTTTCAGTCCCATGGGAAACCTAGAATATCAACCACTTTCTTCCAGGCCAGCTTCTACAAGCAAAGTCAATGGAGGAAACCAGATTCACTTATCAACCACGTGATTCGCTTAGCAACTGCAGTGATCAGTTTAACAACTGTGGCAGAAAAATGTCATAAAGTTGGGTGTGACTCACTTAATAACCACCATGCTTAGCAATGGAAATTCTGGGCCTATGAAGGCTCTTGTTCACCTTCCCATCACCATCACCTTCTGCACATCTTTCCTCATCCTTCAGTTCTTCCACATAATCCATCCTTCTTACCAGAGGTGGGTTCCTGCGGGAGCTGCCCATTACGCAGCTCTGGTAGGGAGCAGCGGATTTTGCAACCGCTCCAGAGCCCTCTCTGCCGATCCACCCGGCTTGTCGCCATTTTTTTTCACTGATTTTCGCTGATTTTTGGGTAATTTTGCTTCTGTGCATGCACGGAAGCAAAATCGCGCTGAAATCTCATGAGGGGACGCATGCGCACACAAGATTTTGGCAAGATTTTGCTTCAGCGCATGTGCGGAAGCAAAATCACGCTGAAATCGTGCGTGCGTGTCCCCTCGTGAGATTTCGGTGTGATTTTGCTTCCGCGCATGCGCAGAAGCCAAATCACATGAGGAGGCACGCATAGCGAGCGCACACGCCACCAAAACGTGGAGATGTGCGCGCATGGCTCCGGCAGCAAGGTAAGTGAGCAATCCGCCCCTGCTTCTTACCAATGATCAAGATACTTTTCTAAGCGCCATAAGAGTGTTTCCAAAAGACCTAAATCAGAACAGAGCTGGAAAGGACCTCAGAGGTCTTCTGGTCTGATCCCCTGCTCAAGCAGGAGACCCTATATCCGTGGTGGCGAACCTATGGCACGCGTGCCACAGGTGGCACGCGGAGCCATTTCGGCTGGCACGCCACGGGTCCGGCACATTCTACTTCCGGGTTTCTGGCGCGCATGCGCAGAGCTGCTAGAGCTACCGGAAGCAGAAGGAGGAGGGGCGGTTTCGCAGGCTGGGCGGCTCGCGTAACCGCTCCCTTCTCCTGCTCCAAGCCTCGCACTCCGGGCACCAGCCGGAACATGATGCTGGCAGGAGAAGGAGGAGGGAGCGGTTACGCGAGCCGCCCAGCCTGCGAAACCGCCCCCTTCTTCTTCTCCTGCCAGCATCGCGTTCCGGCTGGTGCCCGGAGTGCGAGGCTTGGAGCAGGAGAAGGGAGCGGTTACGCGAGCCGCCCAGCCTGCGAAACCGCCCCCTTCTCCTGCTCCAAGCCTCGCACTCCGGGCACCAGCCGGAACGTGATGCTGGCAGGAGAAGGAGAAGGGGGCGGTTTCGCAGGCTGGGCGGCTCGCGTAACCGCCCCCTTCTCCTTCTCCTGCCAGCATCGCGTTCCGGCTGGTGCCCGGAGTGCGAGGCTTGGAGCAGGAGAAGGGAGCGGTTACGCGAGCCGCCCAGCCTGCGAAACCGCCCCCTTCTCCTGCTCCAAACCTCGCACTCCGGGCACCAGCCGGAACGCGATGCTGGCAGGAGAAGGAGAAGGGGGCGGTTACGCGAGCCGCCCAGCCTGCGAAACCGCCCCCTTCTCCTTCTCCTGCCAGCATCGCGTTCCGGCTGGTGCCCGGAGTGCGAGGCTTGGAGCAGGAGAAGGGGGCGGTTACGCGAGCCGCCCAGCCTGCGAAACCGCCCCCTTCTCCTGCTCCAAGCCTCGCACTCCGGGCACCAGCCGGAACGCGATGCTGGCAGGAGAAGGAGGAGGGAGCGGTTACGCGAGCCGCCCAGCCTGCGAAACCGCCCCCTTCTCCTTCTCCTGCCAGCATCACGTTCCGGCTGGTGCCCGGAGTGCGAGGCTTGGAGCAGGAGAAGGGGGCGGTTTCGCAGGCTGGGCGGCTCGCGTAACCGCCCCCTTCTCCTGCTCCAAGCCTCGCACTCCGGGCACCAGCCGGAACGCGATGCTGGCAGGAGAAGGAGAAGGGGGCGGTTTCGCAGGCTGGGCGGCTCGCGTAACCGCTCCCTCCTCCTTCTGCTGTCAGCCTCACGTTCCGGTTTGTGCCCGGAGTGCGAGGCTTGGAGCAGGAGGAGGAGGGGGCGGTTACACGTGCGCAGTAGATGTGCGCATGCGCGGTGCGGGCGCGTGCGTGGTGCAGGCGCGTGCATGTAGGTGTGGGTGCGCATGCGCAGGGGGGGTGCGCATTGCATTTTGGGTAGTGGCACGCGGGAGCGCTGGTGGGTGTGCGCGCGCCTATTTTTGGCACGCCAAGAGAAAAAGGTTCGCCACCGCTGCCCTATATCCATGATGGCGAGCCTATGGCACGTGTGCCACAGGTGGCATACGGAGCCATATCCGAGGGCAGTGAGGCGTTGCCCTGGCAGCTCCAGCATGCATGCACGTGCTGGCTAGCTGATTTTCAGCCTTCCAGAGAAGGGTG
Source organism: Diadophis punctatus similis (assembly GCA_023053685.1). Lineage (NCBI taxonomy): Eukaryota > Metazoa > Chordata > Lepidosauria > Squamata > Dipsadidae > Diadophis > Diadophis punctatus. The sequence goes on from JALIGW010000001.1 coordinate 157,807,883, forward strand.
GCCATTTTCGCCCTCTCCAGGCTTCAGGAAAGCCTCCTCCAAAAGCTGTGCACATGTGCCCAGTGGCGGAGTGTCAGAACCAGGCTGCCCCGCCAGAGGGACAAAGCGAGGCGATGTCAGCCATTTCCTGGCACCAGAGCCAAAAGGGCCTGGTGGAGCAGCTATGAAGGCGCACCAACGGTAAGGGGCTGGGACACCAACAGGGCTGGAGTCGGTCTGCGAGGGAGTGACAGGCAAACTCTATTTTGGCTGAAACTATGGGTGTTCATTGGGGTCTGGGGTTTTTTTGGGGGGGAGCTCGATGGTGGAGGTGCAAAGTCAACCGCAGGTGGTGCAGCGCCCCCACCTGACCCCCACCATGCCTGCAACCAGCCGCCAGCTGAGCCAAACTGGGGAAGGAGCAGCGGGCGGGGCAGGTGACCACCCAGCCAGCAAATGGTGCTCCGTGTGCCTGAGTCGGTTCCCAGCGTTCCTTGTGCACCCCCGAAAAGCAGCGGCAGCTACAGGAGGAAGGGCAAGAGCTACCGGCCTGCTCAGGCACACATCGCCCTCTTCCCGGGCTTCCCTCGCGTGCCCCATCTTCTTCTTCTCTGCTTTCGCCACTGCTGTTGCTTCCACGAGTGCACATGCGCCTGGCCGCTGGCCAGCTCGCTCGCCTGCCTGCCTGCACTGCGGTTGCCGCAAGGAGAGCACCAGTGAGCACCTGGTGCCGAAAGGCTCCAGTGAGCACCTGGTGCAGATGGAGGAGGAAGGGAAGGCTAGGGCCAGGTCCGCCTGCCTTTCAGATCTCACTCTCCTTGGGGGGGGACTCAATAAAAATGGTGGAAGTGCCTAGGAGGAGGGCGATGTGCGCCTGAGCAAGCTCTTGCCCTTCCCCCTGCAGCTGCCACTGCTTTTCTGGGGTGGCAGGGCTGCGCAGGAGGAATGCTGGGTGCCCAGGGCAGCATTTGCTGGCTGAGTGGCCACCTGCCCTGCCCCCTGCTCTTTCCACGGCTCCGCTCGGCTGGCGACTAGCAACAGGCATGACATGGCGGGGGTCAGGCGGGGGGTTGACTTTGCACCTCCACAATTTTTATCAAGCAAATTCTGAATGGTGCACATGCGCATTGCGGTGAACTGGCAGGGGAGTTGTGCGATGTGGGGGGCATGTTGCATTATGGGTACTGGCACACAGGCGTGATAGCACGCATGCGCTGCCATTTTTGGCACGCAACAACAAAAAAGTTAGCCATCACTGCCCTACATCATTTCAGATAAGTGGCTGTCCAATCTTTTCTTAAAAACCTCCAGTGATGAAGTACCCACAACTTCTGAAGGCAAGCTGTTCCACTGGTTAATTGTTCTCACTGTTACGAAGTTTCTCCTTAGTTCTGGTTGCTTTTCTCCTTGATTAGTTTCCATCAATTGTTTCTTGTCTTGCCCTCTGGTGCTTGGAAGTCTTCGTTCCTTTCATCCATCATAGTAAAATGTTGTTGCTTTTCAAATGTTTTCAACTAAGTTTCTCCCTCCTATTTCTTTGCTCCTTTGTCTCTTTTTTAAATCCCTTTGCTTCCACAACCTTAAAACCACATGAACATCCTGTCATTTCTCTCTTCTTGCTTCCTATCATAAGGTGGTCTCAGCAAGTGAGGGGTGTTACTTGGACTTGGAAAATAAGCAAGAACTGGCCAGGTTAGTACTTGAAAAAGAGGCTACCAGGAAATAACAAGGCTGTAGACTAGAAATTCAAAGAATATCCCCCCAAAAATAATGGAAAAACACTTCTGTACTGTTGCCAAGAAAAATGTCCAAGTTTATTCAGATATTTACCAAGAATGAAGTTCAATTTGGTGGTGACATTACTTTTACCCTGATGCTGAGTTGGTAACCCTACAAACATCAAACAAAACATAATGTTCCTCTTTTTTTGTTCCTTCTTTCCGATTCCTATTGCTGCTCCCTCTCTTCCCCACATCCCAAAGAAATCATCATTTGTTCCTTCAGCTAGCAGCCATTTCATTTTTCACTCCTCTCATTCCCTCAGACCACCTTCAAATTTTATTCTGTTACCTATTATTCTAAGTTATATACATCCATCTCATATATATATGACTCTGGGTGGCTTCAGACAGATAAAGTAATATAAAAAAAACCAAAAGAATAAAAAGAATACAACCGTGTATTAAAAAGTTATTATACAATTCATAACCAAGATAATTACATCTGCCAAGAGCATTCACCACTGCCATTGTGTCAAACCATGTTGCTATGTTTTCTCAATTAAAATTCCTCAGTTCAGAAAAGTGATTTTGATTCTGCGCAGAGTACCTGAAACCCTTAAGCCTAAATGATAGTTGCTAAAAATCTTGTCTAGCAATTCGAGCTACGTACTGCTGGAGAACAGTGTTTTTGCCTGTTTATCTAACTTTCCCAAATTATCTCCAGGGTATATTTTCTGACCGTAGGGAAGGGATTTGCATACTGGATGTATTCCAAACAAACACAGAAGGATTTAAGTTTTGTACAAAGCTAATTTTTTAAGGACCTGGGGGGGCAGTTTGTTGCTCGGTAATACGCCACATGTTTTTCATGCAAAAACTACTGGGTAAGAAGATGGTGAGTATAGGTAATAGTATACTACAGAAGCTTGAAGACTCCTGGAGATTAAAAAAAATAAGACATCTATAGCTGGGCAACACCTCTAATAGGAGGAGGAGGAGGATATCCATTCAATCATGTCTGATTCTTGGCAATTCTATGGGTCAGATCTCTCCACCAGGCACGGGTTCCTAATTTTTTTACTACCACTCTGTGGGCGTGGCTTATTTTGTGGGTGTGGCTTGCCAGCCATGTGACCATTCCCTCTCCCCTCAGCAGCTCGAGAAGCCTCAAATGTGCGAAAATGCCTAGGATCATACACCACACGTTTGTGGCTTCTCGGTCTGCTGAAGGGAGGGGAATGGAGATAGCTCCTGCCGCCCGTTCCTTCAGCGTCTCATGCGCTCCCTCAGCCATCCTCCCCTGCTTGGACTCACTGTGGGGTAGGAAGGCAGCGCATGCGCAGTGCCGGAAGCTCGGCTTCTGGGCATGCGCAGAAGAAAAATTTTAAAAAAAATTTTTTTTAAAAAAAATGGGGCACCCAGGCACCGGCAACTGACCGCACCGGTACTGTGACATCACCAACGGGCCACTACCGGTGCTATAGAGTGGACCGCACCGGTAGGAACCCACCACTGCTCTCCACTATCTTACACTACTTTTTTGAGTTGTTCTCTGCTCTGGCAAGACTTCTTCTGTTGTTGCTTTGAAACATTTCACTGCTTATCCAAATAGCTTCTTCAGATTGAGCAAGTTGGTTAGGGGGACCTCATATATGTACTGCAGGAAGGTTTCATTTCTTACCTAACCTCACCTAATGAAACCTCCATATATATATATTCCCCCTAGCCCAGTGGTGGGTTCCTACCGGTGCGGTCCACTCTATTGCACCGGTAGCGGCGGGCTGGTGACATCATCAAGAGGCTACCGACACGGTGCAGTCGGTTGCTGGTGCCTAGGAGCTGCCATCTTTTTTGCAAATTTTTTGGCGATGTTTTGCTGCTGTGCATGCGCGGAAGCAAAATTGCGCCAAAATCTTGCGAGGGGACGGGCGCGAGAGAGAGATTTCAGTGAGATTTTGCTTCTGCGCATGCGCGGAAGCAAAAAATCGCCAAAATCGTGCGCATGCACGCGTCCCCTTGCGAGATTTTGGTGCAAAATCACCTGAGGGGGCACTTGCGCATAGCATGCATGCGTGCGCATGAAATGTGCACACACGCACAAAACACGGTGATGCGCGCGCAGCGCACTGGTAGCAAGGTAAGTGAGCAACCCGCCCCTGCCCTAATTAACTTGCTCAGCCTGAAGAAGCTACTTGGAGAAGCAGCGAAATGTTTCAAAACAACAAGAAAAGAAATCCAGTTGCCACGATTCAACTTCTAAGTTATTGCTATGATCTAGAAATCATTCAGACTTTTGCAGCTCAGATTCTGGCAAAGAAACAAAAAAGTTCCCCCCCCCCCACAAATAAGCCAAAGGATTGTGGCTGGAAGCTCTGCAGCTTAACTCTCCATTTTGAGACAGCAGTTTAAATGGATTAGTCCCTAGTCATTTGTTTTTTTGCCCCCTCTATCAGATTACACTTAGCATTCTAAGACAAAAGGAGGAATGTCTGTCTTCCCAGTTTCTGAAAACACAAAGACCGGCTGCATCTCAGACTTGCCTTTTGCCTTGGGCAAAGTACATAGGTTTCTGGCCTGGCAGAGAACAAAGGTAAAGGAAAGCATGACACGTTTTTTACATAAAGAAAGCTGGGAATTCATTCTAGGTAGTACTCTAGGCAAGAAAAAGCCAGTTCAAGTTGGGTAGAAATGTCAAATGGTTAAAAGGGCTTAACAGTAATCTTAACAGTCTCAAAATCATTGCTGGGTTTCCAGTATGCCTGCATACTGATAATAATAATAAGATGAATAAATGAAGCCAAATGGAAGAGGGAGGGAGGGAGGGAGGGAGGGAGGGAGGGAGGGAGAGAGAGAGAGAGAGAGAGAGAGAGAGAGAGAGAGAGAGAGAGAGAGAGAGAGAGAGAGAGAGAGAGAGATTTTGTTGAGGTAATAAAACAAGATGAATGACTAAAAAACCTGTATTCCAAAGAAGGAGAATAGAAAATGGGAAGTGCCAGAAACAGAAAATAGATTTAGAAGTGCTGTTTGCAATGTCACAATGAACTAATAGAACAGAAAAGGAGTCAGAACAAAAACGAATCACAAAATGTAAGCATGTGTTTACTCTAAGAAGCTTAAAATAAACAAGAAAGTCAGGGGTGACCCAAAAAAATATATGTAGAAATGGGGACTGAAGCAAAAAGAAGAAAGAAATAGCACACTATAATAAAAGATAATACAGATGAATAATGGAACAATTGGACATATTTATTTATTTTATAACTTCCTAATTTCTATAGAAATTGATGCTAGTGTAGCAGTGGTGGGTTTCAAAAAAAATTTTTTTTAACTGCCGGTTCTGTCGGTGTGGCTTGGTGGGCGTGGCATGACGGTGGGCGTGGCAGGGGAAGGATACTGTAAAATCTCCATTCCCTCCCCACTCCAGGGGAAGGTTACTGCAAAATTCCCATTTCCTCCCGATCAGCTGGGACTCAGCATGCAGAGAATAGATAGGGGTGGGGGCAGTCAGAAGTGGTATTTACCGGTTCTCCGAACTACTCAAAATTTCCACTACCGGTTCTCCAGAACTGGTCAGAACCTGCTGAAACCCACCTCTGTAGTGTAGGCTCCTTGTGTCTGCAATGATGTGCTTTCCTCCTGTCCTTGAATCAGAAAGAACTTAAGTCCTCACAACCTACCTTTACCACATTGAGCCAGTCAGAATTGTTGCTCCACATAAACAAGGCATTTTCAGGGCAGCTATGGGCAAAATCCATGCTACTTTCCCCTTCTCAGTAATATCATCTGTTGGCAGAAAACAAGCCCCAATTGCTTCATTGAACATGTGGCAGGATGTGGTTGGAGACTCTAGTCTCTTGCACTTCCATCGCGATGCAAACCAGTGGGGAAGGTAAGTAGAACCCACCCCTGCTCCGCACGCGCCCTGCACTTACCTGCATTCAAAATGGGCTGCCTGGAGGGGCAGGGTGGGCGGGGCCAGCCAGATGTGGGATTTGGGAGTTCTCCGAACTGCACAGAATCTTAGCTAGAGGTTCTCCCGAACCCCTGTTAACCCCCAGCAGCCCACCCCTGGCTAGAGCTCTTTCATCCTTTCCCAGCCTGATTTCCTCCAGTTATATTGGACCCAGAATTCTTGGTCAACAGTTCTAAAGGCTGCCAGGTTATGGAAGAGAAAATTAGAGAGTTGTTGCTGCAGAAGATACGGTTACAAGAGCTCAAGGAGAAAAATGAGGATAGCCTAAATACAGGCATGATGGTATAAGAAAGAATATATAATAATGTTAAAAACTATAAATTTAGAAGAAAAATAATCTGAGAATTTACAGACACGAAAACAATAGAGGAATACAAAAAGTAAAGTAGCTTCTTTTTTTAAAATTAGATTTTAAAAACCAGGTAAAATGAAGAAATAGCAAAAAAAAACTTAGAGGAAAATGGAAAGAAATATTCTGAAGCAAAAAGATAAAGTGGCCAGTCAACTGCATTAAAACAATAAATAAACTCTGAAGTTCTTGGTGCTCCCTGAACTTGATTGTTTTGCTTGCAATCTATTACCCAACTAGATAAAATCATCCATGCTGTAAGTGTGGGGTTTGCTGCCTGTTTATATGTAGTAGCTTTCTTTCAATGTTAATGAGGGTGTAGCTTCCTCCTTAGTGATTCCTTGAATAGAGTATTATTTTCTGCTTGATTATTTGTCTGGTATTAATCATTGCTTATCTGAGTGATGGTTACTGGAAGGGGTTTGTTCTCCTATAGTCTTTTTGTTTCTTTCCTAGGTTTTTTATTGTCTCTTTTGAATAATATATAAGTGGTTAATAACTATGTATATATTGATGGCTGATTTGTCCAAATGCCAAGCTTCCAGGAATCCCCTAGCATTTTTGGATTGGACTTGGTCTGAGATGGTAATAGTTTCCCAATTGAAACTGGTTGGATCTGCTATGTGTTTTGAGATTAGGGGCTTTTCATCATGATGTATAATGGAATGCCTGCAAGCAAACAGCCAAGATCAGAGAGCACAACAAAACTTCACAGTTCAACCCTGAGCTGCAGATATCCTCGTCTATTGGAAAACATAACTTAAAAGAAACTTATAAAAAATTAACTGAGGAAAAGGCTGGAAAGAAAGGAAAGGGATTAGAATGGCAACCAAGGTATCTAGAATCAAAATAGCATATTAGCATCAGCCTCAACAGATGCAGTGATGCTATGCCGATGCTTTTTGGATAGGAAGAAAAATGATCTGGTAACTTTCAGATACAAGTCACAGTGAGCTTCCGGGTCCATCAAAGCCATAGGCATTATACCAAGTAGTACCTGTGCTTAAAGCCAAATAGTGGTTATTCTATCACTTAATCTGTGCATCCTGAGGATGGGGGGGGGGAGTTAAATGAGTGTAGGCAGTTTGGTATAGTATTTAAGGTGTTGGCTTAGAAACCAGGAGGTCATGAGTTCTAATCTGTTGGAATATTCATGACTGGGAGAGCCATGTGATTGAGTCAGCCAATCAGGCTGAAGTGTTATTTGAGCATGTCCAGAAACTTAGCAAGAAGAAGGGTGTGGTTTACTCTGTCCACCATTATACTCCAGTATGAAAACATCTCAACATGTGATCTGAAACAAAGTGTGGTATTGTAAATGTTTTATTCTACTTATAAAGAAGTTATTTGAATCAGCAAAATGCAGTTATCTTTTGAAGCTTCTGATTTATTGCGTAACTCTGACAGGTTATGGGCCCAGAAATCGCTCAAGAAGTAAAGTTAAAAACTGCATTGTAATTTAAAGCTGATAAGAAGCTGTCTGTGTTGTTAAAGGAACAGGCAGAGAAGAAAAATAAAGCAGGATGGCTGCTGCTATGGAATTTAAAGACAGTCCAATACCTAAATTGGGGAAGAAAAATTATTTAATTTGGGCTGCAAAAATGGAATGTTTTTTGAAAGCAAAAGAATTATGGGACATCGTAGCAGACCCCCCACAAGTGCTTGAAGCAGCAGATCAAAAGGCTCATGACAAAGCTATGGCTTATCTTCTTTTAAGTCTGGGGGATGATCAATTCTTAAATGTAGCTGAATTAAAGTCTGCAAAAGAAATATGGCAGAAATTGAAAGCAGTACATGTCAATGTTTCTGCGTGTAATGTGGTCCAACTTTCAAGAAAGCTTTTCAGAATGAGTTTGCAGACAGGAGATTCTATGGAAGATCATTTAATGAAAATGCAGTCTAATTTTCTAGAATTGGAGCAACGTGGAGTAAAGTTTCCAGAGTCCCAGAAGGTTTTATTAGTGTTAAATAGTTTGGATCAGAGCTGGGAGACTGTATCAGCTATTTTTGAAAGTAAGCCAGAAGCAGATTTGAATTTGGAGGCTTTGAAATCGTGTTTATTGAATGAATATGAGAAAAGGCTTTTCAGCCATGCTGATGGAAAATTCCACAGGCGGGGGCCCAACAAGGAGTACAGTGGAAACTTACAGCAAGTCTCCAGCAAAATTTTCCACAGGCTGCCTATCTCTAGCAACAGCCGAGGTGTCTGCAGAGAAGAGGAAAGCAGAGGCAGGAGAGATCAAGTTACACAGCAACAATTCTTCAAGCAAGTTAAAAAAGCGTGTTTCATTTGTGGAGAAACCAATCATCTGCAGAAAAGCTGTGCACAGAGAAGAAATATGCAAGACAAGAGACATTATTTGCAAGGACAGATTGCAGTTGCAAAAGTTTGTTATAATAACAATAGAGACAAATGGTTGATTGACAGTGGGGCTAGTCAAACAATTGTTAATAATTCTGACTTATTTTCCAGATTTTGCCCAGGAAACCATGAAGAAGTGGCCTTAGCCAATGGTCAAAAGGCTAAAATCATTGGAAGAGGCGATGTGCAAATTCCATATTTGGACTCCAGGTTTACTGATGTGTTATGTGTACCTGAAATGGAGCATAATTTGTTAAGTGTGTCTAGTTTAGACAAGCAAGGTTATGAAACCACATTTGTTAATGGGAAGTGTATCATCCAAAGAAATGGGAATGTTTGTGCACAGGGCATAAAAGAGGATAATCTTTATGTATTGCAGGGACAAAAGGTCCCACATTGTTCCCAGATATTTAAAAATGTAGCAGAACACAATTCGTGTGTTCATCTTCTGCACAGACGACTTGGTCATGCTAATTTTAAGGTTGTTCAACAAATGAAAGAATTTGCAGAAGGATTAGATTTGAAGGGATGTAAGGCATATTTGGATTGTGCAGTATGCAAAGCATCGAAATCTAAAGCATTCCCAGTGAGCAAGTTTAGCACAAGACAAACCACAAGAGCTCTAGAACTGGTTCATGCTGATTTAATTGGGCCTATGCAAGCCAGTTTGGGAGGAGCAAAGTATGCGCTGGTTATTGTGGATGACTACAGCAGATTTGGGTTTTGCTACTTACTTAAGAGTAAAACAGAGGTGCTACAGCAATTTAAGCAATGGTTAAGTTTTGTAGAGAGAAGGTACAAACAACAGGTATGTCAGTTGCAAACTGACAGAGGTTCTGAATTTATGTCAACAAATTTTCAACAATGGTTGAGACAATTGGGAATAAGACACAGGCGCACAAATCCTTACACACCGGGGGAGAACGGAATAGCTGAAAGGAGGAATGGTGTTTTGCAAACAATGAAAGACTCATTACTGGAGGATTCTGGTATGAGCAGGTCATATTGGGGTGAAGCCATACTGACTGCCAATTATTTAGTAAATAGGTTGTGGAGTTCATCCATCAATAATACTCCATATGCAATGCTATATGGGAGAAAGCCTTCTCTAGCACATTTAAAAATATTTGGAAGTACTGCTTGGGTACATATTCCAAAGGCAATCAGAAGAAAGGGACAACAAAAGGCTAGAAAGCTCAGATTTGTGGGCTATGAGCCAGGCTCAAAAGGGTATCGCTTTAGCGATGGAAGTAAAAGGATAGTGATTTCAAGATCTGCTAGTTTTGCAGAACAAAATTGGAACAGAATTGATGCAAATTCTGAAAATGTCTCACTTAGCGACGGTGATCCACTTAGTGACAATAACTCATTTAATGATGGTGAATCATTTACTGAAGGTGTCTATGTTCAGGGAGGAGAGTCTGAACAAGATATGAAGCCAGAAAAGCTTGAAACACAAGAACAGGCAATGCCACGTAGGTCAGAGCGTAGGAACAGAGGGGTACCGCCAGACAGGTATTCTGCCAGTAAAGTTAAAGTGTATAATGTGTCGTATGAGCCAAGAAACTATAAGGAAGTATTGGCATTACCAAAAGTTGAACAAGAAAAGTGGAAGGAAGCCATGGATAAAGAGATGAAATCCATGGGCGATCATGAAGTGTTCACATCTGTGAGTTTGCCACAGGGTACGAAAGCTGTAGGATGTAAGTGGGTATATAAGAAAAAGGTATTACCCAATAATGAAGTACAGTATAAGGCAAGGTTGGTGGCACAAGGTTTTTCTCAATTAAAGAATGTGCACTATGATGAGGTGTTCGCGCCAACTGTAAAAGCTGAGAGCATAAGACTAGCACTGGCATTAGCATCAGCATACAGGCATAGAATTTGGCATTTTGATATAACCACTGCATTTCTCAATGCTGAATTAGAGGAAGAAATTTATATGGTTCAAGCGCCAGGGTATGAAAATAAAAAGCCTAACATGGTGTATAAATTGAACAAGGCTATTTATGGGCTGAAGCAGTCAGCCAGAAATTGGAATATCTGTTTAGATACTGCATTGAAAGGTCTTGGGTTCAAGAGTTGCAAAGCTGATGGTTGCATATACACTGGAAAGTTACAAGGTGGGAATTGTCTACTATTAGCATTTGTGGATGATCTTTGTTTCATTGCAAAGGATGCATCACAAGTTAAAGAATTTGCTAATAAGTTAGAAAAGAAATTTGAATTAAAGAATTTGGGAGAAATAAAGAATTATCTCGGTGTAGAGATACAAAAAACTGAAAAAGGTTATATTCTCAGTCAAAGGAGAAAAATTGAACAATTATTAGAGAAGTATAACATGAAAGATTGTAATATTGCTCCTACACCTATGAGCACAGATTTTTACAATAGTTTGGGTGAGGACAAAAGTGAAGCCTGTGATCAGGAGATATATCACTCTGCAATAGGGAGTCTGTTATATCTGTCACAGTGGTCCAGACCAGACATAGCTTGTGCAGTGAGCATCTTAAGTCGCTTTACTGCTACACCTACAAAGTTGCATTGGATGGGTGTGAAAAGAATTCTCAGGTATTTGAAGGGAACTGTGAATTTGGGTCTTCAAATAAAGGTCACTGAAGAATTAAAATTGAAATGTTATGTTGATAGTGATTATGCAAATGATGTAAAAACCAGAAAGTCTAATTCTGGAATTGTAATAATGTTTGGAGGGGCTTTAATTGGTTGGAAGTCCAGAAAACAAACAACGGTTGCTATTTCAACTGCAGAAGCAGAGTTTATTGCATTGTCTGAATTATGTTCTGAAGTAGTTTGGTATGTACAGTTGTTACAAGATTTAAATGTAAATGTAAATGAAGCTGTTACTGTTTATGAAGATAATGCTGCCTGTATAAAAATGGCAACAGGTGACAGAGTGAAGAACAGAAGTAAACATGTGGACATTAAGTATTGTAATGTCAGGGAAGCTGTAAAAGAAAATTTGATACGTTTACATCATTGTTCTTCAGAGGATAATTTAGCAGACATGATGACCAAACCATTGGGTGGTGTCCATTACAGGAAATGTTTAAATCCAATAGGTCTGATGTCTCTCCCAGTAATGAAGGGAGGAGTGTTGGAATATTCATGACTGGGAGAGCCATGTGATTGAGTCAGCCAATCAGGCTGAAGTGTTATTTGAGCATGTCCAGAAACTTAGCAAGAAGAAGGGTGTGGTTTACTCTGTCCACCATTATACTCCAGTATGAAAACATCTCAACATGTGATCTGAAACAAAGTGTGGTATTGTAAATGTTTTATTCTACTTATAAAGAAGTTATTTGAATCAGCAAAATGCAGTTATCTTTTGAAGCTTCTGATTTATTGCGTAACTCTGACATAATCCCATTTTAGGCATGAAAGTCAGCTGGGTGACTTTGGGCCAGTTACTCTCACTCAGTCCAACCCATCTCACAGAGCTGTTGTGGGGGAAATACCCTGTTTCCCTAAAAATAAGCCCTATCCCAAAAATAAGCCCTAGCATGTTTTATGTGTGCACCTAATATAAGCCCTACCCTATCCCAAAATAAGCCCTAATTAAGAACCTGCACAGCTGACTGCCCGCCCATTCTGTCTGGTTGATCGTGGTGCCACGGCCATGAGGCGAGGCAGTATGCTGGTGGAGCTGCCCCATGTACTCTGCACCGGCTTACCTCAGGGCCCCCGCAGCCAGGCCATCCATGCCCTGACACCTGCCTCACAGTGGCAGCACTGATAGCCATGTGCAGCAGGAGCCCACATAGCTGATGGCCCACTTCTTCTGCTTGCTTGCAGCTGCAACAGAGCAGGAGGCCAAGTGGCGTGCTGGTGCCGTGGCCACGAGGCAAGGCAGGTGTCGGGGCATGGATGGCCTGCCTATGGAGGCCCTGAGGTAAGCCGGTGCGAAGCACATAGGGCAGCTCCACCACCACCCCACCTCGCCTCATGGCTGTGGCACCGGTACATGGCTCAGCCTTCTGCTCCATTGTGGCCACAAGCAAGCAGAAGACGTGGACCAACAGCCATGTGGGCTCCTGCTGGATGAGGCTGCCAGGGCCATCACTACAAAGAGTGTGGTTGACCTGACTGCAGGGGCCCTGAAGTAATGCAGGGTGTGTGAGGCAGCTCCACCTCCCCGCTTCACAGTGGTGGGACTAGCACACCACATGGCCTCCTGCCCCGCTGCGAGCAAGCAGAAGAAATGGGCCTCCCGTACATGGAGAAAAAATAAGACACCCTCCAAAAATAAGCCCTGGTGCTTATTTTGGGGCCCAAAAGAAAATAAGACCCTGTCTTATTTTTGGGAAAACACGGGTAGGAGGAGGAAGAAATATTATAGATCTTCACCATTTTGAATTACCCGTGTTTCCCCGAAAATAAGACCCTGTCTTATATTTTTTTGAACCCTGAAATAAGTGCTTGGTCTTATTGCCATGCACTCAAAAGCCCAATTGGGCTCATTATTTTATTATTTATTTATTTTTATTTATTTGTTTGTCAAACATGTACAAGACAGTAGGTGTTTGTATAAACATAACATAAGCAAAGAAGTACAGATAAATGAGGACAATAGGACAGTAAGACAGGGACGGTAGGCACAGTGGTGCGCTTATGCACGCCATAATAATCTTTATGATAAGCTTATCATAAAGCATAAGCATAAAAGTACTTATAAAAGTACTTATAAAAGTACTTATAAAGTAATAAATGTGGGATAAAAATCTAATAATAAATAAAATAAGTGAGAAATGAGGATGAGACCTAGTTACAGAAAGATACAATCATAAAAAAATTAAAATGAGAAAGAAGCCATCACATTTTGCTTCTTTCCCTCTATCTACATCCTGTCTCTGCTTAAAAATGATTTATTTACCAAATACAGATTCTTTGTGTAGCTGGCAGCATCTCTCCTATGGATTTAAGGCTCCTACATTTGATTATGAAACTTCATGAAAATACTTTAATGGAAGTTAAATGTTCAATATGTCCAATACACACCAGGAAAGGAATGGAGCAAGGTTGCTTTCCTTCTTCTTTTTCATTCCTATTTTAATATTATAATCCAAGCTCTGAAAAATACTGAATGGCATCCTCCCAAACTGGCTAAGAATCCATTTCAGTTCTCTTTTATGCTGATGAGGAAGCCATGCCCCCCACCCCCCCACCCCGAAGCAAGTAGGCTGAGGCACAGTCTTTAAGCAAGGCTTTGCTTTATAGTGTGGCAGAGACAGGCTCTTCACTCAGCATTCTAAGACAAAAGTAATTGCTGGAAAATAAATAATATCTCCATAGGCTTTTAAATATCCGGGAATTATATTTCGGTCCTCTGCTGCCTGGAGGGAACAAATAAAAGATGTCACTGATCAGGCCCGTAAGACTGATAATGCAATTCTGTCTTTCGCGGGTAGCAGAAGCCGTAATAATGTGTCCGCTGCTATCAGCATCTGTTAAACTAAAGTGATTAGTCTTTTGCTTTACAGTTCCCAGATTTGCATTTACAAAGACTTAAGATCCCTCAAAGCAGTCGAAACAACCCAAATGTTTCAGATCTATACTCCAAGTCCTTCGGAACATATCCAACTCTCTTGGCTATGTTTAGAATTTGGTCTGGCTTTTTCTAACGGCTCGTGCAAGGTTTTGCTGCCTTAGATTCTTTTATGAGCGAGCCTTGATTTCTTTGCCTCTTTTTGATTGTTTTTAATCTTATTGGGAAATAAAGGTATTGAATTAGGTTTTAGATACCATGGCTTTTCAATTCAATACTTACGGTAGTTCAGTGGTGGGTTCCTACTGGTGCAGTGTGGAGCACAGCTCCGGTAGGAGCCCGGCGATGACGTCATTTTCTGGCACTTCTCCGCGCCCTGAGCTGTCGGGAAAAAGCCCTCCCACCTGCCCTTGTGTGAATACTGACCTTTATTCTTCCTCCGAAGCACAGCTGAGAAGTTCCTCAGCTGTATTTCGACTTGTAATGTCGTCCTAAGCATGCGCGGAAGTGAAATCGCCCAATGGAACGCGAGTTCATTTCTGTGCATGCTTGCGATGCGCACCGGTAGCAAAAATAACCGGAACCCTCCGCTGCGGTAGTTTCATCTGAACTTGAGGGAGTCCATTGGAAATTGAAGCAACATGCCCTTGATGTTCATCTTCAGGATGAGTAGAGCATAAATCCCTCCATCCATGGAGATACTCTTTGTGGACAGCCGTTCATCCCAGCTCCCTAATTAATATCTCACAGGTGCTGCAAAGAAAGCCTACTCCCTGGTGAACTTCAATATTTTGCCACTTACGTTAATAGAAGGGAACTATAACAATACAGCACCCAGGTCCACATTAAGGACACCTGATGTCCTATGCACAGCTCAACAATGGTGCCCCTCGGCCCGTCCCTTGTTTAAGTGACAATTCATTAAGACTCAAACATTTAAACTTTGGTCATTCACCGTGAAAAAGAAAATGTTTTTGCAATGCATATTAAAGTCAAACCCAGCAGATAAGAACAATTATGAAAAAAAAAATATTACAGTCGAATGTGGCAGTAAAAGAGCTATAAGGTTGGGATAACTAGGGGGGGGGGAATTATGTAGTGTTGCTTTCCTCTTGATGCTCTAAGCATCTACTTATTTTGCTAAGTAGTTAATCCAGGACTGACAATACTTCAATGCAGGATGTATTATGTCCTTGCCAGTTGGGAGATTGCAATGCCCTTTTTATGAAGCTTGGTCCTTAGTCTTAATAAAGACCCTGCTTTAAAAAATTCTTGGAAGAACTGAGGGTGAGAAAGTTTGATGCTGTCTGTTCTGCCTGTTCTAGAAAGGTTACTATGCTCTGTGCATCTCCATTGCCTAACTGCCTAGGCTCCCCAATCAATGTTCATTTTTGCTGTCTTCTTACATCATGAAAAGGGTTACCGTATTTTTCGGAGTATAAGACGCACTTTTTTCCTCCCTAAAAGTGGCTGAAAATTTGGGTGCGTCTTATACTTCAAATGTAGCTTTTTTTCCAGCCCTAACTAGGTGCTAGCAGATCTTCCCAGCTCTTACCTTGCAGGCTTTTTCATTGTTACTCTCTCCAAAGAATGTTTTTCCAGCCCTAAGTCTTTGCAGGTTTTTTTTTTCATTGCTCTAGTTGCTCTGAATAAGTTTTTTTCTAGCCCTAACCAGGTGCTATCTATCTTCCCAGCTCTTACTGGCTTGCAGGCTCTTTCACTGTTACTCTCTCAGAAGAAGGTTTTTTTAAGACCTAATCAGGGGATAAAATAATGTGCTGAAGCTGACCAGACTAAGGACGCTAGCCAGATGAATACCTGGTAGGCAGATTTTCCCCCCTATTTTCCTTCCCCAAAACTAAGGTGCGTCTTATACTCCAGTGCGTCTTATACTCCAAAAATATGGTAATCAATTTTCCCACATGGTTGTGAATTATAATCCTTTTATTGTTTTATTTTTGTTTTCTACCTTATTTTGGTATATTTATAAAGATGCATTATAGGTTTTAATTCTGTTGTGGATTCTCTTAAAGTTTGTTGCAAAATCAAAACCAGAAGCGCACACAGATGACTGATTCAGCTGGATTCAATAATTTCTTTATAAACATAGTAATATATATATATTTACAATACCATTAGCAGAGTTCTTCTTTAATGTAGCAACAGTTAAAAGTAAAACACAAGCAGCTTCTAGTTCAGAGAGGACAGAGAGCAGAGTGGAGACTGGAGCCACGCCCAGCCTTAAGCTTAAGCTTTCAGTTTCGATTCTGTGCACAGACTCAGAAGTGGTTAGCTCCTATTGACTGACTTAGTTGCTATGCCTATTCATTGGCTGACCTTGTTACCACTGGCTCTCCCAGTCATGAATATTCTAACAGATTCCATCAAATCTGAAAGCATCTCAGGTACCTTGGAGGCAGCCAAAGCATCTGGCCTATGTTGGTCCATTAGGGGTGACAAACTCGTGATGACACATTGTCACCAGTAGTGGGTTCTAAAATCCGTTGCTACCGGTTCGCATGCATGCTTGCTCGCTCGCGCATGCGCAGAAGCATCCCGGGCTGGTGGGCAGAGCCTCTCCCTGCTGCCACTACCTGTTCACAGAACCGGGTTGAACCGGGAGCAACCCACCGCTGGTCATCACGTGATGTATCGTAACTTTTTCCCCCTTCGCTAAAACGGGGGTGGGCATTGCCAGCGTGCGACGCATCCGGCCTGTGGGCCCCAAGTTTGACACCCCTACATTAGAGCATTCTTAAGTTGAAGGTTACCACCACTATTGTGAGTTGGGAAGAGCAAATTCAATTTGGTTTGGGGGAAAAAATCCTTAAAATAGTCCTTACATAAAAATTGGTTTAAAGTTATGATCCCAGCTTCTACCCAAACTTTCCAACAGAATCTTGTACTACCTATTTTTGACGTGGAATTTTCCGAAGAGTTAAACATATAAAGAAAGCTTTCTACTGCAACTAGTCAAATGCCTCCTACTGTTGGAAAGTTTTTCTTATGCAAACCAGAATCTGCTTTCTTGTCATTTGTGCTAAATGTTCTAGAATGATAGAAAACAGGATTTGGCCTTCTCAGATATTTAAAGATTTCCATCATATTTGTATACCCCTCTGTGTTATGTTGTACATGTTCCATATTTCCAGTTCTGTCCTTCACTTTTCATAGGACGTAGTAACCAGTCCCCTATCATTTGTATAGACCTTCTCAAAACCTGTCCCAGCTATCTGAATCCTTCTTGAAATGTGATGCCCAACGGTGGACTAAATGCTCAGGATGGGTTCCGATGAATGTGGAATAAAGTATAATTCTTACTTTCCCTGATGTGGAAACTGTTCTATTGTTGATTCAGGCAAAACTTCATTTGCCTTTTTTTGCAGATATATCACAGTATCAATTCCTATTCAGATTGTGTTCTACTACTATTCCAAGATACTTTTCATAAGTATTATATCAAAGCTGGGTGTCCTTTATTCTATACCTGTACAATCAGGTATTTAATAATGTTAGCAGGGAAAATTTAATAATGTTAGCAGGGAAAAAAATACAATTTACTGGAAGGATGAAGCATAGAAAAATTTGTCTCCCAACAGATCACAACTACCTCATTCCAGATCACATTGTGCTTGTGACCATCAATTCCCCATTCCCATAACCGTTTACGTAGATGCTAGAAAACAGGGAGGTGTGCTAGACCTTGGTTCAAGAACCCACACAATCATTTGACACATTTCATTCATTTTTCATTTATTTCACAAAGACTTCCATTTAGGAAAAATAGGGGGCAACCTAACTTTTGCAGCAGTCATTATTCTTCCCAAAAATACTTCAAAATAACATCATATCTGTCGTATTTGGATAAAATCGAGCAAAGTGGGAGAAATAATATTCTATGTATACAAATGTTCATTGAAGTCATGAAGTTGCCTGTAACTATTATAAATGATTTGTAAAACACAATTTTAACAAATGAATAATGAAACAAAAATTAAGCTGCAGTGAAAGGGTTTTTTTAAAAGAAAAAGAAAAAGAAAACAAATGAGGTATCAAAATAAAATTGATTTTCTTGGACATCACTACAAAGAACATAAAAGGGTTTCCCTTCTGCAGATTAACAAGAACAGGAGAAAGGACATGGCAGCCCGGCAAATCTAAAAAGGATTCAGCAAGGAGATTACAGCAGGGTTGCTGACAGTCTTATTTAATGAGGTATGAATTTCAGAGGATTTAGAGCCAATTATCCCTGTGGTTGCTGGCGAGCGCTTCAAGAGCAGGCTACGCTGAGAACCCTCTAATCACAATAAACTACATGTGTGAATGAGCCCTTTTAAAATAATTACCAAATTATTAGAAATTACACTTCTGCAGATTTTTAATCATAAGTTTACACTGATATGTCTCGGCATGTTGGGAGAAAGGAGACATTTTCTATAATGAAGAATCTTTGTTATGTAGTGGAGAGAAGCATCATGTGTGACCCATGTAAATGTACTGTCAGTAACTAAGATTTATCTTGATTCTAGGAACCAGCAAAGTAGTGCTTGTAAGAAGCAAAGTGCCCCAAAACACACCCCTGATGCATAGCAGGATTCCTGCTTCAGCTGGGTTTTTGGTTTTGTTTTGTTTTTTGAAAGGTGGTTTTAACTGTTAGAAAAATTAAATGGGAAGTTGGTGGCATACTGCACAGGAAAGGCCGAGCCTCAGCATCATTTTTATTTATACTCATCATATTACCTGAAATTCGTTCAGGGCTACAGAAGCTAGCTACAACCCCCTCTGCCATCAACTTCCACTGGAACTGATCATTGCTGGTACCTGTTTGCTTACTTGTAACATGGGTTGTCTCAATATAAATTTGCCCAAAGTAAAATTTAGGAGAAACAGAAACCAGAGCTTTTCACTGTATTCCAGAGAAATAAACAGAAAGGGAAACACTAGCGGCAGAAAATAGGGCATCTCTCGTTTCCTTCCTAATCAGGCTGGCAGGCTGAAGGAGAAATTTATAGTGTGGGATAGTGATTAAGGTATTTATTTACCATGTTTCCCCAAAAATAAGGCCCTGTCTTATATTTTTTTGAATCCCAAAATAAGCGCTTGGCCTTATTTTCGGGGAGAACTTATTATTTTGGGGTGCATGGAGCAAGACAAGGCTCCTCTTGCTGTCTTACCTGATTTCCAGCTCTGTCTCCCTAACCTTAACCAGAGGAAATTGTATTTTGGGGGGAAGGGTTTATTTTCGGGGGAGGGTATATTTTTGGGGGAGGGCTTATTTTCGGGGGAAACATGGTATTTTATTGATTTATGGCCACCCATCTCACACAAAGCGACTCTGAGCAGTGTACAATGAAGCCAACAACAGCACATTTTACAAAACCAGATTAAAACAATGAAACATAAATTTTTAAAAAAGCTCGCGAGAGGGAAGTACATCAAGACATGATGCATCCAGCATGCACCCTGTTACCAAAGAGCTGTGATGGCGTAGTGGTTAGAATGAAATATTGCAGGCTAACTCTGCTCACATTGCCAGGAGTTCGATTCCTTTGATCCTGACCAGCTCGAGATTGACTCAGCCTTCCATCCTTCTGAGGTCAGTAAAATGAGGACCCAGATTGTTGGGGGCAATAGGCTGACTCTGTAAACCACTTAGAGAGGGCTGTAAAGCACTGTGGAGTGGTATATAAGTCTAAGTGCTATTACTATTGCTATCCCTGTTGAAAGAACCATATTTTAAGGGACTACAGGAAGACCATAAGCATTGGGGTTAAGCTAACCTCACCAAAACATTGGGACAAGGCCAGCAAGACTCATGTTGCAATCTATTCTCAGTCATAGAAGCTTACTTGGAGACTTTGAGTAATCAATCAAAGTGAACTACAGGGCTCTTGACTTGTTATAGAAAGAATTGGAGGATAAAGTGCTATAACTGCCACTATGAACTCCTGGAAGAAGAGAAGAATAAACATCTATCAAGAAATAAATTTTCTTCAACCGTATACTATTGTATTTAAAAAATACAATCAAATTTTAAAATATGGTTTAATATATAATTTTATCCACAATAAGATTTAACTATCAGAAAATAATTGTGTTGATTCCTTTGGTTTCTGGATGTTTTAGACATGAAGGAAGTGCATTCCTTTGGTTTTTAGAAGCAATTAAATTCTCCCAGGATGCCTAAATAATACCATTTCAGCATGAAAAGTTTGTGGATAGAGTCCATCCCTTCCCTCATGTTAAAAAAATATCAACACTACCTCCCAATCAAATAAATAATAATAGTAGCCCTCCTACTCATTATGTTCCCAATCATTCTCCCATCTTCCTGCAGTACGTAGGCTCAGCTTTACTAACTGGCTGCCTGTATTATACTTGGGAGAGCTAAAATAAATTTTGCAAGATAAGACTTGAAGTTCCACCTTTACTTTACATTCTTTGTTATCGGCATACCACACTTCTGCAGTAAACTTTGCTTGTTGCAGTCAAACCACAGCTGATACCGCTGCTGTTTGCTTCAATGAAAACTACTCCTACCCAATATTTAGTGAACAAATTTTATAATTGTCAGATGGGGCTCAGTAAATGCAGCCTCCTGTGTTGCCATTTTGCCAGATGTCACCTCCAAATTAGACATTTGGTTTTTAATCTTTTAATTACTATGGTGGCGTTGTAATGTGAAGATTATTAGACAGAAATGTCTCCCTAGATGGAAATGATGCCGTACAACTTCTACATGATTATAGCCAAAAAGAGGATGAGGGTATGAAGTGTTTCAAGGAAGGAAGGAAAGAAGGAAGGAAAGAAGGAAGGAAGGAAGGAAGGAAGGAAGGAAGGAAGGAAGGAAGGAAGGAAGGAAGGAAGGAAGGAAGGCATTTAGTTAGGGACTTAAATCAGATTCCTTAATATTGTTTATTTTTACATCTGTTCTCTGTTGAGATATTCTTCCATTATTGGAAGCTTCAAAGTCTAAACCTCTGCTAAGGTTTAGCTTCAGCATGGAAGCCGGGAGATAATCAGACAGCACAAGCCATTTGAGTACCACTCTTGTTATCGCTTGATACATTCTGTCCTCCATCTCTTTTAGTTGTGCTCCAGGCACCCTTGGGCTTTGGATTTACATTTTTAATACCCCAGATTTGCAACGTCATGCTTCTTGTTCTTCTAATTGGTATCACAGCAAGTGGTTTTGCCCCTTTCTTGGAAATAAATCTTTGCTAAAAGCAAAAATTGGGCAAGTTTTCTTTATCCTATCCTCATTTGTGATGGGTTAGCAAAGGCTCTTCCACACCACAATAAACAAACTTCAACTCTCCCTTTTTAAAAAGTGCAGCTTTATGCTTTAATGGCTTTGATGAATTTTGTTAGCCACTTCAAAAAAAAAAACAACCTAAGCCATTTCAGATTGCCAAATTCTTTTTTTTTAGTCATCTTTCCTACTACGTAGCCTTTTATGTGAAAGGATTTATTTAGGATCCTGCATATTTCATAATTCTGAAAGCACTTTAAAAGTATAATACAAGCCAGTAAGTTAGCAGGGCAACATGTTTCAAGTTTAGAATCTTCAGTTACAATGAGATGCAACCTTGATATTATCCACATGGGCTGATTAAAAACTTTTTGGATTCTTCAAGTTTCATTGTGTGATAAGACATCACCCCAGTACCGTCAACACAAAATAATTACACGATCAATTAGCTACAATAGAAATTAAGTTGGAACTAGAGAACTCCCAGCTCTTGTTAAACTGTGGCTTTCAACATCCTTCACAGTCCAGACTGTGCATAGAAATTCAACAGCCTATTGTTCAATTTCAACAACCTAAGGAGCGCCACAGATGTTCTACCTTTGGGTAATGTAATTATGCTGATTGTTTGAGCATTTGAGCAGAAGAATAGTCTTGGAGACAGTTACTGCTGTCTGTTTCAGGGCTTATGTTCCATCACTGTACCTATAATAATCACCTTCACAGTGTCGATGTACTCCTGAGCAATGTTCCCTGTAACATCAGAAAACGGCGCGCGATAGTTAGAAACTGCCGTGCAGCAGTCTCTTTTCATGTGCGCGGCCGCACAAATGCACAGCCTCTGCCATTAGAAAATGCCGCGTGGAAGTTAGAAACTTCCACGTGGCGTTTTCTCGTTATGTGCGCGGCCGCGCGGCCACACAGCTTAGAAGGAACAGTGCTCCCGAGTACAGCCTATTCCTGAATAATTTGTGGATGTTGCTGACTTGGAATACTTCTTCCCAATCCTTTTTAGTTACACCAGTAGTGGGTTGTAAATCCCATCGCTACCATTTTGCTCGTGTGTGTGCTCACACTCGCACGCAACGCTTCTGCGCATGCGCAGAAGCATCCCGGGCGGGTGGGCAGAGCTTCCCGCCGTCACCGCTACTGGTTCACCGATCTGGGCCGAACCGGTAGCAACCCACCGCTGAGTTGCACCCTTTCTTGAAGAAATCAAACCAAAGCCACAGGCATTAAGGCTCTAGTCATCTCTAATCTGGGTTTGTGCGATGCACTTTACACTGTGTGCACAATTATTAGGCAAGCTGTATTTCTGAGGATTACTTTTATTTTTATTTTTTTATTTTTTTAAATAATTTTTATTGAACATTTTTTAAAGTTAAAAACAAACACAGAAATTTATACAATTTCCTTCTTTTCAACAATTTCTCGTTGCTTACTTTTATTATTGAACAACTACAGTGCTCTCGGTCAATCCAAAATGTTAATAAACCTCAAACCTGAATATTTAAAAAACTAAAAGTGAGGCTTTTATTTTATGGCTTTCTTAGGAGAATATCTATGTGTGCACAATTATTGGGCAATTATTAGTGTGCAGAATTATTATGCAACTAAATGAAAAATGAAAATTTTCCCATCTCACTCATTTAGTTTCATCTGTTAAAATGAGAATAATAAAGAAACAACTCAAAATTTACAAATTTCTGACAGTTCAAAAAACATATCAGTGACCAATATAGCCACCCTTCTTTTCAATAACAGTCATAAGCCTTCTATTCATGGAGTCTCTCAGTTTCTTGATCTGTTAATGATCACCTTTTTGTGCAGCAGCAACCACAGCCTCCCAGACACTGTTCAGAGAGGTGACTGTTTTCCTTCACTGTAAATCTCCCGTTTAAGAAGGCCCCACAAGTTCACAATAGGGTTTAGGTCAGGTGAGGAAGGGAGGGGCATGTCATTATTCTTTCATCTTTAAGGCCTTTATTGGCTAGCCGTGCAGTGGAGTAACTTCGATGCATGCGATGGAGCTTTGTCCTGCATAAAAATCATTGTCTTCTTGAAAGATGCAGAGTTTTTCCTGGATCACTGCTTGACGAAAGTGTCTTCTACAAACTGGTAGTAGGTTTGGGAGTTGATTTTGAGTCCATCTTCAACCTGAAAAGGGCTAACTACCTCATTTTCAATAATACCAGCCCATACCAGTACCCCACCTCCACCTTGCTGGCATCTGAGTCAACCTCCACCTTGCTGGCATCTGTCAGCCACAGGCCTATCCATCTGGTCCGTCAAGGATCACTCTAATCTCATCAGTCCATAAAACCTTTGCAAAATCTGTCTTCAGATATTTCTTGGCCCAGTCTTGTCGTTTCAACTTATGTGTCTTGTTCAGTAGTTGTAGGATTCCAGCCTTCCTTACCTTGGCCATGTCTCTGAGCACTGAACACCTTGTACTTCTGGGCACTCCAGGTAGGTTGCAGTTCTGAAATATGACAGCACTCAAAGATAATGGGTCCCTGGTAGCTTCATGTTTGATTCGTCTCAAATCTTGGGCAGTTAAGGTGCGTCTTTTTCTCTCAACACGTTTCTTCTGACCCTGTTGACTATTTGCAACAAAATGGTTGGTGGTTCTGTGATCACGCCCCAATATCTTAGCAATTTCAAGAGTGCTGCATCCCTCTGTACATCCCTTGTCCAATTTTTGACTTTTCAGTGTCAGTTAAATCGCTTTTTTAGGCCATTTTGCCTGAGGAAAAGAAGCTGCCTAATAATTATGCACTCCTTGATATAGGGTGTTGATCTCCTTAGGCCACACCCTCCATCATTACACAAATACACATCACCTGATATGCTTATGCCAGCTAAGCATTCAGGTTTATACAGGTTGGAGGTGGAAAATATGCATACAAAGGATGATATGATCAAAATATTCACTTGCCTAATAATTGTGCACACGGTGTATGTAGGGTTTTATTATTTATTTATTTATTTATTTGGTTGCTTTTATATGCCGCCCAACTCCTGTGGTTGATTTTGAAAGTAGTCTAAATGCTGCATTCAGGCCAAAATATTGTAGTAAAGGTTTGATATGAACCTTGGTCAAATGCCTCTTATCTGCTCCTGGGCGCCATTAGAATACTATTTAGAATACTATTAAATATGAAAATATATAATAACAAATAAGATGAATTTATGTATAGATACCTATATAAGCATACATATATATATATGCACGCGTCTTTTTTTTTACGTTGTTTTTTGTATGGTTTTGTTTTTTTTTTCCTTTTGCTTTTGTATTATGTCTTTTCGTATTTTTGTATATTTTAAAACAACTCAATAAAACTATTTTTTTTAAAAAAAAAAAGAACCAGGGAGATCTAGATATAGCAATAGCAATAGCAATAGCACTTAGACTTATATACCGCTTCATAGTGCTTTACAGCCCTCTCTAAGCGGTTTACAGAGTTCAGCATATTGCCCCCAACAATCTGGGTCCTCATTTTACCCACCTCGGAAGGATGGAAGGCTGAGTCAACCTTGAGCCGGTGAGATTTGAACAGCTGAACTGCTGAACTAGCAATCAGCTGAAGGTCGCAGTGCTGCTTTTAACCACTGCGCCACCTCGGCTCCTAGATATTGTATTTACTTAGCAGCACAGCTAAAAGAAATATTCTAAATGTTAAGTTGTTTTGGTTCTCCTGGTGCAGATGAAAATGGGGCATCTTAGTGTGAATATACTAATGATGTGAATATACTAATGAGTGTGAAGTATACTAATGAAAACATAATTTCTCTGACTTTATCGTTTCCTCCTTTTTCTTTTGTGTATTTCTGTTTCTTGCAATATGTGACCTGCTTAAAGGGTGAAACCTGCTCAGTTATGAGACCTTGTCTGTGGAATGCCCATCTCAAGAAGTGAGCTTAATGCTCATATTGGTCTTTTGAGTGGCAGGTATCTCTTTTCCCAGTCACTATTATAGTTACTCGTTTTTTTAAAGCCAGAGTGGTGACTTTTCTTTTCTTTTTTTAAAAAAAGGTCATATGTTTTTCCTGTGCTATTTATTTATGCCTTAAGACATTTATTGTATGAAATAACTTTGGAGCCTCACTTTTTGAGGACCCTGAAAAAATAAACAAGTCACTATATGCAGGAGACAAAGATTATGATTATGAATATTTTCCCATTCATAAAGTTTTTAGTGCTTTATCTATTTTAATAGTGCAAGTTTCCCATAAGAAAAAACAGAAGGTACTAACCCAGGCTATATATCACTAAGACATTTCCACTGACTTTGGTTAATTTTGGCAGCAGCAATGAAAAGCTGGAACTGAAATCAGCTAGGAAAATGCCAAATACTAGTGCACATGAAATTGTTAGTCCAGTATTGGAAAGGATGTTTTTGGGACTGTTTAGAAGTGGTGACTTAATAAAAGTGCCTGGAGTAAGAGATAAGCTAAGAGCCAGTTCTCAGGGCAGAGATATCAGTTATGACAACAGCCGTTCAGATTCAACACCCTGAAGTACTGAGCAAGAAAATTTCTGCAGTGTGGAAAAAGCAAGAAGCTACAGCAAAAGGATTAAGCTGCTATGTGTATGGGGGAGCTGTATCCTCAGGCAGACAGAGAGTTATTTAATGTGGTTTACCTTAAGACTCTTTTCTAGCCCTTTAAAGCCCTTTAAAGCCCTTCATGGCTTAGGACCAGGTTACCTACGGGACCACATTCTGCCTCATACTTCCCTTCGACCGGTTAGGGCCCACAGAGTGGGCCTCCTCCAAGTCCCGTCAGCCAAGCAATGCCGGCTGGCGGGCCCTAGGGGGAGGGCCTTCTTTGTGGGGGTCCCCGTGCTCTGGAACCAACTCCCTCCAGAGATCCGAACTATCCCCATCCTGCTGGCCTTCCGAAAAGCCGTCAAGACATGGCTCTTCCTGCAGGCAAGGGGTTGAGACTAGCCCCATCTGAGCTCTCCCCCGGTATGTTTGGTGGTGAAGATTTTAATTTTTTAATTTTTTAACTCTGTTTTTAACTGTTGTTTATTGTATAGTGTTCTTCCACAATGTTGTACGCCGCCCTGAGTCCCTCGGGAGTAGGGCGTCATAGAAGAACCAAATAATAAATAAATAATAAATAAATAGTCACAAAATCACAAATGTCCAAGAGATTTCAGCCATGTTTGAGTCCAGCAGCCAAGGTCAGCCACGTGAAGGGATTGGAGATACATAATTGAGTCCTGGTCCAAGAAGAATTTTCTCTGGTACTGTCAACAATGTAAACCCACATACCTGGACCTTTCTGTCTTCTATAAAGTTGGTCATTATTATGACCAAGTGACATAGGCCAAAGCTATTTATCTTCAAATTATTCTTTTATAAATGAATGCACAAGTTTACTCTACTGGTAGACCTCAACTTAGGGTCACAATTGAGTCCAAAATATATGTTGTTAAGTGAGACATTTGTTAAGTGAAGTTTGCCCCATTTTACATTTTTTTCTTGCCATCGTTGTTAAGTGAATCACTGCAGTTGATAAGTTAGTAATCTGGTTGTTAAATGAACCTGGTTTCTCCATTGACTTTGCTTGTGAGAAGGTCGCAAAAAGAGATCACATGACCCTGGGACGCAGCAATCGTCATAAATATGAACCAGTTGCCAAGCATCTGAATTTTGATCATATGACCATGGGGATGCTGCAAAAGTCAAAACAGTGAAAAACAGTCATAAGTCACATTTTTTCAGTGCCGCTGTAATTTTGAACTGTCACTAAATGAACTATTATAAGTATTATTTTGCCCTACCCTATCTCTTTCCTTATACACCACGTCATTTGAATTGCAAACTTTATGGCCAGAGCTCTTATATACTGATATTTGTTAAACTTTTTAGGACCCTTTGGGTTGAGAGGGAAGAGCTAGACTACAAATGCTTTAAACAAATATACACATATTGGAGAAATGGAATCATTGGGGAGGCACATCAGTAATGTTAAATAGGTGACAGCAAATCCAGAAGATTTTTTTTATGGATGGTACTCTTTTTTTCCCCCTTTAGATTCAAAGCAAGCTGAGATTTTCTCAGAACAGAAGAGCGAGCACAGCTTCATGATCAGAATGACTATGGTGCCATTGTTTTATTTTATTCTATTATTGAAAAGATTCCAAGGTCATCCTTCACTGAAGTTTCCATAGCAGCTCTCAAAGCTATAAAACCAAGAGGGAAGTATACGATATCGACATTCAATTAAAATGACATCAACAGCAAAACCAGTAGCTAAAAGCAAAAGTAAAAACAGCAGTAAAATCAAACTAACAGACGTAAAGTTATCAGTTAAAAGCTTGGAGGAGTAAAATCTTTTTCATGAACACCAAAAAGACAAGAAGGTCAATGCCAGGCCAATGGTGCTTTCTCTGGGAATCTCTCTTGTGTGACCATTGCTTGCTCCACATCTCTAAGAGAAGCAGAATTTGTAGTAGAGCACCGTTTTTCAAACTTGACAACATTAAGATGCACTGCCTGGACTTCCAATTCCCATGCTGGGTGGCAATTTCCAGATACGTTGAAGTCCACATATCTAAAAGTTGCCAGGTTTGAAACACATTGTAATAAAGCTTCATCAGATCTACCAAATAAATCAGGAAACTTTCAAATATTTTAGTAGCAACACCTGATATATGGTGCCAGCTTGCATCGAAATGAATTGATGGGTCGATTTAAAATGAATACTGGCATGGTGCATATTCTGCAGGATCTGAGTGGCTGTTCCCAACCAGTGAGGCTATGATGTCCTATTCTCTTGAACTATCAGAGTGTTTTGATCACTGAGATTGCCTCCAGGGGTGGACTTCAAAATTTTTAGCAAGGGGTTCTCTGCCCGGTTGCTGGGTGGGTGTGGCCATGGTGGGCGTGGCCTAGTCGGCCTCCTGCACCATGGAGGGGAGGCGTTTTTGCCCTCCCAGGGCTCTAGAGGCTTTCCTCGAGTCTCCGGGAGGGCAAAAACAGCCTCCCCAGGCTCCGGAGGCCCTCTGGAGGCCGAAAACAGGCCTGTTTCCAGCTTTCTCAAACTTCCAATAGGCCCATTTTTCACCCTCCCTGAGCCTCCGCACGTGCCCTGCACTTACCTGCATCCAAAATGGACCACGTGGGGACTCCTGGGAGGGAAGGGGAGGGAAGGGGTGGGGACAGCCAGGAGTGGGACTTGGGGGTTCTCCGAACTGCACAGAATCTTAGCTAGAGGTTCTCCCAAACCCCTGCGAACCCACAGCAGCTCACCCTTGATTGCATCCAATACAAATTCAGTAGGTTCGGTCTAAGGCAACAAAAGGGTAACAAGGTACCAGTATTTGGCGCTTTTATCCAGCTTTCTGTGGCTTTCAGCAAGGCTTTTAAAACCCAGTTCCCATTTTTCTATTTGTAAATGAAAGATAATAATGCCTGTTTGATTACATCAACATATTTACGGGAATTATATTGTGCATGTCAAGTATTGTGCAGCTGTTAAAATTATTTAAATATCAAGTGACGTTGCTGTATATAGAAAACTATAAGCCACATATTTGACTGTCTTCATATCTTTGTCCAGATATAGTCATTCCCAGGTCAGACCGATTTTCAGAACCTCCATTGCTATATGGTTTCTAGTTTGATATTTCTGTTGTGGCCCGTCAGCGGCCAGCGGACAGTGAGGAGGTTGGGGAGGAACATGGGCCAGTCCTGGAGTCTGGGGAAGGCTCGGATGAGGGCTCTGTGTCAGAGGCAGAGATGGAGCCAGGGCCGTCCAACAGTTATCAGCTACCTTCAGAGTCAGACATCAGCGAGGCAGAGGAAGAGCTGGAGCCTGTTCCCAATGTTGATGTAATGTGCCGGTGCCTGGACGACATTAGGATCTGGATGGGGAGGAACAGACTCAAACTTAATCCCGACAAGACTGAGTGGCTTTGGATACTGCCTCCTAAGGACCATGGCAACTGTCCCTCCTTGGTGTTCAAGGGAGCGAAACTGACCCCCTCGGATCAGGTCCGCAACTTGGGGGTCCTCCTAGATCCACAGCTAAAATTGGATCATCATCTTTCTGCTGTGGCTAGGGGGGCCTTTGCACAGGTTCGCCTGGTGCACCAGTTGCAGCCATACTTGGAGAAGGAGGCTTTACTCACGGTCACTCATGCCCTTGTCACCTCGCGTTTGGACTACTGCAACGTGCTCTACATGGGGCTACCCTTGAAGAGTATCCGGAGACTCCAGCTGGTGCAAAATACGGCTGCGCGTGCTGTGGTGTGTGTGTGCCAAGGTACACCCACGTGACACCTATACTCCGCCAGCTGCATTGGCTACCCATCGGTCTCCGGGTCCAATTCAAGGTGTTGATCACCATCTTTAAAGCCCTTCATGGCTTAGGACCAGGTTATCTCCGGGACCGCATTCTGCCTCACACTTCCCTTCGACCGGTTAGGGCCCACAGAGTTGGCCTCCTCCAGGTCCCGTCGGCCAAGCAATGCCGCCTGGCGGGCCCTAGGGGGAGAGCCTTCTCTGTGGCAGGCCCCGTGCTCTGGAACCAACTTCCCCCAGAGACCCAAACTATCCCCACTCCGAAAAGCTGTCAAGACATGGCTTTTCCTGCAGGCTGGGGGTAGAGCTTAATCCACTCGAGCTCACCCCAAGTATGTATGGTTGTTGAATGGGTATTGGAGGTTTTTAAATATTGTGTTTTTAATTTTTATATCTCTTTTTAATGTGATTTTTATGAATTGGTGTCTTGTATTTTTTCTGTTGTACGCCGCCCTGAGTCCTTTGGGAGTTGGGTGGCATATAAGAACACCATAATAAATAAATAAATAAATAAAATGTGCGCATGCACAGAGCTGCCAGAAAACAAGAACAATTAAGAAAGCAGGGTCCACTTGGGAGTAAGGCCACACCTTGGAGATGATTGGCCCCTCCCATAGGAAATAACAGAGGGGCGAATGGGGCGTGGGCTTTTGCAGGAAACAATTAGTTCATTCGGTCGTTTCAAGAGTGGAAAGTTCTGTTTGTAACTCTAATAGACTCTGTGCCAAGTTTTGCCTTGCCTGCATTTGGAAACTAGTTCTCTGGCAGCGTTCCAAGTGAGATAAGGTTTGTGTTGATAAATATTCCTCTGAAACACTGTTTTCCAAGCCTTGCGGACTGTGAATGAAAGGGATTTACAGTCGTGTAAATAAAAGAGGTTTTGCCAGGACTAAGACTCTGCTTCATGCTTTCTAAGGAAGCCTAAAGGGAAAAAGAAACCCAGTTGTATTGGAAATTCTCTCTTTCCTTCTGTTTATGATTTCATATGTTCTTGCACAAATCCAGGACAAACACTGGCACTCACTATCTTTGAAAAAATATCTGAGTCCTAGTAAAGACTAATACAGCAAGTATCATCTGTTCACTAACCTAAGAATTTTTAAAAAATTATTTCTGAAGATGCCTTGAAAGGCATACCACGTAACTGGAGCTTGTGAGTGATTTAACCTTTTAATTTCTCCGGTATCCCAAATGCAGGATCAACCACAGAGGTGTTGTAAATCAAGAGCATTGGCAGATTAAAATCCATACCATCACTGTTGTCTGTCATATAATTTACATCTTATTTAGGTCCAATAAGACAGAGGCATACAGAGGAAATGAATTTGCTAGTTCCTCCATAAACCTGCAACTAGTTCTATACAAATAAGTTCAAGAATGAGGGGTCTGCTGCTCTGTCTATGGTATAGGCTGAAAGCCAGATGTAATATTGGACCTTATTTCCAAATTGACTCTATAATTAGGTTGCTACTTGTTGGAGAATGCATAATATCCAGAAAATCTACAAGAAAGCTATTTGAGTTTGTATCAAGAAAAAAAAACCTTAAGGATGGTTTAATTCTAGCTTCCTGAACTAAGGTAAAATTCTAGATGTGTAACAACTGCCTTAAGCAATCTTCTCCAAATTAGCATACTCCAGATACAGTATATGGAGATTAACTCATAGCAACTTCAATAAATCTGGAGAGTACCAAATTGGGGAAGGCTGCTGCAAAGAATTAGAGGTAGCCAAAAATATCATCTTCATTATCATCATCCATATTAACAGACTCCACTTCACCAGCAATAAAGACTGGAGAATAATATCCAGGTAAAGCAAATACAAACATTGGAAGGGGGAAAAAACAACACTTAGATTTAGATTTATTATTAGAGTTGGAAGAGACCTTGTAGGTCATCTAGTCCAACCCCCTGCTCAAGCAGGAGTTCCTACACCATTTGAGATAGATGGCAGTCCAGTCTCCCCTTGAAGGTCACAAGTGTTGGGGCTCTCACAACCTCCACTGGCAAGCTGTTCCACTGGTTGATCGCTCTCACCGTCAGAAAGTTTCTCATCACTTCCAGGTTGAATCTCTCCTTGGTCAGCTTCCATCCGTTATTCCTTGTTTGGCTTTCTGGTGCCATAGAGACCAGCCTGCCCCCCTCCTCTCTGTGGCATCCCCTCAAGTATTGGAACACTGCTATCATGTCACCCCTGGTCCTTCTCTTCGCCAGACTGGCCAAGCTCAGTTCCTGTAACCGCTCTTTGTATGTTTTATTTCCCAGACCCTTTACACTTGAATAATTGATTGAGGTATAGGAAGGAATTTATACTGATGGGACTTTATAAAAAACTACTGAAGACTACAAAGTCAAAAGAAAGAAAAAGAACTGAAATTCCGGGAAATCTCAAGTCTTTTTATGGCCAATACATATATAATATTGAAGAAAAATCTGATCAACATTCAAAGGGTAGTGGTGGAAAACTGGAATTTAAAAAAAAAAGAAATTAAATCATGGTACTGCATGATCAGGCTATGCAATGAATATCTTCAAAACCAAAATGGAACATATTTCATACGATAGCAAATGCTGACTATGAACAAAGATGAATCTGTAGATCATTGCATTGATGACTGTAGAAATATTGCTCAAATTGAATAAAAGCAACACCATGATAATTTGCAAAAATTGTGCATTGGAATTTGCGTAAAATGTTTAGTTTACTATTAATAAAACCTACTGGGAACACATATGTGAAAAATCTTAGAAAATGAGTTTTTAAAATACAAAGCGATAGACATCTGGTACACTTCTGTTATAAAAAGTGGGGGGGGGGAAGTGTAGTTCATAGATCATGTAGCAATACAAATACAGCTGAATTGACAAAAAGAAACAAATGGAAAAAGTAACAAAATAACAGGACTTGCAAAACAGAAGTTGAAACACTTCAGAAGAAAAAGCCAACTACAATACCAATAGTAATTCTTGGAGTTATGCAAAATAGAGTCATCAAATATTTGGATTCTTTAAATTTACTACAGTTAACACTACTGATTTCACACACACACAAACCCCTCCTACTTGGAACCTTCTAGACTTTAGATACTATGGTGCTCCATGATCCTAGGCTTTTGGTTAGAACCTGAATCAACAGAAAATATCAGTTCTAAAGTCTGTGATATATGTCAGATGAATAAAGAACAACAATCAGAATTCATTATAGCCTGTTTTGAATTTTAGCCTATATACCACAAATTCAATTTGGATTTTGAGGAAGAATTCTTATTTACATGTAAGGTAATTTCAAATTAAGGTTAATAATTAATAAACCTGTACAACAACATTGGAAACATAACTGTATAGCTCCCATTACTCAGTGGATTGAAAACCTGATGTCCCTGTGACTTGTGAACATAGAGTTTACATACTTAAGAGTGAATGATTAGGATGAAATATAGTCATCCTTTATTGAAACCTTTTGTTATGTACAGACGGACGCAGTGAATATTTGCATAGCCACCGCTGATTGGCTAATCTAGCAGTGGGAGAAATAAACTCCTGTCAGTGGCTAGCAAGCTTCAGGGAAGCCCTTAAAAGCGGCTTCCCTGCAGCCTGCCGGCAGTCCGTATTAGTTCTAGCTAATAGACAATAAAGGTGCTGAACTGTTCCTGTGACTCGCCTCTTCATTTACGTGCTAATCTAACACCTTTGTGTAATACTTTGTATGCATATATACATGCAAGGGAATGCCCTCCCTGTTAAAGAAGTTATCAGGTTTTCTTTTGCTACTATGGAAACTGTTTTAAACTTTAACTTCTATGAAGGATTAAATGTAGCATATGTACCTGAGTGGAGATGGGAGTGAAATGTGATGGGAGCACAACTATCAGTGGCTGAATTCTTGAAGTGGGCAGTCTCACCAACAATGGGTTGTTTCCTGACATTTCCAGGGAAACCATGGTGGGCTGAAGAGGGCTCTATAGAGAGAAGAGCTGATGATCATGTTAGAAAAAAAGAGTGCTGGCGAAGAGGACAGTTTCTTGCGCTTCTCTCCCAATCAAGGAGAGGACCAGGATTGCTCACAAGTGCTACTTATAAAGATTCCATGCAAATTGACTATAAAACAACAATTTCTGGTGGGTTTCAAAGCTCTTGAAAACTGGAGAAAGTCAACTTGCTTTAGCTGCAGTGTAAAGCCCTCAGATGGACCCTGAGTTCACCCACTTCTTCTCCTAATCACTCCTGGAAATGGCATATTAATTGCTTTTTGAATACTAAGAATTTCAGAAGGGCGAGTTTCATTACATCAGGTGATTTTCTTTCAATCCTCAGCAAAAGAAGTTCTATGTAAGTTTAAGAACTTACATTAAAAAAGAAAGTAGGAATTATAGCGATATAATATAGCAAGCAAGAGATACCACACTTCCCTCACATTTCTTACATACAATCTTTCTTTTATTTTCCCCACACTGTAAAGATGGAAAGCTCTTTTTTAAAAAAAAAAAATTTTTTTTTATCAGAGCATGTAATATCCTTAAAAAGTTGATTCGCCCTTCTGGAATTTGAGCAAGTTTAGCTCTTTAAGCCTAAGTTCTACACATATATATATATGTATCCTCCAGGTAAACATTAGTTAGAAAGTTAGATTTTGGAAGAAGAATTCTCCCCAGCAAATAATAATAAAAATAATAATAACATGAGGGAAAGTGCAGAAAAGATATCAGTAAATTATAGCATCAGATCATTTTAAAGTGCTCCCAATACAAAAACCATCTGAGTTACTGAAGCTATAATATAACATTCTAATAGCTGCCACCTTTGATTCTGAAAGTAATTTGTAGTTATGCGTTGCTGCAGGGGGAAAAACACTTATTTTATTTATCTGAAATATTTATATATTGCCTGTCTAACCATGGATTTCCAGATGATGTATAACATTAAAGTACCTTTAATTCACTATTTGGTAAAATAAAGTAGTGAGTTACTCAGATAAGTATCACGCAGAGTCAAATGTCAAGGTGAATACAAATGTCCCCAGTGTGGACTAAAATATAATAATACTGGCAAATGTTAAATTTCTAAGAGATTTTCCCCAGTGTGGGTGCTGCAGCTGCTCTGGAAAGATCCCAAATTAAAATCCACAGGATGTGACATGGCCAGGAAGGCCCCCATTGACTATGGGACAAAATGGTACAGAAGAAATGTATCATGCTCTGTATTGCTGGATTACATCTTATAAAATTTACAGCCAGCATATTGCCTAGGATTACTGTATATTATGGAGTCATCACATCTAGAGAATATCACGTTGGAGATGAATACACTATGCTGTGTTGCCAACGTAGAGGCTGGATATCACAGGAACCAGCTAAGTGAACATGTCCCACTAAAGTTTGCAACTATTTCTTTTATTACATACTCCATTTTCTGGTACCTGATCTTGGTCAATCTTATTTACCCTTAGGGCATGATCATTTTTGAAAGCTCTCTCTCTCTCTCTCTCTCTCTCTCTCTCTCTCTCTCTCTCTCTCTCTCTCTCTCTCTCTCTCTCTCTCTCTCTTGTTTTAAGGAATATCCTTCTGGGTTCAGTTCCAAATGGGGAGAAAGACACTGGATTCATGGAAGTTGCTTGGAAAGAAGGTTTAATATGGTGGGCAGGAGCACATGGCATAGGCCCCTGTACAGAAAAGTAGATTACATGCTTCCAGATATGGGTGAAGAGGAAAAAAAGGGAAGAGGGATGCTGAGTCCCTTGGTTTTATAATCTCTGTTGGGCCCCACCTCTTAGTTTCCTGTTCCTGTGTATATAATGCACTGATTGGTGGTCAGGCTCCCAGGAGGCCATGCAGTTGCAACTCTATAGGCTTTTGTCTGTCCCAGGCTTGGCTGAATGAAAGGACCTTGGGCAAATCCTATTATGGTTAGAAGACTGCTTCAGGCTAGGTGGGAGGAATGTGGCAAGGGTGGGGGCAGGGAACTGCAGGAAGCTGCTTTGTATTTAAAACCTGTTTCTCTTTTCCTCATTCAGGGAAACATATTCTTTCCTTTTTCAATATTTCCTAGGATATTTCATTTTTCTAGGAGGGGGTGGGTACTAACTTCCTACATTCTCTCTTCCATTTTTGGCAGTTAAATACAAAATAAGAAGTGAGTGCATTGGTTTTACTGTCATTTAATATGTGCCATCTCTAAATTTGAGCACAAGCTACTATTCCAAGCCATTGTTTGTGAGGACAAGTTTGAGTAAACAACCTTTTGTAGAATAGTTGAGGTTTTTCCAGTAAATCTGTAATCCATAGAATACCCTCCTGAGCTTGAGATCAATGGAATGCAGTTGATTGCAGAATAAATCAGCAGACTACTCTATACAAAATGCCAAAAAAAAACCACCAGTTCTGCATAGGGATCTTGTGACCTCATGCAGGGGAATTGGGTTGCAATTTCTATGACAAATTGTAAAAAGTTGAACTGGGGGCGGCGGGGTGGGGGGGAGAGAACGACAACAAATGAAGCTCTTTTATAAAAATGGAAGAGGACTGCCAGATTATAATGCATTGATCCAAATGCTAACTTCAACTACTTTAATGTTGTCACAACGTTCATTTTGTATTACATCAAACTAAACACATTCTTTAAGATGGGCTTCCAAGAATCTGCATTCAAGTTACGCAATTGCAATCACAGGGAACCCCCACTACCATCTTTTTCTTTCAAAAT
Source organism: Diadophis punctatus similis (assembly GCA_023053685.1). NCBI lineage: Eukaryota > Metazoa > Chordata > Lepidosauria > Squamata > Dipsadidae > Diadophis > Diadophis punctatus. The sequence goes on from JALIGW010000001.1 coordinate 157,844,036, forward strand.
GTTCAGCGGCTTTAATTAATAATATTTAATAGAGATGGTTTATTACTGTTGAAAGGTCAGCTGAAGTAGTCACAAGAACATCAAACCCGGTTTGGTGTCACCTATATTTCATAATTTGGTATTAATTTTGTAGATATTTAGGACTTGCACTACCATGAAACCAGTTGAAGTAGTCTTGAAAGGGGAACGAATTTACTATTCTTACTTTCAAAGAAGTGAAGATGCCTCTAGGATTCCCTATTTCATATAATAAATTGATTTGGTTAGTTGTGTAATACACCTTTACTTTAGTTGGTGTATGCTGCTATTTCTTTCTCTTTCACAGGCATCGAAATACTTCAGAATATCTCTGCAAACACTGTTTCTTCCTTCTTTCTACAATCCAGCTTTTATATGGACCAAGTTATTCATCTGTTCTTTGTCAGACAAAACAGGATTTCAACATTTTCAAAATGAGTGAGCACTTTCAATGGCATACTAATAAAAGAAGAAAATGCAATCTAATCATTTATTTCACTGCAATTGTGGCTTACAAGAGAAATCTTAGTTTCTGGGCTCAGCCTCTACATTAGACAATTACTAGTTTGTCAGACAATTTTTATTTCCACAAAACACTACATACATTCAAGCCTCAATCTTTATTGACTCATCTTTTTTCTTTCGGGCTCCTAATTATAATTATTTCGGCTCCTAAGAGCCGAGGTGGCACAGCGGTTAGAGGCAGTACTGCAGGTCACTTTAGCTGATTATTTATTTATTATTATTTATTTTGTGAGATTTATATACCGCTCACAGTGCAAGCACTCTCTAAGCGGTTTACACCAGTAAGCAATGTATATTTATATTGCCCCCAACAATCTGGGTCCTCATTTTACCTACCTCAGAAGGATGGAAGGCTGAGTCAACCGCTGACCTGCAGATCACAGTCAGCTAAAGTGGCCTGCAGTACTGCTGCGCCACCTCAGCTCTTTAAATTGTGAGTTCAGGAATGGGAGCGTGCAGGTGCGCACGCATGCTTTGCACATGCGCAATGATTCTGTGCATGCACAGAGCATTTTTTGATGATGTCCGGGTGGGCGGGTGGAGCCTCTCGCCGCCGCTGCTACCGGTTCGCCATACCAGGTCGAACCGGTAGCAACCCACCACTGGTGGCGGCAACAATAAGAGAGCAGCAGTAAAGACTGGGTACAGGAATGGCTTCATTTACCCAGATTAAGGGAGTCAGAAGGGCCAATCTAAGCATCCTTTTGCAGAAGCACTCAACAAATTGTACATCTGTAGACATTTGGGCTGTGGCTGGATATTCAACAAAGAACTGTCACATCTACCCGATCGAGGCAACGAATGTTGTGGGTCCCATCCCCTAAGGCAGGGGTAGGCAAAGTTGGCTCTTCTATGACTCGTGGACTTCAACTCCCAGAATTTCTGAGCCAATCATGCTAGCTTAGGAATTTTGGGAGTTGAAGTCCATGAGTCATAGAAGAGCCAACTTTGCCTACCCCTACCCTAAGGCATTGTTTCTCAAATAGTGGGGCGCACCCCCCTGGGAGGCACGGAGCGATGCCAGGGGGCATGTGTGACCCCGGGGAACATGCTTTCAGCTGGCTAAAAGCCCAAAAGAGAGCAGGCAGGGTGGCAGGGCTTTCTAACAGTGAGAAGAGGCAGGAAGCGAGAGAGAGAAAGACAGAGAAAGAGAGAGAGAGTCTCTCTTTTTCTTTGTATCTCTCTCTCCCCATCTCCTCCTCTCTCTCTCTCTCTCTCTCTGTATCACTGTCTGTCTCTTCTGTCTCTCTCACCCCCTCTGTGTATCACTCTGTATGTGTGTCTCTCTCTCACTTCCCTCCCCCTCTCTCTCTGCGGCGACTGGGCCAAGCCAGCAAGCTCTTTTTGGAGCGCTTCGCTATGTCTTTTATTTCTTCTTTTTGGAAATCCGGGCTGGCAGAGGAACGATTGCCAGCAACAGCTTCCCTTCGGCCGACCGTTCTCCTCCCCACCCTCCTTCTCTCGCAACCTAGAACCTCGCAACGCTTTTGCGTCTAGAGAGGAGGCAGGAAAGGGGACTGGGAATCCAGCTTCCCTCCTGCTCCTCTTCCTGCTCTCCAGATGTCTGTTAAGACAGGGCTGAGGAGAGTTGGGGGGGTGCGAAATGTTTACTTCTTCCTGGGGGCGGGCATAACAGAAAATAATTGAGAAGCACTGCCCTAAGGAAACACATCTGGCGGAGGATCCAGAAGAAGGGCCTCTCTGTGGTGGCTCCCTCCATCTGGAACATCATCCCTCCGGAAATTAGTCAGGCCCCCACTCTAGCACTCTTTCAGAAGGCTCTGAAGACGTGGTTCTGGCAGCAGACCTGGGGAAATCCAGAGCGGAATGGACCCCATTAAATGGCTGGTATGAATGTGTGTTGTCATTGGGGGGGTGAGGGGTTATTATTTTATTATTTTTATTTCGTTTATATTGTGTTTTTATGTCCTGCAAGCCACCTTGAACCGCCATGTGGGGGTAAATGACAACATAAACAAATAAGTAAACTGTTCCCTCACTTTACCTCCAAAACATCTGAAGAACTTCCTGTCCCTTGCCAGCAAGCAAGCTGATCCATAGTTGGTTTACTGTGCTTTTTCCCTGATACTTTTTCAAAGGCTTTTATTATAGTTTATGTATAACAGCCAGTATAGAAAATTGTATAAATAAGTTGTTCCCGCCTTAATCCAAGAGGATATATTGAACACAATTTCTAAAGACAGTTTTTGCTACTGAGACCCATAGTGGTAATGAGAACTGACAACACTGACGATCCCTTTGATTTCCCCCAAAACTTGTTTTTAAATCAAATTAAATGTATCCCCTAATCAGCCTGTATCTTTCCCACATAACTGAGAATAAATAAAACTAGATTATAGATACTTGGATGAACCCTGCACTGCACATCTCATTGAATAAGAGTTCTATTAAAACTACAAGCTCTTAAGTTAACAAACACGTTGCTATGGTGATAGAGTAAGCTTGTAAAAAAAACTATAGGCATTCATATTCATAGAAACTTCTGAAGCAAGACTAAATGTTGGATGCAACACCTGCACTCTTGCCAAGTTTGAACTAACACATAAATTATGGTAGAAATAAATGGGTGTGACTAATAATAAGCACAGCACACTAAAGGACAAAGGAGGGGCAGGGGGAAAACATAGCATATGCCTTGAAGGCAATATTCAGAGTTTGCAGGCGATGGGCATTTTGAAGAGTATATTTTTCCCCCTGTTCACCTTTATACTCCATAACTGCATCTCACATTTCTCCCCCCATAAATTGCACAACTGCTAGTTAATTATACTGCTTGCAACCTGGGGAACAAGTGTTGTAACACTTTGTTTCTTTGTAATATTGGGAACATTAACTTTCACTGGAGCAGGAAATTTGGTTCCCTTTCGCTCGTAGGGCTTCAATTGCAAATCGCCCCTTTCAGAAATGTTGCCAGCGTGGGTCAGAAGCACTATTCAACCTGCCATCAAGCCCAGCACTGGAGAATTATTATCTAGATTTTTTTAAAAAAAATTTCACTCCATTTTCAAAACTCCTGCCCTATGATCTTAGCTCCTGAATCTCCAAGGTCAAATGCCATCAAGAAATCTGCAGAGCATTAAATGTGCTGTATCCAGCTCCAGCAAGTTCCTGCTAATTACTGTGGTCACACTTCCTGGTCCAACCATCGTAGGAGGGCTTTGCAGCCTTCTCAAATAGAAGAGATCAGCTAGCTGTGTGATGTAGGTCAATCATGTCCACAGGTGCTGCTGGTCAGAAGAAGCTAGTTGTTAGGAAGAGCAACCTCAGGGAAATTAACTGATACACGCAGTATGATTCATGTGAGCACACGGAGGGCAGAGGGAGAAGACACACAGGCATTAGTGTTGGCTTATACTTCATCATCTTACCCTGTGTTTTCCTCTGAAGACCTCGGCCTGTTCTTGGCTTGGGATGCTACAATATAAAGCCATGAGCAGGACCTACAGAAGATGCTCTCCTTTCAACACAGGTAGTCCTCGACTGATGGCCACAATCAAGGCCAAAATTTATGTTGCTAACGGAGACATTTTGTTCTGTCCCCATGGGTATGCCCCCAAAATAAGATGCACAAGAAAGAATTGGAAATAATATTGTTTTACTGCAAATAAATTCTTAGCCAGAGTTGAGTTTTTTGAAAAGAATATCATTCATTCACAAAGTCTTTCCAGTATTTGGCTAGAGCATGAAAGAGCAATTAAGGAGTCTTATCTCACCTCATGGAGGTTTTGGCGGAAATCCAAGCTCTCATTAATCACAGGAAAAATGTTAACTGTTAATAATCCGAGATGCAGATACAAGAACAGAATGCTGAAACCACAGAACGGGGTTGTTCTCTGCAACGAAGCCCCTCGTGACAGACCCTTAAATACTCTCAGGGCATGGTCAAGCCCTGAATTACTACTCACGAGGAAGCCTCCTCCTGATTAGCCACTCATGTCTCTTTGAGAAACTGCATGCTCTGGCATCCAGAAGAGCCTCCTCCTCTTCTCCTGAGTCACTAATCTCAGGAGATGCATCAGGTTCTAATTGTTCGCCAGCCTCTGACCCCACGTCCTCTTCACTCTCTGTCTCTGGTGCCAGGAACACCGGTCTTCTGTACTGCACCCTCACTACCTCCGAATCCTCGGGATCGGCTGCTAATTGCCCTGGACTAGACCTGGCCACAACACATTTGTTAGGTGAGCTTTGCTCCATTTTATGAGCTTCCTTGCCACCGTTCTTAAGTGAATCACTGCAGTTATTAAGTTAGTAACCCGGTTGTTAAGTGAATCTGGCTTCCCCGTTGACTTTGCTTGTCAGAAGGTCGCAAAAGGTGATCACATGAACCCAAGACACTGCAACCGTCATAAATAGAAGTCATTTGCCAAGCGTCTAAAGATTCACCATGTGACCATGGAGATATGTGGGGGGGGGGAAAGGTCATAAGTCACTTTTTCAGTGCCACTGTCACTTCGAACAGTCACTAAATGAACTGTTGTAAGTCATGGATTACCTGTATCTACTTGTAGAAGACAAAAGTACTTGCAGCTGAATTTTATTTCACTAATGGCAATGGAACAGCATAGCTTTCACAGTGTGATAAGAGCCACTGCAATTTCCTTGCCTTCCAACACTTCCAATATTGCCATCCTCTTATCTTCTGTTGCCTGGAAACCTGCCTTTCTCTCTCTTTCTCTCCCTCCCTCCCCCTCTCTCCCTCCCTCTCCTTCCCTCCCCCTCTCTCGCCCCCTCTCCCTCCTCCTTCTCCATCCCCCTCTCTCCCTCCCCCTCTCTCCCTCCCTCTCTCTCCCTCCCTCCCTCTCCCTCCCTCTCTCTCCCTCCTTCCCTCCCCCTCTCTCTCCCCCTCTCCCTCCTCCTTCTCCCTCCCTCCCTCTCTCTCCCTCCCCCTCTCTCCCTCCCTCTCCCTCCCTCCCTCTCTCTCCCTCCTTCCCTCCCCCTCTCTCAACCCCTCTCCCTCCTCCTTCTCCCTCCCCCTCTCTCCCTCCCTCCCTCTCCCTCCCTCTCTCTCCCTCCTTCCCTCCCCCCTCTCTCCCCCTCTCCCTCCTCCTTCTCCCTCCCTCCCTCTCTCTCCCTCCTTCCCTCCCCCTCTCTCTCCCCCTCTCCCTCCTCCTTCTCCCTCCCTCCCTCTCTCTCCCTCCTTCCCTCCCCCTCTCCCTCTCTCTCTCCCTCCCTCCCTCCTTTCCCCCCTCTCTCTCTTTAAAAATATGCACTGCCCTAAGAGATAGTTCGCACAACCAGTTATGATTAATATAAGGCCCTGAGAGATAGTTTCTTCTGCCAGGTTGGGAGCAGGGGAAGGTTCACTTTTGTGCCAAGCACAGTTCTTCAGTAATTGGGGCCGAAGTCCAAATATGTGGGGTTTCAGTTCCCATCAGCATCAGCCAACATGGCAATGATAAGAATTATGAATAGTGGTGTCAGCAGAGCAGCAGCGTTGTCAATCCTTGAATTTGAAAATTTTCACTGGCATAACCGAAGCTCTGAAAAAGCTAATTTTCTATCAGGTTTCCTGGAGTGATTATGCATGAGTTCACACAATTAAAAAAATCCATCAGGAGATAATAGTATAGGACACAAGTTTCAGTTTGACTGTTTTCTTTCCACAAATGACATGTATTCTGTTCTCAGAAATAAAAATACAGAATACTTTTTTTTTTAGAAAAGAGACTTCCACACTTCTCCTAATTAGGAGGAAAGGTTTGTTCCACGACCAAATTACACATATCACTGTCATCCAAATCATTTTTTCTTTCTGTGCTGTTTCCCCTTATCTATGTTCACATCCATTTGAACTTGTTCTCAGTTTCATGAAAATTCTTCCACTGTAGAAACAGGGGAAAGAAATTAACCGTAGAAGGTATGCCATATCTAAAGCCCTGCCAGGCTCAATCCAACAGAGGGGAAGGAATGGAGCCTTTCCAATTGGCTGAACACACACACACACACACACACACACACACACACACACACACACACACACACACACTCCTTTCTTCTGAATTCCTTCAGCCTGATTACAATGGTGGAATTAATTTAAAACAGTACTAGGATTTTTGAGAAATTGCTGCCTGTTATAAGGCTCTGCAATCAAAGTATTTTATCAATTCTTGCCCTTCCCCCAAGAGAGGAGGGAGGGAGGGAGGGAGGGAGGGAGGGGGAGGGAGAGAGAGAGAGAGAGAGAGAGAGAGAGAGAGAGAGAGAGAGAGAGAGAGAGAGAGAGAGAGAGAGAGAGAGAGAGAGAGAGAGAGAGAGAGAGAGATTTTCTCCCTACTGTCCTTAAACAAATGATGGTTTTGAAATGAGGACTGGGGTATCTACAGGAGGGCAGGTGAGGTTGGATATTTCTTTCCAAAATGAAACATTGAACATAGAATAATGTGCATGCGCAGAAGCAAAATTGCGCCAAAATCTCGCAAGGGGACACGCGCGCGAGAGAGATTTTGGCGCGATTTTGCTTCCGCGCATGTGCAGAGGCAAAATCTCGCTGAAATCTCATGCGCGCACGCATCCCCTTGTGAGATTTTGGCACGATTTTGCTTCCGCACATGCGCAGAAGCAAAATCACCCGAAAATCACTGGGGGAAAATGGCGACACACCGGGTGGACCGGCAGAGAGGGCTCCGGAGCGGTTGCGAAATTCGCCGCTCCCTACCAGAGCTGAGTACCGGGCAGCTCCGGCAGGAACCCACCTCTGGGCTACTCTCAGTGAAGGAAATCCCAAATATTGTGTGGGCCCAGAGACATCCTTCTAGATGTCATCTGATGCAGCGGTGGGTTGCTCCCGGTTCGGTCTGGTTCTAAGAACCGGTAGCGGTGGCGGGAGGCTCTGCCCACCCGCCCAGGACGCTTCTGTGCATACACAGAAGCTTCGTGCACATGCAAGTGCGCACACAAACTGGAAATAAAAGGTTTTAGAACCCACTACTGATCTGATGGTAGCCTTCGTATTTCCTACAATTCTATACTCTTATTTTTTTTTTACAGACAAATTTATCCCCAAAACAATCTATCTATCCAAGTTATGTTCTGTAATCTTCTCTGCTCATTTAAGATGTTGATGGACCTTCTTCTGCTCTTGTGGGTATTTTTCTGGGTCATATTGGCAGCATGCTCTGCTTGTTACAATTCTTATATTAAGTTACTCAACTACCATATGATGATATGGCCAAATTTCAAACCAGCTCTGTATAAACATTTTAAAAACACAACTGCATTTGCCAATCCAGGCAGCTTCACAGATATTTCACTGATTCACTGTGAATCTTATCAGAAATAGCCACCGTTCCAGTATTTTAGCAATAACTTTTAAACATATACTCTGCTTTTATGTCTTGAACTCAGTATCTAATCCAAAGTAAAATAAAGTCTTTGATTCACTTCTAATGATTATTCATGTTCTATTTAAAACAATAAAATAAACATTTAGAAAAAAAATGAGATTGCAGCTTACCCAATTACCTTTACTATAACTATGGATTCAAACCAGTTAAATGAATATCTTTTTTAAAAGGTTTATCCTAGCTAAACTCTAGATTTTATGCCACTGATCGACTTTTGACTCTGTGTCAACTTTGTTGCTAAGTGGTCAATTTCTTAGGAGGTTTGTGCAAATTTTGTTTTCTTCTAACTTTGATGAGAGATGTGGGTATTCTGAACTTCTGACAGACAGTTCCTTACCTGAAAAAGTTTTTTTTTCATAAGACCAGAACAAATCCATATTATCCCTTCAATTTATTTAGAATGTTCATGACTAGAATGCTGTGTTCAGCTAAAGTACTTTATGCCTGAAATCTCAATCGTATAATTAATTTAATTCAACTGGGATATGAGTATAATGTGGTAGGTAAATTGGCTTGAGAACCCTAAACAAAGGATTATAAATAGAATTAGATGGTGCTTCAGGGTTTCAACTAAGTTCTGTCTTGTTCATTAAAAAAGAAAGAAAAGAAACTATATAGAGCTGGATAATTAAACAAGCTTGATAAACTGGCACAACAGGGATTCTTACGCTTAGACAATCATTAGAATTAGAATTGGATGGGCGTGGGGAGGAGTGCTTCTATTTTTACAATGCTTTAAAAGAAAGATTCCCTTATGCCCTACAAAGAAAACATTATTCAGAGCCATTTCACACATGTCACAACAGCCAACATATTTTTTTTTAAATTATCATTTACCTTCAACAGCAGGAAACGGCATCAATCCATGACCATGGACTTGCCATAAACAGAGGATTCCCAACACTTATGTGACACTTTTACACTTACAACACACCTTTCCCTTTCAGACCCATGTTACATGCATGCATAAATCATTTAACACATTATGAATATCTCTGATATAAAAGAGAAACACAGGAACATATGGGTGGGCCTTGAGGCAGAAACTGACAGCTGAGAGGCATGGCCCAACAATAAGAAACAACTGTGCAGAAACAGAAAACTGGAACCGAAAGCACACTCAAGTTGTTGGCCTTAGGGTGACAAACTCAAAAAGACAATTCTGATTTCACAACGAATCAAATGTATGTAATCTATCTCTCTCTCTCTCTCTCTCTCTCTCTCTCTCTCTCTCTCTCTCTCTCTCTCTCTCTCTCTCTCTCTCTCTCTCTCTCTCTCTCTCTCTCTATCTCTATCTCTATCTCTATCTCTATCTCTATCTTAAGGTGACCAGACATCCCGCTTTTGGTGGGTCAGTCCCGCTTTTTAATAATTTGTCCCGCGTCCCGCGGCGTTTCAAAAAAAGTCCCGCTTTTTTAATTTGAATTTGCCCTGCACATCCCTCTGCCTCCTGCCTCGCCTGCCTCCTCCTGCAAGGTGCCTGCCTCCTCCTGCAAGGCAGGGAGGGAGGGCAGTGAGAGGGGCAGCGGCGGTCTTGCGTGTTCGTCGCCGCAGAGCCTAAGAAGCTGGTGGCTTTCGCGCCGCGGGGCTTCCCCGCCCGCTTTCCCCGGCCGCCGGGATGCCGCCATTTGCGTTCTTTTGCCCTCTGTTCAAGCAGAACGCTTTGCGTATGTGCAGAGGGCAAAAGAACGCAAATGGCGGCGTCCCGGTGGCTGGGGAAAGCGGCCGGGGGAAGCCCCGCACCGCGAACGCCACCAGCTTCTTCGGTTCTGCGGCGACGAACAGGTAAGCCTGCGCTGGTAGGAACCCACCCCTGGCTGCGATGAAGGGAGGATGTTTGGGGGGGGGTGCACAAAGCTTCAGGATAAGAGAGACGGACCCCTCCCATCTTGCTCCCCTAGAAACACCCACCCCCCCATCAATGGTGTCCCGCTTTACAAAAAATAAAATCTGGTCACCTTACTCTATCTCTATCTCTATCTCTCTATCTATCTCGTCTGCCTGCCTGCCTGCCTGTCTATAACCACCCCTAGAGTCAGACATGACTGGACAGGGGAAACCTTTTCCTTTATTTGTCTGTCTGTCTGTCTGTCTGTCTGTCTGTCTGTCTGTCTGTCTGTCTGTCTGTCTGTATGTATGTATGTATGTATGTATGTATGTATGTATGTATGTCCATCTATCCCCCACTTCCATTCTTTAAAGGAAACTGTTCCCATTTTATAGATGAGAAACACAGAGTTCTGATTGCTAGTGCAAGATTAGACAAAGAATCTCTGGTACAATCTTCTTAAACTTGGGGCTTTCCCCTCACCTTGTCACAAACAGATATACAAAGACATAAAATTCTAATTAAGTCTGAACAGCTTCTTCCCTGTCAACATAATTTTGGCAATGCTGACCTCTGAAAACATGACTCAGCAGAGCTTTTAGTACTGACATGCATTGATTATTAAAAATGCATCTGGGAGATCATCTTGCACTTAAGTCTGGTTTTAATGAAAGTTTTAGGCTAGACATAACTACAAGTTTTCATGTGACCAGCATCAAAACTTTGTCAAACTGAGATTTCAGTTTGTACAATTGAAGGGCAAGGCCCCCGTGGTACACTCAAGCAAATACAATAGCACTTAGACTTATATACCGCTTCACAGTGTTTTACAGACCTCTCTAAGCAGTTTACAGAGTCAGCATATTGCCCCCAACAATCTGGGTCCTCACTTTACCGACCTCGGAAGGATGGAAGGATGGAGCCGGTGAAAATCGAACTGCTGGCAGTGAGCATAATTAGCCTGCAATACTGCATTCTGACCACTGCACCGCCATGGCTCATTACAATGACGAAGGAAGCTGTGCTCACTCTTTCCTCCATGAAATTTTGGGCAACCCATGTTGACAATCATAGCCTTTGCAGAAGCTTAATCCTGCTATGGCCAACATTTTCATGCAAAATGGTTCTTGAAACAACTGAACCTGCCACGTATATGGAAGTTGCCTTAGTATTCTGAATCAGACTTCTGGATTGCCCTAGCCTAGCCCACTGCAAAGGCTATGATTGTCAACATGGGTTGCCCAAGATTTCATGGAAGAAAGAATGAGTACTGCTTCCTTTGTCTACTTTGAGTTATATGCTTCTATAGGATGACAAAATAGCATTATGGGCAGCATATAAATTTAATAAATGAATTAATAAGATTTGGAGCTGGTGTGTGTGTTTTTTCAATTGTACTTGGGAGATGCTGATAATTGAACAAACACATTTCCACTACAGAGCGTATGCTCTGACTCTGCCACTAAATTAAAAGCCACCCCAGTGTGAAGATCTTGCTGATGTGATTGTGGTATTAGTATGTCTGCCTTTATATAATCCTTCCTAGTAATCAAGATAGCTAGATACTAGTCTATGCAGAACAAAGTCACTTGACTAGAAGAATTTATCCACATTAATTCAGCATTTCTTTTCAAACTGCTTTGGTCATGAAGATACACAAATTTCTGAATGTTTGTTTGTCAGCTAATCCATACCTCATTCTGACTCTCCTTTTAAATAAAATATTCTCCTGCCACTAATGCAGTCTTATAGTTTATTACCATATGGTAAAGATTAACATTCTTCTCTACCCACAGTCAATATAATATTGGATAAAGCAAGATAAATCTATTAGAATTCAGGGCAAAATGAATGATTTTTACACCAGAATTTAATACATTTATCTTATTTTTGCATGTATCATGTCAAACCATGATGCTTCCTATCAAGCAGCAAGGTTATCAATCATTTTTAATAGCAGTCATCAATATTACAAAAATTCTGAATAAGCTTTTAATCTAAATCTTTTGGATATATCAAAATCAATTCTTATTTTAAAAAGAATCCTTTATCCTGGAAAATTTAAATGCTTTTAGAAACATCTGAGATGTACATAATTCATAATAAATACATTCATATTTTATATCTTCATAGCAGTTGGCAATAATAAGGAAAATTGTAATTCAAGAAAAAAACAGGAGATCTTCAGCAATAGACTGCATGCAGATGTTTTCCAATGTTATTTTCAGTTGGTCCTGGATTAGAACCAAGCTGATCATCTGAGTTCCTTGCTTCAGGCTAAGTGCCATCCCATCATTACTGAAACATTACAGATAAGCATCATTGACACTAGCTTTATATGTTACAGCCACCATCTGTAGCTCAAAATACTAGAAGAATGTTGGTCACTAAAGTGTAAAACACTTCCCCTGTTGCAAATAACTATGTTCCTCCCACGTGTACAGGGGGTTCATGATGTCATCCCCTGATAATTATGTTCAACACTTGGCAGTTATGTAGAAACTCCTGAACAATTATCTTTGAGATAACTGCCACTCACAAAGTATTTGCCTTCCAAAATTTGTAAAGTTGAAGATTATTGTTCATCGCACAGTCAGCCAAGTGTTCAGATTGGATTTGGCATTATTGTCTGTTATGTACTGACAGTTGAACATGGTTTCACCCAGGTCGAGCGTTTGAGCGGGAGAATGCTCAAACGCTATTGGTTGATTTAGATTTAGATTTAGATTTAGATTTAGATTTATTATTAGAGTTGGAAGGGACTTTGTAGGTCATCTAGTCCAACCCCCTGCTCAAGCAGGAGTTCCTACACCATTTGAGACAGATGGCAGTCCAGTCTCTCCTTGAAGGTCGCAAGTGTTGGGGCTCTCACAACCTCTGCTGTAAAGCTGTTCCACTGGTTGATCACTCTCACCATCAGAAAGTTTCTCCTCACTTCCAGGTTGAATCTCTCCTTGGTCAGCTTCCATCTGTTATTCCTTGTTTGGCTTTCTGGTGCCATAGAGAACAGCCTGACCCCCTCCTCTCTGTGGCATCCCCTCAAGTATGGGAACACTGCTATCATGTCACCCCTGGTCCTTCTCTTCGCTAGACTGGCCAAGCTCAGTTCCTGCAACCGCTCTTCGTATGTTTTATTTTCCAGACCCTTTATCATCCTGGTTGCTCTCTTCTGCACTTTCTCTAGAGTTTCAATGTCGAAGCATCTGACAGCTCCCTATAAAAGGGCTAGCTGTCAGACTGCAAGTTGCTGGTTGTACAGAGGTTGCCAATAAACAGTTATTCTGACGTCGGTCTCCTGAGTCATGATTCCCACAACATAACAGTGGCGATGAAGGTTTGGGAGCAGGAGAACGAAGACGATCGAACCTCAGGCATCGCAACCAGCCAGGCGGCATTCGGAAGACACCACAGAAAATGCGCCAAGCATGTCTGCCTTCCATCTGCCAGCACCATTCAACCCAGTGAAGGAAAAGTGGGAGACATATATGATGCAGTTTGACTGCTTCCTAGAAGCAAATGATCTGTTGGGTCTGGCAGATAATCGAAAAAGAGCACTTTTTCTAAGTCACTTGACCACGATGTGTTCGACACAGCGGAGGCACTGTCAGACCCAACCCCGGTACAGTCCGTACCGTGGCAGGTCCTGCAGGCGACCCTAAAAACCCATTATGCTCCCACTCCATCCAAAGTCACCCAGCGCTATGAATTCAGGCAACGGATGCAGCTCGAGTGTGAATCCATAAATCAGTACATCGCTGCCCTTCACAAAGCCGCTGGTCACTGCGAGTTCAGGGATCTGAATGACATTCTGCTTGACCAGCTTATCTGTGGCATTCGGGACATCCGTTTGCAGCATAGACAATTGGCAAGAACCAACCTTATGTTGGCTGTTGCCCTGGACAAGGCCAGAGCTGCTGAATCGTCCAACAAAGCAGTGGAATCATTGCATAAATTCGCTGCCGCCAAGGCAGAGCTGAAGCCTCCAACTACGGTGCACAAAGGCACCTGTGAGGACTCGAGTAGCAGTGACAATGAGGTCTGTTGCATGGATCGGAAGAGGGTGCCCGATCGGGGCGACAGCCATCAGGACTGTGCTAGCTGTGGTGGCCAGCATCCGAGATATTCCTGCCATTTCAGGGATGCGGTCTGCAAACGGTGCAGCAGGAGAGACCATTTAGCTAAAGTCTGCCACGACATTTTGCCTGATGACCACGCGCATGCATCTGACGCCGCACACAATGACCTGTTAAAACCTTTTCAGCAGGAAGATTGGAAACCACGCCGGAGAGCTGCCACACCAAGGCCGCCACAAATCAGACATGCATCGCTCAGGCCAGTCTGCCTTGCAAGGACAAATTGACCGTCACAGTGACCATTGATGGCGTGCCTTGCATCATGGAAGTAGACACCGGCTCCGCAGTCTCCATCATCTCCTGGCAGGCCCTGAAGCTCGCCCTTCCAAGTTTCCAGAAGAGCCGCCTCAAGCAGCACCACATCAAGCTCTCAGACTATCAGGGGAATCACATCCCCGTCATCGGCCAAGGCCAGTTCCTGGTCAAGTTCAACAGTTTTGAGTGGCCTTTGCAGCTCACAGTGGTCAGCAGAAAACTTCCTAGCCTCCTGGTTAGGTTGGTTCAATGCCCTCGGTCTGGGGGTGACCAGCATCAACTCCATCACCAACCCTGCCTTCGACGACCTGTTCCAGGAGTTCAAGGACGTTTTTAGACAGGACTTAGGCAAGTATGCGGGCACTCCTATTTCCTTTAATCTGGACCCAAATGTTGCCCCGATCAGGCTTAAGCCTAGGCGGGTCCCCTTGGCTCTGCATCCTAAAATTGACCGTGAACTCGACAAACTAATCCGGTAGGGGATCCTTGAGCCGGTCGACCACGCCAAGTGGGAGACCACGATAGTGACACCCGTTAAAGGGGATGGCACCGTAAGGATCTGCGATGATTATAAGTGCACGCTGAATAAGGCGTTGCAGCAGAGCGCCTATCCGGTACCGATCATTCATCATCTTCTACATTCTCTGGGCCCTGGCCGCCTTTTTGCTAAACTCGACTTGGTGCAGGCATACCAGCAGCTGCCAGTAAATAGCACTACTGGTGAGGCACAGACCATTGTGACTCAGAGGGGGGCATTCAAGTGTCACAGGCTGCAGTTTGGAGTCAGCATGGCCCTGGGGTTGTTCCAGAGTGTAATGGAACCCCTATTGCAGAATCTTCCCGGGGTCATGCCATATTTTGATGACGTGCTAATCTCGGCTTGTGACGAAGAACAGCTCCGCTCCCGAGTCAGAATGGTCCTGTCAAAACTGCATGCTGCTGGGCTTAAGGCTAAGCGCAGCAAATGCTTGCTGGGGGTGTCAGAAGTCGAGTTTCTGGGCTACCGCATAGATGGCAATGGCATACACCCCATGGAGAGCAAGCTCCGGGCCATTCACGAAGCGCCCACCCCGAGGAATCAAAGTGAGCTTCAAGCTTTCCTCGGTCTCCTTAATTTTTATAGCCTTTTCCTTCGAAACAAGGCTACCATTGCCGACCCTTTGCACAGGCTCTTGCCAAAGAATACTCCTTGGGTTTGGGGACTTAGAGAAGCCAAGGCCTTTCGGGCCGTTAAACAACTTTTGACTACGGACAGTTTCCTCATCCAATACAACACCACTCTGCCCCTGGTCCTTGTTTGTGATGCCTCCCCTTTCGGCATTGGGGCAGTGTTGAGCCACAGACTCCCAAATGGAACTGAGGCCCCGGTAGCTTATTACTCAAGGACCCTGTCCAGCGCTGAGAGAAACTACAGCCAGCTGGACAGGGAGGCGCTGGCTGCTGTTGCCGGGGTCAAGAAGTTCCATGAGTACCTTTTGGGGAGGGATTTTGAGTTGGTGACTGACCACAAGCCTTTGTTAGGCATGCTTGCTGGGGACCGTCCCCACCCCGGTTGCCTTGTCCCCATGTTTCGCCAGATGGGCCATATTCCTGTCAGCCTACTCCTATCGGCTGGTGCACCGGCCTGGGAAAGAAATGGGCACCGCCGATGCCTTGAGCAGGTGCCCCAGGAGTGCCTTGATTGAAACCACTGAGTGAATTAATCATGTGGGCATCTCATTTAATGACTGCTTCACTCAACAACCAAGATTCCAGGACTTCCGGTTTGGAGCGCGCCATCGCGGACGTCCCCTGTCGGGCGCCTTTCCTATCTTCGTTAAAAGCCGCCAGAACAGCTGTCTGGCGGCTTTGAAATCTCTTCCCCGGGCAAAGGGGAGAGATGAGAGCTTGACAGGTGGGGTAGAGCCCCCCCAGCGCCCTAGGAGCCATCTGGTAGGGCGCGAAGGGAGAGCTCCCCATGCAGCCTGTCTCCAGCTCCGAAGATCAGGAAACCTCCGCTTTTGCGGAGCTAGATGTCGCGACCAGCCGCTGTTTCAAGAATGGGATTTATAACTACATTTAAACTACAGAAGCAGACAGAGAGAAACAGGCGTGAGATGGGCAAGTACTGAAACCTCTTTTTTCCTTTTTTTTTTCAACTCCTGGGCAAGCTTTCACTTCGGCAAGGGAACAAAGGAAACAGAGTAACAATATGGCGATTGAGAAGTGAAAGTGACTTTCGTTTTCCCAGAGGCTTTTTTTCTCTCTCTCTCTCTTATGGAAACTTTTAACTTGGAAAAATGGTTTTTTCTCTCTCTGTCTCCTAACTCTGGATTAAAGTTATAATAGAAATATTTCCAATAATAAAAGACTACCTGGTTTTTAAACTGGAAAGAACTTTAATCAGGCATCTGGCTTTTTTTTCTTTTCTGTACTCTTTTGAAACACCAATGGCTTCAAAGTCTGGAAAGATTGTTTTGACTAAAAGAAATGACTATTCATCTGGATATATTTCTAAAATGCAACTTAACACTGAGCTAACACCTCCACAGCTTTTGACACCTGAAAATTTATTAAATAATTTAAAGATTATGAAACATGAACTTACTTTGGAATTTAATCAGAAAATAAGTGAGATAGACAAAAAAATGCAGGCTGCTTTGAAGAATATGAATCAACAACTCAGATTTGATGTGTTAGAGGTTTGCAAAGGCTTAGCAACAAATATTGAAGTTTTGGCAGAACGTATTGAAACAAATAAACAAGCTTTGGCAACTTCGGTGAATTACATAGATAAAATCCAAAATGATATTGCAAATTTTGAAAAAGAGGTCTTGATGACACAGTTCAGATCCATGGAAGTTGCTATAAGGATCAGAGGCTTGAAAGAAGGATTATATGAAAATTTAAAAGGCAGGATGGTTGACGTATTGGATCAGGTGTCTGGAATTTCTAAAGTGGAATTGGCTACACAAATCGACAAAATATACAGAATCAATTCGTGGTACGCTAAACAAAAGCATTTACCAAGGGACATTGTCATATATTTTACCACAAGAGCTTTACGGAACAGAATTATACAAGCAACGTTTAACAATAATCTTATGGTGAATGGTCAGGAACTAAAGATTTGGAAAGAAATCCCCTCTAAAATGCTTAAAGCCAGAAAAAGCTATACTTTTTTGATTGATGAATTTAAGAGATTAAATTTACAATATAAATGGGAAGCGCCAGTTGGAGTAGCAGTGAAATTTTCTGGAAAAAGATACCGGCTCAACACGATAAAAAAAGCTACTGAATTTTATGTCAATGTTCTAAAGGCTGATATATCCAAGATTCCAGAGGAAGGATGTATAAAAATAAAAGAGGAGGAGGAGGGGAAGCCACCTTTGATGGATCAAAAGGAAATAGATTCAAAAACCCAAAAGGAGTGCCTGAACCAGATAGCTGGGGAAAAGGAGATGGAGGTCTGGGATCAGACGGGAGACGAGTCGACAAATTCGAATTTATTGAACTATTAAAAGATGAACTATCAAGATACAAAACGATGTGATGTTGAAATATATTGGACGGATAGAGACTAATATGATTGCATTTTTTCTCTTCCCTATCTAATGATTACCTATGCAATATTTAGTTAAGTTTTATATAACTTTGAGGTTATTTTTAATGTTAATAATATTAGATATATATAGTTTGTTGAAGATTTGTTTATTCTTTTTTCCCTTTCTTTTTTTGTTTATTGAAGTTAGTAAGTTAATTTAGAATAATATTATGTTATTAATATCATGATGAAATTTAATATTTGATGATCACTTATGTAACATTTAGTTAAGTTTTATCTTAGAGGTTATTTTTAATGTCAATAATATCAGTTTAAGATTTGTGTATTTTATATTTAGTTATTATTTATGTAACATTTACTTTGTATAAGATAGAGGATTGAAGGGAGGAGGTAGGAGGTTTGTTTGTTTGTATTGTTAAAGAGTTTTCTCTTTCTTTCTTTTTTTTCTTTTTTGTATCTTTACTATTGTATACAAATGCGATATATTAGTAGTGTATAATCTGGAGTTGAAGTTTTTTAAAAATAGTGTTCTTTTTTTCTTTTTTTTTCTCTTTTTATTAACAATTTAAATTTATTATTATGCCCTGTATTATCTCTGGGAAGTCCGGGGGGGAGGTGGGGAGGGAAGTGGGTGGGTTTGGGGGGGAGAAAAAAAACAAAAATGTTTGTACTTTATATTTAATATTTTGTTACTACTTATGTAATTCTGTACTAATAAAACTTTTTGAATTAAAAAAAAACAACAACCAAGATTCCAGTCCCGATTCACAATAAATCAAGGACTATGTGTATAACCTTGGATTGCCAAGGGAAGGCAATCTCAAACACACCAAGGTATAAGGAAGATATTGTCTGTGTGTGGTGAGGTTTTTTTTTTAATAGGGAATTAAATAGGTGGCACTCCAGCTCCTACGACTGTTGGATGACACTGATTTTCTGGATCCCTTTCAATCTGGTTTCAGGCACGGCTACAGTACAGAAACGGCTTTGGTCACCCTGATGGATGATCTCTGGCGAGCCCGGGATAGGGGTCATTCCTCTATCCTGGTGCTACTTGACCTCTCAGTGGCCTTCAATACCATTGACCATGGTATCTTTCTGCGTCGTCTCGGAGAGGTGGGGGTGGGCGGCACTGTTTTGCAGTGGTTCTCCTCCTTCCTCTCTGACAGGACGCAGTCGGTGTTGACAGGGGGGCAGAGGTCGAGCCCTAGGCCCCTACTATGTGGGGTGCCACAGGGCTCGGTCCTCTCGCCCATCCTGCATCTACATGAAGCCACTGGGTGAAATCATCCGACGACACGGGGTGAGGTATCAGCAATATGCTGATGATACCCAGTTGTACATCTCCACCCCGTCTCAATTCGGGGAAGCCGTAGACGTAATGGGCCGCTGCCTGGACGATGTTAGGGTCTGGATGGGGAAGAACCGGCTAAAACTTAACCCTGACAAGACTGAGTGGCTGTGGATATTGCCCCCTAAGGACTCGACCAATTGTCCCTCCTTGGTTCTTGGGGGGGAGAAATTAGCTCTCTCAGAACGGGTCCGCAATTTGGGTGTCCTCCTAGACCCACAGCTAAAATTGGAACAACATCTTTCAGCTGTGGCTAGGGGGACCTTTGCACAAGTACGTCTTGTGCACCAATTGCGACCCTACTTGGAGAAGGAGGCACTTCTCACAGTCACTCATGCCCTTATCACCTCACGGCTGGATTACTGCAATGCGCTCTACATGGGGCTACCCTTGAAGAGTGTCTGGCGACTGCAATTGGTGCAAAATGCAGCTGCGCGAGCTGTGGTGGGTGCACCCAGATGCACCCACGTAACACCAATCCTCCACCAGCTGCATTGGTTGCCCATTAGTCTCCGGATCCAATTTAAGGTGTTGGTCGTTACCTTTAAAGCCCTACATGGCTCAGGGCCAGGTTACCTTCGGGACCGCATCCTGCCGTATACCTCCCTACGACCGGTTAGGGCCCACAGAGTCGGCCTCCTCCAGGTCCCGTCGACCAAACAATGTCGGCTGGCAGGGCCGAGGGGGAGGGCCTTCTCTGTGGGAGCTCCCTCCCTGTGGAACCAGCTTCCCCCGGAGATCAGGACCATCCCCACCCTACTGGCCTTCCGGAAAGCAATAAAAACTTGGCTCTTCCGGCAGGCGGGGTGAAAGTGAGACCATCTAGATTAAATAACGGTCTCCCCCCATGATGGTAATGAGATACTCTTTTTAACTTTTGTATTTTTTGTATTTTTAATTATTGTATTTGATATTGTTATATATTTTAATTATTGCATTTTACTCTGTAATGGAATCTAACATGTTGTGAGCCGCCCAGAGTCCCCAGGGAGTGGGCGGCATAGAAATCCATTAAATTAAATTAAATTAAATATGTTAGCCAATCACATTTTAGCCTAACAGACTCCAACCTGTGTGATCAATTTAAGTTTCAGCATGTCATACTAGCTCAGAAAACTGAGTATGCCATGGTATGTGCCTCCACTGATGCTTTTCTATGCACAATCTATGAACCAATAGTTGTATTTGTCCTTGAGGTTTCTATCCCACTGATTTAGGCTGATGCGTAAATCCTTTTTACGTAGGTTTGGTGTCAGGTATAGGAAAATAAGATGTGACTTTTCTGGGAAGAAAATCAAAAGGAGGATGAGAGAAAAGTTCACTTAAAGGATGATAGTCTCCCCAGAGTTTCAAGTTGTGAAGTACAGATGGGAAGTTATATCCAATTTTTTAGAATTATGATTGGGGTTGGGGGTTTTTTTGTGGAAAATATATAATTAGCCTAAAAGTTTTTGGGCTTAAATTGCATCACAGCATAAATCCTTTGAGCTTCTCTTTTGGCTTGCTCTTTTCAAAATTCTGTACTTGGACATGTATGGAACCACAGGAAGTCTGTCATGGATTTTTCTTCCTGTCATGAATCAGTCTTAGAGTTGCTTCTGTTTCTAAGGTCTGGACTGTTTCTTTAGAATCCAAGTATTTCCATTTCATGTTCAAAATGTCCTCATGTTATGTCTTTAAAAAATAAACTTACAGCATTTCTTTTCTTTAACTTCAGTAGTGTCTTTCAAATTTCCATTCTGTGAAATTGTACTCTTAAATGCTTTGCTTATGATATGCTGCCTAGTAAGTGTGAAAGATATAAGAATATGAATTGGTTCTATGGTATATTTCTTATTACCATATTCTGAAACAAATTCACTCAATAAAACAGGGAGCCTTCAATTACGGGCACCCCAAAATATTAATCATCACATACGACTTTTCCTTTAAAGGAAACTCTTTGTCCCTCTGTATTGAAGATAGACAACTATCCAGATCCAGGAGATTTTAATAAGGGGAGCAACAGTTTGAAGCAAATCCTAGTGTATCAGCAGTGAAATCTACTTACCTTCCCTACTGGTTTGGAAGTGCGCACTTTTTCTTCCGCGTTCCGCTCATGTGCACACTTTTTCATCCTCTGCACATGCGCAGAACAGTTTGCGCATGCGCAGGGGGTTAAAAAAAGGAAATGGCGATGTCCGGGCGGGTGGGCAGAGCCTTGTGCTACCGCCACTACCAGTTTTCCCAACCACGCACCACTGCCGCTACAGGTACACTCGTACCGTGCCAAACCCGTAGCATTTCACCCCTGCTAATGTTCCTTAAAATGCTTTCCTGTTAGCTGAAGCCAATGTCAGCTCCGGAATTATTGGGGCACTTAAGTTGAGCTTTTTTGCATATTATTCCTTAACTCCCTTTCCAAACTGAGAAAATGATACTTTATTTTCATTCGAGACAATACTAGGAGGTGTGCATCCTTATAAGAACTTCAGTTCACCAATCTAATGTGGTCAGAAACATTTTAATAAGTGTGAGTAGAGGAAGCATTGTGTTTCAAACTCAGGGAAGGACATCCTCTTGAATCAGGAATGTGTATCTATGTATGTATGCATGTACTGTATGTATGAAATTTTTAAGCTGCCCATCTCACCTACAAGGTGACTCTGGGCAGATGTATGTATGCATCAGTGGTGGGTTCCTACCGGTGCAATCCGGTAGGGAGCGGCCGATTGCGCAATTTGCATGTGACCGCTCTGGTGCCATCTTCACCGGTCTGTCGCGCACGTTGCCATCTTTTTTTAAGAATTTTTGGGCTTTTTTGCTTCTGCGCATGTGTGGAAGCAAAATCTCGCCGAAATCTCATGAGGGGACGCGCACGTGTGTGAGATTTTGGCGAGATTTTGCTTCCACGCATGCACAGAAGCAAAATCACGTGAGGGGGCGCACGTGCGTAGCGAGCGAGCGCACAAAATGTGGAGATGCACGCGCAGCGCACTGGTATCGGTAAGTTAGCAACCCACCCCTGGTATGCATGTGCGTATGTATATAGGTATGTCTGTATGTAATTTATGCAATTAGAACGCATGATAGTCTTTAGTCTGATGCCTTAACCTCTGCACCAAACTGGCTTCATGAACTTAAATATACACAGATAAAACAAATATTATTTGGAAGAAGACTAGTGTAAGACTGCCTTTTCACTTATATCTACAAAAATAGAATTCACTTGTTACATCAATGTTTGGTTTTGGCTTTCGGCACATTGTAGCTTATAAACCAGGGTTTATACTACTTGGCGTAACGACAGGCTCTTGTGGCTTATTAAATAAATCATCACTAAAACCATAGCTTTGTATGATGTTGAACCCTGGCAAAACCCATATTGTATGGTGGAGCACTGAGCCTTGCTTCTCAACTCGGCCACAAGTTTGCTACCTCAGTAAGAGAATAAGGCCTGTCTTCTTCAAAGGGAGAAAATAAAACAGTGCTGTCTTCCAGGCTTTCCACTGAGCTGTCTCTTACAGTGTTATCACGCCTCCTAGGGGAACAGGCGGTACAGTACAACCAGAAGGGAAGACAACGGGCAGGAAACTGCTGTGCTCTGAAGATGGTAAGTCAGGATTCTGTGGCAAGAACAAAGGACAGGATGGTCTGCAACTTCCCATTAAGAGCTTTTGATTCTACAAAGAGGCCATTGACAGACAGACGTCATAGCCATGATTTCTAACACTATTATGGTTTGCCAGATTCTGACTAGGACTAAACTATGTTCATGGACAGCATGGGCAGTAATCTACCACACTGATCCAATGAAGATTGGTTGGTTGGTTGGTTGGTTGGTAGATAGAGCAGTGTTTCCCAAAGTGTGGTACGCGTACCCCCAGGGGTACGGGAAGAGTTTGGTGGGGGTACGTGTTGCACCGGAGTTTGGTGAGGATCACGTGGGAATATCCACTGCACCGTGCTTAGCTGCGCCCACAGAACAAGGAAAGAAATAGGCGCGTATCGCAGTTTTTACATGGGAACTGGGGCCATCGTACATCATATTGCAACTCATTATGGTGGGAACTTCTGCGAATCCTTCGCGCAGCTCGGGTTCGGCCATTTTTAAACTGCGGGAACATTAACAGTTGACGTTGAGCCGCGGAGCTGTTTAAACGCCGGAGAATTGCAGTGTTATCTAATGGTTAGACAGTCTTGTGAGGTGTGACACGGCGTGAATATACTGCACTTCGTTACAGAGACAACTTACTTCTTTAATAGTTAGTTCCGGGCGCCTGTTATCGTGCTTTAGTAAGTTCCACTGATTTTGATTATTTTTATAAAATACAATTTTTATCCCTAACAGAGATTATGGATCGCTGGTTGAAATCTGGAACTACTAAACCGAAAGAAAGTAATGATTGTAGTAGCAATCATTAGAAAAAATAAATATATTTTGATTTTTATTAAAGCATATGTTTTTTATGAGGGGTACTCAGCGTTACGAAAATTATAGAAGGGGTACACATATGTCAAAAGTTTGGGAAACACTGAGATAGAGGGATGTTTTTCAATTTCCAGTCTATAATTGAGAAGGAGTGATTGACCCCAAATCACACAACTGGCTTTTGTGCCTAAGGAAGGGCTAAAAACTCAGTCTACCTACTCCTAATCTAATAACTTGATCAATACACCATATTGCCTCTCATATTTTCATAGGTATTCCTGACCAATGCTCTTTTTTTAACCCTTGCTTCCTCATCAAGAGACAAAACATAAAGGGGAATGTCTCAGGAATATTTTTTTTAATTTAGAGATCTCTCTTCCTCTTCCATTTCCTGTAAGATTTGTTTCCTGGAACTTAAAATAGACTCAAAAATTGCTAACAAATATAATTCATACTTTACAATTGATTACAGATCGAAAAGTGTGGAGACATAGGGTTGTCTCATTATCCTTGTCTGTCCTGTTATTTAAAAAAATAACCACAAACCTCTTCCCTTCTCGTTCATGCAAACCATGGCATCTTACACATGGAAACCAAATTAAAAGCAAAACATTATATTGTTTATAATCTTTTTTTAACAGAAGCAAGTCTTGCAACCATGCCAGGGCCTCCATGGGGCAGGAATGTTCAACACTGTCAGAATGAGAATCATATGCATGATATAATATGAGTGAAATGGTACTCATAGACTAACGTAGATATTTATTTACAGTTTATTGCACAGGAAAAATGTAAAAAATAAGCACAGAGTCAACCTACCCCTAAGCTAAAATTTAACGTTAATTTCATATTATGAAGTCTTTCGTCTTGGCTTTAATGCATCAATACCAAATTCCACCCCTAAGAACTTTGTAGAAGTTTTAGAGAAACTGCTTATCCATTATTAAACATTATACCCAGGAGTCCTCCCATCCTGAGCATCTCCAGGGATGTGGCCTTCAGTTCCAAAATTCTCCACAATGGCCATTTTGGCTACAGAATCCTGGCAGATGGTCCACACCCCTGAAAGCTACCCATGATGGGGAAGGCTGCCATGGAATATTACAGCATAGAATAAGAGGAGCTGTACCTCTTATTTTTAAACTAACTTCTATCTCAAAACCACAAAAAGCAAGTTAGGGACTTTAATCGTAAAGATTGTTGAACTCTTCCTCCGACTATGCTTTCTCGCAGGCCTTTTTCCTTCCTTTCCTTTTTCCTTTATTTGGGTTTATGCATTGGGGAAAAAATCACAAGAAGAAAATATCGGTCTTTGGGGCACTTTTCCCCAAATGGGTTGGGATTACATCTCAGAGTATTTCCAAACAGCCTATCCAAGCCTAGAGGAAAAGTCAGACAACCCATTTCTGTTGTCCCTGAATGATATATTTATTTATATATTTTTAAAATATTTTTATTTATTCATTCATTAAATGTATATGCCACCCATCTCATTATCTTGCTATCCATAGGGTTCGTATTTCCTGCAGGTTGATCTGTATTCGCTATCTTGTGAAATAAAACACTTCCATTAAAGGGGGAGATCTCATTTACCCACTGAGCTGATCCCAATCCTAGCATTAGCACAACAGAAAGAAATGGTGTGGACTCCACTTAGTATATTCTGCTGTCCAGCAGATCTCAGTTGTAAATCTTTTCTCTTTGGAACTGTCAGGTTCCAAGAATCTGAATCAGGACCAAACATTAAGTTGCAGCATAGGAGATTTATTCAAGTCTATAGACAAGAATCTGGTCATCACTAAATTGTCAGTAAATAAGAGTCAAAGGAATTAAAGGGGCACTGGATTTTGGATCATTTGTGGCAACATAAAGATTCTAAGCTAATGACATGTTTAACTCTGCCCCCACCCCCAGCCCAGCTCTGCCTACTCTTCTACAGGAATGTTTTGCCCGAGAAAGCTCTACTCCTAGAAACCTGGGACAGCTGCTGAATCATTTTTGGATTCCTGGACTTTTCGATCATAACCATCACCTCTGCTTCTGCCTTCTGCTTCAGATCTGACGGTTTGGAGCTCATTACAACCAAATACTCCAAGGATTTTTGACTTCCTGTATCGCTTAAAGTCTAACTAAAGGTTCTTACCCTGGGTGCCTGTGTGTACTTGGCGAGATTCTGTGAACAATAATTCCACATGCATACTAGGAAATCATCCTCAGCAGCTACTAACCCTTTGCTGGTCTTGGAAAAACTGCACAGGGTTGGCCTTCCTTAATATTGGATAGGAAAGTTTCAGGACTAGAGGTGCAACTATTTCAGTTACTGGAATCCTTAGGTGCCCATGTTTGTTTCGCATATGAGTGATTTGTTTCGTTACTATTATTTCTATTATTGTTTCTAAACCTGTTTATATTATTATTTCTAAACTTGCTCACCAGCCAAAGCCCCCTTGGTGAGATGTGTGGCCTTAGAAATAGTTATAAATAAAATAATAACTGGAAATTTTAATTTTTTTTCTGAAAAGAAGGTACTGATAAAGCATTCCTGTATTGTTGCTAAAAAACCCTGCATGGCATTTTCATAATTACTATTTTTTTTACAATTGATGCCTGGATATATCCTAAATATATCTAGTCCAAATCATAAAAGTGTTGTGTTATTATATTTAATCTTTGCCACAAAGCATGGAAACTACAGCACGCTTCGTTTTTAATCCATATGCATTCATAACCCTCTTTGATATTTAAATATATAGTATTTACATGCAGTTGAGACAATGACCACACGATGTCGCTCTCGCCCAATTCTTGAAAAAATTCTCCTCCCTTCATAAAAATAAGTTAAAGCATTTTTAAAAAAGATGAATACTTAAGACTCACAAAAACAACTTTCAGTTCATGCAGCATGGTTATTTGAATGTAGAAAATGTCAGAGATCTTGTATAATGTTATTTTCCTTCCTTAGAAATCGCTAAGAATCTCCTTCTAGAATAACTGCTGTTTGCATTACCTTGCAAACTTCACTTCTCAATATATTTTTAAAAGGATACTGCAACCTATACGAAGACATTAAGTCATACTTCTTAAGGGCTCATTTTTAGAAATATATGCAAATTGCTTCAATGATTTTGCTTTTTGTAATAATCCATTCCACAACGAACTTCTCAAAAAAAAAAAAAACCTCTTGCCTACCTTAAATAGAACAAACCTAAACATTAGTTTCCTTATCATCAGGATGGCAAAGGAGAAATGTTCTGTTGACATCAATAAAACCATCTCAGATAATGAGATTTTGAATAAAACCATTGCCAGGAATAAAAAGTGAAACAAATAGCAAATGTTCCTTGGAAAGTTCTAGAACATCCTCTGATCCTATAAAACAGGCTGGGTGGCCATTTTGAACTGAACACTGCACTTAAATTTTTGAACTGAAGGCTAGAGATCACATTCCTAAACACAAAAGGACCAGGACAAAGGCACAGCTTGGATCATGTCAAAAATTAAATTTGATCAAATTCAAATGTAATTTACATCATTGAGTAGTGGTGATGCGATTCCAAGTCCTATCAACCCCAAACATCATGGGCAATGTTTAAGGAAGGTAGAAGTTGCACTTTGACTACTGGCAGAAGTCCAAAAAAGGAAATTTGGTGTATCAGAGCATGAATTACTAATTTTATGTCTTAGGAGAATGTTTTGGGAAAGATCTCTCTGTTAACAATTTTAAACAATTTATACAACTATTCAATCTTTGTCTTCTTAGTCTATTTTTTTTCTGGTAAGAAAAAGAATGGAAGACCTGATGAGAAACTATAGAAAGGGTTTAGCAGAAGGCAGTCCTTCACTTCTGTTAAACCACAATCCATGTTGTGCCCACATGATCTCTACTCATCCTAGCAGGGCCACAGCTAGTAAGCATGCATGAGTGTGCTTCCATCCATGTCTGACTCACATTTTCCAAGGTTTTCAGGAAGCCCTCTGCCTACAGTATACTGAAAGACATGTGGGACATCTCTTACATTTGATATGCCGTTTCCTCTGTGCCTGATAGGTGCATTGTCTGAATCATCCGTAACATTTGGAGAATATGATAAAGCAACTTAATAATGGCAGAAAAACAGAATCTGCAACTCCAAAGGCCCTTAAAACGCGCTGCTGAACTATACTTTTCAATGTGACAAAAGGAGGAATTATTAAACACATGAGGAATATTCATGCATTTAAGTAACTGTTTGTTTCATTAATTCTGATTAAATACTTCTATCAACTTTAGTTTTATTCTCATCCACCCCTATTTCTTTGACCCAGAGTTGCCCAGTTTTTGGAGTGCAGCCTTGCAGAAATTTGAACACTCAGAGTTGGAAGGGACCTTGCAGGTCATCTAGTCCAACCCCCTGCCCAAGCAGGAGACTGCCTCTACCTAGGATAGAACTCACAACCTCCTGATTGTGAGGCAAGAGCTCCACCTCTAATACTGAAAGGCCGTACACAAAACTTCCATCAAAAATCTGCCCTTCTATAATCTAGATTCTAGAGGATGTTTATATATTTACCTGAGAAAGGCAAATTGTTTAAGAATCAAGCAATCCTGTAGCAATGACTACTTAAAGCTCTGCTATATAGGATTATAATCGTCTCATTTGTAGTTCATTTTGTTTCCATCTACTCATGCATACTTTCTAAAGAGGTTAGTGCAGGGGCGGGTTCCTAATTTTTTTTACTGCCACTCTGTGGGTGTGGCTTATTTTGTGGGTGTGGCTTGTCAGCCATGTGACCAGGTAGGCGTGGCTTGCTGGCCGTGTGATTGGGTGGGCGTGGCTTCTCGGACTGCTGAAGGGAGGGGAACTGAAATAGGTCCTGCCGCCCATTCCCCCTCCCCTCAGCAGCTCGAGAAGCCTCAAACGTGCGAAAATGCCTGGAATCATCACTGCACGTTCGTGGCTTCTCAGACTGCTAAAGGGAGGGGAATGGAGATAGCTCCTGCCGCCCGTTCTTTCAGCGTCTCACACTCTCCCTCAGCCATCCTCCCCTGCTGGGGCTCACTGTGGGGTAGGAAGGCAGCGCATGCGCAGTGCCGGAAGCTCGGCTTCTGGGCATGCACAGAAGAAAATTTTTAAAAAAATTAAATTTTTTTTTAAAAAATGGCGGCACCCAGGCACTGGCAACCGACCGCACAGGTACTGTGACGTCACCAGTGGGCCGCTACCGGTGCTATAGAGTGGACCACACCGGTAGGAACCCACCACTGGTGTGTGTGTGTGTGTGTGTGTGTGTGTGTGTGTGTGTGTGTGTGTGTGTGTGTGTGTGTTATCAAAAGCATTTAAACAAACAAACAAATAAAAAACAGATGCCAGGGACACGCTTCTTAAGTGAAAATGTTCTCACAAGAGCAGAGAGAAAGGACTTCTCTCCATATAATTACATCCAGTCAGATTTAAACTCTCGCAGAAAGACGGATCTCTAAAGATTAACCTGTTCAACTAAAGCACTTTTCTGCTAATGCAACTCTGTTCTGTTAATGCACGATCAACGGTCTTGAATTAATTGTTTTGAAGAGACTTTTTGAAGTTGGAGCTTTAAAAAGAGTCCTTTTAAAATGGGAGTTTGTTCCTTGGCCTGCTGGTTGGTAAGGAGGCCGAGTCAGATTTAGAACTGGCAGCACCCCTCTAAGAAGCAACACATTGGAAACTGTCATGTCTGGTTCTTCATATGTTCCTCCTTAGCATCCAAATGAAAGGACAGCGACCCATTCATTCTAGTCTCAGAAAGCACAGTGCCTTTCTCCCCACCCACCCCGCCCCCACCTACAAAGTTAGGACAGGCAGAAACCTCTTCCAGCCAGGTCTCCTTAGAATAGGATAGCAAGCAAAGCTTAGGACACAGGCCTAAATAAATAAATAAATGCTAAATGCTGCTAGGTGATTTGCTACTGGCAGTGAGAAGCTGGTTGCAGCCTGCAGGAACCTGAAAGGGGTAAATACCAGAACTTGGAAAGACGTTGCTATGACAACAAGGCAAGCATCTACTAGGGAGAATTGAAAGTATGTGTGTTAGAAGGTATCTATCTTTGTGTTTGTGTCTGTGTGTGTGTGCACGTGCGCCTCCATGTGGGTGGATGATGATGATGATAGATAGATAGATAGATAGATAGATAGATAGATAGATAGATAGATAGATAGATAGATAGATAGATAGATAGATAGATAGATAGATAGATAGATAGATGGGATACATCAACAAGGGATCTATTCCTTAGAAGCAGAGCAATGTCTTTAGTAGAACTTATGAATTGTTTACTGTAGGCAAGATGTTAGAACAGATTCCAGAGACCTCCATTCATAAAAGTTTATCAGGAGGACTTTGAAATTCAACAAGGCTGATTTGGTACATTTTGATGCAGAATACATAACCCTGGGAAGAAGGTTCCCCTCCCTTTATTTCAGCAAGCCCAAAGCCTATCACAGCCTCCTTAGCCCAATCTACCTCACAGGGCTGTTGTGGGAGAAAGATAAGGGGAGGGAGCAGGGATGCTTCATCCCGTGCCGCGTGGGCGCCCCGCATGGGCAGTGACAAAAAATTCTGAAAAAATTCCCCCCAAAAAGCCAAAAACAAGATGGTGACACATGCACAGTGCTGGGAACTCGGCTTCTGCGCATGCTCAGAAGAAAAAAATAAAAAAAAATCCCCCCAAAAAAAAATTCAGAAAATTTTCAAAAAAAGGATGGCAGAGCCCACGGACCGGCACCAACCAAACCGGTTCCGTGACATCATCATGACATCACCAGCAGGTCGCTACCAGTTCGGACAAACCGGCCCAAACCGGGAGGAACCCACCTCTGGGAGGGAGGCTTTTGTGCATTGTCTTCAACCCCTGGAAGGCAGGCAAGATAAGAAATGAATAAACAAACTCTTGGTGGCAAACATAGGGGTATATAAACATTATGTTATGTTATGTTATGTTATGTTATGTTATGTTATGTTAGGTTAGGTTAGGTTAGGTTAGGTTAGGTTAGGTTAGGTTAGGTTAGGTTAGGTTAGGTTAGGTTAGGTTAGGTTAGGTTAGGTTAGGTTAGGTTATGCTGTGTCATGTCGTGTCATGTCGTGTCGTGTCATGCTATATTTATTACATTACATTACAGTGTCTAAGTGTATATTTATTTTTATTTATTTATTAGTGAGACTTATATACTGCCTCACAGTGCAACCACTCTCTAAGCGGTTTACACCATTAAGCAATGTATATTTATATTGCCCTCAACAATCTGGGTCCTCATTTTACCTACCTCGGAAGGATAGAAGGGTGAGTCAACCTTGAGTCGGTGAGTTTTGAACAGCTGAACTGCTGATCACAGTCAGTTAAAGTAGCCTGCAGTACTGCACTGTAACTGCTGCATCACCTAGGCTCGTGATGGCGAACCTATGGCACGGGTGCCACAAGTGGCACGTGGAGCCATATCGGTGGGCACGCGAGCTCAGGTCCGGCGTGCATGTGTGCACCAGCCGGCTGATTTTCGGGCCTTCTGGGCCCACTGGGAGTTGGGAAACAAGCTGTTTCCAGCCTCCAGAGTGGGTGGGGAAGGATGTTATGCCCGGAAACAAAAAAAATTGGATAAAAATTCACAGATGGATACAGGAAATAATAGGTTTTCAAGTAGAATTCACTCCAGAGTTATTTTTGTTAGGGATCGTTAAAGGGGAATACAATAAAAGAACAATATATATTATATTACATATAATAACAGCAGCAAGAATAGCATTTGCGCAATGTTCGAGACAAAAGAATATACCTTCTGAAAGCTTAATAATAATATAAATATTTGATTGTGCTGAAATGGACAAATTAACAATTGAACTGAAAGGACAAATGGATTCGGAATATTATGCAATATGGAAGAAGTGGTACGATTGGATTGAGAATAGAAAAACAGAAAAAGAAGAGACAAAATAGAAATAGAAGTAAAATCTACAATTAAAGTGTATGGAATATATTTGAATTTAAATGGTATGGTATGTAAATAGTATGTAAATCAGCACAGTTATGTATAAGTTATGAATATTTGTTTAATGAGAAAATACAATAAAAATTTATTTAAAAAAAAGAAGGGGGAACTATCATCAATACAAAATAACATATTACATTACAATAGAGTAAAAAATGAAGTGGCAATCACAAACCCCTGTGATATGTACAGTATGCACACTTGAGGACGTTTAGCTGTTTATCCACATATGTCTTCCTCAGGCATGTTCCAATATGTGGGCAATACAGTTTTCAGAATTCTTAGTAGGAAACCTGGAGAAGTGTATCTCCTTACTTAGATGGCTGAGCACCAGGATGTTCAGAAGTCTGGTTTATTCTATTCGTTTTGCTTTCCTGTTCAAATATACTATAAATATAAGAAGTGGATCTCAGGTTTATTTATTTCATTTTTATTTATTAGTGAGACTTATATACCGCCTCAAAGTGCAAGCACTCTCTAAGCGGTTTACACTAGTAAGCAATGTATATTATATTGCCCCCAACAATCTGGGTCCTCATTTTACCCACCTCGGAAGGATGGAAGGCTGAGTCAACCCTGAGCCGGTGAGATTTGAACAGCTGAACTGCGGATCACAGTCAGCTAAAGTAGCCTGCAGTACTGCACTCTAACTGCTGCGCCACCTTGGCTCATATAGGTTGCCTCTTTGTCCCATTTCTTTCAATGGAAGAAATTTCTTTCAATGAAAACTGATCCACCCTCTTGTAAATCATCTCAATTTAGCACAGTATTCATACTGTGCATTGTACATCCGATCACTATTTTCCCTTGTAAGATCAGAGGCGGTCTTCACTTATCTTCCCTACCGGTTCGCAGATGCACGCATGTGCGCGGTTTCAAAACATGCAGAAATAGGACAGCATAGCGCCAGGGCAGGCCCACCCGCAGGATGCCACTACTGGTTCACCCAAAACAGTCCGAACCGTTGAGTAAGATTTGATGTACAGTATTATGATGGCTTCAACTAATTTGTCATTTTCCTACACACTGAAGACCCGTCTGTCTGTCTGTCTGTCTGTCTGTCTGTCTGTCTGTCTGTCTGTCTGTCTGTCTGTCTGTCTGTCTGTCTGTCTGTCTGTCTATCCATCCATCCATCCATCTATCACATTTCTAAACTGCCTATGTGGTTTCTGGGGATTGGCATTGAGATTCCTTTTGGTCACTCCCACTGATTTCTTGCAAGCAGTGACAACACAAACTTGTAAGTGTGATGAACACCCAGAGCACTATCAGTACCCTGCACAAAAAGACCTGATAGCTTCTGTTTGATTGAATCAGGCAAGCATTCCTCCAGTCACGCAGGGCAATTCCCCTTATCCTGCAGTCGGTGGTGCATTCAGGGAGAACCTTCATTGGGCTGTCCCAAAACAATCAGTTAACTGCATCTGACGATCACAGCCAAGGAAGTCCATTTGACATAATCAAATATTTCTCCTGCCCTTAACCAGAGTACATGGATGTTTTCAAAATACTTGAACTGCACACGTTTTCCTTTAGAGGAAGAGGAAGTTCTATAGCATGCTGAAGATGACTAAGCAGAACCTGCTGCCTTGAAATAATATCATGCCCGATTCTCCACAAATGAATAATTAAAAATAAAGTGTATGTTTCACAGCCTTTTCTTGCATCCTGTTAGCAATACTTCTTGGGATGCGATCTCGTGACCCTGAAAATATCATCAAGGGCACAACTTGATGGCTCAATCCTTGCTGTGGAAATCAGTGGTGTTTCTTTCCAACTAAACGTGCATGGAATTGCACTGTCAGATAAATGAGCCATTTCTCCTTTCCTGGCATAACTTCCCATGGTGATCCATCTCAGCTGAAGATTCTTCCTTTTAGACTCAAGATGCAACTCCTCCACAACGCTCAAATATAGTCCAAGGAGAATTTATTTATGTGTTTTGTTTGTTTGTTTGTTTGTTTGTTTGTTTGTTTGTTTGTTTGTTTGTTTGTTTGTTTGTTTGTCAAACGTGTACAACATAGTAGGTGTTTGTATAAACATAACATAAGCAAAGAAGTACAGATAAATGAGGACAATAGGACAGTAAGACAGGGACGGTAGGCACAGTGGTGCGCTTATGCACGCCCCTTACAGACCTCTTAGGAATGGGGTGAGGTCAACTGTAGACAGTCTAAGGTTAAAGTTTTTGGGGTTTGGGGAAGAAACTACTGAGTCAGGTAAATTGTTCCAGGCATTGACCAGAGTGGGGTGGAAATGGAGATTTTGCAGTATTCTTCCTCTGGAGTGGAGTGGGAATGGATATTTTGCAGTATCCTTCCCCTGTCACGCCCACCAAGCCACGCCCACAGAACTGTAGGGGAAATTTTTGAATTTCACTCCTGCTAAAAAGCCAAGTTTGAATGGTCCAGTGAGTCCAGTGAGGTTGAAGCCATATGGATGGTTGGGGAAATGAGGTTTCAAAGAAGAACAGCAGCTAAAATCTGCAGGATGGCATTTCCTGAGTGAAGATAGAGACAAAGGGAATCTCTTTCACCTTATTCTATTGGATGAGTAGATACAATTGGAACAAGGCAGTATGAGTTTAAAAAAAAGACTCCCAGACTGTAAACCTGATCAAGAGAATCTTCCTTGAATCAGATTGCTTCTATGTTCTAGGCCCGTGGTGGCGAACCTATGGCACGCGTGCCAGAGGTGGCACGCGGAGCCATAGAAGCCGGCACGCGAGGGTTCCCACCGGCAAACCGGAAGTGCGAAAAAAACGCACTTCCGGTTTGCCTGTGTGCTGTTTTTTGCACTCCGGAGGGTTCAGGGAAGCTCCCTGAAGCTCCGGAATGCAAAAAACTACAAAACGGACAAACCGGAAATGCACTTTTCCGCACTTCCGGTTTGTCCGTTTTTAGTTTTTTGCATTCCGGAGCTTCAGGGAGCTTCCCTGAACCCTCCGGAGTGCAAAAAACAGCATACCGGCAAACCGGAAGTGCGTTTTTTCGCACTTCCGGTTTGCCGGTTTCGTCGTTCCAGGCTCCAGTAAGCCTTTGTGCGGGGGTGTGGGGGTGTGCGCATGCGCAGGGGGCAGCGTGGGGGGGTGTTGTGCGCATGCGTGGGGGGGAGGGAATGGGTGTGGGCACGCGAGCGCTCGCAAGCGCCCCCCCCACCTTTTTTGGCATGCGAGCCGAAAAAGGTTCGCCACCACTGTTCTAGGCCAGTGATGGCGAACCTATGGCACGCGTGCCACAGGTGGCACGCGGAGCCATATCTGCCGGCACGCGAGCCGTTGCCCTAGCTCAGCTCCAGCACATGTGCGCCCCAGCCAGCTGATTTTTGGCTTGTACGGAGGCTCGGGTGGGGGGGGCATTTTAGGCTTCCAGAGGGCTTCTGGGAGGATGAGGGAGGGCGTTTTTGCTCTCCCCAGGCTCCAGGGAAGCCTCTGGAGCCTGGGGAGGGCGAAAAACGGGCCTACCAGGCCCACCAGAAGTTGAGAAACAGGCTGTTTTTGCCAATGCCTCCTCAAGGCATTGAATTATGGGTGTGGGCACTCGCGCATGCGTGATAGCATGAGGGAAATTGAGGGAAAAAAGGTTCGCCATCACTGTTCTAGGCAAAACCACACAGCCTTGCTTAGATTAAGTTTCATCTTGTTCCTCCCTATCTACATCTTCTCAGTCTCCAAACACTAGAGTAAGAAGTCTCAATCATCCAGGTCATGGTTGTTCCAAAGGTGCTTTTCCAAAAAGCAACTGGACTTCCTTGGTAAGAAATTCCAGTTGTCTTTTGGAAAAACACCTTTGGGACCAGAGTAAGACCTTGATTGCTTTGAGTTGAAAGGCAAAATTCAATATCATCAGAATAATTATGATACCTGACCTCATACCAATGAATCATCTCTGCCAACAATTCTATATTGATGTGATATTGAAGTTGCGTAGTATGCCAAGCTTTGTGGCATCCTACAACCAAGATAACTGGAGCTTGACCTCTTCCTCTAACTACTACCACTTGAGATAGAGAAAGAGATACAGTATCTACATTTAGATATCCACCTAAATGTATTTCACACCACACTTTTCCATCTTACTACCCTTGCAAAACTTCCGTGTTTCCACCATCTTTTATTCATACATTGTTTTTGTTCTCACTTCTCTCTTTTTGAGAAAGTTATAATTTCCACTCAGCTACAGCTTTTTTGGTCTCCCCCTCACTCTCCACCCACTCACACTTTTTTTTGTATATTTTATTTGCAATTCAATCTTAATTTGTTTTCTTATAATGACCAAACCATCTCTAGGTTACTTCTGGTCATGTTTTATTCAAATCACATTCATTTGGAACTTGCTCATTCTATTCCTATCTCTTCTTTGTTTTACCCTACTTCGTAAGTACCTGACTTCCACTACATTCTCATTACTTTTATGTTTCTCATGACATACCCACTTCTCACTTCCATATATGAAAGTAGGTAGAATCCTTCCCCACCCATTTAAAAAGCCACTTTCACTTCTTTCAATAAACATTCATCTCTCAAAACAGACCATATAATGCCCATATTCTTCTACAGGCATTTGTATTTCTTAAAATGTTTCAATCCATTTTCCTGTCTTTAATAAACATTCTACAAAGGTACACACAATTACCTATGTGTAAACATTTCATCATGTAGGTATAACTTGCAATTGTTTATTCTATTTTCCCTGTTAACACAATTATCTTACTCTTTCATACACTAATACTCAGATGCATGCTCTCATTTGCCTCATACCATCTGTCTAACATTTACTGCAAAAAATTCAGGTTCTAAGCCAACAAGAAAGTGTCTTGTATGAACAAAATGATATGCAGATGCATAATCCCTAGTAACACATCTCTAATGCAACCACAAGTATTCCTAAGACATCTATGCATAAATATAATAAACAACTAAGGGGACTTTACACTTCCTTGCCTTAGCATTGAACCATTAATTAATTACTCCATTTTTTCTCACAATGCTTTATTTGCATCACATTCTGTTCTTACTGCATTCAGCAACCAACTTTCAATTTTATATTCATATGAAACATTCCATAATCTATCATTGCTCCAGCTACACCATCTATGCCTGCAGTTGTACAATTTTTCAAAATTCTCATAGTATTTATGATTTTCTTTTCATAACCTATATTTCAATTCCATTTTTGTCATAATATGACCTTCCCCCATTAATCTCTAAAATACCCAGAATTTTCTTTCTTTCTTTCTTTCTTTCTTTTTCTTTCTTTCTTTCTTTCTTTCTCTTTCTTTCTTTCTTTATTTATTTATTTATTTATTTATTTATTTATTTATTTATTTATTTATTTATTTATTTCATATGCCATCCATCTTACCATCAACAGTGACTCTGGGCATCTTACAATTAATTTCTAAAATTAATCTTTAAAATATTCAGCACATTGAGTCCACAACCCTGGAGTAGGAGAGAAACCTGCTTCCATTATCATTATTTACTGTAGTCTAACATACAATTATCACCCATTTATGGATTCCTATTCTTATACATACTCACAATGACTTAGATAAAAATTAATACTATGGGACATATGTTGTAGCCCTTTTATTCATAATTAAATATATATCCTTAATTCCCTGTATGTATTCACAAGCTCACACCATAAGCATTCAGATCTACTTTTTCCTTCTCCTCCTAGTTTCATAGACACGTAAGATATATACTGTACATATTCTTTTTTTCCCCAATTTTCTCATTACTTCATGTTTTACCTTTTACTCCACTTACATTCCAAGTTATAATATTCCCAATACCAGAGGTGGGTTCCTGCCGGTTCAGACCGGTTCTATAGAACCGGTAGTGGGAATTTCCCCCCGTTCACCGAACCGGCAGTGATGGCCGGCTGGCCATGCCCCCAAACCGGCTCTCTCAGCGGCGCCATAGCAATAGCACTTAGACTTATATACCGCTTCATAGTGCTTTACAGCCCTCTCTAAGCGGTTTACAGAGTTCAGCATATTGCCCCCAACAATCTGGGTCCTCATTTTACCGACCTCGGAAGGATGGAAGGCTGAGTCAACCTTGAGCCGGTGAGATTTGAACAGCTGAACTGCTGAACTGTGGTGCTGCATTTTAACCACTGCGCCACCTCTGCCATAGGCGCCGCCATCTTGTTTTTTGCTTCTGCACATGCGCAGCTGTTTTTTGCTTCTGTGCATGCGCACGCCCACACAGTGTGGGAAGAAGCGAACCGGCAGCAAGGTAAGTCAGAACCCACCCCTGCCCAATACAGAGGCATCACCTACCATAATGGGCCAATAGTTTCTGATTTCTCCAGCCCACATGGCTTAATTTAAAACAAAAATTATATCAATATTTATTAAACAGAGGCAGGGGAGAAAAAGATGAAGAAATAAAACAACTGTGGGTTGGTGGGGGAAGAAAGCAAGTATTATTTTACATATAAGAAACCATTCAGCCTGATTTTTAAACTCATCAGTATACCTTGACTATAAAATAATGCTAACAGTTCTTTCTATTACATCAGTAAAATGGCTTTTCAGAAAGCAAACACAAGTTATTATTCCAAAATGATAATTTTGGGTTGCATGTCTTTCTAATATAGTAGTGTTTTACCGTTCCTCTCCCATGTTTGATAAATCCACAATTCTTCATTTAGAGATTACATCCATCATTGGGAGCTGCGGTGGTGCAGTGGTTAGAATGCAGCATTGCAAACTAATTCTGCTGACTGTCAGGGGTTCGATCCTCACCAGCTCAAAGTTGACTTAGCCTTCCATCCTTCCGGGGTCGGTAAAATGAGGAGCCAGGTTGTTGGGGGCAATAGGCTGCCTCTGTAAACCGCTTAGAGAGGGCTGTAAAGCTCTGCGAAGCGGTATATAAGTCTAAGAGCTATTGCTACAGCTATCATTGCTTTGCTCAGTCAAGCTCTTCCATCACTATTTAGTAATGCAGAGAAGGTGTAGACCAGAGGTACCAAACACATGGCCCGAGGCTGGGTATAACACACGATACTCCCAAGTGTGGCCTGAACCAATTTAAATACAGTTTGGGAAATATTTCACAAAATAAACATTAAAAATAGGCAATATTACATTTTTAAACTAAATAATAATGTCCACCAATCATCAGAAAAATCTGAGCTTGCGATTCACAAGATACTGGAGAAGTTTGCTGTCTTGGCCTAACCGCAGCAGTGCAGGTCTGGTCATTCATCACTGCTAGCCACAGATTGAACAGGAGCATCATGTAACAAGAGCTCCTTCTCCTTCTGTGCTGCAGCAGCACCGAATACCCCAAGCATCCCTGAGTGCTGCAATTAAACTGAGGCAGGAAGCTTGTGCCTTTTCCCACTCAGCAGGCAGGCAGCCTGCTAGGGGTAGCCCACCTGCTTGAGACCCCAGAATCCCCAGTGCAACAGCCCTTCCCTCCAAAGCAGGTTGACTTTATTTCCCGCCTTCCTTCAGAAAAGGAAAATATTTACTGACCCCTCGCATCTTGGACATAAATTGTTTCAGCTCCTACCCTCACAATGACGCTATAGAGCACTGCACACCAAGACAACTAGACACAAGAACAGTTTTTCCCCGAATGCCATCACTCTGCTAAACAAATAATTCACTCAACACTATCAAACTATTTACTAAGGCTGCATTACTATTACTATTAATCTTCTCATCGTTCCTATCACCCATCACCTCCCGCTTATGACTGTATGACTGTAACTTGTTGCTTGTATCCTTATGATTTATATTAATATTGTTTCCTGATTGCTTATTTGAACCCTATGACAATCATTAAGTGTTGTACCTCATGATTCTTGGCAAATGTATCTTTTCTTTTATGTACACTGAGAGCATATGCACCAAAGACAAATTCCTTGTGTGTCCAATCACACTTGGCTAATAAAGAATTCTATTCTATTCTATTCTATTAATATATCTTGACCTTGGGTGCACAAGGTCCGTGATCATTACTAATGTTATAATAAATTCCACTTTTAAGTTAATAACTAAATTTTAAATAAGTTTAGAATACATCCAGAAAAGAAGAAAAGAAGAAGAAGGGGAGAGAATGAAAGAGGGGAGGGGATATAAATGCTTTTTTATAATTCTTTTGATGAAATAATTTATGAGAAAAGATGTCAATTTTCCAGCTAAGAACAGTAATTTTGAATATTCTTATAGTGATACGTTTTCTAACGATTTTGAAGCTGTTCAAAACATATTAAAGCATACATGTGTATTCCTTTTATCTATAATTAGTTTATTCTTGATTGCTATGCATTTATATAATAAATACCATGTTTCTTCGAAAATAAGACCGTCTTATATTTTTTTGAATCCTGAAATAAGCGCTTGGCCTTATTGCCATCCACTCAAAAGTCTGATTGGGCTTATTATCAGGGGATGTCTTATTTTGGGGGAAATAGGGGTATATGAATACACATAAATTTTGAAAATAGTCAAATTCATAATAATACATTTATTTTTACGTATTAATCATAACTAGTTCCTTTCTGATTTTAATGGGTTGATGTTCTTTTTAAAAAGGAAGGGTAAATGTGTGGTTTTCTGTCAATAAGTGCCTGCAGGGATTCTTATGTATGGTTTAGTGGTCCTTGTTTCTATCTGAGTTTGACACTACTGGGGTAGATGAAAATACTGGCCTTAGTCTTAATAGAGTCTCCTGCAGCATTCCCAGCTAATGTTAAATATAATGCTGATCAATTCTGACATATTTTTCCCATATGCCATAAGAGCAACCAAAGTTCAGTTTTCCTCCAGAAATTTGTGTTTTGTGCAAGCTACCAACTCTAGAGACTACTTTGCAAGCCAACATTTTATCCCACCACATCACATTTATCATCCTTGATTTCTTTTGTACAGGTAGTCCTCAACTCACAACAGTTCATTTAATGACCATTCGAAGTTACAATGGCACTGGAAAAAGTGACTTATGACCAGTTTTCATACATATGACCATTGCAGCATCCCTGTGGTCATGTGATCAAAATTCAAATGCATGGCAACTGACTCATTTTTATGACAGTTGCAGTGTCCTGGGGTCATGTGATCACCTTTTGCAACTTTCTGACAAGTAAAGTCAATGCGTGTCAGAGTCTGCAGCTATCCAGCCATCACACAAGTAAATAATTCAGCAGGATTAATTTATAGAAGAAACTTATTTATATACAATAATATAAAACATGATTCATGTATACAATACCCATGCAGCTCTTGCAACGTGGTAGCAAGTACAAGGACAAGAAGTAGAAGTGGAAGCAAGGATTAGAACTAGAAGCAAGCTTATATACACAGAACAGTTAAGTTAAGCCATGCCCAGGCTCCAAGCTGTCTGACATGGCTCTCAGTCACCAAACAGTTCCCATTGGCTGACTTGTTGTTATGACTATTCCAGTTTATAAATTCTTATATACTGACAATGTGGAAGCAGATTCACTTAACAACCATGTTACTAACTTAACAACTGCAGTGATTCACTTAACAACCATGACAAGAAAGGTTGTAAAATGGGGCAAAACTCACTTAACAAATGTCTCACTTAGCAACAGAAATTTTGGGCTCAATTGTGGTCGTAAGTCGAGGTCTACCTGTATTATGAAGCACAGTGCCACCTCTGATTTTCTTGGAGGTTATGGTTTATAATGTTTCCCTTAACATACCAATATTTGGGAAGTTCTTAATACAGTTCTTAACATCTCAATCAGTATGTACACATCCCACCAACTAGGAGGTGGATGTAGCATAGCAACATATACTTGGGTTGTACATAAAGTTATGATGTCAAAGTATACTAGGAGGATCAGAGTCTGGATCTATTGCAACATATTTTTATGTTTATCATTTATAAAAACTCCCAGACATTGTGGAACCATGTGGAACATAAATTATACAAATAAATAAATTTAATATTAATTTGCTGGCAGCTAATTTACCTAATTGTTAAATTGGTAATTAAGATGGCAAATTATATGTACCATATGATTTTATACATCTTTTCATTTTTAATTGGGAGCCACCAGAGTTGGCTGTAAGATGGACAGCTATATAAATGTTATAAATAAATAAATAAATTGTAAAATTGATCATTACGTTTACTTTGTGTTTAGGACTTTTCTATATTCCATTTCCTTTAAGTTTCACCCATAGGTTTTCATCACACATTGCTCTATTTTCTGTAATACTAATTTATGCCTATATGCCATATCACATTCTCTGACATTTGTTGCACTTTATACATGGTGTGTGTGTGTGTAGTTAGTATATTGATTAAATCATAAGCCCCCCCAAATAAAAATTACATAGAAGTTATTTGTTCCATTATTATATTCACTGTGAAACTAAGTCATCCTTACCATTCTAAAGTAAAATAAACAAAAAGATTAATTCATATTGAAACCAATGTAAAATTGTAACTTGTTCTTGTATTTATTCCACTCGGCTATAGAGAAAAAACTTTCCTAGTACAGTATATCAGGGGTGGGTTCCTAATTTTTTTACTACCACTCTGTGGGCGTGGCTTATTTTGTGGGTGTGGCTTGCCAGCCATCTGACCGGGTGGGTGTGACTTCTCGGACTGCTGAAGGGAGGGGAACTGAGATAGGTCCTGCCACCCATTCCCCCTCCCCTCAGCAGCTCGAGAAGCTTCAAATGTGCGAAAATGCCTGGGATCATCACCACGCGTTTGTGGCTTCTCGGACTGCTGAAGGGAGGGAAATGGAGATAGCTCCTGCCGCCCGTTCTTTCAGCGTCTCACACGCTCCCTCAGCCATCCTCCTCTGCTTGGACTCACTGTGGGATAGGAAGGCAGCGCATGAGCAGTGCCGGAAATTCAACTTCTGGGCATGCACAGAAGAAATTTTTTTAAAAAAATGGCGTCGGCCAGGCACCGGCAACAGACCACTCCGGTACTGTGACGTCACCAGTGGGCCGCTACCGGTGCTATAGAGTGGACCGCACTGGTAGGAACCCACCACTGCAGTATATATCTGAGTATAATAAATGCAAAAAACAAGTTTTTTACACTGAGCACAAGATGAATATTTTTTGCTTTTTGTCATAAGCATTCTTTTATTAATGACTGAATTTGTACACAGCATCAACACTATTTACTGGGGGCTAGTCATCTTTCAAAACACTAACCAGAGAATCCCAAAGGTGCTTATTTGAGAGGCAACTAGACTTTATGGTTTTTCTTTGAAGACGTTTCGCTTCTCATCCAAGAAGCTTCTTTGGCTCTAACCAGAGAAATTCTCAGAACAGCCAGCTTAAAAGGAGAAGGAGTCGGTAGCAATCTGAGAAATTCTGCTCTGCTTTGTAGTATATTTCCATCCTTTTTCTCTCCTGGAGGATGTCAGGCTTCGGCTTTATCTGGAAATCATAGCCTTTTGTCGGGAGCCTTTCCTCCATGAATAGCCATTTCTTGTGATGAGAAACAAAGTAAGCAAGAGGAAGTGGTTATCAGGCTTCAAACAGAGCACTCAGGAGTCATAGCAGTGATATCGGTGACACTCCTTGTGATTGCAGTATGCAGGGTTTCCCTCCCCGCCCCTAAATTTACTGTACACTACTTGAGTGACTGGAGCCCCTTTAATTTCATTAACTGCCATCAGATCTGATTCAGAGTACAAATTTGACGCAATGTTGTCTTATAAATTAAGCAACTCTGCTCTTATAAAGGAACTACGTCCTTATTTAAAGCACATCATACATTTTTATCATTTTTGATAAGCACGTGGGCAAGGTACCGCATTTTTCAGAGTATAAGACGCACCTAGATTTTAGAGGAGGAAAACAAGGAAAAAAGTATTCTGAACCAAATGGTGTAGTAATATATTATTTAATAAAATACCAGTGTAGCAGAATACTTTTTACAACCATGTACACTTTTTACAACCATGTATACTTTTTACAAACTTCAAACTTGACAGCTTTAAGACTTGTGGACTTCAACTCCCAGAATTCCTCCTCCAGTCATGCTAGCTCAGGAATGGGAGTTGAAGTCCACAAGTCTTAAGCTTGCCAAGTTTGAAGACCCTTACACCCCTAACCCCTAACCCAGGGGTCTTCAAAGTTGACAGCTTTAAGACTAGTGGACTTCAACTCCCAGAATTCCTCCTCCAGTCATGCTAGATGGGGTAATTAGAAGGCAAAACACCTCCGTTTTTGTGAAAAATGGCCCCTTTTTTTTTGCAAAAATGGGGCATGCAGAGGGTTTGGGAAGCCTGCAGAGCACTCCTAGGGGGTGGGGGAAGGCAAAAATGCCCCCTTTTCGCAAAAAACGGCCTGTTTTTCACCCATTTTTTGCAAAAATTGGGGTGTTTTTGCCTTCCCCCACTCCCTAGGAGCACTCTGAGGGCCTCCCAAACCCTCTGCGCACCCCATTTTTGCGAAAAACAGGCCCATTTTTTCACAAAAGTGGGACACAGGGGCGGGGCTTCAGGAGGCCAAAAATGGCTGTATTCGGTGTATAAGACACATCGACATTTCCACCCTCTTTTGGGGGGCAAAAAGGTGCGTCTTATACTCCGAAAAATACAGTATGTTGTTTATGCCTTAAAGTCATTGCCCATAACTAATCCTAAGGTGCTGGTACAGTTAGACCTCGACTTACAACAGTTCATTTAGTGACCATTCGAAATTACCGCAGCACTGAAAAAAGTGACTTATGGCCGCTTTTCAGACTTACAACCATTGCAGCATCCCCATTAGTTACATGATCAAAATTCAGACTCTTGGATCCGGATTCACATTTATGACCGTTGCAGTGTCATGCGATCCCTTTTGCGGCCTGCTGACAAGCAAACTCAATGGGAAATTTAACCACCGTGTTACTAATTTAACAATTGCACTGCCGTGATTCCATTAACAATGGTGGCAAGAAAGGTAATAGAATGGGGCAAAATTCACTTAACTAATGTCCCACTTAGCAACAGATATTTTGAGCCGAATTGTGGTCATAAGTCGAGGACTACCTGTACATTCATGTGAGGTTTTTATATTATA
Organism: Diadophis punctatus similis; assembly: GCA_023053685.1. NCBI lineage: Eukaryota > Metazoa > Chordata > Lepidosauria > Squamata > Dipsadidae > Diadophis > Diadophis punctatus. The sequence continues at coordinate 157,888,494 of JALIGW010000001.1, forward strand.
TGATAATAACTATGCACGGTGTTTGCTTAAAATGCATAGCAATCATAGTTCATTAATCTGTATGAGATTCTGTATATATATCACACCTTTGGGGAAGTCTATGTCAGCTTGACTTAAAAGAACAAGAAACAATATGTCCATTTGAGTAGTGAAGATGGCAGTTACAAGCTTTTATGACATATACAGATTATTATGAAACACCTGACCCTATTAGCATGCTACTGTCTGTTTTTTTTCATTATGACGTTTACCGTATTTTTTGGAGTATAAGACGCACCGGAGTATAAGATGCATCTTAGTTTTTGGGGAGGAAAATTGGGGGGGGGAAATCTGCCTACCAGGTATTCATCTGGCTAGCATTCTTAGTCTGGTCAGCTTCAGCACATTATTTTATCCTCTGGCTAGGACTTTAAAAAACCTTCTTCTGAGAGAGTAACAATGAAAGAGCATGCAAGCCAGTAAGAGCTGGGAAGATCGTTAGCACCTAGTTAGGGCTAGAAAAAAACTTATTCGGAGCAGCTTGAGCACATTATTTTATCCTCTGGTTAGGACTTAAAAAAACCTTCTTCTGAGAGAATAACAATGAAAGAGCCTGCAAGCCAGTAAGAGCTGGGAAGATCGTTAGCACCTGGTTAGGGCTGGAAAAAACCTTCTTTGGAGCAAGTAGAGCAATGAAAAAAAACCCTGCAAAGACTTAGGGCTGGAAAAACATTCTTTGGAGAGAGTAACAATGAAAAAGCCTGCAAGGTAAGAGCTGGGAAGATCTGTTAGCACCTAGTTAGGGCTGGAAAAAAAAGCTACATTCGAAGTATAAGACGTACCCAAATTTTCAGCCACTTTTAGGGAGGAAAAAAGTGCGTCTTATACTCAGAAAAATACGGTATTTAGCACCATTTGATCAATGGCTCGTCCCCAATCACTACTTAAGTAGCAAAAAAAAATCTGGTAATATTAAAATACGTGTCCGAGTCATTTACAATTGCAAAGTAAAGGAAACAATCTTGCTAGAGGATTTTGCTAACCTTCTTATAGTATTAACTTTTCAATTGAAGTCATTTGTTTTCATCAATTGAGGGGACTAAAATTGCTGCTGTAAAACCTGAATATTGAAGTAACATTTTGGGTTTTTTTAGCCCAATGCTAGACATTTCTGGCATTGCTTTAATTATTGTCATTAACTCCTTCCAAGTTTTTTTTAAATCACAAGTTCATTGATGTTAAATACTCTTGATTTGCTTCTCATTATCCTCATAAATCCTCCTCCTTTTCAAAGGAAACACACCAGAAGAAATGTGAAACTGAACACGTGTGGGGGAAAAGTTACACTGATCTATGTTTTCTTTATAGTTTTCTACTTTGTATAAAGCAATTTGAAGTTGAAAATCTGTTCTTCAGGTTTCAGACATATCAACCGACCATTCATGCTCATTCCCACAATGTGCATGTTTTATTGTCAATACAGGTATTAATGAGTATTAATCCTGGCTTGAAGAATAAAGCCTTTATTGAGGACAATCTATATGTGCATATGAAGAGTATTAATGGTACAGTTTTGCTTGGGTTTGAAAGGAAATATTTTATCCCTGGAATTTCCCAAGGAGCATCTATCAAACAGTTCTACTGAGCTGCCAGTGCTGCTTTCTCCAACATGACATCCTTAAAATTCCCCTATTTTTAGCCTGTTTACTTGGGATTGTGGGAAATGGGAGATGGTCCAGCAATTTGGGGAAACCCAGGTGAGGAAGTTGAGGGGATTCTCTGTTTTCTGGTCAGACAGTATTTTCACTAAACCTATGGCATAATAGTGAAGATTACTTTTCCATTTTATCATTGCCACTGAAATACAGGATCCTAGATCAGAGGGCTCTCCTTACCAGGAAGGGAAGGGAAGGACAGTTGAAATATTGGCAAGCGTGAAGGAAACTATATCCTTGTATTAGATTGCTCGGGTCTCCGGACTCCGATTTTAAACTTGAGTTAAGTAATTCTGCTTGTGTTTCTCTAGCAACGTAGGTGAAAGAGTGTGTCAGAATAGCCATGTTTTATGATTAAGGGAATGAAGGTGCTACCGAGCGCCTAATGTTTGCTCGACTTCTGCTCAAGAGCCACGTGGAACGCGTCTTCTGCCATTCAAAACACGCAAACACACCCCTTCTGCACGCGCTCAAAAGCGCTTTCTCGGACTCCGGACCGCCCGTCGCGCGGGTCCCACGGACCCCTGCAGCAAAGGCGGGCCTTCAACCTTCGCTCCCGCCCCGCCAAGACGACGACGACGACGCCGGCTGCACGGATGAAGGGCTGGAGAAGGGGCCGAACGACTCCCGGACGCATCCCTGGCGCAAAAGATCCCAGCGGCGATTGGTGAGGCCTCGGGGCAGGAGCGACGGAGCGCGAGGGGTTTTTGTGCAAAGCCCCGGGCGGAATGGCCTCCGCTTCCTTCTGCGCCTGGACGGTGGCTCCTCGCTCCCAACCATCTTGAGGGAGCGAAACTAGCTGGCGCCTTGCCTGCCTGCCTGCCTGCCTTTCTCCCTCCCCGAAAGCAGCTGGGCTGCTCGGATAACGTCATCGCTTCCGCCCAGCTTCCTCCTCCTGTTGGCGGTGGCGGCTAAGAATCCAACATGGAGTAAAAGAGACAGAGATGGGGCTCGGACGGGGCCGCCGGCTGCAGCACCATCCCGGCGCGTTGGCCGACGCGGCGCCCCGCTGCCTTCCCGCGCGCTGAGCGCCCTTCCGTCGCAGCTCTCGTCTCCCTCACAGCCCTGCGCTTGGCAGCCAACGAGGCCTTAGCAAACTGCCTGGCTTCCTTCCTTTTCCCTCCCCATCCCTGCCCCCTTCTCTCTCCCCCCCCTCCGCCCGCCTGCTTGCTTTCCAGCGAAGCTGAGGCGGTCTCTTTCTCCGCATCCTTCCAGCTCGATCGGCTCTTTCTCTCTCTCTCTGCCCTCGATGTGAAGCTGAGGGGGGGAAAGAAAAAAGAAAAAATGAAGAGGTGCTGCCCGGCTGCCCGCGGCGGGGGATGAGTTTTTGAGAAGGAGAAAATGACCGAGGAAACCCATCCAGACGAGTAAGTGTCCGGACGACCTGGGGGGGGGGGGAGCAGCATGCTTGTAAACATCTGGCGAGGGGAGGTGCTCGGTGTGGTCGTGGCGAGCTTTTTTCTCCCTATAGCCGCCTTGCCCCAATGCCCGGGCGATCGCAAAAAAAAAAGAAAGAAAGAAAAGTGCAAGCTTTGCGGTTATCCCACGTCTGGGGTTGCCTCGCCCGGGAGCCTTCGCCTTCCCAGCGCCCCACTTCTTCCAGCGTTGCTGGAAAGGTTGGCGCAGGGAGCTCAGCGCCCCAGTTCTGCAAGCCTGCTGTGTTTGGAAAGAGGGAATGTTCCTCCTTTCTGGCAAAAGAGGGGGGAGCGAGAAGGCGTAGAGAAGTATTGATGGACTTTTTTTTCGGGATCCGTCTAAGACGGGCTCCCCCTCCCCTTTACTTCTCTGCGTTCTTCCTCTTCATGTTGCTCGTTCTGGAAGCTTGAGGGTCGCTATTGATGCCAGTTCCCCCCTCCCCTTTCTCTACCCCCCTTTCACTTCTCCCCTGCCTAGGGTTTTTTTTTTTTTGCAGCATTCACATCCGCCATTTCTTTTTCTTTTTTTCTCTCTCTCTCTTGACTTGCTCTCATTTGCATACCACATTTCCATTCATAAAAAAACACAATTCGAGGCCAGGAGTCTGCTTCGGACCGTGGGAGAGAGAGAGAGAGAGAGAGAGAGATCTCGGGAAGCGGGGGGGGGGGGGAGGGAGGAGGGAAAAGGTTTGATCGCTGTTGCAAGGCGGCTTCGGGCTGCCAGATGGGGGGAGGGAGGCTTCGGGTCTCCTTTCTCCTCCACCTCCCTCTCCCTCCCCGCACGGTGACGGGGCGCGGGTGGGGGGGGGGGGAGAGCGGATCGCCACGGTGCTTGCCTGCCTGGGCCTTGGCTGACTCTGAAGCTGGCCTGGGGGGGGGGGGGTAGAGGGGTGGGCAGGGTTAGAATTTTAGGCACGGCCGCCTCGCTGCTTTCAGCTCATTGTTAGCCTTGCAGCCGGTCGGGACCGTCGCTTGTTGTTGCGAGAGTCTAAAACTGAAGCAATGGAGGTGGGCGGCAGTGGAGACAGCGGGAGAAACCATGAACGATCGTCTTCGCCCGTAAAAGTTAGTTAACTTCCAAGCAAATCCCTCTCGGCGCGCTTCCAGACTACGCTTAATCTCCCTGCTACCGCGCCTCTCCTTTGAGGCACGGCGTTCTTTAACATTGCCTGGGTGGCGGGGTGCGGCTCCCTGGGCTGCTGGTGGTTAAAGGTGACCCGGCTCGCCCGCAAGGGCTATAAGTGCCTCTCGCTGTCTTGACTCGGACGAAGCTCTTTCTGCTCCCTACGGCTGCATATGGTTGGATTCTTTTTTTTCTGCCTTTTTTTTGTGAATAAGACAGGTTCCCGTTGTTGTCACATGATCCTGACATTCATAAATCCGGTAACCTTCAGGCTTCGTTCATTCACTCGCTCGCTCGCTCGCTCGCTGTCCTTACCTTTCTTGCAGCACCGTTGGCGAAACGTGGGGGGGGGGGAGGAGGGAGAATAAGAAAACACTAATCTGAAAGATTAGGAAATGGATTTTCTCTAAATAGTGCTTCTCGCGGAAAAGAAAGCATCTCTTGCATTCTGGAAATGGGAAGTGACTCACACTTATTTTTCCCCCCTTATTTTTCTAATGTAAGGGGTCGGTGATGGAGGTTTAAAATGAACATCCGTGGAGAGGATGTAGCTGTTGCTAATTCAGTTTTGTGGAAATGGGGTGGGGGCGGGGGTAGAGCCAGAGAGGGAAAGAGCAACTCTTATATAAATGCCTTTGCCCGGTTTATGGCCCAGCACGACAACGATGGACTATTTCAGAACAGTTTAGATTGCTTCAATATTCCTTGCACCTGCAATCTGTATATAATCTGCAGCTGCCACACAGCTGTGAGCCCAACCTTGAAAAGCACAAAAATTAAAGAAAAAAATACATGGCTGGAAAAAGCAAGACAGAGTTTTGCTAAACTAAGACGCAGATCGTTAGTTTGTGTCTTGTTGTATGGAACATTTATGGCTCAGTATACTGTATGAATCTGGGAAACTGGGCTAATTCAGTCAATAGTGCTTAAATGTAAGATCCAGTTTGGTATAGTGATTAAGGCCAGGAGGCTGAGTTCCAGTCCCGCCTTGGGCACCAAGCCAGCTGGGTGACCTTTGTCACGTAGTGAATATTGTCAGTTGTGTGTCTATGCAGGGTGATGCATCCCTATCCTAATATTATGGTACATTCCAATACAGGCAGAACAGGTGATATGAGTTGTGCGCATGTGTGCATTCCTAAACCACCATTACTCTCTTTGACTCGGCTCTTGACCGGAACGGTCGCATTTTCTTAGCAAAAATGTAATTATTCAGAATTTATTGTTTTTGTACCGAAATAAATATTTTCTATTAGACCTTTAATCTCGGCTTTATTTCTAACTGTCTGAATTCCAAGAAAAGATCTAAATCGCCTCTATGAGATTTATTCTCACCCTTAACAACCTTGGGCCAGTCACTGTGTCCAGGCCCTAGAAAGGAGGCAAGGGCAAACCACTTCTGAAAAACTTTGTCAAGCAAACTGCAGAGACTACAGTACAACAGCGGTGGGTTGCTCCCGGTTCAGCCCGGTTCTATGAACCGGTGGTGCCGCCAGGAGGCACTGCCCACCTGCCCGGAATGCTTCTGTGCATGCGCAGAAGCATCACGCGCATGCGAGTGCACACACGAACCATTAGTAACAGGTTTTAGAACCCACTATTGCAGTATAGTAGACAACAGCTGCCAGGAGACAAATGCTGATTTGAAGGCAACACACACACACACACACACACACACACTTAAATGAACAATCAGTACTATATTGTGTGTGCACAACCCAAGTGAGACAAAATGGGTTCTGGCCCTGAAATGATACTGGTATTAGGTCGTGTTGTCAATAGGCTGTTCAGTGTTCACAATGCTCTTAGCTGCTCCTTGGCAATTGTATTTAGGTTGCAACTTGCAGGATTTCTCAGAGAGCTTCTGGACAGTGACTTGGGTAGGCATTAGGCATAGAATAGCTGTTTTTAGACTGGCTGTCCTAGTTTTTCTTAGAATGGGAAACTGAAAAAGCCTCATAGAAGACAACTTTAAAATCCTGGCTCTGCAGTGGCTTGGCTTGGCAGCACCGTATCTTCCCCTTGTTACCTCCCTCTTTCTCTCCCCTCTCCCTACCACAAAAGTGAGAAATATGGAACAACTGGAACTATTAAGTTGGGGGGAAAAAACTCCATCTCTAATGAGTGGAAGATATAAGCTAAGAAGTGAAGTCCTTGTACTTCTTGGGAGGGGATGAGCTAATGTGATATATTTTAATTTGTAGTATATTTCAGTGTTATACTTCCACGTTGTAGATTTGAAAATAAACCATAGGGCAACAATATTTGAACCAGGGAACCTCAAAGAGGCTAATTTACACAGAATGCATCCAAAAACTGGGACCCATGACTCTTGTGGGATTGAAGTTTGGCAAAGTTGTGGCCACTTCAGCATCTTGATGCTGCTGCAGTTATGTGACCATTATTTCCAGTGCTTCCTGCAAGCTTCCCATAAGGAAGGTCCATATGGAAGCCAGCAGGAACTGGGAAGTTGCTCCCATTCCCATGAATCTTTTATCAGTGGTCATTCTGTTCCTCTGTTTAGGTAAGAAAATATATCTGAAATGTGAACCCAACAGGTCACCGGGTGTCTAGTAGTAGTAGTTAAATATTTTTACTTACCTTGGTGGCTTACTCTTTAACTGAAACTAGTGCTCATTGGAGTGAAGGATTTCATTTACTTGCTAATGTAGCCTAAATGCAGAGCCAAATAAAATACAGATAGTCCTCGACTTACAACAGTTCATTTAGTGACTGTTCAGAGTTACAACGGCACTGAAAAAAATGACTTATGACCATTTTTCACAGTTACAACCCATGATAATGTGATCAAAATATCAAATGCTTGGCAACTGGTTCATACTTATGAACATTGCTGTATCCCAAGGTCATGTGGTCACCTTAGGTTCTATCATATCTCAAGACCTAAAATGGACACCTAACATCAAAAACGCCATCAAAAAAGCACAACAAAGAATGTTCTTTCTGCACCAACTCAGGAAACTCAAACTGCCCAAGGAGCTGCTGATACAGTTCTACAGAGGAATTATTGAGTCTGTCATCTGGACCTCTATAACTGTCTGGTTCGGTTCTGCAACCCAACAAGAGAGACACAGACTTCAGAGGATAATCAGAACTGCAGAAAAAACAATTACTGCCAACCTGCCTTCCATTGAGGACTTGTATACTGCAGGAGTCAAAAAGAGGGCTGTGAAAATATTTACTGACCCCTCGCATCCTAGGCATAAATTGTTTCAACTCCTACCTCAAAACAGCGCTATAGAACACTGCACACCAGAACAACTAGACACAAGAACAGTTTTTTCCAGAACGCCATCACTCTGCTAAACAAATAATTCCCTCAACACTGTCAAACTATTCACTAAGTCTCCATTATTATTACTATTACTATTAATCTTCTCATCGTTCCTATCACCCATCTCCTCCCACTTATGACTGCATGACTGTAACTTTGTTGCTTGAATCCTTATGATTTATATTAATTGTTTCCTAGTATGATTTGATTGCTTATTTGTACCCGGACTATCATTAAGTGTTATACCTTATGATTCTTGATGAATGCATCTTTTCTTTTTATGTACACTGAGAGCATATGCACCAGAGACAAATTCCTTGTGTGTCCAATCACACTTGGCCAGTAAAGAATTCTATTCTATTCTATTCTATTTCGCAACATTCGGACAAGCAAAGTCAATAGGGAAGCCAGATTAACTTAACAACCGAGTTGCTAACTTATCGATTGCAGTGATTCACTTAACAACTGTGGCAAGAAAGGTAGCAAAATGGGGCAAAATTCACTTAACAAATGTTTCACTTAACAGAAATTTTGGGCTAAATTGTGGTCATAAGTCGAGGACTACCTGTACAGAAACCTGTGAATAATACCTTCAGCAAGGTGCTTATCTTGTACTTTATATTTTGGCAAAAGACACAGGTTTGGGCCAGGATGACTGCAGATCTCCTTGACCCTTTTCCAGAAGGCACTTTGACACAAACCTGCTTGGCAGAGATGCAAGATGAGGATATAAACAATAGCCTAGTCATTTCCACCTATGGCAAGAACTATTTTAGTTCTGGCAGCAGGAGGTTAGGAGCTTTGTCTGCTGCAAATCACAGGTTTTTAGCATTTGTTTATAATGTAGATAGAACATGCTGTAATAAAAGCATACATATCCAACTCCCAGAAATGGTAAAATCAGGATGAGCAGATACGTATAGCAACAGAGTCATATTGACTAATGAACTATGTTGCAAGTGGGCTATAGCTATCTTACATTGTGTGTTTTCAGTATTGTGGTTTGGGCACCATAAACATGATGATTATATTTGAAAACTAAGCTATCCCCATTTCTTTTGCTTAACGTTTTGGCCTCCAAGCAACCATTTTTGCTAATAATTTCCCTAGTTCCTCTCTAATGATAATGAGGGTTTTGAGGGTTTAAATTTAATACAGGTAGTCCTTGACTTACAACAGTTCATTTAGTGACTGTTCAAAGTTGCAACGGCACTGAAAAAAGTGACATATGACCATTTTTTACACTTATGACCATTGCAGCAGTACACCCCCCCCCCCCCGAACAAAATTCAGATGCTTGGCAAATGGTTCATAGTTATGACTGCTGCTGTGTCCTGTGGGGCGTCATGTGATCCCCTTTTGCAACCTTCTGACAAGCAAAGTCTCTGGGGAATCCAAATTCACTTAACAGCTGTGTTACTAACTTAACAACTGCAACGATTCACTTAACAACTATGACAAGAAAGATCGGAAAATGGAGCAAATGTTTCACTTAGCAACAGAAATTTGGGTGCTCAATTGTGGTCGTAAGTCGAGGACAACCTTATGCATCTGCTATAATATACCGTATTTTTCGGAGTATAAGATACACCTTTCCCCCCCCCTAAAAGAGAGTGGAAATGTCGGTGCGTCTTATACACCGAATACAGCCATTTTTGGCCTCCCGAAGCCCCGCTCCTGCATCCCATTTTTGCAAAAAATGGGCCCGTTTTTCACAAAAATGGGGTACGCAGAGGGTTTGGGAAGCCTGCAGAATGCTCCTGGGGGCTGGGGGAAGGCAAAAACACCCCCGTTTTTGCGGAAAAACAGGCAAAAAATGGGCTTTTTTTTGCAAAAACGGGGGCGTTTTTGCCTTCCCCCAGTCCCCAAGAGCACTCTGCAGGCTTCCCAAACCCTCTGCGCACCCTGTTTTTCACAAAAAATGGGTGAAAATGGGCTGTTTTTGCAAAAAAATGGGGTGCGCAGAGGGTTTGGGAAGCTTGCAGAGTGCTCCTGGGGGCCGGGGAGGACAAAAACTTTTTTCTTACTTATCTCTTTGAAATCTTGGTGCGTCTTATACACCGGTGTGTCTTACAGTCCGAAAAATACGGTATGCTACATCGTTGTGGCTCTTCCTATTATTGCCTTTCATAAACCAAATGTTTCTATTCCAGGATATCTCACCATGTGAGCTTAGTTGAAGTGTTTTGATCTTTAGATACAATTTAATCATTATTTTTGTTCCCTTATCATTGACTGTAGCAAATCTCTGGTGCCTTTATATGATACCTGACAATTCAGGGGTGAAATGCTCCCGGTTCACTCTTGCCTGTTGGTCGTCGCAGAGCCGACGGAGCTGGTTGCTGTCGCGGCGCGGGGCTTCCCCCGCCCGCTTCCCCTGCCTGCCTGGATGCCGCCATTTGAGTTCTTTTGCCCTCTGCACATGCGCAAAGCTTTCTGCATGTGCAGAGGGCAAAAGAACTCAAATGGTGGCGTCCAGGCAGGCAGGGGAAGCGGGCGGAGGAAGCCCCGGGCCGCGACCGCCACCGTCTCCGTCGGCTCTGCGACAACCAACAGGCAAGAGCGAACCGGGAGCATTTCACCCCTGCAATCATATGGTGTGACTTCGGCAGTTTCATTTACCACCACCACCCCCGCCCCACATTGTGAGAGTGCAAGACTTTCCCTTTTTGTGTATTATGTCAGCTAAGGTTAAAGAAGAATTTGAATATTAATTCTTTAACAGCTTAGTATAGGTAGTCCTCGACTTAGAACAGTTAGTTTAGTGACCATTCAGAGTTACAACAGCACTGAAAAAAGTGACTTGGGGGCATTTTTCACACTTGCAACCATTGCAGTATCCCCATGCGCTCACATGATCAGAATTGAAATGCTTGGCAACTGGTTCATATTTATGACGGTTGCAGCGTGCTGGGGTCATGCCATCCCCTTTTGCGACCTTCTGACAAGCAAAGTCAATGGACAAATCAGATTCACTTAACAACTGTGTTACTAACTTAACAACTACAGTGATTCACTTAACAACTGTGGCAAGAAAGGTCGTAAAATGGGGCAAATTCACTTAACAAATGTTTCACTTAGCCATAAAAATTCTGGACTCATTGAAGACTACCGGTATTACCAACATGCCACTTAAATAGTAGGTTAGAAAAATAAGATTATTGATTCGTTTAATTTTATTTTCTTGAAAAAATATATATAATTTTTAGAAACTGATGATATGGCCAGGAAGTTACCATCTAGAGTAGGGCATTTCAAAATTGTTCCACAGAACTTTATCAGCCAGTTTTCTATCACTAAGAGCTGTGCCTTTTTTTCTTTCTTTCTTTTTTAAATAATTTTTATTACAATTTTCCAGCTTAAAAAGAAAACAACACAACATACAAAACAAACATGTACATCACATACACATAAAATATAATTCCACTAATATAGCTTTACACCATCGTAGATTCCTTCCCATTTCTATATTTTCCTAATTATGGCTATTGTTATATCTAAACATTTTTTTATCTTTCTCTATTCAATATATACACTATTACCTATTATCCCATAGTTTTATACTCTTATTTACATTATATACATTATTTTACAACCTTTAAAATTTAAGGTTACATCTATCACATTTTTTCTTTCTTATCTCATTTCTTAACACATTTCATTCTTATCTTATTTTACACATTAATTTTACTTTTCTTTTCTAGCCAATCATACCATCTATCCCAAATTTTATAATACCCTGTTTCCTCTCTCTCTGTGTGCCTTTTAATCAGGTTTTGAGAACACATCAATACATTAACTAATGGTTCCACTGCCTGAAAAAGTTTGAATATCTCTGTCCTGTAGCATTGAGAATATAAATCTTAGAGAGGAATCTCGGTTGATTGTCTCAGCACAACTCAGTACAGCTACCATATGTACTACGTTATGCGCCATCCGGAGCTGCCTTTGGTAAGATGGACAGCTATATAAATTTGATTAACAAATAAAACTCTGTTTTGATATTCATATTTCAGCCACCTAAACTGAACCACTGAAATGTGTCAAACATTAAAACATTTTGAAGTCAGTAACATAGTACTAAAATATTCTCCGTCGTGCTGATAGGATAATACAATTCGTAGGAATTTGTGGGTGTTCCTCTACTTCCTTGCTTTGAAGCTGAGTCAATCATTTCTTTAGTCCCGCCTCCTTCTACTGTGCATCCCCAGTTTTGACTTAGCTTTTCATGCAAGAAGAGGCACGGAGAGGTGCTCCAGAGGAAAAGAGTTTTTAGACCAGGATCCAAAAATATAGAAGTCTAACGTCGTTAATATCACTAAGGCAACAATGAGGAAAATATATAATAGAAGAAATGTATACATGCCTTAGTAGAAAGTCCTGTTAAATACAGCTCAAGTGTTTGCAGATAAATGACTATTAGATTGCAGAGTGTAAAAGTCCCTTCTGTGCCCCTTGCAGTGGTTATGCAAGTTTCCTTTTAGATATTTCGATGAGATATCTTTCATACCTTCAAATTGTGATTGTCATTCAGCATTTAATTTGGTGGTTGCCATTTCATCTATCCCCTTTCCAGTGTAAAATTAAATGTCAGATTGCAATCCCACATTTTATTTCAGAGTGACACTCTCAGAGCCGGTATATTCCTTCAAAACAAGCTTGTCCTACCAACACCAGTCTTGGACGATAAAGCTAACCTTGTTTTCTGCTTTAGGGTTTAATGTGTAAGAAATTTTTAACAGGGGGGAAAAATAAGCTGTATTATTACAATCTATAGTTAAAGATATAAATGAAAATTGAGTTGCATGCATTTAGATACTGGAGGAATTGTACCAGTCAACATCATCAGTAGGGTTGTTGTATAAGTGTCTCAGCAGTGTTTATGTCTAACTCTTGCCTGTTCATTCTCTTTCCCATGCAAACATACACTCAAGTAACTTACCAGGGACCTCATGAATATCCCCTCCCTTGGATCCTTTTTCTGTAGACTGTAAAGCTGCCCAGTGTAAGGTTTCTGTATGTGGCAAGTACGTTCTTGCCCATGGGAATTTCCTGTGTGATATGAAAGAAGCATTAAAAAAATGGGGAGAGTTTGTAGAATGTATCTGAATTCATACAGTTTTGGTCTTGAAACTTGCTATATATGTATGCTACTTTGCTTGGAAGAAAACCATGAAGATATGTAGACCTTTTTTTGTGGGACAATGTATGTATGCACATTTTTGGCTGAGGTCCACTGTTAAAAAAAAGTGTGTTTCCTTCTCCTGCCTGTGGTGCATCGAAGCTCTTCTAGCCTCAGAAATCTGGTCTCTGGTGGAATGTTTAATGTTCTGCACACCTCTATTGTTTTTAATGAGTAACACCTGCACCTAATAGCTTTTGCGATGCTTTCTGCTAGAGAAAATGGCAACAATGTTGCTAAATTGCTGGGGGGAAGGTTTTTGTTAAAGGGCATTTGGGAAATTTTATTATTAAATCTGATGCTTTTAGAATTCCTTTCTCTCTTTACTGGTATTAGATTTGCAACAAGTACACAAATCACCTTAAATTAATTGCAAATCTTGAACATGAAGAATATAAGCCATTCCCAGCCTGGAGCCCACCTGATATATTAAATGATTGCTTCAGGCCGACATGGATATTAGGTTGATAAAAATTCTAATTGAGCACCTCAGAAGACTCAACAGGAAGGGTATTGTGAATAAAAGGCAACTAATGTAATGACAGACATCTGAGTGCTTTTTGAGTCAGTGTTGACTCCTAGTGATTACTTGGGCAAGTTCTTGCTGTTTTCTTGGCCAGATTTTGGAAGTGGTCTGGTTTGCTATTGCCCGCATCCTATGGCTAAGAGAGAGGGACTGACTCGAAGTTACCCAGCTGGCTTCGTGCCTAAGGCAAGTCTAGAGCTCACAGCCTTTTGGGTTCTACCTTGCTGTATTAACCACCCCGACACCGAAATGAAGGATGGATGGATGGATTTGTACCAAGGAGACCTTTTGGTCTGCAGGCTGTACATACTTTTATCTCTTGCAGTGTTCCCATATTCTCTACTTCTTTTGGCTTCTTACTCAGCAAATTGTGGAATAGCCTTGAGTATACAAGATACAGATATAAGCACATATAAATATTTGCACACACCCTCTCCTTACTAAAGTTTTTTTTCCCCATCATGCAACTGTAAGCCGATTAATATCTCATATATGAATATTGGCAATGGTAGTTATACTGGTTTCAATAAATTTTAGTTTGCACATTGTGAAGTTTCTCTCTGGGACAACAACTTTCCTAGTCTCAGCTATGGTGTTACATTATATAATACAAGCAGTTAGGAGAACCAAGCACCCTTGCATCATAACCTATATCACTTAAGTCATAATTAGGCAAATGTCTCTGGTTTTGATAAACAAGGGAGAAACTAGGAAGGAAATTGCTCTAAAGAACTGAATTATGAAAAAAAAAATTCTAAGGCCCACTTTTGATTTGGAATTCATAGTGACAGGAAGCCAGCCAGAAAAATGCTATTGTCTACTTAAGAACCGTGGTGGCGCAGTGGTTAGAATGCAGTATTGCAGGCTAATTCTGATGACTGCCGACTGCCAGCAGTTCGGCAGTTCGAGTCTCATCGGCTCAAAGTTGACTCATCCTTCCGAGGTCGGTAAAATGAGGACCCAGATTGTTGGGGTCAATATGCTGGCTCTGTAAACCGCTTAGAGACGGCTGTAAAGCACTGTGAAGTGGTATATAAGTCTAAGTGCTATTGCTATTGCTATCCTAACAAAACTACTTAGTAAACCTAAGTGAAGAGAATTATAGGCTAAAGGGAGTGTTTCCACTTGATGCTCACTTGAGCAGGAGCAGAGCATGGGATGAACTTGTCTAAAAGTAGAGAAAATAAGCAATAACAATTTACATAAAAAGGTAAATGTCAGAAACTCCTACCCAAACATACTTGACTTGCTTAGAGTATAATAGAATTCGGCTGTGCCTCAGAAACTGAGGGGGGGGAAAGCTTTTCATTATGAATCCTTTAGTGGACTCCCAATCTCACTTGTGAAAAACAGATGTTTGGGTTGAAGATATGCTGCTTATAGAGGAACTTGTTTGGGAATTCTAGTTAGTCATTGTACTGTGTAGAATGTAGCTGAGAAGCAATGTAATCATGAAATTTAGTCATAATAATTGCCTGTTGCTCTTTATAAGTTTGTAAATGCTATGTTGCTGCTATAGGATGATTATATTGTTCTAATGTTTTAAAAAGTTTATTGTGTGATTCTTTCAAAAGTAAAGTAGCTAGAAATAATTTGTGCTAAAACAATGTAAAAGACCGATACGTTTGCTTGTGAATTAAGAAAATGATTGAGAAAGCTATCCATGGTCACTGTTCTCTTGGCTAATAGAAAACTTCCAAAACATCTGCTAATAGAAAATCATACAATTCTTTTTCCTTAATTTGTTCTTTACATTCTTCTTTCAGATAAAATGATCTATGAGAGGTCTAGATATTAGCTGTTTTATTAAACTGTATATTACAATCTACGTTCACAAATTACGCTTCTGAGCCTTTTTGACTACAACAAAAGAGACACAAAGAATATATAAAACATTTGTTCTTAAGTGCCACACTTTGTTAATGTTGTGTCTGAATCAGGCTTGTGGTTTGATTTCTAGTTCCCTTTCTAGCTTTCTTTTATGATGCTAACCTCACAGCAGCTCATAAAAATTGGATTTGAATTCTCAGAATTCCAGTTTCCCTTTCACAAACATTTAAGTGCTCCTATTTTTTTTCCCTCAGCGCTCTTTTCTCATTCTGTATACCAGCAGAAATACCTCCTCCTCACTAGGCCAAGGGTCCCCAAACTTGGCAACTTTAAGACTTGTGGACTTCAACTCTTAGAATTCTCCAGCCAGTTATGCTGGCTGGAGAATTCTGGAAGTTGAAGTCCACAAGTCTTAAAGTTGCCAAGTTTGAAGACCTCTGCACTAGGCTATTTGCAAGAGGATGCAAGAACAGTAGGATGATGTCGGTTCCTCCCACAAATACTTAAGTGCAAGGAAAAGGAAACGGCAGTATCAATTCCAACCATAAATAATGAATTGACAAGTAAATCTTCTAGATCCCTAGAAGGATAATGGGAAAATGGGAACTGCTTAGGAATCTGCAGTGACAAGTCAGTTCCAGACTGTTATCTAGAACAGTGGCCCCCAACCTTTTGGGCACCAGGGACTGGTTTTTCCGCGGGCCGGAGGGGGCGTGGTTTTGCTTGCTGCCTGCATCCCACGAATGGGGCATCACTGGTTTGCACGGCCCAGTTTCTGGCATGCCGAGGACCAGTGCTGGTCCACAGACCAGGGGTTGGGTACCCCTGATCTAGAAAGCTGCAAGGTATTGAAAAGGAGACTCTCTTTTGTTTACTGTTAATAATTGCATTATCTGTAAAGTTGATAAGAGAAATAGGATTAATCACTACATGCTTGAAACTATGTAAAAAGGACCAATGCTCTACAACAGAGTTTGACATGTTCCATGTAGCTTTTATTATGCTTTTGTGTCCTTAAACAGCACAGGCTGCACTTACTGCCCTACATGGATGAAAGGCAAGGCGCTTTCTTAAGGCCACCTCAGTGAATTCTTGGCTGAAGTGAGATATGAATGGGGACTTCAGTATCTCCTAGCCAGTTAGCTTTTATCTCAGCTTTTTAAAAACACTTCAAAACCAAGATATCCCTTGATGCATGAAGCTTCTGTTACATGAGTGGGAGGACATGCGCTTCAGCAGCTGCCTTCTACAGCTTTTTTCCCTTTGGCAAGAAGATATTTCATGCACCACTTTCCTCATTGGTTCCAGAGTCCAGCGTTGTGCTTGTTCATATTATTTCCGATGGCTTTGCAGCATCAGTTTTATCTCCCATTCACAGGCAGCGGTTCCTTATGAAATGTTATGAATGGCTTTGGAGTGGCGATTACTACCCAGCTCTATTTATCATGAGTTTTGGCTGTGTAGCTTGGACCCCTGCTGTGTCCTGCTGCCATGACATCAGTCTCTGCTTTTAAGGCAGGAAACACAGTCCTGGGAAGTGTAAGTGTGACAATTGTTGAATTGCCTTATCTCCAGGGCAAAAATTCCAGCTCGTTGCTGACTGTTTAAACTACAGGGTGCCAAGAGGGAATTTGATTACAAAATAAAAAATAAACACATAATAAATGTACAATCTAACTTTACAAATCCTCTGACTTTGGATAAATTGGTTTAACTCCTGTTATTTCTTTGGACTGGTGGTTGTTTCCACCAAGGTTTGTGGTAAAGAACGTCACGCACAAGTTTAGTTGTATGTGTGCAATATTAACAGTACTATGGTTCATGACACCTTTTAAGTTTTTTTCTCCGAAGACCGGCATAATTGAACATTTCAGATGGTTTGAGAGTAAGTGCCAACATGGGCATAACTTGAGCACCCCCTTTCATTGATGGGAAGATGTTCATCACAAAGAGAAAGGGTGTGAGCAGATCCAGTAAAGTATGAAGAAATATCCCAGAATTATCCTTCCTGCTTCATTATAATTACAAGGTATATTTGTTCAAGAATTGCTTGCTATCTGATGAGTTTTCCTATGATGCATTGAAGCTACCCAGATAAGCCTTGCTATTCTGTAATTGCCTAATGGTCAGTATCCAGTAGAGGTATTATATATCCATTCTGCTCCCCTCCCCTTTTTTCTCTCTTACATAATGCCACAGTGCCCAAAATATTTCATTTTTCCCAATAATTTTATTAAATATTGTATAATACAAATAGAACTAATACAATTACGTAATATAGAAATACATTTTAAAAAAATAAAAGTTAAAGTGTAGAAAAAGGGGAAAGGAAGAAAAAAATAACCATCTTTTTGCTGTACGTTTTAAAATGTACAAGTTGTATTTCAACTTTTAAAAAAAAAGGATTAAAGGAGTCTCAGCTGGTGATTTCAATAAAACCGGTCGGAAGTTTCTCAATGTTTATTTTTAAGAAAAACAGCCAAAAGGGGGAAAATTAAATCTAAAGTGATTAAGAGATCAGCTTCAGTTGAACATAAAGTCCATATGGGCAACATTAGTGGCTCTAAGCATGATGGAATCCTGTGACTCCCAGCTAATCACAAGCAGACCACAAAAATGCAGTTCCGGCCACCTGCTTACAGAAAAAAGAAAAGAAACCTTGTATGGAATACATGTGGGTAATTTTGTGATTTCTCTTTAATCCAGAGAGATTCCAGCAGCCCAAATCCTACAGTTGGGTGTCATTTTCATCCACAGCATATTCTAGAGCAGTGGTTTTCAACCTTCCTAATGCCGCAACCCTAGCCCCCCCCCGCGCCCCCCTGCGCCCCACCCCACTACTGCGCCTGCCGCCATGACCCCCGCCCCACCGCCACCATTTGGGTTCTTTTACCCTCTGCGCATGTGCAAAGCGTTCTGCGCATGCACAGAGGGTAAAAGAACCCAAATGGCAGCGTCCGGGCGAAGTCTCCCGACCCCTGTGAAAGAGTCGTTCGACCCCCCCAAAGGGGTCACGACCCCCAGGTTGAGAACCGCTGTTCTAGAGGAATATCAGTTCACCATAATGGTTCACCAGAAGACCCCCAAATATTTCAGATAGTTGAAAATATTTTTAAAGAATGTTTCTGAATCCGTATCATAGTCATTTTAGCACTTCATTTCCTTTCTCAAATAATATGAGGAATTAGCTTTGCTTTGCTTTAGGCCAAGAGAATTGAATATATCAACAATGAGTTTTCTGGAGTCCAGGACTGAAACAGTTTCTAAAAGATTTGCATTTAAGAACAAAAATAAAATAGAACTCAGTTTTATGTTACAATTAGGGCTGTTAAAATTATTGTTAGCATCCTCACTGCCATGTTCATGTTCTTTAATTTCATTGTACCTGGTAAATGTAGTACAGGTACTCCTTGACTTATGAACACAATGAAGTCTGCCCATTATGGTCATTAAGTCATGATGTTCATAAAACAGGTCACCCCATAACCAACCTGATTTTATGATCTTTTTTTCAGCAGTTGTTAAGTGACCGCTGCAGTTATTAACCGAACGCCACTGTTGTAAAGTGAACAAATGGTTTGCTATGGCTGGGTTTGCTGAAAAATGAAAGTAAATGCTGGTTTTGTGAAAAAAATGTTGTAATATGTAACCATGGGATGCCGCAAATAGCCGTAAGTGCGGACCAGCTGCCAAGATGTCAGAGCTTCAGAACTGCATTGCAAGTACCCCTAGGGAGGTCTAGCATAACTTTCAAATGGTCACTAAGCAAGCAGTCATAAGTCAAAGAATGCCTGTAAGCTTACATATGCCTACCTTGGAAAAAGCTGAGTTTTTGTTTCTGGCTAGGTAGAACCCTGTACTTTTGACCATGATGAGATTTAAGATATGATGGGCTGAGAAACACTGCCCCAAGCAGCCTTACAAAGTAAATCCTGATGCAGTATTCCAAGTGAGGAGTGCCTTCAGGCCATCTAGCAAAGTTATCACCAGGAACGGAGCTTAATTCTTTAACTTTGCCCATAGCCAACATTGGTGATTTCAGAGAGAAAAACTAATCAGAGTTGTTATTGATTGGTATTTGCATTGAAAAACACCAGGAAAGTCCAGAGCCTACTATCTAGGTTGGGAAGCCAATAAAGCAGTGAGAAACCACTTTGGTATCATTGACAAGAAGATACACGGTGACCAAGAGTCAAACTCATAAATTTAATTGGAATTGGAGGTTACCTGTCTTGGCAGCTTGCAGAGTTGATGCGGCTGTGCTATTTCTAAGTAGTGGAACCATAGTTCATTCCTGGGATTTGAGGCATCTGAATTGCTCTGCTGCCCTACTTTTCACATGTGCAAATTCACTGTCCGTAATTCATGTCATGTATTAAGCTTTTGTTGTACTTATTCATGGGACTGGATTTGCATAGCATGCTAAGCCACATATAATGATTTATGAAGCACAATGGGTGGATTCCCATGACAAGATGAAGTCAAGAAGCTTAGTGCAATAAGCAGAATCTGCCATAATGAAGAATTAAGGCTGCATGGAATAGAATATGTTACACCATGAACTGCTTCACACATTGCACTAAGTCAGGGGTGTCAAACTCGATTTCATTGAGGACCGCATCAGGGTTGTGTTTGACCTCTGGGGGGCAGGGGGGCATGCCCAGCTCGACATCCATTTTCAGTTGCAATAACCTCTGCCAGCGAAAACGGAGCTTGGGAGGGCCGTGCGCCAAGAGCTGGTTCCTAATTTTTTTACTACCACTCTGTGGGCGTGGCTTATTTTGTGGGTGTGGCTTGCCAGACATGTGACCGGGTGGGCGTGGCTTCTCGGACTGCTGAAGGGAGGGGAACTGAGATAGGTCCTGCCGCCCATTCCCCCTCCCCTCAGCAGCTCGAGAAGCCTCGAACGTGCAAAAATGCCTAGGATTATCACCGCGCGTTCGTGGCTTCTCGGACTGCTGAAGGGAGGGGAATGGAGATAGCTCCTGCCGCCCATTCTTTCAGCATCTCATATGGTCCCTCAGCCATCCTCACCTGCTTGGATTCACTGTGGGGTAGGTAGGCAGCGCATGCGCAGTGCCGGAAGTTCAGCTTCTGGGCATGCGCAGAAGAAATTTTTTAAAAAAATTTATTTTTTTTTTTAAAAATGGCAGCGCCCAGGCACCAGCAACCGACCGCACCGGTACTGTGACATCACCAGCGGGCCGCTACCGGTGCTATAGAGTGGACCGCACCTGTAGGAACCCACCACTGCCGTGCGCATACCCCCAAGCTCCGTTTTCACTGGCAGAGGCAGCGTGGGCTGCTCCTTCGCTGTTTCCAGAGTGGCCCTGCAGGCCAGATCGAAGCACCCCATGGGCCAAATCCAGCCCACGGGACTTGAATTGGACAACCCAGTTTCTTAAGCATAGTTATTGTTTGGTTTAAAATGATAATCAAAACTAGTCAGTAATTTCCTTAGCAGTTTGTGTGAACATAGCCTATGGCTAGTGCTGTAAAGAAAAGAGAAGAGCGAATTTATAGGTAAGAAGTATATAAGGGTACATGGTATCATGCTTGTTCTAGATAATCTCCTTTTACAAGAGTTTTAAAAGAAACACAGCCACTTAATCTTTACAAAGTAGAATTATTTATCCTTTAAGATAAAACTCACAAGCCAGAGAAATAAAACTATTAGACGCACAGAAACAAGAACCTGATTCAATTGAACTGCACTATTCTAAGCTAAAGAATATGACTTATCTTGTGCTTGCACTTATTTTCTATATATGGTCTCAGAAAGCGTAATATGATGGATTGAATGAATATTCATTCACCTCCCCAAACTTGATTATCTGTGTACATACTGTTTCCCCCCAAAAATAAGACCCTGTCTTACATTTTTTTTGAACCCTGAAATAAGCGCTTGGCCTTATTGCCATGCACTCAAAAAGCCCGATTGGGCTTATTATCAGGGGATGTCTTATTTTGGGGGAAAACAGGGTAGCAAATTTTTAAACGGAAACGAGGCAATGAATTGAATATTCCCATTATCATGGAACAAATAATGACCGATTTTAAATTAGTAGAGAAAGAACAATTTACAACCAAAATTGAGCCTGGCAATTACCATTGTAAGTCATGACAATTGTAAGGCAGGTCATCATGTGACTAACTGGATTTTAGGCCCTTTTCTTGTGGCGGGGATCATTAAATGAATGTGGTGGTGTTCACTATGAGTGTTTTTCGCCAGAAACTGGAAGTAACTGCCTGTTTCCAGCAAAATTGTCGCAAATCACAGTTATGTGACTCTAGAATGCTGCAAATAGCCCTAAATGCAGGCTGGTTGCTCAGCATCCAAAACGCAGTCATGCAACTGTGGGAGGTGGCTGACTGTCATAACTTCGGGTCGTAAGTAGCTTTTGCTGGGTTTGTCATAACTTTGAATGGTTATATTAGCTAAGCAACTGGTCTGAAATAATGGATTGCCTGTGTTGCTAATTGTTTAGTAAAAGCTGGGCAACTGAATTTGTCCTAAATACCTGAAACAATCAAACACAACAGAAGAGCATGCAAAGGTTTGCATTAAATACTTGGAAAGAGGCTTCTGTAGTAGACACGGTATAAACATGACCATCTGTGACCTTTCCTGGATCATGACCCCCTGTGCTCAGTTTATTCAAGCTCTGGTCATCTCTTGTCTGGACTACTGCAATGCATTCCTCATGGGGCTACCCTTGAAATCCACTTGGAAGTTTCAGCAAAATGCAGCAGCAAGAGAAGTCTTTGGGGCCCTATGTTACACCTCTGCTCCATGAACTTCACTGGCTACCGGTCTACTTCCGAGTGCAGTTCAAGGTGTCGGTTTAAACCCTTAATGGAATAGATCCAGACTATCTGATGAACTGCCTCATCCCACTAGGACAGGCTATCCTACTCATGCCAGCAGATAAGTCTACTGCAGATCCCATAGATCAAAGAACTCCTACTATCAGGATCCAGAGGAAGAGCCGTCTCTGCCATGGTGCTTGCCCTTTGGAACATCCTACCCTCCAGGGTAAGATCTGACACAACCCTCCTATACTTCCATAAGAGGTGAAGACCTGGCTCTGCCAGTTGACCTTGAGGATCCAGTGGGGGAGTTCCACACTGGAGGTGACTGCTGTGTTGATGGCAGACTTCACCTCTGTGCCCCCCCCACCCACCCCCCGTTCTCTGCCCGTCCATCTTTTGTTATATTGATATATTCTCATTTTTGTTTTCATTATTTATTTCGAACTTTTGTTTATTGTTTTACTTCAGAAGCAGCGTGCGTGCGAGCACACACACACACACACACACACACACACACACACACACACACACCTCCGAACTGGTAGCAAAGGTAAGTGAAATCCATTACTGGTGTGTGTGTGAGAGAAACAACTGCTGGAATTAGTTTAAATGTCTAATATCCCAAGTCTGCCAGGAACTATATGATTGAGGCCAGGAAAAGATGCTACTTCTTTAAGAAGCCATCAACAGCAACTTAAATGCCCCCACACACTCTGAATCAGCTTTTCCCCCTTTGAATCTGGATCACTGCACCGCCCTAGAAATTAATATGTGGCTGAGTGGATCCCTTGTGTCACTTCACTATTAACACTCCAGTTGGTTGTGAAGGGTGGCCTTTTTGCAAAGAAGGGAAATCGTGTTCAGAGAAGAGGAAGGATAGCATCCCTCCAGGGGTGGTTAACATGGCAAACGCACAAAGCCATTATTGCATTTTAGGGAGATGCTCCTTACAATTATATGAAATTATGGCGAGGATTATAGAAAATTATGGTGAGGAGTGACTAGGAGAAAATCCTTAAATGAATCCTTTACAGTAGTTTTACTGGAAAAGAAATTAAGAGCTGGTATGAGAGTGGCTAGAATGACGGGCTGTTGAGGGAGATATCCAGGGAGATTTTTTGGCTCACTAAAGGATTGAAATACATGCAGGGAATATAATAACTGGATGGGACTTGTGCTTAGGTTACCCATGAAATCGTTGATAAATGAGGGTAGCAATGTGTATCATTGGGCAGATCTGAAATAAGACATAAACTACACATTACATTAATGATTGGCTATTATAATTATGTTCTCATGATGGATTACTTTTGCTCCAAAGATCTTGATATGGTTTAAAAGTTTGAGGGAACAGTCCAGGCCATAAGAAGTCAACTTGTGTTCTCCAGTTATTTAAATTGAGGAGATTCTTTCTCTACCATTCTTATGCCTTTTTTAAAAAAACAAAAGCATTCAGGGCAGTAATCATGAGAAATGTGGGAAGGCCTATAAACATAAGCCCCCTCCCAGCTTATGTTTTCCACAAACAAGTTTTAACAGTGTAATTTTAAGAGCTTTTAGGGAGGAAGATGGGGAAGATTCATGGCCTGTATTTTAACACTTGAAAAGAATCTGACTGTTTATATAGGCAATGAATAAAACGTTCATGCCCTGGAGCTGATTTAGCGTTGCTAAGAATTCAAGCTGTAACATATAAAGGTGCGTGTGAGAGAGAGATTTGCAAGTTGAAGCAATACTCATAAAGGTGGTGAATGCATTAACCCTCAAATAGAGTAGACTGTGGAATAGTTGGGCCCCAGATATTTATTTTTTTCCTGATTGTCTCATGTCCTATCCCTTGTCAGTGGGGCATGAAATTTAATGTGGAAATAGCCTAAAACTTTGAATTACAGTCTAATTCTGAAAGTTTAAATTGTTTTTTATTATGCATACAGTAAGAGAAACCTAAAAATTACAGTATTAGAAGATGCAAAACTCCCATAGTAGGCTTCAAAACCTGGTTTTGCAAACCCTTTGAAAAATAGCTGCATCCCTTTCATTAGAAATGTTATATTCAGGCTTGCCAAAAAGACTCTGGGTAGCCCTCTAGACCAGCAGCCCCCAACCTTTTTGGCACCAGGGACCGGGTTCTCTGGAGGGAGGCTTTTCAATGGACCGGAGGGGGCGTGGTTTTGCCTGCTGTCTGCATTCCTTGGATGGGGCTTCACCTGTTTGCACGGATCGGTTTCTGGCATGCCGCGGCCCGGTGCCGGTCCACGGACTGGAGGTTGAGGACCACTGCTCTAAACCTCAGCCTATGTTCTTGGTTATTATGTTTGTCAAAAGCTAAACATTACATGTCAAAATAAAAACCTGCCAATTGTTAGACATGGAGGTGGTAAGATGGTGGTTTTAGGATTCTTTTCTTCTTGGGAATCTGGTCAAATTGCCATTCTTGCGGGGAATACGAAGTCTGATTTTATTAGAATTCTACGGGAGAATATCAGAACATGTGTCCATCAGGGGAAAACAAATGGGTTATAGACCATGTGCTAAGATGGTGAGCATTAACATCTTTATTACATGTATAAGATACATAAAGAAGAGATGTATCTTACATCTTGTATATTTAAGTAGAGCTAGAATTGAAAGCTATGCTGAGAATAGGAAAGGGGTTTAAGGGAGGCTAGGTTTTAATGTTCCCATCAGGTTGTATCTATAATTATTTGTTTTCAATTGCAAATTGCAGTTCTGCTTTCAGCAATTCAAAGCTGTAAAATAGATGGTAATATATCCTTTATACATTTGAATGTTGTGTAGTATTGAAGGGGGTTTGTTTGGTTCAACTTTTGTGCCTGGAAGAGTACCAGAAGAGAATGTGGATTTTTCTAATTGATGCCATATTGATTTAAGAAGAAAAACCTTATTGCTCCATATTTTATAATGCTGTTTAGTATGGGGGGGGGAGGGGGAATAGTGGTGTTTTTCAAGGGAGAAATGCAACACACAAAGACCCATATAAGGTTTTTCAAAAACAAATTAAAAATGTGTTGCTTAAAGTATCTACATGGATATTATCACTAGGGAATATCACAGCATTAATTTAAAATACTACTGAGTAGTAATGGGAACTATTAAATATTTTGTTTGTTTGTTTTGGTAGTGTCTTTTTTGGAGCTATAATTTCATTCCAGATATTCTGTGTCCGCAAGATTTGAAAATGGTCCTTGCAGCACCCTCTTGCTCTTCTGTGGCCTTCCCACTCTCTTCTAACTTTCAGTAAGAAGTTTTTGACAAATAAGGGCGTTCCCAAAGTATATTTCTTAGAATGAACTATTTTGAATATTGGAAGGTAAACTAAGGGGCATGCACATTAAAAAAAAATACTAAACTGCTTGAAACAAAATAATCCTGCTTGGATTGTTTTATTAGAACATTCAGAAATTTCAGTATGCTGCCACAGAAAAATTGAAATAAGTCCTTGCTCAACTAGTATTTTATGTGATAGGGCCACAAATGCAATGGAACAGTATAAGAATTCTATCTAACATACATCCTCATAAAAATAGACTAAAAAAACCTGCAAAACTTTTAACAACTTTTCATAGCACACAATGGCAGTTTGGTCTGCCAACATGACAGCCGTGGAGCTGAGGTCAGCAAATATGTAGATTCACTGCAGAAATACAGCTTGTTAACAGCAGTAAAAAGTGCATTTTTCTGGCTATTGGATTGAGATAGTCTGCAAATATCAACAAAGTACCTTTTTTTTAATTTGGCATCCTGAAAGTTCATTAGCATAAGCAACACTTTCTGTCATTATACTTGGCACATCTGCATTTGGCAAACTGTGTGAAGGAAAAAAAATAGGACAGGACTTTAACATGATATTGTAGCCACAAATTCTACACAACAAAGAATACAGCCTGAATGTGTGTGTTGATCACTTTAAGAATATGAAACATTTGGCAAGGGATTTGTTAAGAGAAAACTCCCTCCCCCACCACTTCCCAAATGGAGGTTTTTGTACTCTAACATACCAGCAATGAGTATATCTTTGTGAATGTATAATTTTTCTGTATGAAAGATGGGAAGACATTATAGTATTGCCACGTGCTGTTTATTGTGTTATTCTTGTCAGATTTGTAGCCTGGCTAACCTCACCCCATACCAGAATGTGTGAGGCTACTATCCTCACCTCCTGACTCACTTTACAAGGTTCCTGGAAGGATTATTGAAATGAAGTAAGGGATTTTTGCAACTGGATATGTGATATCTTAATGCTTAGTATACTATTAGGAAATAGGTGAGGTTGATGCTTAGTTTCAGGATTCACAAATGTAAACATCAACAAAGCTGCTTTTTTTCATTTAAGGTAAGGTGACCAGACGTCCCGATTTTGGCGGGACAGACCCGCTTTTTAATGCTTTGTCCCGCCTCCCGCCCGTCCTCTAAAAAGTCCCGATTGTTTGAAAGAATGCACGACTAGGGCATTCTTTCAAAAAATCGGCCTGAAAGGGCGGCGTGCAAGATTGGGGGGAGGAGTTAAACTTTCGGCGGGCACTGGAGGGCGGTGAAGAGGCGCCTGATGCAGCCCCGCCCTCTCGAAACGGCCGGCCGTGTCGCGGTGGGCGGGGCGGCCCGAGGGAAGGAATTGCAGCAGCAGCAGGCCTCTCAGCTCGGGCCGGCCGTGGGCGGCGTTGGCGGCGGGCGGGCGTCCCGCGTTGAGTTGACTCCTCCGGCGGCTGGTGCCGGGGCGTCTCACTCTCTCGCCGGGTCCCCTTGGGGAGGAGCGCCGAGCGATAGGCGGGGAGGCCCGGCCGGCTTCTGTGAGCTCCTTCCTTCCCTCCCTTCGTCCCTCCCTCCTTTCCTTCCCTGCCCGCCTTCCCCTCCTGGCCGCTGCCGGGTCGGGGGAGCACTTCTGCGGGAGACTGGCCGGTAAGTGAGCCGGGGGGGCGGGGGGTTGTATGCTTGGCAAGCCTTCCCAATCCCGGGGCTCTTTTGCAAAGGGAGCAGCTGCTCTCGCAAAGCCCCGCGGGCGCCCGGTTGCAAAGCCCGCCCGGCCGGCCGGCTCTCGGCCCCACCTGCCTGGCGGAGGGCGCTCCCCTCCGCCGCCTCCTCCTCCTCCTCCGCCCGGGCCCTTCCCGGCTGCCCGAGCTCCGTCCCTGCCTCGGCGGCACACTCGGGGAGGAACAGCCGGCTCGTGGTCTCCCATCCCGCTGCTCACCTTTTCCACCAGCCATTCCAACAGCCAGGTGTAATTCAGCATCAGGGCTACTAAAGGGCGACTTGCGCGCTGCCTCCGCGGTCCAGGCTGCCGGCAAAGGGGAAGACGAGCGGTCTACAAGCTGCCGCCGGAGGAGTCAATGCGGGACGCCCGCCCGCCGCCAATGCCGCCCACGGCCGGCCTGAGCTGAGAGGCCTGCTGCTGCTGCCCCTGCGGCTGGGCCCCCAGAACCGGCTGCCCCGGCGGCGGGAAGGCTACGGCGGCGGCCCCGGCCGGCTGAGCCAGCGCCGGCCCGAGCTGAGAGGCCTGCTGCTGCTGCGTCCAACCTGGCCGTCCTCGACGTGCGCGAGGTCAGCAGGCGGCGCGGGACCCCCGGGCAGGCGGGGGGGGAGGGAGGAGGAGAGCCAAGAGACGCTGGGGGCTGCTCCCCTTCCCAAGCCACTGCCGGCTCCCGAAGGGGAGGCGGGAGGCGAGGAAAGGCCTCCCGCCTCCCCCCCCACCTGGACGTCTTTTGCCCTCTGCGCATGCGCAGCGTTCTGCGCATGCGCAGAGGGCAAAACTCAAATTGCAGCGTCCAGGCGGCCCCGGCCCCCGTCGGTGTCCCGCTTAAGAAAAAAAAAATCTGGTCACTTTAATTTAAGGATATTTGATTTTTCAGACTTTCTTCAAACCAGGGCAAGAGTCGACATTGGGAGTTGCATAATGAATTTCAGTTTCACAGTGGACTCCTCAGATATGTACAGGCCAGTTTTTGTACATAGACTCATAGTTTGTTTGAATGTGGCTCCTGTTAGCCATTGAATGGGTTGTACAACATTGTCAAACTAGCTTTTTAATCAGATTTAAAGTAGCTTGATAACTGATGTGAACATTGCTAACTACCCCAAAGGTGTTGATGGATAGCAAGTTTTATAGCCATGTTACCTGATGTACACTATTGCTAAAGTAGACCATAAACATCCAGATGCATATCCATTCTCCTTTTTCACCCCCATCAAGTGATGAAGTATAGGATTTCTGTGCAAGCTACTCTTTCAGTATGAGGGTGGCCTCTTTTTAACATCAGTGGAATAGATAGTTGAGTACTTCTGTGGACAAGTACCGTCCTGTAGGTTGGGAACAGTGAAAGTTTCATTGTTTTAAAGGCAGTATATCTCTATTTCTGACTGAATTTAGTTGAGACAGTCCTAGTGGAGAACAGGTGTCTTGCACAGTGGTTGTTCTATGTGTGCTGAAAAATCTGTCAATGCCAGTGGCATGGCTCTCCAATAGTTTATTTACCAATCATATAAATGGAACTACTGCAGGGAGATAACTAGTGTGCTGAAATTTGAGTATTTGCAACATACATACAATTGAGGGGGGGGGATTCTTAACCATTTAAATTCAAGAAACAATCCTGAATTCATTGTACTTCCAAGTGGATGCATATAAACATTGCCTGACCGACTTATGTCCTGCTCTTCTCCACATTATTAGTGTAAATAAATATCATGGCATAGTTCAGCCCTATATCTATTAAGAAATATGATAAACTCCTAAACTAATTCTTTCTGTCCTCTCCTTCAATGCCAACCATGTGCCAGTGGAGCAGGTAGTCTCCATGGCAATGTAGCTTGTTTCCATGGCACACTACTGCCAACATGAGTGATATTGTAGCTTTCTTTTTTTATTCTGCCCTTCAATCCAGAAGGCTGGCAGTCTGCATACCTTGAGTGGCAAGGGAAAATCTGCTTTCTATACTCTTGAGTTGGTAGCCAGACCAACAGAGGCTAGTTTACCTCTTTTTATTACTCTTAAAGCATTGGGTACGCTTACCAGATGAGTTTTGTGTTCACCATTGCGTAATAATATTGATTTATCAGTAAGGTGCAGTATCAGAGCTTGACGTAGAAGCAGTAAGAGACTTATTTTTAGCATTAATCTAAAGTTTCAGCAATAAACTCCAATCTTAGGGAACATATATGTCTAGATGGGCTGCTGGTCTGAGCTCCGAGCTTGGCAATTTGGTTGCAAACGTTTCGGCACCATTCAAGGAGACATCATCAGTGCACTTTGAATTCGAAGCATACAGACCAACTACCAACCCGAGCTACTTACCGTATTTTTCGGAGAATAAGATGCTCCGAAGTATAAGATGCACCTAGCTTTTGGGGAGGAAACAAGAAGGAAAAAAATCTGCCTCTGCCTCCCAGCAATTTGCCTCCTTGCAGCAAACAGCAAACAGTACATGTGATATACACTGTTTGTGTTGTATTTCTGTGCATGTGTGCCTGACCCATAGAAATAGCAAAGAATTGGAGAAATGTACATTATGGCAGTATATTAATGCCAAAAAGTTTTCTTAAATGTAGTCACATTAACTCCTCCCAATTATTTAAATAGATCTGCTCCAAACATGACTAAGTCAGGGCCTAACTCAGCTGCCTTATCTTAATACTACAACAGGACGCTGTTACATTTCAGACTATACTTGTACAGATGCTGTTAAAATTGATGTGGCTTTCTGGAAGTATACGTTATTCTCTGCTATTTAAAAGAAGATACAATAGCACTGAGCCTCTTCAGATCAAGCATTTATTTTAAAAAGCTTCTTCATTTTGTTAAGTTGTCTAGAACAATAATAAAGCAGTCTTTAAAAAATAAGTCTAATAATTTGAACATTCTATAGGCATTTATAGTTATTGACTTACCTCCTTGCAGCAAACAGCAAACAGCCAGTTTCAGTTTCAGCACAGCCTGATTAGCACAAGAAAATGTGCTAATCTACCAGCAGTTTGCCTTCTTGCAGCAAACAGCCAGTTTCAGTTTTAGTTAGCCTGATTAGCACAAGCAGCTAATAGTTTCAGGCTGCAGGGATTGCCATAGCCTATTCCAGTGATGGCGAACCTTTTTTGGTTCGCATGCCAAAAGGGGGGGGGATGCAGGGGATCACGTGTGTGCATGCCCACACTCATAATTCCATGCACCCCCGCACATGCACGCATGACCCCCCCTGCTCCCAGCATGCAATGGCACGCCCATTTTTCGCTCTCCCCAGGCTCCAGAGCCTTTCTAGGAGCCTGGGGAGGGCGAAAACGGCCTTCCCCACCCCCTCTGGAGGCTGGAAACAGCCTGTTTCCCGACTCCCAGTGGGCCCAGAAGGCCTGAAAATCAGCCGGCTGGTGCACACATGCACGCCGGACCTGAGCTCGCGTGCCCACCGATATGGCTCTGCGTGCCACTTGTGGCACCCGTGCCATAGGTTCGCCATCATGGGCCTATTCCTTCCTACAGTCTGAAACAGCTGGTAATCAGGATGTGTGCTGTTTACTGCAAGGAGGCAAATTGCTGGGAGGCAGAGGCCAAAGGGTGGGGGTGCATGAGTGGGTGGGGCTACATTCTGTGTATAAGACGCACCCAAATTTTCACCCTCTTTTAGGGGGGGAAGTGCATCTTATACTACGGTATATTCAAATACATTTCATATGTCTAGATACCTGAACGTGACATTTCTGTGTCTGGTGCGCCAGTGTCTTTGACCAATGCTTGCTAACAGATCTATATTTCATTGTAGTTTGAATTGCAGATATTCAATCATTGCAATTGATGTATCATATGAACATTCTTGATTACTTTTTTAAACTACTCAGTCTGCCATTTATCCTCTATCTTTCTACTGAACTGATCAAGAATTTAGATTAGACAATTACATGAGTTGGAAGGGATCTTATCAAATGCAGTCTCCAGCTTGATGGAAGAATCCACTACACCAGGGGTCTCCAAAGCCCAATCCATGGACTGGCACTGACGGCAGCATGATGGTCCATGCACATAAACTAAGCCCATCCACGGGATACAGGCAGAATGGGAAACCACACACACACACACACCCTGGTCCATGGAAAAACCTCTGTCCATGGAACCGGTCCCTGGTGCCCAAAAGGTTGGAGGGCTGCTGCACTACACCATTCCTCAAAGCCCAGATTTGAAAACATACATTGAAAGTTATCCTGCAATTGTTCTAGGCCAGGAATGTGAAACTCAAGACCCATGGGCCGAATCTGGCCCACGAGGTTGTTAGATGTGGCCCGCAGGGCTGTCCTGGAAACAGTGAAGGACCTGCCTGCCGCACCTCAACCTGGCCCAGACCGACTGGGCTCTGATCTGCAACCTGATGGCGGCCAACCAGGCTGGACCGCGGGGGTGGCTGCGGATGGCCGATGGTTCCCCTGTGTTGCCTCACAGTGGCAGCACCCCCACCGCACCCCCAATGTTGCCTCACCTCACCTCATCCTGTGGACAAGCCTCCCGCCCACCCTCTACCCGCTGGAGACCCCTAGATTCTCCCTGCCCAGCCCACATGAGTGACATCAGGCTGACCACACTCCTCTGGGCCACGCCCAGTCGGCCATGACCACCCTGGCCACACCCGGCCCCCCAAGGACAACCAGAATGCTGATGCATCCAGCAATGAAATCAAGTTTGACACCCCAGTTCTAGGCAGACTGGCCCACTGCTTAATATCTGTTACCATTAAGAAACTCCTAATGTTTACCCTGGTCTCTGGATCTCTTCTTGTTAGCTTTAGCCCATTTATCCTTGTTGTGGTCTTAATTTCACCACCACCCTTACATGGGACAGCCTTCCTTTTAGACATTTATAGACTACTATCATATCTCCCATTGGGCTTCTGTTTTGATAAACATGCCCAGGAACTTTACCAAGTCCTCCTAAGGCTTAATTCCTTATTCTGATTTCTGCCTTCTGAACCACTTGTAGAATTTTGTGGTAGTCCAGGAATCTTATTAATAGTGATGTATATGATGAGGAAAAGGCTTTAATTTTCTGTGAGTCTGTACTCAAAGTCCCAGTGTCTCCTGAATTCTTTCCTTAAAATGACTAAATTCATATATAGCACTTAGCAATAGCACTTAGACTTATATACCGCTTCATAGTGCTTTACAGCCCTCTCTAAGCGGTTTACAGAGTTCAGCATATTGCCCCCAACAATCTGGGTCCTCATTTTACCCACCTCGGAAGGATGGAAGGCTGAGTCAACCTTGAGCCGGTGAGATTTGAACAGCTGAACTGCAGTGCTGCACTTTAACCACTGCACCACCTCGGCTCTTAATATAGCCAACTTTATAAGCTTACTTTGTGGTTGGGCACTCCACTTTAAGCCATTGTTTGATTAACTATGTACCTTGAATTGCAGTTGTCTGGGATTACAGACCATCAAATGTAGCATTTATAATAATTGTTATTTTATGAGATTTTTTTTAAAGTCTTCCTGTATGATAACCAAAATAAACTGAAGATTGTATTTAAGTCAGAAGACATGTTTCTTTACAACGGGAGTTGGGGCCATAAGCCTGAACTGTACATTATTCTCAACTGTGGATGTTTCGAAGTAAGTGTGTTTTAGGATTTCAGTATTTGAACTGTGGCATAGATACGGATATGTTATTTCTTGAAATGAAATGTTGGAAAGCAAGCTGAGGTGTGTCATTTAGGCTTGTTCTGGCTCTTACATTCCTGCCTCTCTAGCCATCTATACCTGACATTTGAGACACGTATTCAGTCCTTGGATACACGTTGCACAAAGCATGTGCTTCACAGATAAAGCACAGGCTGATCTTAATATTGGCAAAGGAATTTTAATGTGTTTATTTCCCCCTCTGTGAACAAAGGAGAATCCAATATTATGCCTGTTGTTCTTTAATGATGTTCTCCTTTGTAGTTACATAACGGTTTTTCAGTCCTTACCCTTTATCAGTTTGATCATCTTTGTTGAGAACAACTGGTCACAAAAGCAGTTGGTCATGTGTCAACCAAATATAGCCATATCCCATTGGTTTAATATGACAGTACTTAACACACAATGTAATTTTGAGTAGCACATCGACTCCAGCACTGAATAAGTCATTATCAGAACAAATTATTCCTTATGGTGTATCTGTCATTTATAGAGTCAGTTGAAATCATTCATTTCTGAAATAGCCAGTGAAATGGGAATTCTTTGTGCTTGTTTTTTCATAACTCATGGGGTGTTTAAAACGTCTTCTATTGGTACATTTTTCCCCAAATTGGAAAAACTGGAATATTAACAGGAGCCGAGGTGGCACAGTGGTTAAAAGCAGCACTGCAACCTACTTCAGCTGACTGCTAGTTCAGCAGTTCAGCTGTTCAAATCTCACCTGCTCAAGGTTGACTCAGCCTTCCATCCTTCTGAGGTCAGTAAAATGAGGACCCAGATTGTTGGGGGCAATATGCTGAACTCTGTAAACCGCTTAGAGAGGGCTGTAAAGCACTATGAAGCGGTATATAAGTCTAAGTGCTATTGCTAAGTGCTATTGCTATTAACTAGGCCACCAATGATCAAATGCCAGTTGCAGTATTAACAGAGAGAAATCAAGTTCTGAATGTAAGCAGGCAAGAAAAGAACCCTAGTTTATATACTTAATATATTTTTATGCATTCAACTACTGTGTGGAACTGCATTACCCATCATGCCATTCTTCAGTAGAACATAACTATTAGTCCACAAGGCTTGAATCTAACTCTTTAGGACTGATCAGTTTCACCTCAATTAATATTCAGGTTTAGTCCCCCCTGAAGAGGGCAATTTTGTATAACCCAGGGAGGTCAGAAACAGACATTTGGGGAAGTGCTGTTTATCAAGCTCTGAGGAGATGCTGCAGCTTGGGTTGACAGCTTCAAAAGAGATTGTATGAGAGTTAACCAAATGCTGTATAAAGAAATACTTTTTCTGTGTGATGATTTGCACTTCTCCAAAATTGTAAAAGAAGTTGTAAAACTCTGCAAAATGCTCTACAGGTTTTCTTGTTTTCCATTTTTCTGGATGGTCATGGCATTTTTTAAAAAGTCCAACTAGTTCCCTCTGTTGCTTTTTCAGTTGAATAGAGTCAATCATTTGCTATTATTTAAAAGCACACATTTGGGTACTTTTGATCTGCAAGTGCCATGACTTGTTACGGCCCTAGAGCCTTTGCTTTTGATCTTATAAAATCCCTGATGATTTTTGTTTAGCCAAAACTGCTCTTGTTATAAGCAAAGGTATGCACACTTCTAGTTTGTAATTGTTTATGGGGTTATGCTCTATTTCGTAGGTAAACTGTTTTTTGTTGTTACCTATTTTAGATTACTGAGAAAATGTTATATGGTGGCATTGGTAATGTTGTACCATGTTTCCCCGAAAATAAGACCCTATCTTATATTTTTTTGAACCCTGAAATAAGCTCTTGGCCTTATTGTCATGCGTTAAAAAGCCCGATTGGGCTTATTATCAGGGAAATGTCTTATTTTGGGGAAAACAGGGTAAATAAACCATTAACTGAATGTTAATGCCTTTGTTTGGTATTCCTCTTCCATGTGCCCTTGTCTGTGACTAGTCAAGTCAAGACATATTTATTTTTTAGAAGAGCATTTCAAGACTTGTGGTATGCATGCATGTTTTTTATTCCTCCACTGGAGTCTTGGTACTTTGAACTTATAACTAAAATTTGTAGCCTTCTTGATGATCAGATGGGATTTGACTTAGGAAATGGAAGACTTTCCGTTGTTTTATCTACCAGTTGCAAAATATCTTACATATTAAAAGCAGCAATATTTCATTTTTGTTAGTTTGCTTTATAGACACCCTTTGTTTAAGAGATGAGAGAGCCATATGTTATCAGTTTGGCTTAACAGTCAAACATTAATGATTGGGATTGTTGAGCCCCAGTCTTTAGGACATAATGGACTATCATAAATTGCACTACATCAAACACACAATTCTCTACTTTACTTTTCTCTTTGTTGCTAAGTGTGAACTCTTGAGTTGTGCCCATGTTTTCTTCTTCAAAATCCTGCCTAGAATTAATATGTGATTCATCCTAGAAATGCCTGCTTGCCGGCTTGATGGTAGAAGGAAGATGGAAATGAGTATAGCCTTCTCCAGTTAGTGGGGAAAATGAAAATGAATGATTGGAGGAGTTCTATCTGGCCATGAAAGACAGAACCAATTCTCCCTGATGGATCGATTTGTATACAAATATAATATTAATGTTTATGTGGTTGACTGTATTCACTGACAGAAATGCTTAATGTTCTGAAACATTTTTGTGATGGAGGTGCCTGCTGCTTTGCCATAACTCCTCCTTGCATATAGTAAAGTTGTGGGAAAACACAAGGCACATATCCAGTAATATTCCTCCTTTGAGATTATAACATGTACAGTAGAATAGATTGCTGAGTCCTCAAAACTGCATTAGAGGTCTGGGGTAATCTCTGGCACAGGCTAGGGACATGCGAGAGAAGAACAGAAGCACCCATGGAATAATGGAAATGTGCAAAGATACTTTTGGAATTCAGCCCATGGGTTCCCACTTATGGAAACAGCCCTTTGTCCCATTGGAAGTGATAAATCACAGGTTGGCTCTGCAACTCCCATCCAATGGCTGCAACAGCGTACAGATTTCCCTGCCAATATTGAGAATTTTTTTGGAATAGAATTAGTTTTATTTGGCCTGCAGCAATATCAAATGGACAAAACAAAAGCAGCATTTGGGGGAAATAACTACTTTTTTTTTTTTTTGCAAACTACTGGTACAGAGCAAGTTGCCAGCAACACTTGTCTAGACATGATATTTGCTAACATCCAAGATCAGTGTATACATAATATGTAGTTCCATTTAAGCAGTGCAAGGACAGGTAATGAATTTCCGAGCATCTGCTACTTGCTCCAGGGTATAGAATTGGATGGCAAAGGACTGTCTAGGAAGGAGTATGTGTTTCAGGTTCATAGATGATAAACAAGCCTGTCGACACACTTAGTAAAGTTTCTAAATCTGTGGTTACTTGTGCAATATCCTGGCTTTGAATTTGGCATAAGCTATTATGTGTCTGGACTGTAGTAGGTGCATTATTGCTATGCTTTGTATTTGATAAATTTCTGTCAGGGCTTCTGATGACAACATGTCTCTCAATTCTTTAAAAGATTCCTTGAGTTAAAGAGCTTTGACTTTTCAGCCCCTCTGGCCCCTTTTTCATGTATCTCATTGTGGGAGAATTGCAGGCCTAATTCAGGCAAGTACCAGAAGGATCTGCACTGCCTGGGGGATGGGACGGGAAGCCAGCAGATAACCCGACTCTTTGATTCGTATTCCCCAGGAAATGCCTCCATTTCCTCAATCAGTCCCTTGTGAGATGGGTGGCTACCCAAATATGATAAATAAAATAAACAGGCAATGAGTCAATTCTGGACTTTGCTTGCATCGGATGATATCTCACTGTGCAAATAGTAGTGAGGGATCTATGGAATGGTGCACCAATTGAAATAACTATGTAGTAGGGTAGATGTTGGGGATATTTCAGATGTTCTAGTCATAAGAAATATTAGTGGTCGGTATATTCTGAATGAGACAAGCACCAAAAGTTGAGTTAAAGGTTTCCGGGGTGGGGGGGAGCTTTGTTTTTTATTTCATAACAACAAGAGTAATTGAGGTTGACATCTATGCTGACTGTTTCCCACTACCCAGTGTAGACAATTTGGTGAGGTAATGCTTTTTAAAAGTTTTTTTTTTAACACAGGTTAATTCTCAACCTAAATCCGTAATGGGGCCAATCCATTAAGGTCATACATCATGACAGTTGTAATGACTGACCTGATTTTGCGACATTTTTTGTAGCAATCATTAAGTCAACCTAGTGGTGGTGGTGGGGCGTTTTTGCTAAAAACCAAACTGTAGCTATTTATTTATTTATTTAGCATATGGCATACAATGCCAGGGAAATCTATGCGTGCTAGACATAATGCAGTCTTGAAAGCCTAGATTGCTAGTTTATTCTGTTCTGCCCTTGTGAGCTTATCCTTGGTGCACCACGTGGGGCAAACCACCTTTACACCAGTTAACTAACGATGCTCAGATTGCTGGCTCTTCCGGGCTCCTCTGTTAGTCTTGCCTCACCTTGTATCGCGATGCCTCACATCTGACCAGGTCCACCCCCGGCTTCTGCTCTCTGCACACACAAATACAGCTAGTTTTTTCCCACTGAAATGGTACCATTTATCTATTTGCAATATTGAGCCACGGTGGCGCAGTGGTTAGAGTGCAGTACTGCAGGCTACTTCCCCTGACTGCTGCTGCCTGCAATTTGGCAATTCAAATCTCACCAGGCTCAAGGTTGACTCAGCCTTCCATCCTTCTGAGGTGGGTAAAATGAGGACCCAAATTGTTGGGGGCAATATGCTCACTCTATAAATCGCTTAGAGAAGGCTGTAAAGCAC
Source organism: Diadophis punctatus similis (assembly GCA_023053685.1). Taxonomy (NCBI): domain Eukaryota; kingdom Metazoa; phylum Chordata; class Lepidosauria; order Squamata; family Dipsadidae; genus Diadophis; species Diadophis punctatus. The sequence goes on from JALIGW010000001.1 coordinate 157,925,848, forward strand.
TGTAAAGCTGTATATAAATCTAAGTGCTATTGCTGTTGCCTGTTTTTGAACTGCTCGGTGGGCAGAAGCATTTGCAAATAATTTCTGGCTGGCAGTTCCAGCGTCCTTAAGCCACTGCGTCCCCTTATTTAACTAGCTGCTCAGCCCACACATTACAAGACAGAACAGTAATCACTTTAGCATTCCTTTTTTCATAGCACCTCTCCTTTATGAAGTTTTTCCCAATTATTATTATTTTAAAATGACAGCCCTATCATTTTTTCTTTAGGTAGAACCTAGCAAGTGGAAGCAACTCACTGGCTAGGTTTGGCAACCTGCATACCATGCACAGGATTAGCAGAAGCAACCGTGGTGTTCTTCACTAGAGTACCTTCCTTGAACATGGAGAACACTGCTGGTTGAAAATAAAGGGCAACTAATGCTTTCTAGATGCGTGTTGTACAACATTAACACTGCAACCACACACAAAAATGTGCACATATGCTAAAACTCAACCCAAATCAATATAGAATCGTGCATTTTTAAAAGCATTTTGAAGCTTTTGAATCCACAAGATTCAACTTTGAGCCCAAAGGGCATATGTAGACAAAAGGAACATTTTGTTAGCACTCTGTAGTCACACTATTTCAGGAGCATATGCAAAGCACTGCAATGCATGCACTCATACTTTTGTTTCACTTGCCTACCAAAATAATCATATGTATGTAATGCATCCTTCCACCAGGGGTGGGTTCCTACCGGTGCGGTCCAGTGCATAGCTCCGGTAGGGAGCTGCTGATTGTGCAATTTGCACGCAGTGGCTCCGGTGTTGTCTTCGCCGGTCCACCATCTTTTTTGGCAATTTTTTGGCTTTTTTTGCTTCCTGTGCATGTGCGGAAGCAAAATCGCGCAAGGGGGTGCACGTGCGTAGCGAGCACGCACGCGTCTACAACATGGCGATGCGCGTGCAGCGCACCAGTAGCGACAGAGGAGCAACCCGCCCCTGCCTTCCACCCACATAAATTGTTCAGTTCCCCATAGCAATTTTGTTTTAAAAAGCAGTAAAGTACCCAGTGGATTGAGCGGGTTTTTTCTGGGAACCGTGGTTTTCTGCTGGTAATATGCTTAACTCCTCCTTTCTTCTGAACATTTTTCATATGCCATATAGCTTAAACCAATGGTAGTCAGGACATGGCTACTCCCTGGTACTATACTGGCTATACTGGAAAAAGGTACATTTTGTTCATAACAGCAACCCAACCACAAAATGACAATTCTATTGTAGTGCCTGGAATGATTGGAACACACAGAATAGTGCTGGTTGAAATTGCCAAGTTTTGTTACAAGTTCATGGAAACTCAAAGCAGCCATTTCAAGCCTAAAACATTTTGCACATGTTTACCTAAAAATCAAACCAGCAAAACGATGAAAATGACAGCAGAATGGAATAATTCAAATAAAATTGATTCTAAGGACATGTTCTTGCTTGTGTCCTGGGGCATTCAGATGGTTTTAGGTAGCTCCTGGTAATGGCCCAGGACACATGCAAGAACATGTCCTTGGAATTCATTTTTTAATTAATTACCAGGAGCTACTTAAAACCATCTAAATGCCCATCTGATTCTTGACTGGGGCAGCTGACCACCCACCACTGTTCTTGACAGTCCCTTCAGTGGTTGGCAAACCTCACAATTTTGGAAGAGTTGTGTTCCCTTGCTGCTTGCTGGGCCTATTCCTTGCTTCTGTTTCCTGAGGGTAGTTGCAAAGCCAAAGAATAAAAAAGGAGTGGGATGGGGTTTCCTTGGGAGCAATGCTGGGCTGGCCATTCTCCATAGTGGGTGGAGCTATCATCCAGGATGGGTTACATCACGTCTCTCACCCAATCAGGACTGAGTCTTTTTTAAATATATTTCTGCCTCTGTCTTCAAGACCCGCTTTTTTGACTCAGTCTGCACCCTAAGAGGACGTGTGGTCACCCATTCTGGAGATAGCTTCAGCCACTATTCAGGGAGAAATAGCTAGACTTTGATTCCTTCAACAGAATCTTGAGTATTCCCCCTCCTCTCCCCCCCCTCATTCCCACTTAAAAGTACAAAGGCTCAGAGGCAGCGGCGCTAGGGGGCCTGGCTCCCGCCGCAGGCTGGCGGCCGCTTCCCCTCTTTTTTCCCATCGGTGATCAACAGCGGCCAGCGTGGCTTTAGCCCGATCGACCTCGCCTCCCCATGCAGCGTACGGGCTCGCTGCGAGGCGGTTAAGTCGGGTTCCCGCCTCCGCCCCAGGCGATCGGGATCGGATTAACCAAGCCACCTCAGCCACAGAGTCCTTAATTACCTAGTTGCGAGCCGACTCCAAGGGCAGCTATCGGGCGCCTCTCCGCCCGCTGCCGACAGAACGAGGTCCCCGATCAAGCTTCAGAAGCCCGGCTGGACTCAATTTTAAATTTGGCGCCATTACAGAGCCGGAGGGGAACTCTGCGCATGCGCAGCCCCCAAAATGGCCGGCGCAAGCAGCAGCAGCCACAGAAGCCGCATTTGCCGGCAAATCAGAACTAATGCAAAGGGGTTTTGGCGATATCTCTCCCGGAGGCAACTATTTCGAGCCAAGGATGGGCAAAGCGGAACGGCCCTTAAAGGCCTGAGATCTCCGTGGCCACCATTACATGGGAGGTTGAATTTCCCGCCAAAAGGGGAGGAGCTTACATTTCTCCATTCTCACTCCCCAGGTACCGGCGACCCCTTCGGCCACCCAGTTAACATGGCAGCTGCAAATAGGAAACGGGGAGACTGAGGAGGCTGAGGCACCTCAGGAACTTACCTCTCTATCTCAGAGCAGGGAAGACCAAGGTCCAAGCAGCCCCAGACGCCAGGATCCTAAGAAAGGCAAAGGCAGGGACCTGAAACCAAAGATCAAGGCCCCATCTAGGGATGAATCTCGCAGGGACAGGGCCCTGAAAAAGATTTGCAGCAAGGCAGCGAGGAATAATCTGGGCCTCCCTGATATACCTATTCCAACCGAGCCTGCCAGATCAGAGGACTTTGGGGATTCCTCATCAATAGATGCTAGGGAACTGCCACTGGCAGATGCAGACATCTGGGAACAGGGAGCTGTTCCACAGATGAGGGAGGCGGTGACCATTAAGGCAGCAAATAGGCCTGCTGCTACGTTCACACCCACAGCAGCTGGCCTCCGCCCAGATACCCCTGCATGCCTTCAGGACCCCACAGTCCAGGCAATATTCCAGGCAGCAGTCAAACACAGCGTCTCAGAATGCCTGCACCAAATGCATTATTCTAGTCAATCAGACCAAGGGGAGGGTCATTCCAACTTCCCCAATCTACCCCACCAGACTAATTATGATGAGTACGATTGGTATTCGGGGTCCCAAGGGATCCAACCACAAGCTACTCCCCAGGAGGAGGCAGCGGGTGAGGGAACAGGCCCAGACCTAGAACTATCCGAGGATGAAGGCCTGGCGCCTGACCCCCCCTCCCACATCGGGCCTGTTCCATCCCAGCCTGTTTAAATCACTGCTATTCAAGGCGCGTAACGCCTCCAAATGGGGCCCTGCCGAATCTCCAGACGTGGCAGATGCCTCCCAAATTGATCCCCTATTTTCCGAACATGCCCCAGAGGCCCAGGTGGTCCCTGTCCTTCGTACTTTGTCCACGCCGTACGGTCACAGTGGTCCACTCCTGTCACGGGTGCCGCTCCCTCGGCTCTGGACAGACGCTACTTTAACATTGGTTCAGATATTGTCCCAGCTCTCCAGGTACCTCCCGTGGACGCCCCAGTGCTGGCTCACTTCGCAGTGCCCACCCTGCCAGCAGACTCAGCGGACCTCCTACGTCCGGAAGATAAAAAGGCGGAGCTATCACTCCAACGTACCTACCTGGCAGCGGCTTGGGCTGTGCGAGCCTCCACGTCAGCTTCTTTCTTCTCCCGCACATCGCTGGTATGGCTTCGGGATCTGCAGAACCGCCTGCCTCAGTCTGAAACGCGAGCACATCGGGACATTAACAAGCTCCTAGCGACAGCTCGCTATACGGCAGATGCCACGTTACAATCGGCTAGATTCGCTTCTAGAGCAATGGGATCCTCGATAGTAACCAGAAGACTTCACTGGCTGCGCTCTTGGCAAGCAGACGTGAAACTTAAGTGGCGTCTGGCCACGTCGACCTTCGACGGTTCTCAGCTGTTCGGATCATCCCTAGATCCCATCTTGGTAGAAAACAAAGACAAGAGAAAAGTCCTCCCGTCTCATCAACGCAGAGGAGCTTCCAGACCAGGTCCCTATACCAGGCGTCCTTCCAGACAACCTGATCCGGCCCCCTCCTATCCTCCACGACCACAAGGTCAGTACGGGAATCAGTTTGGGTCTCGTCAACGGTTCCCTCAGGACAGAGCCTTCAGGGGCAGACAGGCTAGACGGCCCTTTCGAGGGGGGGGAGGGCGCCCGTACAGACGCACCAAGTGAGTCGTCGGATGTTCCTCCCATTGGCGGCCGGCTTCTTTTCTTTGCTGACCGGTGGGAGGAAATCACATCCGATGCCTGGGTCAGGGAGACCCTGAAATTTGGGCTCTCCCTAGAATTTCTCTCCTCTCCCCCGAGCTTCTTCATCCGCAGCCCAGTCTCTAACAGAGCCTCCAAGCGTGTCCTCATGCGCAACGCCATCTCGCACCTGCTGGAAATTCGAGCCATACAGCAGGTGCCGAAGGACCAAATTGGGCAGGGATTCTATTCCATCTTATTTGTAGTCCCCAAGGCCTCGGGAGGGTGGAGAGCCATTCTAGACCTTAAGAGACTGAACCGTTATATTAGATATCGATGGTTCAAGATGCACTCACTCCAGTCCATCCTGGCATGCGTCCGGAGGGGTGACCTCCTGGCTTCTATCGACCTAACTGAGGCCTACCTACACATCCCTATCCTACCTGAGCATCAACAATTCCTTAGATTCTGCTATGGAGGAGTTCACTATCAATACAGAGCTCTTCCCTTTGGTCTATCATCCGCCCCCCGAGTATTCACTAAGGTAGTGGCGGCCTTGGCGGCCCACCTCAGAACCATCCCAGTTAGAGTCTACTGCTATCTGGACGACATCTTCATCCTAGCCTCGTCCCTTGAGCAAGCCGTCAAGGATGTCGAGATAACTCTTTCCACTTTCCGACACCTGGGATTCTCCATCAATCTGGAGAAAAGCAGGCTATCCCCCAGTACCTCTCTGATTCACCTGGGCGCTATCATCGACTCCCTGCAGTGTAGAGTTTTCCTTTCCCAGGACCGGGTGGATAGCATCCTCGACCTGGTCAACTCGGTTCTGTGGCTCTGCAGGGCTCCACTGCGCCAGCTTTCCACTCTCCTGGGGAAAATGATTTCAGCCATCAACATAGTACCCTGGACCCGACTTCACTCCAGGGACCTGCAATGGCTACTCTTACCTTTTCAGAAGGCCGGGAGGGGCTCCTCTCTGGCGAAGATCCTGGTGCCACAGTCGGTCTGCAGGTCGCTCCTCTGGTGGAAGTCGCCTTCACTTCTCCAGGGCTGTCTGTTCCTCGAACCTCACAGACTGATACTTACCACCGATGCCAGCCTAGCGGGATGGGGAGCTCACATGGACACAGCGGTCACCCAGGGCCGCTGGTCCCCGCAGGAGGCGGCCCTCCCCATCAACCTTCTGGAATTGCGCGCCATTCTACTAGCACTCATCCAATTCAAATCCCTGGTCGAGGGCCGTCACATCCTGATCCTAACGGACAACATCACGGCCAAGGCACATGTCAACAGGCAGGGGGGTACCCATTCCCGGCTCTCATGGACGAAGCCTGGGCCCTGGGCATTTGGGCAGAGGAACACCTCCTCTCCATAGTGGCGGAACACATTTCCGGGGAAGCCAACACGCAGGCGGACTGGCTGAGCCGTTCCTTGATAGATAAGACAGAATGGAAACTCAGCCCCGAGATCTTCAACCAGATATCTCTGCGGTTTGGAGCTCCTCTAGTGGATCTATTCGCCACGAAGGAAAATGCTCAACTGGACAGGTTCTTCACCAGGTTCCGGTGTCCGGAAGCGGAAGGAACGGATGCTCTCCGGTCCCCGTGGCCTCGAGGTCTTCTCTATGCCTTCCCTCCTCTGGCCCTGATTCCACGGGTCCTTCGCAAGATCTTGGCAGAGAAGGCAGAAGTTCTCCTCCTGGCTCCCCACTGGCCTCGCCGAACCTGGTTTGCGGACATTCTGACCTTATCAGTCTGCCCCCCATGGCACCTACCAGTGACCAGATCTCTACTCAGCCAGGGGGAAATCAACCATCCGGAACCTCGATGGCTTCAATTGACCGTGTGGAGGTTGAGCGGAGCACACTAGTCAACCGACGTATTCCTGCAGGGGCTATTCAACTCATCCTGGACTCCAGGCGCCCCTCTACGGAACGTATCTATTCCGCCTCCTGGCGCACCTTCTGTGCCTGGTGTCAATCAGCGGGCTGCTCCCCCACACTTAACTCCGTGGGTCACGTGCTAGGGTTCCTCAAAGACGGCTTTGACAAGGGCCTGTCGACTAACACCCTCCGACGACAGGTGGCAGCTCTATCTTCCGTTCTGGCCTGCGGTAGCCTACCATCTCTTTCACACCATTCGCTCATCAAACAATTTCTGAGGGGAACTTCCATTCATAGACCCCCAGTAGTTCACCGCTTCCCTACATGGGATCTCACACTAGTCCTTAACTCTCTAACGGGCGCTCCCTACGAGCCCTTACGAACCACCTCCCTGCGTTTCCTAACACAGAAGGTGGCTTTCCTAGTGGCCATTACCTCAGCTAGGAGGATATCGGAGATAGCCGCCTTGTCAGCTCGACCCGACCTCTGTGTTTTCTTCCCAGACAAGGTGGTCCTTAGACTAGACCCCACTTTCCTACCTAAAGTTAATTCCTGGTTCCATCGAGCTCAGGAGCTGGTCCTGCCCAGCTTCTGCGCTCGTCCCACTCGGCCTCTGGAGCACCAGTGGCACTCCCTAGATGTCCGCCGGGCCATCCGCATCTACCTGAAATGCTCCAAGGAGTGGCGCAGGTCGGAGGCCCTGTTTGTATCCTTCCTCCCTTCTTCCATGGGAACCAAGGCCTCTTCAGCCACGGTGGGGCAATGGATTCGGGCGGTAATTGCCAAGGCCTATGAGCTGTCGGCAAAACCCTGCCCATCGGGGATCACAGCGCACTCCACTAGGAGCGCGGCCACGTCCGCGGCCTGGGCCACCCAGGCACCCATGGAGGAGATCTGTAGAGCGGCCTCTTGGGCCACTCCTTCGTCCTTTGTTAGACACTATAAAATAGATTCCTTTGCCTCATCCGACGCAGCCTTCGGCCGCAGGGTCTTGCAAAGGGTCCTGCCACCCGACTCCCGGGAACCCCAGTAACTTTCCCTCCCTCGGGACACCAGGCTTTGGCATGTCCCATCCTGGATGATAGCTCCACCCACTATGGAGAATGGTACGTTGTCTTACCTGAACATCCATTCTCGTAGGTGTGGAGCTATCATCCAGACCCTCCCGTTCAGTAGGGGTTCCGGGGTGGCAGATAGTTATAAGTTTCTTGTTCGGTTGTTCTGTTGTTTTTATTATGTTAGAGGGGGTAACGGGGCGGGGTACAGAAATTTTGTTTTACTAGATCAAGGAGATTCAGAGGTGACCACGTGAGTCGGTGCTTCGTCTTCGTCAAAAGCGGGTCTTGAAGACAGAGGCAGAAATATATTTTAAAAAGATTCAGTCCTGATTGGGTGAGAGACGTGATGTAACCCATCCTGGATGATAGCTCCACACCTACGAGAATGGACGTTCAGGTAAGACAACGTACCATTTTCCTGCTGTGTAAGCAGGCCTCCCATAACAGTTAACCTGGCATGGCCTTTCCTGGCCTTCCTTAGAGTAATGGATGGAAAAGCGACATGGAGGCTGATACTGTGTCTCAGAGTACAGAGGGGAGTTGGATCTGTTTGGGCAAATTTTCTATGAAAAACTGTTGTCTTGCTTCTTGGGTTACTGAATTTGCATCCCACCTGGTACTGTGCTGTGACTCTTGAGGCAATTCATAATCATAAAACCCCAATGCAATACATTAAGTTATTAGGGAGAAACCCCAACAGATGCTTAGGTAACTAATCAAATGCTGGCAGATAAAAGCCCTTTTAAAAAAAACCTTGCATGCTGTCACAAGCATAGTGAACAAGAAGGATCTTGCATTGTGCCTAAAGAATAGCGGTATTAATGCCAAATATAAGAGTTGAAGGGAATGACTTTCTGATGGTCATGCCAGGGAAAGGCATTTTGTAAATAAGGGATATATGGCAGAAATCTTAAAAGACTGGGAAACAAGCAGCGAGGCAGCCATTGACTTGAAAAGAGGCTCCGGATTTAAATATTGGAATTGAGGGAGAGGGAGAGAATAAGAGAATAGGATACAAATACTCCTTCACTCCAGGTACTTCTTGACTTGCGGCTACAATTAAGACCATAATTTTGGTTGTTAAGCAGAGTGGTTGTCACACCCAATTTTATGACCTTTTTGCCACACTAAGTGAATCGCTGGAGTTGTTAAGTGGTCATTAAGCGAACCCAACTTCCCCCATTGACTTTGTTTCTCAGAAGGCAGCTGGGAAGGTTGCAAATGGTGTTCACAGGGTCTCAGAATGCTGCAACTGTGCTAAACACACGAGAGTTGCCAAGAGCCCAAGTTTTGATCAATGTGACCGTGAGGATGCTGCAATGGTTATAAGTGTGAGGACCAGTTGTAAATCACTTTTTTTCAGTCATTGTAGCTTTGAATGTTCCGCTGAACAAACGGTTGTGTAAGTCAAGGACTACCGGTGTATGCAGAACTCCTTCCTTTTATTTTTATTTATTACATGATTTATATGGCCGTTCATCTCACAACAGTGATTCCTAAATAGGCTTCCTAATTCCCTGCAGTAATTCTCTATTTTTCTAACCTTGTCTGTATGGAAATGTGGGACTAAGTGTTTAATTGCTGTGTCTGGTACAAAGCCTTAACACCAAGGGATTAAATCTAGGATGAATGCCATGATTTGCTCACCATTAAATACTATACCCCTTCTCTCAAATCACTAATCTTTAGCAAGTCACATATCTGTTTAAGCCCTACAAGTTTTCAGAGTTGTCTTATCTTATATATATTATCTGATATAAAACCACCCACACCTACACAGACAAGCAAGTCACCAGAATATAAACTGACAGCAAACAGCACTCCTTACTAGCACTGATTATATTACCTAGTTAAGGGTAATGAAACATCTATTCAAGAAAACAAGCAAGCTCAGAGAGCACCAAGGATCCCTTATCTCAGGGGTGTCAAACTGGATTTCTTCGAGGGCCTGACCAGCATTGTAGTTGTCCGCTGGCTGGTGGGGGAGACAGGATGGACGCCTTCTGCAGCACCCTGCTGGCCAAAACAGGGTACAGGGCCCCCTGTGCCCCGTTTTTGCCGCCAGAGTGCTGCAGGAGGCCATCCAGGCTGAAAATGGGGTGTTGGGTGCTGCAGGAGGCCATCCAGGTTGTGCCCCATTTTCGCTAGCAGAGGCACCATGGGCCGGTCCTTTGCTATTTCCAGGCCGGCCCCAAGGGCCAGATCTAAGCACCCCACGGGCTGGATCCGGCACGCGGGCCTTGAGTTTGACACCCTTGCCTTGTTTGATATTTTATAGTGGATGGGAAAGTTGAAGCTTTCAAACTTTAAGGCACATGATTATGAATTTAAATTAAATGTAAATAAAACTTGCCCAAGCCTTAGGTGTTTACTTTGATACAAGTATTATGTAATTTGTTGAACATATATTTGGGGGGGAGTTTTCAGACACACAAAAGTACAGATAGTCCTCAACTTACAACCATTCATTTAGTCATTGTTCAAAGTTACAACGACATAATGGATAATAAACATGTTTTTGTATCACTAGGCTGTAAAAGGATAGTGTCGATGAGATGGTTGACATGTATGTTCAATGTTTTCTATTTTCAAAGATATTTGATACTTTATTTGTATATACATATGTTTACACATGTTTTTATGTTTGTTTGTATGTTTGTTTGTCTTTTTAACATAATTAATAAAGACTATTTTTAAAAAAACAAAGTTATAACGACACTGAAAAAAGTGACTTATGACTATTTTTCACACTTAAAATCGTTGCAACATTCCCATCATCATGTGATCAGAGTTCAGATGCTTGGCAACTGGTTCACATTTATGATGATTGCAGTGTCCTGGGTTCATGTGATCACCTTTGGAGCCTTCTGACAAAGTCAATGGCGAAGCCAGATTCATTTAACAACCTATTACTAACTTAACAATGGCAATGATTGACTTAACAATTGTGGCAAGAAAGGTTGTGAAATGAGGCAAAACTCACTTAACAACTATCTTGCTTAGCAATGGAAATTTGGGGCTCAATTGTGGTCATAAGTTGAGAACTACCTACATGTGGTTCTTCACTTCTTATTTTATCATTCCAACAATAATGACGAAGAATTTCCAGCCACAAACAGGGATTGAAACGTGTTTTGCAAATAGGCTTTTGATTAAGAGCCAGATTGGTATAGTAAATATGATGGACTACATGCCAGTAGACAATGAATTATAGTCCTCCTTTTAGGCAGCTGGTCAGTCAGTATCTCTCAACCTTAGGAAGACAGTAGCAGCAAACCACTTCTGAAAATGTTTTCAAGAAAACTGCAGGGACCTGTCCATGTAAAAGTCAGAAATCAAGATTGACTTGGACCTTAATATTTTTCTTGGGCTGGTTGTTCACTGTAGGATCCAGTCCTTAACTGATAATATTTAAAACGATAACACCAATCAGTCTGCCAGTATACTTGTGAACAGGACAATCTTGGAAGTTAAAAACCTATTTTGAATGTTGGGGTTCTGTGCAGTAGCTTCTAACTTAAGTCTTTGATGTCTCACTGGGTCAGTATGAATATAAGATGTTTCAATATATCAATATAAAACAAACGTTTTCAGGTGTGCCTATGGAACTAACCACCCATTATTTTCTTCCACTTTTTACCTTTTTGCTTATACATTGCAGATTTTGCTTTTAAGAACTGCTTTTGTATGTGGAACATTTCATTTTTACTTGATTTTGGAATTAATGGCAACATTAACTTCAACATTAATGTTAGTTATATACTTTGTTTAGATTCAGTTGTTAGAGTGCCTTGAATATTTGCCTAAATATAAAAACAGGATATAAATGGATCAAGACTAATTTCCAAACCCCATAAATTACAGTCATCCTGTTTTCCTATAAAATGTATGCTTTCTTTATTTTTAAAATTGTTTCCTCTACTTTTTAAAAAGAAGTGTAACTATTTGAGTTTCTGTAGTTTAAATCCTCTAATTCTCCATAGTGGAGGGGAAGATTATCCAGGAATGGGTGGTAACTCTGCTTCTCTACCTGGATAGAAATGTAGTGAATGGTAGCAGGGAAGTGTGGTTGTGGTGCTAGGTTTTTGTGTTCTGGTTTTGCTGGTTCTTGAGTTTTCATTTATTGTGTTTTTGTTCTTTTATTTTTGGGTTGCAAATTGCACAATGTTTGGCTGTAAAATGGGCAGCTATGCAAATATTTTAAATAAATATTCAGTTTTACTGTTTAATTTGTTGACTTAATTCAAGTAAATGACCAAAAGAAAAAAAAATCCCAGCAACAGCCATAGTGCCCTGCATCTGACTTGGGCTACCAGCTTGCCTAATGATGGAGGGAAATGCAGTCAAACACATCTAAAAGACCAAATATACTTCTTTAGAAGTACTAATTCCAGTTCTCAGGCTAGAAGAGAAACTGGTTTCTGTGGCAACAAAATCTGAGCAAGAGTGGAGGAGGAATAATTGCTGGCCCACTATTTCTTACTCCCATTTAACTAGATGTTTTCTTCTTCTCTTGAATCTTTTTTTTGTAAAAAAAAAAATCGTACTAAATTGGGAAAACTGATGCTTTAGACAAATACTGGGAATAAATCTATTGGGATCTACCTTCATGATAAAAGCTTTGAAGAGCAATGAATGGGGAACTGAATTGTCTTGACTATCTACTCATTCACTCAGAATCTAAACTTATTTAGGTAATCCTAACCCTGTTATACCTTGATCCAAGGTATTTATCATCTGTCAGACTATTCGAATGTTATTTATGGATTTATTTTGATGTACCTGAACTTTATATTCTGGATTTCTGAAATCTTGACTCTATAAGGTGAAATTTCCAAACACTATTAACAGTGAGATTATTCTGGAGCCTAGATTAAACAGAGCTTTTTATTTTGGAGTGGTTTGTAATCATTTCAGTATTAATGGTCCCCAGGAAAAAAAATATGCCACTGTTTCTGTACATTTAGATATATTGTTTCAAAAGACACTAGGCAAATAGGAATCAACTCTTGAAACCAGTATGATTTATAGAGCTGAAACTTTCTCAAAATTGTACTGTGGTGCAGCACTGAGACCAGCTTCAGATTCATTTCAACTTGTACATTTACTGCATGGTGATTTATGGCATGCGACTTTGATTTAAGAAATAACATGGGAATGTTTTGAATAATAAAAAAAAAATACAGCATGAGGAAATGAAAGGCTCTGAACTTAGCATAACTATGCCCCTGAAGATGTTGTTACGTGTTATTCTGAAGAGTCTACTGAATTACCTCTTGCTGCAGGTTCATGCAACTTTTGGAGCCCAACGATCTCCTTCAATTGAAGGGGGTCGGAGAGTAGTATGATTGGTAGGAAGTCCAGATAAAGTGGAAAGGGACATGGTCTTTGTTAGGAAGTTTTTTTTATTCCATGATCTTACTTGCGGATAAAATAAAAGCTAATGAATATCAGCAGATTTATAATTGATAGCTTCTGCAGGGTTGTAATGCTCCATTTATCATGTGGCTCGGTTAAGGCAATAGCTTCTCACTGAGGTCCTGTATAAAATTTTCTGATATCCTGAAACATGTACAGTGAATGCGGAATTGATCCAATGAAGTGATTGCAATGCTGACTTTAAAAAAGAAAGTATCATTTGGAATAGCAATGAGTTCACTGAATAGCACTTTCTGTTGAAGAATACCCATCAATCCATTTGATACTGTTGGGTGCGTATGCTGTACAATCAGATTGGTCAGTCCAGTTGTGTACTTGACAAAGGAGTTCCATTGTACACAGGGACAGCAAGTGCTCTTCCCAACTAAATAGCAAGAATAAGGATGCAGATACTTGACCAAAGTGCTCTATAAAAGCAAGCTTCTGGCAGGAACAAACTTGAGGTTGAGATGCCCTAAAACAACTTTCAACAAATCTGATGCATATTAAGGAAAGGTATTGTTCACACCCTGCTGACCCTGAAATTGAGCAGCTTGATGTAAAGCTCTTCATATATCTCTCATTATAAGATCCTTTATAGCACCAGAGACAAATTCCTTGTGTGTCTAATCACAATTGGCCAATGAAGAATTCCATTCTATTATAATAATTGGTGTACTTGGTTTGGTTTGTCTCTTTCTCAACATTTAGCTCTGATTAGCTTGGTTGGAATGAGCAGATATAAGCAGAGTCTTAGGAAAATGGTAGGGGAGGAACAGGAGTTGCAAATTTTGCATTTGATTTTTCTCAGTTTTAACTTTTGCACAGGATGTGGTAGATTTTCACCTGCACATTATAATGGGGAGGGGGGCTGCTTGAGTTGATCTGACTGGATCAACATAAGTAAATATTATGAATAAAAATTTATCATTCTGACCATACAAAGTATCTCCCCTGTCTAACATCCACTGACTTCTGCCATCTTGAAGTCTAGAGCAGATCAATGAAGGTTGGCATTTTCAGCTTTCAAACTAACCATAATAAGCTCTATTATAGTAGGCATAAAACCATAGTAGGCATTAAAAAAGGAAAGTCAAGTTGTATATGTATTATATTAAACTAATAAACAGTGTGCTTTGTTGAACTTACGGCTTAGTGTTCTATGTGAATTCAGCCATTGTGGTATATAGATTAAGCAAATTCTAAGCAGACATAAAACATTAGCCAGGTTAACAATCTGAATTTCTTCCAACTAATCTTCCCTCAGCACTTATCGCTTGAGCCATTCTGGGACAGATTTGGCCAAGCCAGCAGTGGTGAATAGCGAGCACCATATCAACCTTCAAGTGAAGCAATCAGATCCAGAAAGAATGGAGTACACTTGACACAGAGCCAAAGCCAGATCACATTCCAAATTAGCAAAATTGTACCCTTCAGGGGGGAAAAATTGAAAACTAGGCTGATTTCAAGTCTGAATGAATTCAAGTCCATGGTGACGCAGTGGTTAGAGGGCAGTACTGCAGGCTAATTCTGCTGCCTGACGGCTGCCTGCAATTTGGCAGTTCAAATCTCACCAGGCTCAAGGTTGACTCTGCCTTCCATCCTTCCGAGATGGGTAAAATGAAGACCCAGATTGTTGGGAGCAATAGGCTGACTCTGTAACCTGCTTAAAGAGGGCTGTAAAGCACTGTGAAGCGGTATATAAGTCTAAGTGCTATTGCTATTGCTAATTGTTGAAATCATTCAGTGGAAGAAAATTCCTTTTAGTTAAATAATTAAGGATGAACAGTTCACTCCTTGACCTTTGGCTAGCATATTTGTAGCTTGTTTGAATCACAGTGTGATTTTTGACAGAATCAGCTGTAAAAAAAAGATGTCTCAAAGAATAAAATGACAATATTATGCCTTCAGTTTTACATGTACAGATGGATGCCATAAACTGTTGTTGGATTACTGCACAATGCACAAGTTACTGCATTGTGACTTGAAAAGCCACTCTCAGGCTAAGTGACATCATAGTAAGCAATTGCTAGTTTTAACAGAACTTTTTGGAGCAAGCTACAGTGGTGTGATTCCCATAAACCATGGTTTATAGAATGATTAATATCTTATCACTATGGAATAAGCTAACTGCAAATTCTGAAACACCCTGTTTCTCCATTGGGTTGATGGGAGAATCCAGGATGGGTCACTCTAATCTCGTTTCTCTATTGACTGAGTTGAAATTCTGAGGACACGCCTCCCTGGTAACGTTCCCCACTTTTCAACTCAGTCTCAGCTCTTCCAGATGCTTTTCTAAGCTCGGAGAGCTTCTGAGCAAAATTTGGAGTGATTTCTTCCCTGGATTTTTTTGTCAACCTTTGTGAGCAAGGCTAGAGGCAAGGCTGTTCTTTCTGTGCCTATGGTAAGAGGAGGGGAGTTCCTGGCTGCTTCGTTGGTCAGATTCCCTTAACGGGGATCAGAAGGGGCCGCGCTCTGGCGCTCTGCCATCTTGGTTGCCCTATTCCACCAACGGCAATGCCCCTGGCTATTCTGTGGTGGTGGACAGGGGCAGGGAGTCCCTGGCGGCTTCGGCAGTCACACTCCCTTACTGAGGGGCTGCAGTAGTCATGCTTTTGCACTTCGCCCCAGAGTGCCCTATACTTCTAATGGCAAAGCCCCTGGACTTTCCACTGCAATGGATCGGGGCTGGGAGGACTTAAGTGGCTCGGCGGCCATTTTCAATCAGCGGGTGACCGCGGCAGCCGTGTGGCAGCACTCCATCAGCCTGCCATATACTGCCAAAGAATTGGCCCCTAGACTATCCGCGGCTGCGGAAAGGGGCAGAGGGGGCCTGACGACGTGGAGCAGCAGCAGCATGATCGCTTAAGCCTGCCTGCACCCCCAATGGCTCAGTGCTTGGGCATGCAAGACCACAGAGGCCCCAGGAGCGGAGTCACTGGTCGCTTGATCAGCCACACTCCTTTGATCTCCCGTTTGCCGCAGCAGCTGCAAGCCACTTAAGTCTGCCAGAAGGATAACAGCGAGGCTAGCTATCGTGGGCAAGACTGGGGTGGTTCCCAGCTTGCCTTTAGTCCTGTTGGCCTAAGCTTCAGGACCTAAAGCCCCATTTCCAGTGGTTGGGGGGGCTAGAGATCCTTCCTTTAGTGATCTGGGTGGTCTCTATTATTTTACGATGCTGTTCCAGCAGCAGTGCTTTCGAGTGTGTCTGCTTTATATTCAAGACTGCCTTTGGGCATTTGTGCAAACAAAATGGAGGACGCCGGTGAGAGTTCGGGCCTACCTCAAGAGACAGCCTTTTCGCCTCAGACCTTTAGCAAGAGGGCCCCAGTCAAGCCTAGAAGGGCTGGATTGGCAGCAGCAGCCAAGATCACAGCTAAAGCTCGGGTCCACAAGCAATTCTCCAGAGTGGAGGAGAAGGCAACCAGACAGCGGCATAAGGCCTTAGATAAAGAATTTTATAGAGCTCAGAGGGGATCAGAGCGAGAGTCAGGCTGATCCTAAGATGGCCGACAGGGTGCTTTCCCGCCATTCTGCTGATAGGGCCACGCAGCTAGAACAGCAACCAGGCCAGCAGAGGCCATAGGCTGGGACCTGGTCCCCTGAGGGCCCCGCAGAGCTGGAAATAGCAGACCCTGTGAGAATTTCAGATAGCTTGGCCCTTTCTCTGCCTCAGCCTACAGTAACTGTGGCGCAAGTCAAGGGTTCGAGTTTCCTCATCGTCAAGGGTTCGAGTTCCACCGGGGATGCTTCGGTCATTCCGTTGGTGGAGATCCCGAGCCATCACATGAGGCTGTTTGTACAGGGAACTGGACAGACTGACGATTACGTCAGATGCCAGCGTCTTTGGCTGGGCCCCCCACTTCGGGTCCCAGGTGGCCCAGGGGTGGTGGACATATCAGGAGCTCCGCTACAACATAAATTGGCTGGAGCTCAGAGCGGCCCATTTGGCTCTCAGGGAGTTCCAGCAGGGAGTGTCGGGACACCACATCCTCCTCCTCATGGACAATGTGACAAACAAAGCCCATGTCAACCGACAGGGAGGGACTCGGTCGAGGTCCCTCATGAAGGAAGCAGAGACACTGTGCAGGTGGGCAGAGAAGAACCTTCTTTCTATAGAAGCGGAGTACATCACGGGAGTAGCCAATGTACAAGTAGACTGGTTTAGCAGGGCCACTGTCGACCAGTCGGAGTGGCACCTGCATCCCAGTCTGTTCGCAGAGTTATCGGAATGGTTCGACCACCCAATTATGGATCTCTTCGCCTCTCCGTTGAACACTCACCTCCCAAGATTCTTTGCCAGATTCCCAACCCCGGAGGTGGAAAGGGTGGACGCTTTACACAGCCCATGGCCAAAGGGTCTACTGTATGCTTTCCCCCCTTCCCCTAATCCCAGGTGTGATACGGAAGGTGTTGTCAGGGAGGGCAGAGGTATTGTTGGTAGCTCCCCATTGGCCCAGACAACCGTGGTTCACCGACCTGGTCAACTTGTCAATTGCCAGACCATGGAGGATCCCTCTAGAAAGGGTCTCCCTCAGCCAGGCCCCATCATTCATCCGGAACCTCAGTGGCTCAGGTTGACCGTTTGGAGGTTGAGCGGGGACTTCTGACAGGGAGAAGTTCTCCAGTAAGGTTATTCGGACAATCCAGATGGCCAGGTGGCCTTCCACGACTCGCATTTATGATGCTACTTGGAGAAGTTTCTGCAGCTGGTGCGCCAAGGGCCACATAGATGCTTCCTCCGTCTTGGTGGCAGACGTATTGGAATTTTTACAGGAAGGGTTGGATAGGGGCCTATCCCCGAACACCTTGAGACGTCAGGTAGCAGCCCTGACTTCTGTATTAAGTTTTGGGGACTGTGGATCCCTTGCTCCCCATCCCAGAGTGCAAGCTTTCCTCAGGGGTGCTTCCAATTTGAAACCACCAGTGGTGCACCGCTATCCCACCTGGGACTTGACCAGGGTGTTACAGACCCTTACCAAAGGTCCATTTGAACCCTTAAGAGAAGCTTGTTTACATCACCTTGTGTATAAGGTGGCCTTCCTGGTGGCAGTTACGTCTACAAGATGAATTTCTGAGTTGGCAGCTTTATCAGTTAGAAAGGACCTATGAGTTTTTCATCAGAACAGGGCGGTCCTGCGGTTGGACCCGGCCTTTCTTCCAAAGGTCAACTCCTTGTTTCACAGAGCACAGGAGTTCATCTTGCCTGACTTCTGTCCAAATCCTCGACACTAATTTGAGAAGAAATGGCATACGCTAGATGTTTGACGAGCCCTCCGCATTTACATCACCAGAACTGCCTCCATTAGAAGGACAGAGTCCCTCTTTGTTTCTTTTCAGCCATCAACTCTAGGCCACAAGGTGATGCCTTCCACAGTGGGACGTTGGCTAAGGGCTTGTATTGCCAGGGCTTATGAGCTTCAGGCCCTCCCAGTGCCTAGACAGATTATGGCACATTCCACCAGGAGTGTGGCCATGACAGCGGCCTGGGCAACACAGGCTTCTGTGGAAGAGATTTATCAGGCGACAACATGGGCGTCTCCGTCACCGTTCATCAGGCACTATAGACTGGACACATATGCTTCGGCTGAGGTGGTCTTCAGCAGGCATGTCCTGCAAAGAGTGCATGAGGAGACGGGGACTTCAGCCAGAGCAGTACCCGCCGGTAGGACAGCCATGCTTTGATATGTCCCATCCTGGATTCTCCCATCGACCCAATGGAGAAGGGACGTTGGTCTTACCTGAGACACCCTTTCTCGTGGTGGTCAACGGGAGAATCCAGTCCCACCCAGTGGACTGTCTGGTCCTGAGTCCAGAAGGAGCTATATTGGGACTGGAGATGGACTACAGGATTCGCTTCATCTTCATTTTCAACTGGGGAATGTTACCAGGGAGGCATGTCCTCAGAATTTCAACTCGGTCAATAGAACTACGAGACAAGAGTGACCCATCCTGGATTCTCCCGTCGACCTCCATGATAATGGGCGTCTCAGGTAAGTCCAATGCCCCTTCTTTCTAGGTTGGGGGGAGGGGGAAATTAGCCTAAATTCTTGCTTAATAATTTTACCCTTGTTTAGTTTTGATTTCAACTATACCTCCTTTCCATCTTGGGAAGATAAACATCCATGTTTACAATTTTTAAGCTTTTAGGAAAGAATGGAAGGACGTTTTTAATAAACTTTGGATATTTTTCCATTTATGGTAACCTGAATGAAACTGAAATACTTGAAACACCTTGCTCATTTTTGTCAATCGGTGTTCTTTGAATCTGTTTCAAAAGTAGCTCAGAATTTCTACTTTTTTTATCTTTGAGAACTCCAAGTGAATTAAAAGCAATTAGAGCTTCACAGCCAGCTATATTTAAAAATAGTACCCGTTTGATGCATCCTTTTCATTAGCATCCTATACATTTGCAAACGACAGCTTGGATCTCTTCCAGACATCATCCTCTGTGTTATTTTGATAACTTACTTGTGACTAAAGCTTTTAAAATATTCGCATTATATAAATAAACACTGTTCTCTTTCTCTCCCATATCACGGTGCTCTCTCGTCCTTTGGTCTGACTCATTTGTTCTGTTTCTTCGACACCTTCCATCTTTCACCAGCAGCCTCTGCTACAGAGCTTTATGTTCGGCAGCTGTGCAGTTAATGCTGGATTAATCAGAGTTAGACTGCACACAGGGCTCTATTTACATAAGCACGCAGCACTAACTATTTTGTTTCAGATGTCTGTCTATTCAGATTTTCCCTATGATTTTCCCCAGATCTACGGTAGACAGTGCAGAATCCAGGTGTTGAATTCTCATGCTCTTTCTTAGAAAGTCCCGTGTGGTCAAACCTTTTGCGTATCACGCCTGTCTGCGCCACTCAGAACCATGATTCCCATTTTTTTTAAAAAAACTGTTTTCTGTTATGAGACAACTTGAACTTAGTTCTGCTTCTCTTGTTCTTGATAGTTACAGCAGACAGGTGTTGAACTGTCACGCATCATAGAAAGCCACTGTTTCTGATTATTCCGACTTCTGGTAAAAGATTATGATGGGTTGTTCCTACAATGCTCTCTTCCTTTTGGAGCAGGACATTGTAGTTTGGAGAAATTACACGAGACTTCACAAGTATCATTTTTATAAGGCAAGTGCAGGAAGATGCTTCTACAGAAGTTATTAAAAGGCTACATTCCATTTTTCCCCATGGTTGCCCTTACTCGGCTATTGTTAAACTTTTATTTCCAGATTGGCTTATAAACTAGAAGTAAGCCTGATTTAAGAGTGAAATATGTGTTTGGGGTGGATGGAATATTGGCAAGGCATGCTGGCAAATACCCAAAGAGTTGCATGCACTCCTTCACTGATCACTGGCTACTTTTCAGTGCAGATGCTTTCTACTTCTTTCATTTTCATGGCACATATAGATTGATTTGGGCATTTGCTAGTGTGCTTAATTGGTTGAGACACATCAGACTACCACTTTGAGATCACATCAGAATTTGACAGCAAAAGCAGCACACTTCAGTAAAACAGTTTCAGGTTTGCCTTTTGCACTTGGAGGGATAATGGTGATGGTAGCTTGCCTTCCAGGGGCCTCCTGCTCTCATTCCTACCCTCAAGCCCACCTGGCAGAAGCTAAAAAGGGGCCAAAGATTTCAGACACATCCTTTAAGGGCCTCACAGCTGGAAGGAGTTTTGCAGACCCCAAATTTCAGATGGAGAATGATGGTTGGGACTTACCTTGCTGTAGTCCACACAAAACCTCTTAATTGTGTAATAAAAATACTGCAGTGCATGTTGAACACATGTGATGTTCATTGGAAAATCAAATTTAATTGGCTTAGCCAAGGAGCAATGTTGTGGCAAAATGTAGCCAGGCCTGACTTCATGGGTCAGAAGTTGCGCAGTTTTAGTTCTACATTGAAGAAGTATCTGAAGGCAAAGGCAAGCTAACATCTTGCAAATGTGTATTGTGCTAATAAAATGCCAATGCTGCAGCTGTTCTTTCATTTTCTTCCTGTTAGAGAGGTGTGTGTGTTTTGGTTTACATTTGTAGTTTCTTCCGTAACCAATCCAGGGTATGAGCAGCATTGTTTAACCAAACTCTGAGGTGCCAAAGAGTGAAGAAATACAGTACCTTTGGTCAGTTTTTGTTATTCACGGTGAGAATCAGGACAGTGAAATATGAAGAACTATGCCACTGCTGAATAAAATGCAGAATAGTCCTCTGATGACTCATCTAGTATGGCGCAGTATATTTGTCAGGAGACTGAATCATGCCTGGGGAAGCCACTTTTCTGCTAACCAGCTGCTACTCAAGTCAGCGAGGCAATTCATTTTAGCATATGGTTTACTGTAGCAATAATGGGGAAACGGTGCACACTGGGGTATAAAATGTAGAGGAAATGGCATCTGGTGGCAGGTATGTGCCTTCCCCCTTTTAGAGACTGTGTACGTGTGTGTGCTCATATACCTTGGGTTTGTTTTCTCTGTCTCCTCCTAGTTTCCATTTAAAAGAATCTATGAATGCTACAGAGATCTGTGGTGGAAGAGAAAATGCATTTTAATTTTAGGTGAAGATGTTTCATTAAAAAGAATTAACCTGTGTTTGCATGAATCGTTCTCACTGACTTGTGATGTGGGTGGAGAGCAATGAATATTCTCAGTTCCAGAACAGAGTAAAGGAAAAAGAGGAGAACTGGGCTTTAGCAATGCATGTGTGCCATTTTGGAAGTTAAGTTTTTAATCCACTTAAGCTTGCAGGTGATTAACCGTCTTTAAATTATAAATTTTCCTTCAGTTATTTAACTGTGAGCCAGATTGAAATACCGTAGAATTAAGTGTACGGTGCAATAACAGATTCCCTTTACCTAGGGAAAGTTTCTTTTTTTAAAAAAAGTTGCATATGGTCAAATGCAAATGGCCTCAGTTTCACACTTCATTTCTTTGTGTTATGTGAGAATATGTAAATGTAGCATTAAAATAAAAGAATGGAGCAGACAGATCCAAGTACAGGTGAAAGTACATTTATAGAATTGTGTAACCGATTTGTATTTAGCTAAAGGCTCAGCATTTGAGTTGTTGAGTCAGTGAGCAAATTATATTAATAATGGTGCCATATAAAGAGGTTAAAGTATAATTCCATGCCAGAAACATTGGCTTCAAACAGATCAAAATAGAAGAAGCTCACTTGAAATGACTTTTCCACTGTTGCACTGTTTTCATCCTCTTTTATTTCATTTTAATAGATTTTTCTTTACCTGATTGGAATATTGCTAATAGGTGAAAAAGAATTTTCCTGAAAATCTTATTGAATTACCTAATCTCCTGGTACTGTATTTGTGCAACTGTACAGATTTTTGAAAGAAAAGGTGGGGGGGGAGAAAAAGAAAAGAAAAAAGACAGTGTTATGACTGTTATCTATCATCTAATTTTCCAGGGCTTTTTTTTTCATGGGCAAGGTCCCAGGAAGACGAAGCTAGGTACAGAAATGAATAATTTATTTGTGTAAATAGTTTGATATGAGGGTTTTTAAAATAAAGATGAACAAACACGTGCCCTTGCCTGAGGAAAGTTCAAGAAAAAACATTGAGGATACCTGGAATATAACTCTAGCCTAAACCACCATGCTCAATTGCTTGAGTGGATAGGATTTGGGCAGAAAACACCTGAAGGGTACCATCCTGGTTAAAGCTGAGCAAGAGCTTTTGCAAATCTTAGCTAGTTTCTTATCTAAACCTGTTATTTACAATGAGACAATTCCTTTTCTTAGGATCAGTCAAAATAGTGATAAAGTGTACACAAATTTCTAAGCTCTCCAATGCTCTTCAGTGGGCATTAAAAAATACCAGGGAGTGAGGAAAAAGCAAGAAAGTTCTTTAAAAAAAATAAGCCAGGTGTTTCACCCCTGAGATCTGTAGTTCAAAGTCTCAAGTATGTTGTAGACTGAAGGCAGGTGCTGTCAGTATCAGGTTACACCTAATATTTAAAGAAAAGAATAGTAGTTCTCTTATGCGTACCCGTGCATGCATATATGTCACCCACACAAAATGGACCCTTCACCTGTCTGCCTGTGGACGAAGCAGGAAGGCTTCTGATCTGACTGAAAATGGCATTGTCTGTTTTATTCAAGTCCCCAGTTTTTTGTATTAGGTGTTATTCAGAGAATAATTCAGTAGGAACAGTACTTTTCCATTCATCTAATAGAAACCTGGCTTTTTGCTTTTATTTCTGCCTGTATCAAGAAAACATAAATACAAGCATAACATTTTCTGTTTTTTATTCCTTTGTCTTCAGTATTTCCTAACTTATGCCCATTTTTTTAAAAAAATAAGCATTTAAGTTATGAGTTAATGTGCAAAGGAAAAAAAGGAAGACATTTGCAGATGTTAATTTATTGTTGACTTTGGCAACAACTGAGCATCTAGTTTCATAATTCAGAAATTTCATGCATAAGGCTGTACGGTTATCATATTGCTGTTTTCTTTCCTTCCTTAGCACCTCCTATAGCAGAGGTGTTATATGCGCAACCCTTGGGGACATCCAAGACTGCCTGCACTATCACATTCTGCACCAATTGCAGCTTCTGGATATTCTTCAAGGGTAGTCCCTTGTAGAGCATGTTGCAATAGTCCATATGGGGGATGATCAGTGTATAAATGACTGAAAGAAGGGTTTGTCGACCCAGGAAATGGTATAATTGCAACAAGATGTAGTTGAGCAAAGACCTTCCTAGCCACAACTGCCACCTGCTCTTTGAGTAGGAGTCGTGACTTCAGGAAGACCCCCAGAAAATCCAATCCAATTAATTCAATCTTAGGGTACACAAACAGGGGTTTAGAATTCAGATCATGGGAAGGAAGTGTTTCACTCAGCCTTAAATCTGATCCTGCTTGGAGTATGATAACTGGTTCTGGGCATTCCAGTTCAAAAGAGACAGTGATACATTGAAATTAGTTTAGAGGCTATCAAGATGGTAAGGTATATAGAAGTCAGCCCTGTGAGGTATGGTTAAAGGTTATGTTAATCTATCAAATAGATGCCTGAGGGGAGATGTGATAGCAGCAATATCTATTACCATATCTGAAGGAATGTTACACCAAAGAGGAAGTGGACTTGGTTGGTTTTTTTTTTAATGTCTCAAAGGGCAGAACCAAAACCAATGGGTTAAAACTGCATCGAAACAGGGTCAGACTAGATATCAATAGGAACTTCTTGATTATATAGCTGTCAAGTCCCCTCCTCGCCAGCAGGAGCAGCAGACACTCTCCCCTCCAAGAGGGAACTTGTACCCCCTGCCTTACCAGAGGCCAAACCCGACGGTCGAACGCCCGGAGCCAGGAGGAGTGGATGGACAAATTTAAAGCA
Source organism: Diadophis punctatus similis (assembly GCA_023053685.1). Taxonomy (NCBI): domain Eukaryota; kingdom Metazoa; phylum Chordata; class Lepidosauria; order Squamata; family Dipsadidae; genus Diadophis; species Diadophis punctatus. The sequence goes on from JALIGW010000001.1 coordinate 157,950,033, forward strand.
GCCCTGCCCAACGACCCCTGGCTCAATGACAACAAGGAAATCTTGACCATGAGGGACGGGTTGGCTTGGAAGGGGTCCAAACTATACGTGCCTGCCAGCCTCAGGCTGCAAGTGCTCCAACGAAGCCGCGACTCTAAGCTGGGAGGACACGTTGGGTTCCTGAAGACCCTCCACCAGACGCGATGGCAGTTTTGGTGGCCAAAAATGAAAACAGAGGTGGAGGACTACGTGAAAAGCTGCGCCACTAGGAAGCACCGGCCAGGAAAACCACCTGGACTCCTGCAGCAGGTGGCTGACCCAAGCAAGCCCTGGGAAGAGATAGCTATGGACTTCATAGTGGAACTCCCAAATAGCAAAGGAAATACAGTGATCTGGACGGTCATCGACTTATTCTCCCAGCAAGCCAGTTGCCTGTTCCAGGTTGCCATCCGCCAGGCACTTGAAGCATCGTTTGCCACAGTGGTTGCCACATAAACTAATGACTTCTAATTTGTTGGAGGTATTCAAACAGAGGCTGTATAGTCATCTGTAGGAGATACTGGTATTCTAGTGGATTCTGCATTGAGGAGAGTTGACCAGATGACCTCTAAGGTACCTTCCAAGATTCTACTTCTCTCTCCTGTAGGAATAGTTGCTGTTCAAACTATGAGCATATAAATGCCAATGGAAAAAAATTGTGAAACATTTTGATTTGCCTATACTGTATATCTATAAGGAGAAAACACTGTTATCAAGGAGAATTACTAGAAGGAAGAAGGTGTGTGTTTGGCAAGTTTATTCAAGTCATCTTGACTCCTCATAATTAAGATAAACTGGCTTCAGCCTTCTCCACTTAATTACTTGAAGCTACCCTGTTTTTTGACTGTCAAACATTTCGTTTCTAGCTTGTCCCCACCCTTGGGTGGGGCCCAAGCTTGGTTATAACATATATCTAAAAATAATGCCTACTAAAGTTGGACTGACACACCAAGCCATTGCCAACAAAAGCCAACTAAATAAGGCTAAACAATCCAGTATGACGGTTGAGGTATATCTGTAGGCAGGGTGGCTATGAAGACTTGGGAATGCTTGCCTCTTCTCCGTTTTGTCCCCCATAGCCTGTAGATTTACAGATGCCAAGTCTAAATTATGTAGGATTGCAAATAAATTCTCTGTGAGTTCAGGCTTTTTCAGATCTGCATAGGTTAAAACCACGTCCTTGCTGTATTTGGCTGATCTTTGAAAAAGAGTCAGGTTATCCCTACTTACCCCGCAGAGAGACTCCCTGGGAATTTCAGAACTGTTTTGGGAGAATCTTCATTTTATTGTTAGAGGATCAAATAGCTGAAATAAAAAGGCCAAGTGTGAAAGACCTAGAGCAGGGCTGTCAAACTCACAGCCCACAGGCCAGATGCGTCATGCGCTGGCCACGCCCACACGTAGTGAATATTGTCAGTTGTATGTCTATGCAGGGTGATGCACCCCTATTCTAATATTATGGTATATTCCAATACAAGCAGAACACATGATATGATCTTGTACGCATGTCCACATACCTGATCCACCATTAATCACTTTTGACTTGGCTCTTGACCGGAACGGTCGCGTTTTCTTAGCAAATATGTAATTATTCAGAATTTATTGTTTTTGTACCGAAATAAATATTTCTATTAGACTTTTCATCTCGGCTTTATTTCTAACTGTCTGAATTCCAAGCAAAGATCCAAATCGCCTCTATGAGATATCATTCTCACCCCAACACACCCGGTTTAGCGAAGGGGGAAATCACGATATGTTATGTGACACCGCCATGATGATGCGAGTTTGACACCCCTGACCTAGAGGATCATCCGAAGGAAGTTCCACTGTATTGTACAGCAGTTATCTTATATGCTTTTGTCTGCCAGGAATGTAATGTTGTAGAAACATTGGAATAGTGCTGTGCAATTTCACAGAGTAGAACATTCTGATTTCTAAGAAGCTCTGTTACCCATAGACAAATGTAATCGAATTCTGTCATAATAGCTTGACCAGAACAGAAATTTAAGAACAGATAAGAACTAGTTTCTTTCAAAATTGCAACTAATCTGCCACTTACTATGTTCCTGTTCTCACCGACAGAAAATAGAAATAGAAAATATCTTATTTCTAGCTATTTTCTAGAAACATTAATAGAAAAATGATGTGAAATGATATATTGACAAGGTAGAGGGTGTGATATTAAATACCGGTATATTGTGTATGCTTTAGGGCTGATGCGAGAAGATTAGTTTGCCTTCTCATAAATGAGGGCTGGTAGCTGACTATGCTTTTACATGAGAACATGTTAAAGAAGAACTGACAAGCTCTCCGCATGTTACCTGCTGTGACTGAAGTGCTTTTGCGTTATCTGACATGAGGCTAATTATGAACTCATTTCCTAGAAAGCCTGACTAATGGCTTTAAGCAACCATTAGAGAATGGTCTCTTTTTAAAAGTACATCCCCAGGAAGTTTTCCAGGCTGTCTCTCTTGGCTTAACTGATGTCCAGTAATATATTGCCTTCATTTAAGAAGGGGATTCTTGAACTATGACATGGTCAGAGCAAGAACTAACTTTAGCAGTTTGCTTTATGGCAACACTTGGGTTATTAGCTGAAGTTTTCCAGATCACTCTTCCTTCCTCCCTGTTGGCTTAGGGTGATGGGAGTCAGAGTCCAGTACATCTGAAGAATGTTAGTCTCTGGATTGCCACTGTAGCGAGTAGACTTGAATCCTGTTTACTTATAAAAGGAGAGAGAGAGAGAGAGAGAGAGAGAGAGAGAGAGAGAGAGAGAGAGAGAGAGAGAGAGAGTATAAGTATATATTATACATAGCAGCAGTAGACCAATAGACACCTCCCGTTGTGCTCCTTGTCCCAATTGTCATTTTAAAATATTCCTTTAATTAAAAATGAAACTCAACAGGTGGCAGAAATGCTGCAAAGCAAAACATTGTCCCTGAACATATTTATCGGCAGAAATGCCTTTGGCCCTTCAAACTCCTACTGGGATGAGAGTATCCTCAATCCAGCTTCTGTAAATAGTGGTTTTGAAACTTCCATACTTGCTGTAGTATCCATTTCACAGAGGCAAATCTTACATGGCTGCCAGAGATGGGTTCCTGATAGTTTGGACTTGTTCTATAGAACTGGTAGCAGGAATTTCCCCCCGCTCGCCGAACTGGCAGCGATGGCCGGCTGGACATGCCCCCGAACCAGCTCTCTCAGCAGTGCTGTAGGCGCTGCCATCTTGGTTTTTGCTTCTGCGCATGCGCAGAAGCTGGGTTTTTAGCACTGTGCATGCACGCGTGCAAAGTACACGTGCACCCACACAGCGCATCAGGAAGCGAACCAGCAGCGAGGTAAGCCAAAACCCACCCATGATGGCATCCATTTCAGCAAACGTTTCTCCTGGTATAAACCCTTAAAGGTTCAAATGAGTAGATAGCATGGATGTACAATTGTTTTACGATGTAGAGTTTATTCACATTGAGCAAGAATCTAATCTTTCAGTTGCCCAGGTTGGTGTATTTCAGAGTCGCACCTACAGGACTTTCCCACAAAATAATATTTTCCTGCTAGGAGCAGTGAAGGTGGTCTCTTTCATGCTACAATTTTTGCAGAATTGTTTGGGTTTCTTTTTTTAATTAAGCCTGGTAGTAATTAAGATTCAATGCAAATTCATCTGGGGTTTAGAGTAAAAGCCCTTGGCGACCACTAGCATTTCTAAATTTCTGACAGAATTTGAGAAAGAAAAGATGGAAAAGATAGCTTAGAATTATAGGTAGTAAAACAACACAGTATACTAAAATGTTATCTAGTCTGCAAATTTACTATAATTCTGGGAGTATCATAAATATTAATATAGCCAAAAATATAACACCAGTAGCCTGAGGTGATTCACTTCACAATATTACCTCCTTAATCTGTGTTATGTGTTAACATATTAATTTTTGAAATAAAGTTATGCCCTTAAGTAAAAATAGAATTGTTAAAAATGCTTGACAGTATTTCAAGAAAGTATCAGTCTTTCTCCCCACCCCAAAAAGTCTAAAGCTTTAAAAAATATATACACCTTCCAGTTATCCAATTAAATGCCCTCTTTAGACATAATTGGATCAATCTGTTTTGCTCCTTTTGACGAACACATCATGTGAATGCAGACGCAGAATGTGAAGCTGAATGGAATTAGCGCAGATTCTGAATGGAGTTTCAGCCATTAATTTGCTTCGTTATTGAATTCCACCCTTCCCCTTTGTCTGCCCCCGATTTAACAACGCCTGCCTTTGACCTCTGACACTATAATGTTCTTTTGCTGAATGGGTGCTTCAGAGCCAGATGATTATTTCATTGTAAATTGTGAAGTCATTAAGAGCACTCCATTCTTAAAGTGCATTGCTGTGCCAAAGAGATTTGATGCTTTTGTAGGGGAATAAGGATGCTTGGGCTTTGCAAGCTCAGATTGGTCACAATGCATGATATAAGATTATGTGGATTCACAAATTCACAGATCCATACGCCAGCACATTTGGATAATTTCATATCATATATCAGGGTATGTTAAAAAGTCAGGATGACAGAAATTTGGCTTCAAAATTCAAATGAAATTTTAAAATGTTATACTTCTATTTTTTCACATGAAAAATGCATCTACGTTCACAAGCTAAGCTGTCTAAATGAAAAAGTAACGATCCAATTTGTGAATCTTAACACTATTTTGCCAGTGAAGACAGATTTCATCTCTTTATATTGTGAATCCACATTATCTTATATCATGTATTGTGACCAATCTGAGCTTGCAAAGCCCAAGCATCCTTTCCCCCCCAGAATATAGGAGAGACAGCAACTTGTTTAAAGAAAGAGACACCTGTCTCAAACAATTTTAAGTAAGAATGGTATCCATATATATCATTTAATATGCAACAAGATAAATAAAAGCACTTTTATAGTTTCTTAAGTTTATGCCAATAGGCACTATAAATTGGTTGAAGGGAAGGAGGGAGAAGTCAGAAATTAAAAATTAAAATATAATATTTTAGGGTGGGTTTTCTTTTTCTTTTCTTTTTTTAACATAGATTACTACTACAGATTTTGGCATTAAGCTAAAACATTTAACATTTTAATATAATAAAACTTTGCTTGCTATGGCTTATATTTTATTAATGTTAGATTTAATATGAATTGTATAACTTCAGTACTTCTCTATCCATTTATTGATACTATCTCTTTAAAAAATAAAATATGAAAAAAAGAAAAGAAACACCTGTCTAGAGAGAACCAGCCTGGGTAATTCCAAGTTTCTTGCCTTGGTTACCAAACTTTGAGTCAAGTAGAAGAAATAAAAGGAGTCAGGCTGACTTAGACTAAAACTAAACTATCTCATCCAGCATCCCACAGTAATCAACCAGATGCCCATCAGAAGTCAAAAAAAAATAGGATATGAATAGCAGTCTGTTGCTCATTTTCTCTAGCATTGCAGTTGAGACACATATTACTCCTGAGTCTAAACGTCTAAAGCCACCACAATAAGTTATTATTAGTCTTTACTACTCATATATTTATATTTCGGAAGATGGTGAGATAAGTCTAGCAATATATTTCTCTGGAAATAATTCCAAAAGATATCTCCCATACTCATCCACTTGTTAATAGCCCATTTTGGTGGTAAAATATGCCTGCTAATGAGTTTTAACTTATGTTTGTTCATAAATGTATTGGCAGTTTATTATTTCTGTTCTTGATGAACCTTAATGTTTAGCTTAATGTTTATAGTACCAAGTCAGTAAGGAGCTGACTTGGTACTATAATTATGATAAAGACATTGGAAGGAGAACGCCCTGATATCTAGGTTACCTATCTATTCCCCCTTCCTGAGTGCTATGGCCTAAGGCCTCAAAAAGATGTCTGACTTAGAAGTGCAGAAAACTTCCCCAGAGATATCAGAAAGTCCCTTAAATAATCACTTCATTGAAGTTGGTTGCATGTTCTCACAGAAACTACAGGTAGTCTGAAGAGCCATTTAGTCTGCCTTTTCAAGCATTTGTTTTGATAGTCATTACATTTGCTGATTGCAGATTGCATAGCCAGCACACTTTCCCTTATCTCTAAAGCAGGGGTGTCAAACTCAATTTCATTGAGGGCCACATCAGGGTTGTGTTTGACCTCGGGTGGCCAGTGTGGGCGTGGCCAGTGTGGGCATGGGCAGCTCGACATAACTTGTGTCGGGTTTGCCTGTGGGGGCCCGAATGCTCTGCCAGTGAAAATGGGCTCCCGAGCTCCATTTTCAGCTGCGACGGCTTCTTGCAACCTTCTGCCAGCAAAAACAGAGCTCTGTTTTTACTTGCAGAGGCGGGTTGGTCCTTTGCTATTTCCAAGGCGGCCCCACAGGCCAGATTTAAGCATCCTGCGGGCCGGATCTGGCCTGCGGGCCTTGAGTTTGACATATTATTGGGGGAGGATTTGTCCATCTTTCTCACAGATCATTTCAGTTGCTTGTTGTTTTTCCAGTTTTTGGAGATGTTGTGAGCCCTTCAAGATACTGCAGAAACCAAAACCAAGAATACTAATACTACCTTTATTCTAAGGGTTACGGTAACAGAATATTGCAAGCCTGAAAGCACTCCCCCACTCTCTGACCAGAGAAGAATTAATTCTCCCGTAAATGCTTTTTCCACCCCATTCCTGCTATGGACTGAGTTTCCTCTTATCAGATCATTGTCTAGGCTGCAGTTCTTTCTTCTGTATCTAAAGGTTGTTCTCACAGCCCATTATACAGCTCTCACATCTCCTCAGTTAAAGGTGATAGATAGATGAGCCAAAGTGGCACAGTGGTTAGAGGCAGTACTGCAGGCCACTTTAGCTTACTGTGATCCACAGGTCAGCGGTTCAAATCTCACCGGCTCAAGGTTGACTCAGGCTTCCATCCTTCCGAGGTAGGTAAAATGAGGACCCAGATTGTTGGGGTCAATGTAAATATATACATTGCTTAATGGTGTAAACCGCTTAGAGAGTGCTTGCACTGAGAGGCAGTATATAAATCTCATAAATAAATAAATCTGCCTTTGGCTTCATTGCAGGTTTTTCCCTTGTCACATCCTTACATATATTAATATTTCTTTAATTAGAATATTAGGATATTCTAATATTTATAATTGCACTGTGCTTTATTTTAGACAATTGCATTTGTTGTATTCAAGCTGACAAAATCAGAAAGCAGCTTCACTTGTCAAGATTTCAACTATACTGAATGGGTTGCCCTTATTTTGACATAAGTTTGATAATCCAGTCACAGGGTCTGATTAACAAAGGGAAGAGCAACTGTTTCTCAGGTTTTCATAAGTAATGCAACTTTTCCAGTATCATTTAATTATTATGTCTAGGGTCCCAACTATGAAATTCTAAAAAAAAAAGGATAATGTACTATGACAAAGGATTTTTTTTTACAAACACACAGGATGTGCATAAAATGGTGCCCTAGAGTCTTGAATAGGAATATTCTTTGAGGTTTTCAAAATGCACAGCTCAATAAATTGATTGCTTTAGATATCCTCAGTGCTATTTCATGGTAATAGTATATCAGGCTATTTGTGATTTTCTGAAGAAATTGCCCTAACCCTAACCTTTGATTGTCTCCTAGAGAATATTATAATTATACTTAAGGAATACACAAATCATAACTCTAAAAACTGAGCACCTGCTCTGCCTCCCATAAGTTTCCAACTAACCTGGCAACATTCATACCAGCTAAGAGTGTGGAAAATGAAAACAACAACAACATCACACCTAGAAGATATTAAGTTATAAGCAACTGCAATTCTTTAGCCATCATGATAAACCATGGTACATCTGACCATGGATCTTTCTTCCTTTGTCTTCATTCCAATCTGTAAATCAGGTCAGGATACCACCATTACTATGAATGGGTCTCTTCAGTGGAGATGGAGAAGATGTGGTCCTCCTTACCTTACTATCCCATTATATCAACTTCCTGCAAGTTGTAGCTCAGCAGATTTTTTTTTCCATTTGCTCTTTAAGACATCCACATCAGGGATGAAATTCAAAATTTTTCCCTACCGGTTCTGTGGGCGTGGCAGGGGAAGGATACTGCAAAATCTCCATTCCCTCCATTCCTCTGGGGCCAGCCAGAGAGGTGGTATTTGCCTTCGAACTACTCAAAATTTCCGCTACCGGTTCTCCAGAACCTGTCAGAACCTGCTGAATTTCACCCCTGGTCCACATCTGTTGAGGATGGATGGATGGATCTATATTAGGTAGAGAAGTTACAAGCTATGGTTTTGAAGATAGCGTTGACTATTATCGCATTCATTGTGTTGTTGTCAACGTCCGAGAGCTGGAGTTGTCACAAACCGCGGAGGGGGAGGAGGCGCACAGTTGGGTGTCAGATACTGGGTGCCGTAATGAACACATGCTGGTGGAGGGCCAGGAAGAGAGAGGCATGAGAGGCCATTTCCTGTCAATCACTTGGAAGGATTGAAACAGCATAAAACTATTTGAAATTAATAATTTTTCACCACCACCACCACCCCTTTGAAATAAATAAGGCCTTTGGTCTGACAGCCATATTAATAATACAAGCTAAATTTAAAGAAAGAAAAGAAACAAGAGGAGGAAAAAGTGCAAGGAAAAGAAAGAAAAGAATATAATAAAGAAAGAGAAAACCCATTGAAGTAGGTGGGCTTATTTTAAAGTAAGAGTACATGGGAATCTCTGCAAGTCTGAGTGGACTCTGACCTGTCATAAACTGAACAATGTACCTATATCTAAAACTTTAGGCTAGCACATTCTCAATGCCCCACAGCTGCAATATCCTGTGAATACTGCTGATTATTGTACATGGCTATCATAAAGGTAATCTATGAGAAATACTTTTAAGCAATTGAGCAGTGCTATATAAGTACTATCAATAATGTTAATGCTCATCAAGACATGGTTCATTCATGTCAGCAAGGAAGCATAATTGTTTTGAAATCATATTTAATCTACATCGTTGTTTTCAATCTCTGTAAGAAGATTAGATTCACAGTCAATAACTGTGTGCCTAGAGTATTTAGATACTCTAAATACTCAGATATTTAGAAAAGGATGTTTTATATCAAGGGTGTCAAACTCGATTTCATGGAGGACCACATCAGGGTTTTGTTTGACCTCCAGTGGCCAGGGTGGGTGTGCCCAGTTCAACGTCACTCGTGTTGGGAGTGCCTATAGTGGCCTGAGTGCTCTGCCAGCGAAAATGGGCTCCCGAGCTCCGTTTTCGGCTGCAACAGCATCCTGTAACCCTCTGCCAGCAAAAATGGAGCTTGGGAGGGCTGCATGTGATCCTTGCAAGCTCCATTTTCACTGGAAGAGGCACTGCGGGCCAGTCCTTTGCTGTTTCCAGGGTGGCCCCATGGGCCAGATCTAAGCACTGTGCGGGCTGGATCTGGCCCCCGGGCCTTGAGTTTGACAACCCTGTTTTATATGGTAGCATTTGTGCTTCTTGGCCAAGGTTGCATTTACCAAGTAGCATCTAAAAAGAGACTTAAAGCCAATATGCCCCAAATACCCTGCATTAAGAGAAATATAGTTTTATTTTAAATCAATGTGAACAATACAGAAATATTTCCTTAATTGTTTCACAAAAGGATATCCATTGGAAACTGAATCTTAGTTTGGAACTCTAAAAATGCTACTAATAACCATCATTGAGGGAAAATACCATTCAAATCTTGAAAATACCTCCATTTTCTTCAGCCTAACGGTCTTCAAGTTATGTTAAATTTCAGCTTACTATGGCTTGAGGGAGGTATCAAAACAGGACTAAGACGGAGCACCAAGTTGAAAACACTAAATGCCTTCTAGAAACATTGAATGTAGCATAAGTCAATGCTTTTATTGTAAAATGGATATATTGTTTTGCATGCAATACCTGGTATAGAAATAAATGTATCTCTTAGAAAACTAATATTCAAACTGAAGACAAATGGATTTCTTTCCATATCTTTGTTACAGGGTATGTAGCCTATATAGAGTAATATATCATTCTTAATGAAGATACAAATATAGGGTCTCACAATGCTGGGGGTGGGGGGGTTGGAGTTAGCAACATGTTTGTATAGCCTCAGGAGAAAAGTAGAAAGTAGTCAGCAAACCAAAATAAAAACAGGAGATAAGAAAAAAATAAAAGAAATAGCAATAGCACTTAGACTTATATATCGCTTCACAGTCCTCTCTAAGCGGTTTACAGAGTCAGCCTATTGCCCCCAACAATCTGGGTCCTCCTTTTACCAACTTTGGAAGGATGGAAGGCTGAATCAACCTTGAGCTTGGTGAGATTTGAACTGCCAAATTGCAGTCAGCCGGCAGTCAGCAGAATTAGCCTGCAGTACTGCATTCTAACCACTGCGCCACCATGGCTCAAATCTAATCAAGTAGTATTTACGTGCCATATTTTACTATCCATCTGTCTTTTGATCTTTAAATTCTTACCTCTCTCTTTTTAGGTTCTCATAAACTGCCATGAATTTCCCAATCTTTCCCCTTTTGTTGATCTATTCGTCCGTCTTCCATATATTTCTTTTGCCACCTTAATCCTCATTCATTCTCTTTATATAACTACAACGTATTTCTTTCATACTGGTCACTGACTTTGTATTGAATCCACATTCATGGGACACCCATTTATTCTTGATCCTATCATGCTTTTCTTATCACAGTTCAAGTCTCACCAGGCTCAAGGTTGACTCAGCCTTCCATCCTTCCGAGGTGGGTAAAATGAGGACCCAGATTGCTGGGGGAAAATAAGCTGACTCTGTAAACTGCTTAGGGCTGTAAAGCACTGTGGAGTGGTATATAAGTCTAAGTGCTATTGCTATATGTACTGTATAAGCATACATATAAGTACCCCATTCCCACAACATTCACATTGTTTTTGTTTTTCCTGGCATACCCAGCATCCATACATTTCCATGCAAACAAGCAGAAGTACTCTTTCTATGTATCTACTGTATTTTGCTCCATTTGGCAAACATTCTTTCCTTGTGGCTGACTACATATTACCCACAATTTTATAAGCAGAATTTCTGTCTTATTTTTTTAAAATTTTTTCACTTTTTTCCTATTCTTTGTAAACATTCTTCCATCATCCAAATTCATTATCAATCTCCCCCCCCCCCCCATTAGTTACAGGTACACATGAATAGAGATACAAATGGCACTGATCCACGGTGGATTTGACTTAAATCACGATCTAAATCACTAGTAAAAAGGCTTGATTTAAATCAACTTGATTTAAATCATAATTTTAAAAGAGTCCCGCAGCGACTCATAGACAGTCCCAATATTGCAGAATATACAGCCTCATGCTACATAACTAAGCTCCATTTCATGCTGAATAAACTAAATTATTAATGTATCTTAAATAGAAAGCTATCTTTAGATAGATTTTTACTCCAAAAGCATTTTATTAAAATAAATTTAATTAAAAAAATCTGGTTTAAACCAAAAAAAAATCTAATTCAAATTTTTAAAAAGTCCGATTTTTTTGATTTTTTAAATATCATCGATTTTTATTCACTCTGTGTGATTGACTCCAGTCCTATTTAGTCAGATAACCTCTGATGCAGATATTACGTTCGATGTTGAAAATCAAATGTTAGAGCCATTTACTGTATTTTCTGTTTATTTGATAAGCAGTTATCTGGTATTTATTAAAGTTGTCTTTGGATTCTTTTCATAAATACTATACTGAAGGCCTGAAGGAAGGAATTCCATTCTATATGATATGGATTCATAGCATATAATATGGCATCCAGCTATATACCCCAAGTGATAAAGAAAACAATACTTCCATTTAAAAAAGTCTGTGGGATATCTTATTTGATCTTTTCATTCTGGTTGACCTAGGGCTATCTCTTTGCCCTTAAATAAAATGATGGCTCTTGTTCTGGACAGAAAACAGACTATGAAAAGAGTGATAGAAGGGACTAGGTACTGTATTTACCAATTAGCTTATTAGTTTGAAGATATGCATCTTCCTAAAGCTTCCACTATCACAGGCATCAATTGAATTAGAGGAGCCAATTAATATAAGATGTACAGATGAAACACTGCCCTCAAAATAGCATGAGTTTAGAACTTCCGGGACAGGAAAATTGCTTATAGGAGTTATTTATAGCCCTTGGACATTATTATGTGGGAAGTAAATATCTTAAAAGGTTGGTAGGGTCTACTTTTTCAGTAGAGTACTGGTCTGGCGTTCTTGTTACTGGGCAGACATACCCTGAATGGATGGATAGACAGACAGACAGAGTAATAAGAACTACTGGTTTATTTCCATTTGCTTTTGTTCACCAAGCTTGTGGTAGAAAAACAATAAATGAATGATACCTTATCAGGCGTGTGTGTGTGTGCGTGTGTGTGTGAGAGAGAGAATGAGAATACATATACAAAGAGAGAGAGAGTTTCTTTAATTTCTCATGATATATTGCATTTCAAAATTTCCTTGTTGAGAGCTTTAAGAACATAGTTCAGGTGGTCCTCGACTTACAACCACAATTGAGCCCAAAATTTCTGTTGCTAAGTGAAACATTTGTTACGTGAGTTTGCCCCATTTTACGACTTTTCTTGCCAAACTTGTTAAGTGAATCACCATAGTTGTTAAAATGAGTCAAACTGTTGTTAAGTGAATCTGGCTTCCCCACTGACTTTGCTTGTCAGAAGTTCGCAAAAGGGGATAGCAATAGCACTTAGACTTATATACCGCTTGATAGTGCTTTACAGCCCTCTCTAAGCAGTTTACAGAGTTCAGCATATTGCCCCCAACAATCTGGGTCCTCATTTTACCGACCTCAGAAGGATGGAAGGCTGAGTCAACCTTGAGCTGGGGAGATTTGAACAGCTGAACTGCTGAACTAGCAGTAGCCAGCAGTGCTGCATTTAACCACTGCACCATCTCGGCTCTTACACGACCCTAGGACTGGTCACATAAATATGACTCAATTGCCAAGAGTCTGAATTTTGATCATGTGACCATGGAGATGCTACTACAGTCGCAAGTGTGAAAACTGGTCATAAGTCACTTTTTTCAGTGTCATTGTAACTTTGAACCAGGAGTGAAATTATAAAATTTTCCCTGCCGGTTCTGTGGCCGTGGCTTGGTGGGCATGGCAGGGGAAGGATATTGCAGAATCTCCATTCCCTCCCCACTCTGGGCCAGCCAGAGATAGTATTTGCCGGTTCTCCGAACTACTCAAAATTTCCGGTATCGGTTCTCCAGAACCTGTCAGAACCTGCTGGATTTCACCCCTGCTTTGAACGGTCACTAAACAAATTGTTGTAAGTTGAGGATTAGCTGTGTAGTTGAAATCACATTGTATCATACAAACCTCCACAAAGTACAAAGTGTTTCTATTACTGATCGAAAGCCCAGATTGAAAGCTGCCGTCTGTGAAATCCAGTTGCATTTATTCTAATGCGATCTTTCATTAAGGATTTGATAATGAGTTTTATGTGAGTATCTTGTTGGATATTTTCTTTCTGTAAAGAAAATAGTTTATATTCTATTAACATAAAATAATCGGAAAGAGAGCAAGGGAAAGAGAGATGGCGCTTCTTTAGACAAGCTACATGATTTTGATCTTTTAAGAATGGAGAATAGCCAGCACTTCATTCCTGCTGGGAATGTTCGTAGTGTAGATTCCTCTGGGTAAGCTTGTGATGAGTTGTGTGGGATTCAGAATCTGGCAAAACAGGAGGAAATAAAAGCAAAATTAAAGGATCTTTCTCTTTTCTCAGTCCTAGGGTTTCTAGAATAATAGCAATAGCACTTAGACTTATATACCGCTCCACAGTGCTTTACAGCCCTCTCTATAAGCAGTTTACACAGAGTCAGCATATTGCCCCCCAACAATCTGGCTCCTCATTTTACCGACCTCGGAAGGATGGAGAGCTGAGTAATGCTGTTATATTGTACTTGGACACCTTACCCTTCAACTTGCCCTTCTATCCTACCATTCCTCTCCCTCATCTCCAATAACCATATATTTGCAGCTCTGACCTTCCTGTTTCAAGTACCTATTGCAGCTTTGTCTAATGCATTTGTTCTGATGTCAGCTTTTATCGGCAAGAGCCCATAAGGCCAGATTGAACCTTTTGGTTTCAAAATGAAACATAAACATTGATCTCACTCCATAGATAGTTAACTGTTCATCCTCCCCCATCCCTATTTTTTTAAAAAATCATCTGCGTCACTAAGTGTGCGGAATTTAATTTGAGTTCCTTTGGTGCTGAATGTAGGTTTTGCTCACGTGCACAGTGAGATCTACCTTCTCAATATATGAAGATTTTCCTGGAGGCAGTTTTAGGTCTTCAGCTCGATTGAGCATGAATGACACCTGGAATCTTTCTGTGGTATCACTTTTTAGCTGTGATGGCAGATCACATTTTTAATTGAGGTCTACAACCCCAGAAGACTACTGATTTTTTTCCTGTAGCTTTAGATAATTAGATGCTGAAATCTGTGAAATGTACTCTGTGATTTATTCGCCTCCTGTTTTTTGTCTGTTGCAGTGACAGCTATATTGTGCGAGTCAAAGCTGTGGTTATGACCCGAGATGACTCCAGTGGAGGATGGCTGCCCCAAGAAGGAGGTGGCCTTAGTAGGGTTGGTGTCTGCAAGATCCAGTGCACAGAGGCCAATGGAAGGAATGGATTTCTCATCCATGGAGAAAGGCAAAAAGATAAACTGGTAAATTAAATGGATTTGGTATTTATTGACTTTGGCCCCTTTTCTTCCAAAATGCCCCCCATATCTTCCTTAACATTCCCTAAGCTCACGTGTGACAAATCTAAAATGTTTCTCTTGGTGCAAATGGATGTTATCTATTGTTTTCACAAAGAGCAAGGTGCATATTAATGTTTAAACTCCTTAAACATTTAAAGAGAATGAGAACACATTTTTCCCCCAAATTTGCTAAACAGATTGGAAATATTTTTTAAACAACTAGCAAAGCCAGCCACATTGTATGAGGTAATTCAGGCTTTTGAAATGGGACTGAATTATTCATACCATTTCATTTGAGATAAGAGTCCAGAAGAGCAAAAATGCTAGGATGATTTAAACTTAGCTTTTTGCCGTGACTATGACTTGCTGTGACCACAGCTTCCTGCTTCTTTGTGGGACAAATTTTTGGACTTCTTTTCTTGCCCACTTTTAATCAGAAGGTGTCCTTATCCACAAGTTTATTCTAGTCTAATCCAAAGATGGGGTAACAAACTAAAGAGATAACAGATACATGTTTTGTTGCACCTTTAGGTCTTGGACATAACAAATGAGGCCTGCAATAAAACGTTGCAGTGTGAAGTCTTCAGAATCCCAGCCAACTATGCCTTTATCAGCAATATTCCATTCCCATTGTAGTCAAATCTGATGCTAGCCAGGAAATACAAGAAAAGGGAGACAGTATTTCTAAGACAAGAAGAATTGACAAAGAACAAAAACAAGTTAGTTGTGGGTTGAATTACTGTTGGTAAAAGCAGAGTATGAACTAGAAGCAGTTTATATATTTTAGATATTTTAACTAAGGTAAGTTAATGCTGTTTAGCAGACAATCGCATTTATGAAGAAAATCATTCCATCCCTTCATTTTCATTTTCTGTGGCTACTGAACATTTTCACTCCTACTTGGGTTGCTTTGGGCTTTACCCTCCTCATTAAATTTTCCTGCCTCTTCCCCTTCTTTTGAAGAAGTTTGTTTCCTCAAATCAAGCTAGCTTTCTGGATGGGCTCTCAAAAATGAAGTGGTCCCATCAAATGTGGGGCCAGCTTGAGGGTCTAGGTGACTTTAAGCATGCTTTTGCCTTTACTCTGCACCCCAAATTCCTCAGGTTTGTCACTGAAAGTATATATACACGTGTGCGTGTATATATATATGCACATCCTGTCAACAGAAAGAAGGATGCATATTAATCAAGTTGCTTACCATTTCTCCAGGGAGTTCTGAATTGCATTTGCCCATTATGATTGGTGGCAATCATAATGAATAAGAAGCGATGGCTCAGCGATTAAAACCCTGAACTTGTCAGCTGGAAAACTGACAGCCCAGGTTCGAGACCCAAGTGCTGCATGATGGGGTGAGCTCCCGTTACTTCGCTCAAGCTTCTGCCAACCTAACAGTTCAGAAGCATGCAAATGCAAGCTGGTAAATAGATACCCCTTTGGTGGGAAAGGTTACTGTGTTTCATATTTTCATGCTGGCCACAGGATGATGGAAACATCTCTCAGGCAATGCATGCTCCCTTGGCTGGACAGAGGAAACCTTTAAACCTTTATAATGAATAACTTAATTTACAACTCAATCATAAATGAATAACTTAAAACTAACTTACAGGGTTGTTATGTTCAGTACCAGTTATAATGCAGGTCTCACTATCCAAGTCTTAACCAGTAACGCAATACATACTAGATGTTAGCTGTTTCTGGTTGAATAGGGAAAATAGCAGAATTGTTGGTGGGTAGTTCCCACAACCCCAAAAATCATAACATTTTGAAAACTGTTAAAATGTGGCTGTTCTACAGTGAGTGGATAAACCACTGATAAATGAAGGTACTGTTAAAATAAATACAGAATGAGATGATGAATCAGTTATTATGGTTTGGTGATACAGATGTTTTTGAATGAGCTGGGCTTTACTGATTCAGTGATACTAGTTTGGAGATGTGCTTAGGGTCAAAGCACTATAATAAATTAAACTCTAGTATCTTCTAATTAGCATGCCCATTGGCCTTCTACGGGTGTATTATGATAGCTGTAGTCCAATATGTCCAGAGGATACTAAATTAGACAAAGCTGTAACAGAGGAAAGAAAAAGAATAATGATTACATGGTTGGTTATGAGATGTGAGTGGTCAGTGTGGTACTAATTGCCCCAAAGAAAATAATATTTGTAACTCAGGGTTGAACTGTGGAATCCTTAGTATTCTCTGAACTTAGTTGTTTGCTTGCAGATACATCATCATCAGTCTAGTGAGTGTGGGGCTTGCTCTCTGTTTATATACAGTATAGTAGGTTGCACTGCTAGTGTTGGTGGGAGTATAGTTTTCTCCTTGGTAGTTCCTTGATTAGGGTATTGTTTTCTGCTTGATTGCTTGTCTTGTGTTAATCCCTGCTTATCTGGGTATAAACTGCTGGAAGGATGTGTTCTAGTTTTTTGTTTCTTTTTCAGCGTTTTTATTGTCTCTCTTGAACTATCCATAAATGTGATTTATCTCTACGTGTCTGTCTAAATGCCAGGCTTCCAGGAATTCCCTAGCATTTTGGGATTTGGCTTGGTCTAAGATAATTTCCCAGTTGAAACTGTGCTTGAGTCCGGCCATGTGTTGTGAGTTTAAGCAGTTTTCATTATAAAATGGGTAATGAAGAGCAGCAATGACTCCATGGTACTAACTATATAGCAGTATAGATTGGATTTCATTTTGCATGAAAAGGAATAAAGTCATGAGTGCTGAAACGGGACAATACTTATAGACACACACATGTGAAGAATAAGTTCCTAAAGAAGTTAAACTTGGCTTTGCAGAGATATGAAATATGGTGTGTAATGTAAAGGTTTGTGTTCCTGTATCAGCCAAGCAGGAAATGTTTCAAGCATGTTGTCGTCTCATTTAATTTTCCTGATTTCTTGTGTTGAAAGGAGAGTCATACCAAACAACTGCAAAGCAAGCAGATTTATTTATTTTTAATATGTGCAAGAGGAAGCAGTAAATTACACTAATAAACTTGTGTCCTTTGCCTGTAAATATCATCATTGCACATCTTTGCATTTTCACCCCAGGTGGTGCTGGAATGCTATGTGAAAAAAGACTTGATCTACACTAAGGCAAATCCTACATTTCACCACTGGAAAGTTGACAACCGAAAATTTGGACTCACTTTTCTAAGCCCTGCTGATGCTCGAGCATTTGACAGAGGGGTGAGAAAAGCCATTGAAGATCTCACAGAAGGTACTATACAATATCCTACCACTTCAATGTGTGTAGCAAAATGGCTGTCTTCTCTATTCTTCACCCCCCTTCCCATTTTTTTGTTTTGTTTTGTTTTTGGTGCTAACTTTGAAGACAGAATGTTGCATGTCTTTCACAGAAGCCCTGCTACATTACTTAAATCAGAGTCTTAACCTTCTGTGTTGGCTTTCAGAGAATGTTATCCCATCATTCAGCCAGTCCTCTGTACAATCTAGGAACTGTTATGTTAGAAGGAACTGTAAGGTTAATCCAGAGTGAGCAAGTGTCATATATTGTGGCTTTCTCTGTGGCTCTTTTTGTTTTCCATATTTGCTGTTATCTTGAATAGACTTTTTAAGATTGATGTTAAATTGTAATTATTTATTATTATTTTTCCAACTAATTTGTACCTTGGACTTTACATAGTTGGAGAGTGGCAAGAGGAAGTCCCAAGTTCTAATTCACCTAATTTTTTGTACCATTCTAAAACACTTGATCAGGAATTCACCAAAAAAATTATATCACATAGAACTGCTTTTGTGAAAATGTGAAAAAATGGCTTTGTCCTAAAGAATATTCACCTGGTTTTTAAGCATGAGACCAGGTGCCCTACTTCATTCCAGCAAAACACTCTGGCTGGTTTGACTTTGGGAATGTGGACTTAGCAGGTGGCTTATGAGAGGGATGGCTATGCCCAAAACAAATATTTGCCCTCTGCTAGATTTTTATAAATAGGATGGGTTGGAATATAATCTTTTATCTAAAGGAACAACACACATTTTAAAATGTCTTTGCAGGTTCTACGACATCATCTTCTACTATCCACAACGAAACTGAAGTTGGAGATGACGATGTCTTCACTGTACGTATCTTCCATATCGAATTCATGTTTGTGGCCTCTGAATGTTTTTTGTCTTTCATGAGAAAGTAGAGCTTATGAGGGGACTGATTGCCATTCGCACAAAGAGGAGGTGGTTGTAAAACTGAAAATAAAGTCTCCCTTAAGCCAAACTGAGCTCTTGGTGACAACACGAAGACCATCTCCATGTTGCTTTCTTGGCAAGAATATTCAAATGATTAGGTTGGTATTCTTCTAGATTACTGCTTTGATTTTCCAGGCATAGATATCCTGGTGGTGTCCCATCCAAGTACCTATCAGGCTCAACCCTGCTTAGTTATTTTGAGGTCAGCCAACTTTGGCTAAGTGGTTCTGGTTACATGCAAATTTACATGTGGGAATATGTGTTTATTTTGAACCTTTTTTTTTGCTTTTCTGTAACAAAAATATAAGGCAAATTACAAAAAAAAATGTTATGGCATAATTCTATCAGTAAAAAAAAGAGTATAAAGATAACAAAATGAAAGGTGTCAATATAGTCTCTGGCTTTAAAAATGCCATTCAGTTGATAAATTTATCCTGAGCAGCCATTCTAAAGTTGAATTCTCACAGTTAATTTCCCTAGGAAAAGGGAACAGTTAACAAATTGGATGGAGATTGACAAATGTTGCTCTACCATACGCACTCCTAAGTGGGAATAGCTCTATTGATTGATTGATTCACTCCCTTCTCCCGCTTTTTTTTTTTGCTTCAAGTGGGAATGCAGCTTCATCTCATATAGGTTAATGAATCTTCTAAGACCAACTATCTCTCCAACCTTAGTAAGTAAATAGAAAAATCTAGGATCTTACTTAATGCTTAGGTTCTTTTACCCATTTCAGAAAGTTTTGTGGCACTAGTTTAGACATTCCACTTCTTCCCTATGATCAGGTAAAAAAAAAGAAGGAAGAGAAGGGCATATTAATGGCGTCCCAACCGTAATCTCCAAATGATCTCTTCCAGAAGTTCTGCTAGAGCAGATCTAAACAATCTATTTCAATCAAACCATGACACTCTGAACCATATGCTCAGAGCTTATTCCCCACATCTGTTTTTTGTTTTTGTTTTTCTAAAGTATGCTTTAGCAAAAGGCTGGTGTCTTTAGGTCTACTGCTACAGCTTCAAGATGAATCAGTACCTTGCTGTCTTTCAGGAAAACATTTATCATCTCCTTGACGCAATCGCTCAGCTCTGCCCTAGAAGATTTAATAAGTCATGACAAGCATGGTAGACCTTATCATTCCAGGGATTTTGTCCACCTTCTCAAGTTTCACAAACTCAAAAGTAAACTGGCTAGATAGACCCTCAGTGATTGTTTGAATAGATTCTGTTTCAGTACTTCATATGATTTATTTACCGGAAATTATTTGAAAAGTAGCTTTCAAGAAATTTAGACACACTCACCTTTTTATTATGCTTATAACCTATTTATCATTGAAGGAACAAAAGGGTTCCATTCATATATTGGCCTAGACCTACTCACAAAGCTGTTCAGGCTATCAGCATCTCACCATTTCCTGTTAAAGCTAATTCATACTGTGTGTTGTGCTTTTGGCACAGTTTTTTCTCTGGAATTTGTTCTGTTATTAAGCCTTAGCTCTCGTGACTTAAACTGCATGATGCTTCTCTATTTCCCTCTCTCTCTTCCCCCCCCCCCCCTTAATTTTTCATAAGTCAAAGTGTTGATGGGAGCATCTCTAGTGGACTGAAACAGGCATGCAATATTCTTGATTTTTCCATTCAGAAAATTGGCTGATTCTTCCCTGATTGAACGTAGTGAGCATTTGAATGAGTGAAGGGTAAAAGGCATCCCATCAAAACACTCGGACTGAGGGACAGACATCCTCAGTCTGAACAGTGTTGTGGGTCTGGCATAAGGTTTCCTGCTGCAGTTGTGATCAGATCTTCTATGACAGTTGGCATGTTGTTTTTATCTGTTCTCCAGTCTTATTGTAAGACAAACAACAGCAGGCAGGGTTAAAAGGTGACTTCCTTTCCTCCAGAGCAAAACTATCATTAGCCGCTGCTTCCCAGCTACCTGCCAGAAGTGATTTATAGATTCCATGGTGGAGAAGGGAGGGAAGAAAGGCAGGAAGGGAGGGAGGGAGAGCACCACAAAGCTGGAATGGCTTCCCCTTCTACACAATTAGATAGGAGGACAAAGGGAGAGAGGATCCCAGTAGATAGATGCAGCTTTCCACAAATGTGTATCCATACTTACATTGCTTCAAAATACCCCAAGTACCAATATATATCGGTCTTTATATATCCCTGGAAAGAAGCAGATATGTGTTCTCTTCTTTAGCCTCTCTGACATTGAAACTCCACTCCCTCTCCTTCTCCTAAAAAGATCTCTTATTGCTCGTTTGGAAGATAAACTTTAATTACTTTTGAGTTCCAAGAGCTTAGAATTTTTGTCTTCTCTCCCAGCTTGTGGCCAAAAACACACATTGCAATGAAAGGAGCAAAAAAAATGATTCAGCTGTGGCTGAAAAACATGTGCTTGCTTCCTAAGATGAAGCACCACTTTAGGGGACTCTTCTTCCGTGTATTGTTTCCTTAACTCTTAAGCCTTTGGGCTTTTCCCCCCCATATGCTTGAAAATAAATTTCTTCATGCTCCTTATCCTGAACCCTTGCTCTTCTCTAGAGGCAACCGGAGTAAAGTCACGTCTTCAGTTTGTCTTTTGTGAAAGAATACTGGGTTGCCAACAACAAACCGTGTGCCTTGAGTGCATTCAGGCAACCCACCTTTTAGAAAAAAGTTCACCTGCAGAGAAGCAGTATTGAGCCTTGAGGTTTTGCTTTCTTGTCGTACACAGCCTCTCACAGTGCAACTGTTAAGAGGCGCATCTGAAGTGAGGTGATAAATATTCAGACTCTTCACTGCTTCAGATTTAAAGATAGTTAACCCCAGGTTACAACTTCTTAGAGTGGCTGTACCTTTTCTCCTGTGTACATGGGGGCGGGGGGGGGGGGGAGAACAGATTTTCTTTCAAGGAATTGCAAACAGTGTCATGTGGAAAGCATTACATCTTTTTGTCTTCTAGTCCAGTGGTTCTCAACCTTCCTAATGCCGCGACTCTTTAATACAGTTCCTCATGTTGTGGTGACCCACAACCATAAAATAATAAAATTATTCAGAAACTCGGGGGTGGGTTCTAACTTACCTCGCTGCCGGTTCGCTTCCTCCTGCGCTGTGTGGCTGCGCCTCATGGGCGCGCGTGCGATTTGCGCATGCACGCATGCACAGTGCTGAAAAAAATGTAAAAAATTGTAAGAAAAAAAAGCCGAAAACAAGATGGCGATGCGTGCACAGTGCCGGAAATTCAGCTTCTACGCATGCTCAAAAGTTCCCATGGTACAGATTTATTTTTTTGCCGTAGTCTATTTGCATGTGCCTGCAGACGGATAGAGGAGCGGTGTCTCGGTTCCTAAGACCATTGGAAATATGTGTTTTCCGATGGTCTTAGGCGACCCCTGTGAAAGGGTCATTCGATCCCCAAAGGGGTTGCGACCGCCAGGTTCAGAACCGCTGAACCGCTGTTCTAGTCTCAAGCACAAGACAATCCAAGGAACTGGCATAATTGCTAACATACCTATTGATGACGTGCCATCAAGTTAGTGTCACCTTTTAGCAACCACATAGATAGATCTCTCCAAGATGATCTGGCTCTCCTTCAGATTTTCTAATGGGGCACCTATTGCCAGTGCATTTTGAGCTCATCCATCTTGCTGCTTGTTGCCCTCCTTTTCCTTCAATCTTTGCCAGCATTATGGCTTTCTCCATAATAAGGCAGCTGGGTATTTTAGATAAATTGGATGCAATCTGTCCCTCCCGCCCACCTCCTCACATCTGCATTTATTTCTGAAATGGGATGAGCCATCCTGAATGGCTTGGCTCAGCTTATCCTTGGTGAGGGGGGGGAAAGCAAGATTCTGGTGAAGAATAGTATATTTCAGGAATTAACCACTTAATGTTGTACGTAACTAATTGTTATTGCAGCGTGGCACGGGATAGCACATTTTGTCAAAACGATTCCTGCCAAGGTAACCATCTGGAAAAGTTAAAAGGTTTATCAAATCATACTGTACATAATGTAGAGATGTTGATTTTGGCAGGTTGAGAGTGGCATTTTGGAAGGCTGGAACTATGCTGAATGGATAAAATGTTAGGTCATAAAATTAACACAAAGGATGTACTGTTTCTTCTTTAAAAACCCATTTGAATAGAGACTCCATGATAAAACAAAAGGCCTTTAAAATAAATTTCTGGAACTGTTACGTCGAATTTTGGACCACCACTACAGTTGGGACATTTTATTATCCGAATATAACAATTGTTACTTGAAGTTATGGTTCTTTGGCTCTAATAAGCTCTTGTTCCATAATCTTGGTTTCTCCAGACATGCTGCCATTTGATTTATGGCAAATTTGTTATGCTGCAGTCATACTGGAAAAAACTGCTAACAAAATGATGGCCAAGCCACAGACCTGCATATAGGTTCCAGAGTATGCATTTAAAAGTTAGTCTAAGAAATCACCATCAATTTAGTATGGTTATAGACCAGCAATACACTAAGAAATTACTGACAATATTAGAGCCCAGTTCCTAAAGCAGAACTTGGCAATTATTCCCCCCCCCCTTTGTTGAAGACTCTATCTTGTGGTAAGGCAGGGCTGAAGCAAATTCCAGATAAGAGTAGAGCCAAAATGGGTACCTCCTCTCCACATATGCTCTCACTCTGGCACCTTTGTTTGTTATTTCTCCTCTCTCAAGAACAAAGGTTTGAGTTGAATACTTATAAAGAGCTTATGAATGCGATCAGAGGTTGCCCATAGTTTCTCCCTTGGCTGAAAGAACACCCCTTCCACCTTTTGTGGCGTTCAAACATTCGATGTCCTTTACTGTACATGCAATATTTACTCACTAGGGCAGGTCTTCCTGATTTGTTAACACTTTTGAGTTAGTTCTAGTTAATTGCGAATAGTTATAGGCCAACCGGATTGCTTGACAGCTGTACCGCTACTAATGAGCCACAGAACGAACTAGCTTTATTTGAACGAAGAACCATTCAGGTTTTTTTTATCTAGTAGCATAGCATATACATTGACTGTTCGCATTTAATGCAGAAGGAGAAGCCAGACCAAGGAAAACACAAAGCGGTTGCTATTACTGACTGCCTTGGAATCTATGGCTAAACTTATGTACTCCCCCATTGGTTTTTGACAAGCTTTTTCCAGGGGAGTTTGTTTACATTAGCAGTCAGGCCACTTCTGCTCAGAGCATGAATGGTCACTTGGAAGAAGCATCATGTTGGGAGTCAACAGGGATGGAAGGGAGTAGTGTAAATACATGCCAGATTGGATGTAATTCCAGACATCTTCCTGAATTTAAGCAACCTAGTAAGAAGGCTGATTAGACTATATTACATTTTGCCCTACATTCTGCTTTGCAAGAATCCAAGAAGCCCCACCATGAAGCCAATAACTTTTCTTTCTACCTGTTGTAGTGAGATGCCTGTTGCTTCTGAGTGAAGAATTCCTATATGACCATATTTCATCAATGTATTTAATTCCCCTTTAAAAAAAATTCAGACAGTGGCCTACAGTAAAATTCCATGAATTATTTACTGTATGTTGAAATGTTTTCTTTGGCACTTCCTGAATCTAAGGCTAATCATGTACATTAGCTAAACCTGGACACACATGCAAGCTTATACACAAACTATATGGACTGGGGACAAGGAAGACTTCATTCATTGAGTGCGGCCTCCTGTTCTGAGGGCTCTTATGATTGCAATCACTGCTTTCTTCACTCTCCTTGATTTAAAAAGATGCAGGAGGTTGTTCATTTAAAAAAAATGAAAATTAGTGTGGTACTTCTGTCTGTCATCTGGATAGAAAATCAGGAGAATCTACATATATTGTATATAGGCTCATAAAGTAAAAATGCAAAATAAAAAAGATAATCATCAAGGCCTGCAGAAAGTGACATAGTTTGGTGCAGTGGTGAAGGCATCGGGCTGTGAGTTCTAGTCCCATTTTGGGCATGAAGCTAGCTGAAGACCTTGGAGAAGTCACTTGCTCTCAAGCCCACCCAGCACTGAGGCAGAGACCCTGGGGCTATCAATGCCTTCATTTACTGTTCGCCATGTCAGCCTTGCTTCGTTTCTCTGGCATGTTCCTGAGCTGCTAATGGTCATACTGCAGAACTACACTTTGGTTTAGTTTAGGATTTGTCAATCCTTTTGGGTTGGAAACTTGCACAGATGCAGCCTAAAACTCCCCAGAAGCATTGAATGAAGAAGGTGCCAAGTTACTAAGAAAAAAGGGGAGAATGAGAGTTGGCCATTTGTTGCAATAGCAGTTTTGTCATGGAGGAGGTCAGGTTGAAACTCCGTCTTCCTCCTCTTGGCACTAGATGGCCTATCATGGTTATTACTTGGACTGCTATGTTTGAGGAGAGAAGGAGGGGGATGGAGAGAGGGAGATGAAAGACAGGAAGTTCAATTCTGAGGTAGAAAGATAATAATAATAATAATAATAATAATAATAATAATAATAATAATAATAATAATAATAATAATAATAATAATAATAATAATAATAATAATAATAATAATAATAGAGTTGGAAGGGACCTTGGAGGTCTTCTAGTCCAACCCCCTGCTTAGGCAGGAAACCCTACACTACTTCAGACAAATGGTTATTATCCAACATCTTCTTAAAAACTTCCAGTGTTGGAGCATTCACAACTTCTGGAGGCAAGCTGTTCCACTGATTAATTGTTCTAACTGTCAGGAAATTCCTCCTTAGTTCTAAATTACTTCTCTCCTTGGTTAATTTCCACCCATTGCTTCTTGTTCTACCCTCAGGTGCTTTGGAGAATAGTTTGATTCCCTCTTCTTTGTGGCAACCCCTGAGATATTGGAACACTGCTATCATGTCTCCCCTAGTCCTTCTTTTCATTAAACTAGACATACCCAGTTCCTGCAACCGTTCTTCATATGTTTTAGCCTCCAGTCCCCTAATCATCTTTGTTGCTCTTCTCTGCACTCTCTCAACATCCTTTTTACATCGTGGCGACCAAAACTGAATGCAGTATTCCAAGTGTGGCCTTACCAAGGCATTATAAAGTGGCATTAACACTTTAACAATTAACAATGAGCACACTACACAAACATTGAGTATCAATAAGAATTCCTCCTAAAGTTTAAGGGAATGGGGAAAAAGAAAGTGAGGGACAAAATGCTAGGAGTACATGAGTAATGAAGTTTAATTAAGTAAGGTGGCGCAGCGGTTAGAAGCAGGTACTGCAGGCCACTTTAGCTGACACTGATCCGCAGGTCAGCAGTTCAAATCTCACCGGCTCAAGGTTGACTCAGCCTTCCATCCTTCCGAGATAGGTAAAATGAGGACCTAGATTGTTGAGGGCAATATAAATATACATTGCTTACTGGTGTAAACCGCTTAGAGAGTGCTTGCACTGTGAGGCGGTATATAAATCTCACTAAAATAAATAAAAATAAATAAAAATAATGAAATTTATCATTATTAAGTTGCTTGCTTGAGAATAACTTGCTTTATTCTGGATAGGGGGAGTGAAGATATCTGTGCGTATATGGTAGAGGAACACTACCTAAATCTGAGGAAATTTGACTTGCAAAATTGTGGTGTTATATTTTCATTCCCACCCTACTGTTTGTTTCTTCAGTTGTTTAGATATGTGTGGTTTAATGATCTTTGACCTTTAAATAAGGAATTTTTAAATAAAATATATTTTGTTGTAGGTTGTTTTCTTTTTAAGGCATATTAGCCATGCAACTGGCCAGCAAGAAAATAGAATGCAGCACTAGCATAGTTATTGATTTGCTGATATAGCACAATTGTTCTTAGCTTGTTATGATGCCACTTCTTGAATTACATGTTTACAGGCTATACTTAAACAAATGACGAGAATGTGTTAGAAATGATGACAGCTTTCTGAAAATTGGTGGCTGGCTTGGTGGAAAGGTGACAGTGATTGGGCCAAAGTGAATTACACCTTAAATTTAAAACACTTAGTTTTCTAGCAATCAGATTGTACTCTTCTCTAAGAACTCAGGCACACAGCAGCAAAAGTAATTGTACTGGATCTCTTCAAATACATTTCACTGGCGCGCTCCCAGTGTTAGAGTTGAGAAAGTTGTAAGTCAGTGTTTTACACAGAGATACAGCCTTGCTAAAATAATCTTGAATTTCTGTTTGACAGCAGGGATGCAGTTTAATGTTTTTTCAATCTTAGTTGTGTTAGTGGAAAATTGTCAAAGGCCTACTTTCAGTTCAGAGCACTTCAATAGTTTTCACTATACAAATCTTCCAAAAATTTCTAAGCATACTTCTACTTGGGGAAAATGTTAGGATAGTCTATAGCCGTGATGGCGAACCTATGGCACATGTGCCAGAAGTGGCATGCAGAGCCATTTCTCCAGGCACGCGGAGCCGTCGCCCATTGCTC
This sequence comes from Diadophis punctatus similis, assembly GCA_023053685.1. Taxonomy (NCBI): domain Eukaryota; kingdom Metazoa; phylum Chordata; class Lepidosauria; order Squamata; family Dipsadidae; genus Diadophis; species Diadophis punctatus. Next base: position 157,977,404 of record JALIGW010000001.1, read on the forward strand.
TTCCAGCTGGTTTTCATGCAAATGGGCATGCCAGAAACCAGAAGAGTAGCTGCCCATTGCGCATGCGTACTCCAGGAAGATGATCTTCCTGTTTCCAGAGTGTGCATGCACACCGGCCAGCTGGTCTGGTTTCTGGCACTCATAAGCATGTAAAGACCAGCAACGGACGCGCGTGCCAAAAGTCACGGAGAGGGGAACCCAGCGGTTGCTTCCTAAGGGAGCAGAGCAAGGTAAGCCGGGCTTCCCTCCCACCCTTTCTGTGCGGGCTTCTTGTGCAGCCCAAGGCAGTCCGGTGCACTGGTGGACGAGCAGCCGGTGAGAGTGGAGTGGTGGGCTGCCTGCGCAGAGGACCCCATGGCCTGGGCTCCTCCCCGCTGGGAGCCGCCATTCCCTGGCCAGCGGCAGCACGCTCTGCCCCCACACCTCGGCAGCGCCATGCACTGGCCGGAGAAGCTCCAAACGTGTGGACTTGCTTGGGCTCCTCCCCGCTGGGAGCTGCCAGCCGAGCAGGTGCGGCTGGCAGGGCTTTGGCGGACCAGCAGTCGGTGAGGGCGGGGTGGTGCTGGGGGGCTGCCTGCATAGATGACCCAATGGCCGCCATCAAAGTGGGGCCGAGACCAATGTTCCCTCTAACATTGAAAATCATTGTGCAGCAGTTGGAAACTGCTGCGCTGTGTTTTCTTTTCTGGAGGGACCGAACCGGCCTCCCTGGATGAAGAGTAAGCTGGTGGGCAGCAGCCTTTGATCTCGCTCTCCTCCTCTTCCTAGCAGAGGAGCCCGCTTGGGGAGGCAAGAGTTAAAGCCTCCGCCTCTCTTCGTTGAAGGCTCCTTTCCCCCACCCGCCCCGATCGGCTGGTGATCAATGTTCCCTCTGACATAAGAAAATGCTGCGCGGCAGTTGGAAACTGCCGCGCGACATTTTCTTATCACATGCGCAGCCGCGCAGCTTAGAGGGAACATTGGCCAAGACGCCCCTCTTGGCTCACTCCACCAGCTGCGCGGGTCCCCTGGGCTATGGGCGTCACTGCCTGTCTCCGGCATTCCTCCTGCACAGCCCCACTGCCCCAGAAGAGCAGCAGCAATGCGCAAATGGGGGCGCGCATTGCATTATGGGTGCCGGCGAGCGCGATAGCGCAAGCGCGCTTGGACTTGCACACAACACCAAAAAGGTTCGCCATCACTGGTCTATAGCCTCAAGCCAAAAAAATAAGTATTCTGGTACCTTTTGAGATCCTTATTGTATGTATTTTATTTGTAACAGGATATTTATTATATAAATGCAACCTGGTTTTTCTATAGTAGTAATACATGCCTCTCAATGAAGATGCTGGTGTGTGTTTGTGTGTTACTAATGGTGAGGAAGGCAAAGATGGCCATCAGATATAGGAAGGTAAAGTCAAACAACCAAGTTCTCTCTTTGCCACAGAGCAATGAATCTGAGGGTCTCTATGACATCACATAAGAGACTGATGATCTCTTTTTGCCTCTGTCTCTCTGTTGACACATTCAGAAATTTCATGTTCTTTCTAGAAAGTTGGGCCAACACCAAATTGCTGAGTTTAAAAATATTCTCAGTAGTGTATACCAGGTTTGTTTGATCAGTTACATTAATCTCAAACCTTCAATGATTGTATCAGATTTTGAACCCATTACTTTATGACTCTCACTTATTCTGCTCAGAACAAGCATATTATTTATGGGACATTTGTAGGCAGTCTGAAAATGAAAAAAAAAACCTTGGAAAGGAGTGTGGAAACGTGCATAAAGAGACAATATAAATACACAGATCCAAGAAATGGAGGAAGCAAAAAAAAAAGTTGGAGATGGAGATATGTGAAGTACTTGCCAAGGGCAAGGAAACTGGACCTGAAATATCTATGTAAGATAGACTGTATGGATGTAAGATATTGCAAAACTTGCTAATATGAAATTACTTTTGCTTACAATACAGAGGATTTGTTTAGCATATGTATATTTAGTTTGACCATAGGCCTAGCTAGAATAATGATTTTTCCAGCTGCTTTATGTACAGATAATTGCAAGGTCCCATATACAGTATGTAAGTTCTTCACATTTGGCTCCTGCTTACTAAACCAAGCGTCCTTTGTCTGCATTGTCAGCATAAATAATAAAAAGTGCAAAACCATTTATACAATTTTTAAAAAAATATTATTTTCTTTGTCCCTCTCGCAGTCAGAACTAAGGAATTATGTTCCTTTCTAGAGATTCCTTCCTGAAGCCTTTTGGCCTACATTTGTCTCCCAGAGGAGTGTGAAATATGCTACAACCACATTGCTAAAATGTGCGTGAGAGGGAACAAGAGAAGCTAAGTTTGATTTCACAAATTACAGCCAGTTCAGTTCTCTACACCCACCCAACTAAAAATTCGTAGTTTTGTTTCTAAAAGAACTTTTGATTGCAATATGTCAGAAGTTTAGAAAGGATAGGAGAACCAATTGAAGCTTAGTAAGACTGGATCTACAAGACTTTGGTTTTCGTGATATTAAAAGCTGCATCATTTCCTTCAAATGGTATAGTATGATTGGGAGTCTGCTGACTTGTAAACCAGAGTCTTTATATTCTAAGTGAACCAGATCACTATGCTTTATTCTACAAGCCATGGAAAAACAGGCAGGGTGTAACATGATGTTTGAACCCAACTTCCATTTTCTGTTAATACTGTATCTTAGTTACCTGCCTTTCTTGGTTGATGGAAGCCTCCAAGAAGGAATCTGGCCATGTGCAAACAATATTGAATGCTTCCTTGAAGGAGAAGATGGTGCCACCTGCCTTGAAAGAGGCAATAGTGCAAGCCTTCTTCAAGAAATCATTGCTTGGCCAAGCAAAGTCAGTTAACACTCAGCCTATTAAGTGTGTCAGTGACGTTCCCTTTCTGGGAAGAGTTGTTGAGAGGGTTATATGGCAGCATTTGCAGAGAACTCTAGAGGAAATCCACATCAATCACTGTTGCAGATGGAGCCAGGATAGGGGACGTGTAAGTCCTGGTCCTGCTTGATCCCTTGGTGACCTTTATTATAGTATCCGTCTTAATTGTCAACAAGAAGGGGGAGGTACAGTGTTGCAAGGGTTGTTCATGAGTGAGTGTTTCAGATCAGTGCGGGGAGGTAAGAAGTTGCTGGTGGAACCAAATCCCAGGTGGGTACATCTCTGAGAAGGCAACATTGGCTCATGTCTTGATCACCTCCCATTTGTATTACTGCAACTGCTCTACATTGGGTTGCCCCTGAAGTTCACTCAGAAATTCCAGCTGGTCCAGAATGCAGTGGCTTGAGTAGATACGAATGTATTGTGAGTTGACTGCATAGCACTCTGAGAGCTGCATTTCTTATCAATCTCCTTCTGGATGCAATTCAAGGTGCTGGCTGTCACTTTTAAAGCCCTTCATGAATATATGCAGGATCGGCTACTTCCAGCTGTTTCTGGAAGACTGAGCTCTCTGGATCCCATCCCTTGAAGAATGCCATCTCCTGACATGCCAGAGTCAAGCTACCTCTGTTGCTGCCCCCATTTTTTGGAACAGTATTTCCCCTGCCATGAGATAGGATCTAATTCTTCTGAACACAAAGCTGTTTTGGGTTTAAGGCAGCAGTTCCCAACCTTCCTAGTGCCGCAACCCGCGCCCCGCCCCTGCGCCCCCACCACGACCCACCCCGCTGCTGCAATTTGGGTTCTTTTACCCTCCTTGCATGCGCAAAGTGTTCTGCGCATGCGCAGAGGGTAAAAAAACCCAAATGGCGCCATCCGGACAAAGTCTCCAGATCCGGGCGAGGTCTCCGCTCACTTCGCGTGTTGCCTCTGGGAGCTTTTCAAGCCCCATCGCGAAAGGTGTGTGTGACTTCGGCGGGGCCGGGACAGGCGGCTGTCCAGAGAGAGCCATCCCCTTTGCAGAGTCTCTCCCGTCTACGTGTAGCGTTTGGGGTGAAGGGTATGGCTCTCTCCGGGCAGCCGCCTGTCCTGGCCCCGCCAAAATCGCGCACGCCTTTCGCGACGGGGCTCGAAAAGCTCCCAGAGGCAACACGCGAAGCGAGCAGGGCTGGAAACCGCGATGCCCACGCCGGGATCCCCCACCACCCATAGGCAGGCAGAGGTGCCGCGGAAAGTCCGCTAGGGCTTCGTCTGCGGCTCTTCTCTTTATCGGCTGGGGCGCCAGCCCTCCCCCCATCACGCGCTCCCCTCCAGCGGGATTGATGCTCCAGAAAAGGGCCCCTGGCGGGGATAATCCACCCGCTCCTAGCACGGAGGCTGCACCTCCCGTTTGTCTCCCGAAGCACATGCAACAAAAGGACCCCTGCCTCTGCTCCAGTCCCCTCAAGCGGGAGACCTCGGGCGCCGCGGCCCCAAGGGAGCAGGAGGGAGTCAAGTCAGGAGGAGGGGGAGCAGGAGGGAGTCAAGCTCCGTGGGGGCAGGTGCCAGACAAGCATGGGAGGCAGGGAAAGGCGCTTCATCCGCGCCGCCTTCCCACCAGTCAGAAGGGCTCTCTTGTGGGCCTGTCCCTCGGCCGGGGAGGTGGGGGGAATCAGACACAAACGCCTCTGGCCAAATGGCACCTCTCTCAACCAATCGGAGGGCTCGGGCAAGTTGAGCCAATATGGCCAGGCTTGTGGCAGTGGGGGGGAGAGCTGAGGATGCCAGGGCGACCCCTGGGAAATGGTCATTCGACCCCCCCCCAAAGGGGTCGTGACCCCCAGGTTGGGAACCGCTGGTTTAAGAGTTGATATTTTTGTTGTTATATTTTTGTATAGTGTTTTAATCTTACTGATGAAGTGGATCTGTAAGCTGCCCAGAGTCGGGTATGTGCTCCTTTTGATTAATTGGGAGCTATATAAACATTTTTTTATACATAAACGGGGCATTTAGTGGTGACTTTTTATAAACTGCTTTTGCAAAATTAGACCCTAGGTAATCCATTGCAACCTGTGTCTGTGCAGAAGAGCAGTGCAAACAAGATGAACTTATGTGTAGAGAAGCTCAGTATCTTTTAATGGACATTGTCATTAAAAGGCTGCTAAATGTGTTGGTACTAATTATTCACAATACAATTTGCATGCTAATGTTCAGTTGCTAAGGTTTTAAAGATAGATTAGCAAAAGGTTAGGGTCAGGTTTGAGTCATAGAAATGGCTGGACGTTTTGAACAACAAAACTGAGAAGTAGTTAGAACTGAAGAAGTTTAACCAAGAAAGTCCAGTTGCCGTTTGGAAGAAGCACCTTTGGGGCAACCATGACCTGGATAATTGAGAATTTCCATAGACAGCAAAACTGAGATATATACTGACTGAAGACCTGCAGACATGCCTCAAGAGCACCTTCATCTCAAATGCAACCAATTACTCTTTCCTGTGCATCCATTTGTCAGGATTGAGTCCTGAGCCAAGAAGTAGCTTGCTTGGATCTCTTTGTCATTTTCTCAAGACAGATAAATGAATGGCAATAGTAAAATCTGTGTAAGAAAGTTCTTTGTTTTTCTATGTGACTTTTGGGAGCAGTCCTATATTGCCTATAAAAGCTTGATCAGGTTGAAAAAGTCACCCTATGTCATCTCAAGTCCTAATTTAGTTTGAGCACTGAATTTGGAAATTGTCTTTTAGCCTACAGTATAATGAATGACTATCAATGCAGTTAAGGATACTTAGAGGAAGGGATCTGCAACTAGTTTTTGAAGTGATTTCTGCCTTCCCTGTCCTATGGGTAGGTTCCCTCCAGTGCCATTCAAGCAGAAAACAAGCCAATGAAGATTCAAAAGCAAATAATAATAATAATAATAATAATAATAATAATAATAATAATAATAATAATAATAATAATAATAATAATAATAATAATAATAATAATAATAATAATAATGCAAGATTATTGCTCTCTTCCTTAAGCAATCTCCGGATACTCTGATCTGCTTTAGAATGCTGTTTTATTGAAACTGGTAGGAAATCAGGACTGTGGTTCAAAAGCAGGTATTGTTTCTTTGATTCGATCTCCTCAAGGCATGCTATGGCCAAACTAGTATGATTGCAAAATGGAAGGATAACTTGGGGCAGGAAAAATAACCTCTTGTAAACATGAAGGATACTTTTGAATGCTGGGTGGACCTCTTGTTTTTCTTTCTGTTCATACTGGCTGCCACTCAGACACAAACTGCTTGAAATCAATCGAGCCGAGGTGGCGCAGTGGTTAAAATGCAGCACTGCAGTTCAGCTGTTCAAATCTCAAGGCTCAAGGTTGACTCAGCCTTCCATCCTTCTGAGGTCGGTAAAATGAGGACCCAGATTGTTGGGGGGCAATATGCTGAACTCTGTAAACCACTTAGAGAGGGCTGTAAAGCACTCTGAAGTGGTATATAAGTCTAAGTGCTATTGCTATTGCTAAATCGCTCGGTTGCCTGCTTCGTTGTCCAGAGGCAGTGTTATGCATTGGGAGGTCCTTTTTTCATGACCAACTGTAGAGAAGAACTCGGAAACTGTGGCTTTAAAGAAGGAGCAGGCAACATTAATTAGCCAAGTGATGTTTTTTTGGCCTCCAGAAACCATGGGGAGCAGGACCGGTGATGATGAGATATCGCTAGGAGGAAGAAGGACAAACATTTCTTGCTTATTTTTTTTATTGGTCGATTTGTTAAAATGGGTTTTCTTTTTGTACAACTTCTTTTATTCTGAAACTTAACAGTTCAGTGGCATGTTCTTGGGGTAGTCTTGGGAGTACAAAAGGACAGTTGGGGCCAGCATGCAGTCTCCGGGTCAAGGTTATGCAGATATGCTCTTCACAGGCAACAAGAACAGTAAGGCTAACTGTTGACATCTTAAATGAACATTGTGGGCCTTTAAATGGATGTTGTGCTAAGACAGTGTAGTGTCTTAGCATTATGGGAATCAAAACTTGAGTGCCTCTGTTGCTTCTTTAAAGGGGAAGAGTCATATTGATGCAGGTTTGGGTGTTGTGTTAAATGTGAGTCTCTAAAGCATGTGTACCTTTCTCCATTCCTGTCCTCTATCTAGGATTTAATATTAGCATGACAGGTGAAATGCCATGTTTGTCTGTAATAGAAGCATTTGAATTAAAAATTTGTGATAAATTTTGCTCGCATGCTCTGCCTTCATATTTTGCTATTTACAGCTTTTAAAAATTCCTTCCGACTTCAGCTGCGCATTTGTGAACTTATACTGATACATTGAAAAGACAGTTATTGCAAGCAGAGATTTCTCAGAGCAGACAGAATGATATTTTAAGAAGTCAGATGGGGTCACTTATTTGCAGTTATGATGTTCATCCACACTTATTTGAGCTGGAATCCATTGCCAAAATAGAATTCAACAGCTGATGCCGCTAAAAGTTTGAAAATATTCTTTCAAAATATGCCAAGCTTTGTATAAAAGCATAGTTACTTTTATTGCTCTAAAGTTTCTTCTTTGGGAAGAAACAGAAGTTAAGCAGCCATTTAATCTAACACTTTAGGTTGTTTCATAAGAATTGGGTTGTCTTAACAATGCTCAGCATCAAGAGGTGGTGATGTAGTAGGTAGTCCTAGGTGAAGTTAACCCAAACAGTTCATTTTCTGCTCAGATACAGGTCAGAATGTTTGTTTACCTGGAAGGTAACTAGCATGAAGATCTAACATTTGTGCAGCAGATGTGAGCCCAGTTTTGCAAGTTAGGATCACAGGGCCCCAGGCGAATTTGTTAAAAGCCTGTCTGGAGGGCCAAAACTGTATATGAGTAGTGAAAGCATATTCTGTGCATCAGATAAGGATTTAAACGTGTTTTTAATTCTTTCTCATTTCAGATGTACGCATTGTTTAAAAAGGGGATAAAATCCCATTTTCTTTTATGAGAGAGAGAGAGAGAGAGTTTTTTCATATGCAGTTTCCAGCATCTCAAAAGGAGTCCTTTGCATAGTCCCCAACTCAGAATATTAATATTGGCATGTGGTTTCTGGCTCTGGGTATTTCAGCGTATCACACCACTTTGTGACTTGAGAATTCTCACTGTACATTTTTCCCCCAAATTGCACATTGGTTGAAAATAAATAATTCCTGTTTCTTAGCTGAGTGTGTAGTACAAATTTGCTCTAAAAAAATCAGAAATGTGTCCCAATTTTTCCTGGTGATTGAAAGGCAGAAAAATTAACCTGAGCAACTTAAGAGTGACTTGAAATGCAAATGCAAGGGTACTTAGGGCGGTACAGAAACGTGATGAATAAATAAAGATAAACAAATAAGTGTTACTCCTTGTTATTTTTCTCTGAATTGTAGTATACAGAGATCTCTTTGAATTTGTGAAATGGGAGACAGGTGGGTGCGTAGAAACTTGATGTTATGGCTATAATTTGTATATCAGAAACTTAAATAGATTGGGTACATTTCTGCTTCTTAATATTAACATTTTAAGATCCACAGACTTTGAGCTATGCAGTCACTACATAGTGACTCTTCTGATCTCTGCCAATAATAGCCAGTAGCAAGGAGCAATGTTTTGTAGTATTTTAACATACAACAGTGTTGTGTTCCGGATGCCTCCTTACTTTTCATGAAATAAGAGGTTAAAACAATGTGATGTTAAAGCCCTCTTTGTAGATTAGACTGACTATTCAACTAGCTTTTTGCCACCAAAACTTTATACATTGGTTTGTAAACCACCTGGGTTCATAAAACAACTGTCAGGGTTCCAAATAGCATCCAAAATTAAATCAGAGTCCTAGGCAAAGTATTCCTCAAAGTTCCAATTTATTAGCAGAGCCATGTTGGCACATCTGGGAGAAACCCGAAACCCCAGGGTTTCTCCACCCAGTTGAAAGTTCAAGCCCTTGTCCCCACACCCCCAAGTCCATCATGTTGACCAATCTTCAACTGCCAACTTGGCAGATCCACCCATCTCCTTCAGTGCAGGTGCAGGAGTGCAAAGACAAATGATGACCTTGACTATCTAGAAAGAATTTGTTATGGCTATATACAGACAGCCCTCGTGCAATTAGATTCCCAAATTCCCACAGTAAAGAATGCACATTAAAAGACTATAAAGTGTGGCAGGTCAAAGACCCCAACTAAAATAGCTTCGGCCTGACAACAACACTAGATTAAAAATAATGACTAAGCTGTGGTTCAGCCTGCTTTAGATATAACATTGTATATGGATACAAAATTGTGACTTGTTTTCCCAGGTTTTAGGGTTTGACATAACCGAGTCTAGGACTTTTCGTCTCCTACCCTTGGCCGCACCTGCTTTTCCGCCAGCATTCATCCTCGGGTGATTCTCCTCTGACTATTCTCCTTGGTTGACATGCCTCCACCCAATGGGCCATGGCCCCTCTGTCCCACGAGCTTTGGCACGACCGATTCACAGAAGGAGAGTTCGTCCTGGGTTTTTTGCCGCCCGGGACAGTTAGCCCCCAACCAATCGTGCGATCAATTGTAGTGGTGGGGTTTGGGGGAAGGGCTGCAGATAAATGGCTTTAGGAAAACCAAACGCTTATTAGGAGAAGGAACTAGGAGGGGTTTTTCCTAAAGCCATTTGCCTGCAGCCCTTCCCCCAAACCCCACCACTGTGATTGATTGCAAGATTGGTTAGCGGCTAATTGTCCCGGGTGGTGAAAAACCCAGGACGAACCCTCCTTCTGCGAATCGGCCGCGCCGAAGCACATGGGACGGAGGGGGCCGTGGCCCATTGACCAGGGTGAATGGGTGGGGGCGTGACAGCTGAGGAGGAACGCTGGCAGAGAAGGAGGTGCGGCCAAGGGTAGGAGACGAAAAGTCCCATTCCAGACATAACCAACCATGATTTTGGAAAAGTTGGTCAGTTTAAAATCTAGCAGCTTTTATTTAGGGAGGGCGGTGTCTATTGTGACCCAAATCTGCAGAAAGATTGTATTCACAATTTAGCTAATATTGTCCCATTTGTTTTTTACAGAATGCCACTGACAGTTCTTCTAATTCTTCTCAGAAAAGAGAGCAGCCTTTACGAACACTAGCATCTTCTCCTTCCTTTGAGCATCACCGAATTTGCACCCGCGGCCACTTTCATGACCAGTTTAGCCCTGAGCATTACCATCTAGAACAAGTGAGCCTATCTTTAGATTCTTTCCTTGCTGTTCCAGAATGCTGTTTTTTCTTATACTGGCTTGGCCAGGAAGCCTGGTGAATATCTGCATGTGTGAAAGCAGGATAGAGCTCTGTATATAGCAATAGCACTTTACTTATATACCGCTTCATAGTGCTTTACAGCCTCTCTAAGCGGTTTACAGAGTTCAGCATATTGCCCCCAACAATCTGGGTCCTCGGAAGGATGGAAGGCTGAGTCAACCTTGAGCCTAGTGAGATTTGAACAGCTGAACTGCTGAACTAGCAGTCAGCTTGCAGTCGCAGCATTTAACCACTGCACCACTTCAGCTCTTAGTTGAGCTCTACCTCTATTGTCTTCCAAGTCATGACCAGCTGGTTTTTGGGAAATAGCAGATTTATTAGGCTTGGTGTGTTGCCTATTTAAAATTCCCTAATATGTTTTTTTAATTTTAATTTTAATTAAAATTTAACCTATTTAAAAAGAGGTTATCTTTGAAACCAGCTGTTTCCTACAGCTGCTCAATATGTATATAAAAAACAACGTTGTACATTTTGACTGTAACTGAAAATACATTGGTATTCTCTCCAAATGCTATAGTTCTGATTGGTTATATAGCTTAGCTTTCTAAATTCAGAAGGAATGGGCAATCTTGGGGTAGTCAGGGCTTCAGTTAAGGCCATAATAAGTGATTGTGGGAGTTATACTCCAAAACCCCTGCTGTGGAGAGGAAGCTTCAAGGCACCTTTTTCAGTGTCCTTCCCTACTCTAGAGAGTATCAGTTGAGGAAGGGTGCCTTTCTATGGGAATTATAGTTTTGTGTGCCACAATAATTTGTATCGTTGGGTTTTACTGTACATAGAATATTTTTAGCCTTTGCATTTACTTGTGTCATTGTCTGTGCTGGTATCTGATAAATCTACTGCTAAATGTCATACTCATCTGCTTGCTTAAAAATAATTGTGCTTTCTCAAATCTCTTTCTCTCTCTCTCTCCTATAGTCAATCTTACGATCGTGCCGGCACGTCAGTTTCCCCGATGATGATGAGGAGATTGTACGGATTAATCCAAGGGAAAAGAACTGGGTGACAGGTTACGAGGACTACCGCCATACCCCTGTGCGGGGGAAGTACATTGATCCCGATGATGGGGACTCCTATGTGCGGTTTGCCAAAACGGAGGCCTCTAAACATGACTACAATTACCCTTACGTTAGTAACGCTGACTTTGATCGAGGGGGTGACATTAAGGGTGCCGTGATAAAAACTCAGCCAGCTAGGTGTAAACAGCGGCGGCGAAAAGAAGACGGGGAAAGGTCACGGTGTGTCTATTGTAGGGACATCTTCAACCACGAGGAAAACAGGCGGGGTCAGTGCCAGGATGCTCCAGACCGAGTCCAAAGCTGTATCCGCCGAGTCAGCTGCATGTGGTGTGCAGATAGTATGCTCTACCACTGCATGTCTGATCCAGAAGGAGACTATACAGACCCTTGCTCCTGCGATACCAGCGATGAGAAGTTTTGCCTCCGGTGGTTGGCCCTAATCGCCTTGTCCTTTCTGGCCCCTTGTATGTGCTGTTACTTGCCCCTCCGGGCTTGCTACCACTGTGGGGTGATGTGCAGGTGCTGTGGTGGGAAACACAAAGCAGCTGGATGACAGCGCTCCAAGCCAGTGAAGGTCTGTTTTCTTCCCCTTCTTGGTCTGGAGCATTCTCGGTTTGTGCCCACCTGAGCCGGCCTTGGGAGCCTGTTGGAATCTAGGAACCAGACGGCTCCTTCTCTTTCCCTCCCACTTGGCTGCTATGCATTGATTGCTCCCGGAGTTCTAACAGACTAATGTACCACATAGACGTTTGTATTATTGATCTGTCATCCAGCAGAAGGTCTTCTGTGTGATTATTCCTTCCCTCCTGCAAGGAAAGCGTTTGGGATGGGAACGGTTGAATGGGACAGAATTTGGAACCTCTCACAGGGGGTAACCCATATTTAGCAAGCTCGTCACACCCGTGAGAGTATATAACAATGGAATGAAATCCCACTTTGGATTGTGAGCACCTTGCAGCCAGTTTGAGGGTATGGATTCTTGTGTATACAGAAGATGTTTGTGGGTAATAATTGTGCACCACGGTAACGTAGGGCCAACAATCGCACAACCTACAGTTCCTGAAAAGTCCCATCATGTTTTTTGGGTGGTCTTCTGAGATTTTCTGATTTTCAAGGTTTCAGCTAAAATGTGGGAAATGAGCCTTAGTATTACCTGTATTATATGTGAGAATCTGAGAACTCCTGTGATTTCAGACCAATTTTTATACACAAAATGAAATCTTTATAAATAAGTTTCTCCTCTTCCTCTTTCCCCAGCCACCATCGCCTTTCTCTTCCAAACAACAGTGGAAAAATTAGCTTTGCATTGATGTTCTTCCCAATTAAAACAGTCTTTTATGCTGTGGTGTTCCTATCTGAGGCAAAGGGGGAAGTTTGCATGTTTTGAAATTGACATGTACACCCATGCACTTGTGTGCCTTGAAAAGAAAAAGAGGGAATGTTGCTTTTAAACTTTGTCTACAGGTCAGTATGCTAAAGATAAGGGAATGAATCTTCCTCCATCCCCCACTTTTTGGAATCCAGGGTGGGAGTGTGTCTGGAATTAATCCGAGGTCTTATGCTTCCCAGACTAATCCAGAAATATAGGGAAGCCTCAATTGCAAGGCATTTCATTGGCCAGTGTCTTTACCTTGAACGCCTTTGAACCAATGAGGGTGCTTCAAACATTTTCCATCATGGAGTAGGACATAGGACTGCCTGCACCTGGATTTGTTGGGTATGGATTTAATAGAGCCAGAGGGCACCGCCGCTATAGCACTTGACAATCACTTAGATATAGGCAGGAACATGGCTTTTTAAAAATCATTCAGTTTCTTTCAATGGAAGTGCATTTATTTCTCTCCCTTTTTTTTCTTTAAAGAAAAACCTAAGAGGAATTGACACACATTGTCCTAATCATGAATCCAGAGACGTTGCAGAAATGGGGGAAGGGAGAGTTAAAAGAAGCATTTACTCACGCTTTTAGTACCAATGCATGTTCTAGCTGGCCTCTCCCCCTTTTCTTTACTAACCTGCATGCCTTTGTTCTTAGGTGAAATTGACTGAGAACAGTTTCCCCATCCAGGCAGCGTGTATCTTCCATTTCTCAAGTTCCTGGATCTGCACAGTAACTATATACTGTGAACATAAATAATTCCTAGTGACGTTTGGGCCAATGTTACTATTTCCTCTGTTTCCAATTCAGTGACAATTTAATGCACAGGTAGGAAGAAAAAGTAATTGGGCAAAGTTGCACCAGGGTATTTTCAGGGTTCTCTGTCATTGGCCTAAACCAACATCCCGCCCCCAACCCCAGCTATCTGCTGTGCAGACAATAGGATCAACCTGCAGTTGGCATAAGGCCACCCTGTTCTTCACTCTCAAATGCACTGAACCAGCATATTTGGCATCTGCAGAGAACCAGGGTGAATAGTTCAAATCTGGATGAATCCCAGGCCCTTCTTATCATCTTGCCGTGAAAGATATTAGGACCTTTCACATATTTTAGTAGCCCTTAAGGTGGGCCCTGCTGGAATCACTAGGCATCCTGACACCGACAAGCAGTGAATTTTAATATAACTTGGTAGTGTATAAAGCGTGCATGCATTGCGAAACTTGTATCAAACCCACTTCTTTGATTTCTGAGTTGTAAAATACAGCAGGGCGAAGTGATAACCTTAATTTTGTGAGGTTTTTATTTTCTTTTAAAAGTCATGTCTTGTGTACAAGGCTTGTAATTAGCTGGGGAAATGATATTTTTCTAATATATGATGTGGAAATAGCAAAGGTTTTATTCAAAGGAATAAAGTGTAGAACAGTTTAGCTATAATATAGCATAGTACAATCTGAATATTCTGAGGCAGCTATAGGTGCTGGCTTGCGAGAACAGGCACTGCTGTTCCTGCTTTGGGCAGCTGACTGCCGGGGCATGCGTGACCTTGCCCCGCTCCCACCTCTTCTATTGCACATTGAAAGAAGTCTTAATTAAAAGAAAAAGGAAATGGCTTTTCATTTTTGCCAAATAGCAGCAACCAAGAGTGAACATGTTTGCATTGTTCCATGCAAAACAGGCCAGCAGCTCCTTCCAGGATTTTTGTCGCTTTGATCTAGTTTAATTGCATATGCAACAATCTGTGGTGTTATGACCAAATCCTGCAGCCAGAGCACCCCTGGTTATACTCAGGCATTGATTTCACGATCAGAAGACATTTCCCCCCACCAGAGGCGGGTTCCTAATTTTTTTACTACCACTCTGTGGGCGTGGCTTATTTTGTGGGTGTGGCTTGCCAGCCATGTGACTGGGTGGGCGTGGCTTCTCGGACTGCTGAAGGGAGGGGAAGGAGATAGCTCCTGCCACCCGTTCTTTCAGCGTCTCACGCGCTCCCTCAGCCATCCTCCCCTGCTTGGACTCAGTGTGGGGTAGGAAGGCAGTGCATGCACAGTGCCGGAAGCTCGGCTTCTGGGCATGCGCAGAAGAATTTTTTAAAAAAAAATTAATTTTTTTTTTAATGGCGGCGCCCAGGCACCGGCAACCGACCGCACTGGTACTGTGATGTCACCAGCGGGCCGCTACCAGTGCTATAGAGTGGACTGCACCGGTAGGAACCCACCACTGCCCCCCACCCACCACCCTTTTTTTTGCAGCTCTCTGCTTTGGGCACTTCGTAGAATGCATTGGACCAATCCAGAAAGACATGGGCTGGGATCCAGCACCCTCTCAATGAGCAACCCTCCTGAACGCAACCTCCACCCCAACCGTTTGCCATGACAAGCTACTCTTAAACTCAGGGCACCTCAGGAGAATTCTTGAGGAGAGGCCACACTGGCTTGCAGGTGTCAGTGTAGAAACCAGCCTAAAAAGATCTTGCATTCTCCTTGCATTGCCTTTAGAGGCAGGAACTGGTTAAACATACCCTGTTCCCCTGCTGGCTGGGCCTGTATTCCCTCCTGGCTGTATTGAGATGATTTGATGCTAAAGCTCCTCCCCCTGTCAATATGGTCCTCCTTTGTGTGTGTGTGGGGGGGTGCTTTTTCCCCTTCCAGAGCCCCTAGAGCAGGGGTGGCCAAACTATGGTTCTTTGAGGACCTGTGGACTTCAACTCCCAGAATTCCTGAGCTAGCCATGCATGCATGGCTAGCTCAGGAATTCTGGGAGTTGAAGTCCACAGGTCCTCAAAGAACCATAGTTTGGCCACCCCTGCCCTAGAGTTTCTTCTGACATCTTTACAGCTGAACACTTGGCTGTAAACCCTCCTATCATAAAAGGTAAAGTGAGGACAGTGCAAACTTAGATCTTGGACATAATTTGCAGAACGATACTGGGATTGGGGCAATTAGTTTTAGTTCTGCATTTTCCTGCAAACCTACCTGATTTTTCATTTTCAGACCCATAGCCGAATTGAAATTAATTTACTTTTTGAAAATATGCACTTATATGCAAGAATGTTGGCTTGTGGTTCTCCAAACAAAAAGACACAGTGTCAAGGTGTCAGGAGAGAGGTGAGCGAAAATAATTAGAGTGTAGAATTGCCTTCTGCTGGGAAATATGCTTGCCATTTAGCACAAAAATGGTACAATTGTTGCCTAAAGTTAGTGTTTAAAAAGATAAATACAAAGATGGGATAAGCCAGGGTTAAGGCTTGGAAAAAGGAGGAATTGAAATTCAACGTTCTTTCATCCTTAATAGCAAGTAAAAATCTGAACTAGATCATTTCATCTTTCACATATAGGGGAACCAAGTAATATTTTTTTCTTTGTTTAGCAGTAAGAATTCATATAATCTCCTTAACAGGCTAGTTTACATCAGTTATTTAAAACATAATTCCTCAATGGCAGCCTTCAAATCATGTGTGAGTCAATTAGCTCTAAAATCTCCATTGTTCATGTTTCAAATTTCAAATTTGGGATTTGTCTGTAACATACAGGCAACATGACATAGTGCAAATGAAAATACTGCTGTTAAATATCCTTTTTTGGAAAAGTGCTAAATGGTAAAGGAAGCTCTTCTCTTCACTTTACTTTACTTTACTTTACTTTAGTATTATTATTATTGTTGTTTAAACGGGGGAGAAATTCACGGGGCAAATGCATATTTTATGTGCCTGACAGCAAATGACATCCCTCCAAAGGGTGACTAACAAACATCAAGCCAGCCTCAAAAATCAAATAATGGAACAACTTTATTATCCTAGTGATTGTTGCAAAGTTGTCCCATTTTCCTGAATTTCTGTAAGGTCTTTCTCCTCTACGAAGCACAACACTACAGAAGATATCTTAAGGATTGTCAAAGTTCCCCATTTAAATGCCCCTATTTATTTCGTTAAAGCAGCTAAAACTTTCCACCTTGCCTCCTCCCGTAAATTCCTTCTTCCTATCTCTACCTTGGCTTTCTTTGAATCCTTGGCACTTTGTTTTAATGTTCCTTCTTTCTCTCTGTGCATTGGAGGAAGAGGGTGGTTTTGGGAAGAAGGCTTCAGAGGGGCACGAACAGAAATGGGGGGAACTGGGGGGGGTGTAAATATTTCCCATTGATCTCCACACTGCAGCTGATCAGTGTGTGGTTTTCTCCTCCTCTCAGTTTTTCAGTACTGACATTAATCATCTGAGAAATGATTCAGATTTTATTTTTGTATCTGTGGTAACAATCCATTAACGAAAAGGTGGGTTTTTTTCCCTCAGTTGTGATTTTTTTTTTCAAAGCTATTGCTCACGTTAACAGATTTAAGTGCCTGAAGCAACCTTCCATTATGTATCTGTATACTAAAAGTTAAAAACTCAGTTGTATTGATTTTTATAAGCCTTTTTACTTCTGTGTAAAGAATATATATACAAGTGTATGATGTACATTTTAGTTCTTAACTTCTTTTTTATTGTTTCTAATAAGTATGATCATTGTAGCTATTGCTTTAAAAATGTATCATGTAAATACAAATACATCATATAAAAACAAGTAAGTGTTTTTCATGTTTTGACAAACTGGACACTTTGGCTAATTGATAAGATCCAAGACAAACTTCTAGAGTGTATTTCTTATTTCTAAAATATATACACCAGCATTCTTTTTTTCTTTTGTTTGTTTTTTTATTTATTTGTTTTCACAAAACAGTTTCTTAGTACACAATAAATCTTAGTGTGAAATTGATGATCAAGTCTGTCCTTATCACTACAGTAAATGTATAGACTTGTATTCCAGTCTTTTTATGGCAAAATTCAGATAAATAAGCTGATCTTTAATTAAAATACTGACTGTAGGTGAGGGTATGACAGACTTTCCTAGAATTCAGACAATATGCCTCTGAGAAGATGCTAATTTCTGGCTTGAGTGCTGGGTGACATGGTGGTGGCTACATATATCTCACAGGCATGTGATGGATATTTTGTGTTGTAATTTTGTGCAGTTATTTTGGACAGCCCACTGAATAAACATATTTAGGATTGGCTATTCAACTATAAGGATTATAGGTATTTATATCTGCGAATAAGCCTCATTGTGCTGCCTGCAATTAGTTTTAACACTTAGCATTTCTCAGTGCTTGGCATTGTTGATGGGAAGAGACACCGTCAAACCAGAATGATTTCATGTTTTCTGAAACTTCATTAAGTGTTAAAAACCATTTTGAGCGTGGGTTATGGTTACAAGTTATTCCTTGAAGTAATATCAGAATTCTCCATCTCCACTTAAGCAGATAAAAATCAATTTCCTATTCTATTCTTGCATTTTGGGTTCTGAGAATTCCTTCCGTTATTACCGGGCTCCCTTCCCACAAATAAGTATTCGGTTTCCCAAGTTAACCAAATCAAGAGTGAGACTGCAATTATGAGAAGCTCAATAGTAGTAAATATGTTCTTGTTAGGAAGAGTTTGCAAGAGCAGTCTAATGGATGATCTGGATGTGTGGGCCAGGAGCCGCTATGTCTGCTATTTGTACATAAGTCGTAATGGTTTCCTGTTTTCTTTTTGGTGAAAGCTGTCCTTGAAACTTCTGAAGTTCCAAAACATACCAAGCTATCAACACTTTTAGTTGGAGGACTGATTTCTGTCATCAAAAACATTTTGATAATGGCTGATTTCCCCAGGAATAACTAGCAGTGTCAAAATGTAGCAAGAAAGCTTATAAAAGGATGTAACATTCAAATAGTTTAGAGGCAGGGACTTCATAATCTCACTTGGAATTAGTGTTACAAATGCTTTTTGATCAGACTGCCCAGATAACAGGAAGTTTTCGCAGCTATACAGAGCCTCGCAATTTTAAAGCAGATTTTATGTGTGTGTGTGTGTGTGTGTGTGTGTGTGTATGAGCTGAAGTGGTGCAGTGGTTAAATGCTGCGACTGCAGGCTGACTGCTAGTTCAGTTCAGCTGTTCAAATCTCACCAGCTCAAGGTTGACTCAGCCTTCCATCCTTCTGAGGTGGGTAAAATGAGGACCCAGATTGTTGGGGGCAAGAGGCTGAACTCTGTAAACCGCTTAGAGAGGGCTGTAAAGCACTATGAAGCGGTATATAAGTAAAGTAAAGTGCTAAAGTATGTAACATTTTTTGCTGATAAATGAAAATAAAGGGAGACAATATAGTTGTCGACTATAGAAAACTGCCTGGATGGTCCCAGGAGGGGCTGAAAGCCAAAGGAAGCTGTGATGTTTCCTTCCATACACCAGGATGACTCAACAGAATAAACATATATATATGTATAGCATTTTTTTGCTGATAAATGAAAATAAAGAGAGACTATTATAGATCTATTTCGAGCTACTTAGCTCTCATTAGATAGCCATACCCTTACTGGGATTATTTCACTAAATTTCACAGGACTTTTCTCCTAATATGTGTGCCTAGAATTTCAGCCTCCATAATCGTCTTACCTACATGATTTGTGTTTGTCTTCATATTCAAAATAGATTGTGTGTGACTTTGTTTTTTTTTAAATTTCTCTATTTGGGGAAGCAATTCCACCAAGTAGTTATAAGATAGTACAGTAATCTTACTATTCCTCCATTAAGATAGGACTGCTGAAACCACTCCATCATGTTCCAGGAATATATTGTGTTTGATGGTATCAAAAATACAGATTAGACAATCGAGAGAACTGGAACTGCTTGCTAACTTGTTGGAAATTCCATTTTCAGGGTTTCCAATGGAGTAATAAGTATTTCCCCCCCAAATCTGGGTTTCTTCCAGAGAGAGAAGAATGGAACCTGGACTCGTGTTAAACAAGTCAGTTTGGAAAATTAAACATCCTGTGTTTTTTCTACTTGGTTAGAGGAGTCCGTTTTTCGTGAAGATGGCAGTGGGTAAACAAAGCCATGTGAATAAATATGCATTTGAGAAAAAAGCAGTGATGTCATTAGAGGGATCCCCATATAAGATGCCTTTCCAGTGAGGATGAATGATATATACTAGGTTGGGACAGTTAAACGGGTATCATAAATTTTATGCAGGAGAGAGAGGGGGGGATGGTTGGTAGGTAGGGATGGTTGGTAGGTAGGTAGGTAGGCAGACAGATAATGGATGAAAGGTAGATGACAGATAATAGATAGACCATAGCGGCAGTATCTGAAATTTATTCAGATACGATTTCACATATTTCTTACTGACCATTTGAGCTTTTCTGGTAGAAGAATTCAGTTGGGGATAAGCATTCTAACATAGACAAAAGATGAAAGGATAATCCAGTACTTCATTTAGTATCCACTAGTCCAGATGCCTGGTACTGTTCCAGTAGCCTCCAACTTCACTCTTTGTCATCACGGCCTGAATGGATGCTTTCAGCACTGTCTACTCCAGCAGGTTTTGGCCTAACCAAATGGGTCTAGCAAAGAGAAACACTGCAGGTCCCACCTTTCTGGGAGGTTCAAGGAACTAAGGAAAGGACGTGCTTCATTTTTGTTGGGTTGCCTCCCTGTAGAGATCAGACTGACTCCTTCTGTGCTGTTTTCCACAAGCTTTCCCCTGATTTGAGTTGTGGTGTACATCTTTAATTTTTTTTTCTATTTTACTGTTGCATTTTTATTTTTATATGGGGTTTGTTTTATGTTTTGCTATGTGAGCCACCAGGGGTTGTTTTGAATTACAGTGACATATAAATAAAGTTTAATAATAGCATTTCCATAGTATTTTGAGAATGTAGTCCAAAAACATCTGGAAGTGACTGAGTTGCCCATTCCTGTATTATGCAGGGATAAGGAATTCTCTGGTTGCATTGAATGAAAGCCATGCTACCAGGCACTATTGGGAATTGTCATGCAATTACAACCGGTTAGCCATAGGTTTCTGTCCTCCACCACACAGCCACATGGTCAGTAGAGTTATTAGTAAGCTTTGTGGAGAGGTTTGAAAGAATTGGGGTAATGTGGCTTCTACCTAGCATGGACAGGGTGAGAAGAAGCCCTAAGAACAAGGCAAGTTGCCCAAAGTTGTGTTTTTGAAGATGGACAGCTGTGTATCTTTTAAATCAATCAGCATAAGCAATCTAAGACTTAAGAAAAGTTGACCTTTAAAGCAGAACTCCAAATTATCTGAATCCCTGAAAAATATTAATCAGCTGCTATGCTTTTCCAAGCTGGGTGTAAAACTTGCTTGGAAGTTTTCTAAATTTTGGGTGGCATTTCTTCATTGCCAGCAATGCAGCAGGGCTTGCTTCTAAAGGAGAGAACAATAATGGACCTGGAAAGCTTTTTTATTTTTACTTTTTGCATTTGTCCAACAGAGATTGGGGAGTTAACTTCATTCTCATTGTTTCTGATTAGTGAAGACCACAGGGTAAATAAATCTCTACCTTAATGCCATTTTTTTCTTCGCAGTTCCAAGGGTGCACAAGTGAAAATAAATATAAAGCTACTTGGCTTTTAACCAAAGAAGGATAGTTCAAAGGATGGAAACTGTATGTATTTTTGGTGCGGCAGCTTTGCCTCTCAGAATTTTTAGTCTTTCCGTGCCCTGCATTTCTGGACATGAAGGCACCAACGCTCATCAGATTTTGTCAATCTTGGTTGCTATGAACTTTGAACAATATGACAAGCTTGGCTGCTTTTGCTGATGCTGATTCTAAAACCCAGATAAGTTGTAGATTGTACTATTAAACCATGGGCAATCCATGTAGCCTCAGAGATACAACTCCAAGAGGAGGAAGGAAGGTATCATATTTTCAGATTCCATCTGGAAAAATAACAATTGCTTGTTTGTGCTCTGAATGAAAAATAATAATAAAAGTTCTATTATTTTTTTATGTATTTCTGGAAATTGCAGAGGAAGACATTCTGATTCTCAAGAGATATAATTTCCCCCTCCCCATGTGTGGGGATAAAATGGTTTTCTTTTTCCTTCAGGTCAGCCTTGATTCTTGGCAATTGCCTGGATTAGTCCCTATAGTTTTCTTGGCAAGATTTTTAGAAGCAGTTTGCCATTGCCTTGTTTCTAGAACTGAATAGAATAGAATAATAGAATAGAATAGAATAGAATAGAATAGAATAGAATAGAATAATAGAGTTGGAAGGGACTTTGGAGGTCTTCTAGTCCAACCCCCGGCTTAGGCAAGAAACCCTACACCACTTCAGACAAATGGTTATCCAACATCTTCTTTAAAACGGCCAGTGTTGGAGCATTCACAACTTCTGGAGGCAAGCTGTTCCACAGATTAATTGTTCTAACTATCAGGAAATTTCTCCTTAGTTCTAAGTTGCTTCTCTCCTTGATTAGTTTCCACCCATTGCTTCTTATTCTACCCTCAGGTGCTTTGGAGAATAGTTTGACTCCCTCTTCTTTATGGCAACCCCTGAAATATTGAAACACCTCTATCATGTCTCCCCTAGTCCTTCTTTTCATTAAACTAGACATACCTAGTTCCAGCAACCGTTATTCATATGTTTTAGCCTCCAGTCCCCTAATCATCTTTGTTGCTCTTCTCTATAATCTTTCTAGAGTCTCAACATTCTTTTTGCATCGTGGCGACCAAAACTGGATGCAGTATTCCAAATGTGGCCTTACCAAGGCATTATAAAGTGGTATTAACACTTCACGTGATTTTGATTCTATCCCTCTGTTAATGCAGTCTAGAACTGTGTTGGCTTTTTTGGCAGCTGCTGCACACCGCTGGCTCATATTTAAATGGTTGTCCACTAGAACTCCAAGATCCCTCTCACAGTTACTACTGTTGAGCAAGGTACCACATATACCAGTGATGGTGAACCTTGTTTTCCTCGGGTGCCGAAATAGTGTGTGCGTGCGCTATTGCACGTGCGTGCGTGCCCACACCCATAATTCAAAGCCCCCCACTCACCCCCCCTGCACATGCGTGCATGACCCCCCCCACTCACCCATTTCCCGACTTCCAGTGGGCCCTGTAGGCCCATTTTTTGCCCTCCCCAGGCTCCAGAGGCTTTCTTGGAGCTTGGGGAGGGCAAAAACACTCCCCCGGCCACCCTGGAGGCCCTCCGGAGGCCAAAATCGCCCTCCCTGAGCCTCCGCGCTAGCCAAAAATCAGCTGGCGGGCACACACATGCGTGCTGCAGCTGAGCTAGGGCAATGGCTCGCATGCCGGCAGATATGGCTCCACGTGCCACCTGTGGCACCCGTGCCATAGGTTCGCCATCACTGACATATACTATACCTGTGCATTTTGTTTTTCTTGCCAAAATGTAGAACCTTATTTTTTTCACCATTGAATTTCATTTTGTTAGATAGTGCCCAATGTTCAAGTCTGTCAAGATCCTTCTGTATCTTGAGCCTATCTTCTGGAGTGTTGTCTATTCCTGCCAGTTTGGTGTCATGTGCAAATTTGATGAGTTCCCCATCTATCCCCTCGTCCAAGTCATTGATGAAGATGTTGAAGAGTACTGGGCCTAAAACAGCCTTGGGGTACTCCACTGCATACTTCCCTCCATGTAGATGCAGTTCCATTGAGCACTACACGTTGAGTGTGGTTGGTCAGCCAGTTTCGAATCCATCTGGTGGTGTTGCTGTCTAACCCACACTTTTCTACTTTATCTAGTAGTAGGTTATGGTCTACTTTATCAAATGCCTTACTGAAGTCCAAGTAAATTATATCGACAGCATTCCTCTGGTCCACCAATTTTGTCACTTTGTCAAAGAATGCAATAAGATTAGTCTGGCATGATCTGTATTTGACAAACCCATGTTGGCTTTTGGTTATTACTTTGTTTGCTTCTAGGTGTTTGCTGATTCGTTACTTGATTATCTTTTCCAGAATCTTCCCTGGTATTGAGATCAGGCTGATACGTCTGTAGTTTCCTGGATCTATTTTTTTCCCTTTTTTGAAGATGGGAACTACATCAGCTCTTTTCCAGTCCTCTGGCAGTTCCACAGTGCTCCAGGATCTTTGAAAGATATAGTTCAGTGGTTCTGAGATCTCGTCTGCCAGTTCCTACAGAACCTTGGGGTGTAATCCATCTGGCCCTGGTGATTTGAACTCGTCTAGGGTAGACAGGTGTTCACTTACCATTTTCTTCCCTATTTTAACTTGTGTTCCTAATATGTTTTTTGTGGTGCTGTTTTTGAAAGGTTGGACTGTTTTTTCCCTTTGTGTAAAGACAGATGCAAAAAACAAGTTAAGTAGCTCTGCTTTCTCCCTGTTGCTTGTCACCTTCTTGCCACTTTCTCCCAGCAATGGGCCAGTTGTTTCCTTGACTTTTTTGTTTTGTTTTTAATATGTTGGAAGCAGGGGCGGGTTCCTATTTTTTTTACTACCACTCTGTGGGCGTGGCTTATTTTGTGGGTGTGGCTTGCCAGCCATGTGACTGGGTGGGCGTGGCTTCTCGGACTACTGAAGGGAGGGGAACTGAGATAGGTCCTGCCGCCCGTTCCCCCTCCCCTCAGCAGCTTGAGAAGCCTCAAACGTGCAAAAATGCCTAGGATCATCACCGCGCGTTCGTGGCTTCTCGGACTGCTGAAGGGAGGGGAATGGAGATAGCTCCTGCCGCCCGTTCTTTCAGCGTCTCACGTGCTCCCTCAGCCATCCTCCCCTGCTTGGACTCACTGTGGGGTAGGAAGGCAGCGCATGCGCAGTACTGGAAGCTCGGCTTCTGGGCATGCGCAGAAGAAAATTTAAAAGAAATTAATTTTTTTTTAAAAAAATGGCGGCGCCCAGGCACCGGCAACCGACCGCGCTGGTACTGTGACGTCACCAGCGGGCCGCTACCGGTGCTATAGAGTGGACCGCACTGGTAGGAACCCACCACTGGTTGGAAGAAGCTTTTTTTGTTATTTTTTACTTTTGTTGCAAGCCTTTGTTCATTGTGAGCCTTAGCTTTTCTCACTTCATCTCTCGGGCTATTTGCTGATATTCTGCCTTAGTTATTTCCCCCTCTTTCCACTTTTTATACTTGTCCTTTTTGTCTTTTAATTTGTCAGAGAGTTCTTTATGCAGCCATGCTGGTTTCTTTTGAGAGCTATTATTTTTCTTCTTCATTGGTATTATGCTAACTGAGTGATAGGTGACTCCAAAGTCACCCAGGCAGTTTCATGTCTAAAGTAGGACTAGAACTCACAGTCTCCTGGTTTCTAGCGTGGTGTCTTAACCACTAGACAAAACTGGCTCTCAGAATGATTTTCGGTAAAAGAAGATCTGGGAAACTCCCTAAAATATTCAGTTTATATCAGGGGTGAAATCCTCCCGGTTCGCCCGGGCCAGTCCTTCGGCATATAGCCGATGGAACTGGCGGCGGTTGCGGCGCGGAGCTTCTCCTGCCCGCTTTCCCGGCCCGGCTGAACACAATCACCGCTTTCCCGGCCCGGCTGAACACATTCATTTGGGTTATTTTTCCCTCTGTGCATGCGCGCGCATGCACAGAGGGAAAAATAACCCAAATGGCGGCGTTCAGCCGGGCCAGGAAAGCGGGCGGGAGAAGCTCCGCGCCGCAACCGCCGCCAGTTCCATCGGCTATACGCCGAAGGACGGGCCAGGGCGAACCGGGAGGATTTCACCACTGGTTTATATGTCATTGCTATCTCTCTTAGGTGCAGGGAGATATAAACATGCTGCAGAAAGAAAATATACCCAATACTTTTCAGTTTATAAAACTTATTCAAGGCTAGACATGTTCAATTTCTAATTCATTGTTAACCAGTCTCTATGGAGATTCTCAGTCATCCAGGTCATGGTTGTCCCATCCAGGAGGCAACTGGATGGTGGGGAATGGAAGGATTTATATTCCTTGCAGACAGCTGGTCATTTGCATTCTTTTTAGAGAGTCGTTGAGGCCACTTGGAGGTTTATCTGTGTCCTCAGGGTCACCTGAGTAGTGCAAATGTGTGTGGAGCCTTCTTGGCTGCAGGATGTTTTCCACCCTGTGTCCCTTCACTGTCGAAGTGCATTTAGCTATGCACTTTGGGATGAAAACCCTTCAAATGGTGCAGGAGTATGAACAGATTTCCAGAAAAATTGCAGACTACAGGAACTATTTGCGCTACGGTTTGAGATGCAGACACTACTCAGGTGACCCTGAGGACACAGATAAACCTCCAAGTGGCCTCTCTAAAAGAATACAAATGGCCAGCAGTCTGCAAGGAATATAAATCCTTCCATTCTCCACCATCCAGTCAGAGCTGAAGAAGCTTCTTGGATGAAAAGAGAAACGTCTTCAAAGAAAAACAAGGAAGTCCAATTGCCTCCTGAAAAAGCACCTTTGGGACCGTCTCTTATTTATTTTTTATTTATGTCTCAAATTTTAAAATCCACCCTCACAGATGAGACAGCAGCTCTTATTTACATGGTTTGTAATCCAATAATTGTAAGACCACATAGAATTCTAGAGTGAATAGGTGGAAACTTAATGAACTACTATTGTTATAAGAAAATATAAAACTAAAGTGTTACTAGAATCTAAAGAACTTCCAAACCAATTAAACTTCTGATATTTCCTTATTCATTTATTTAAAGTATTTATATAGCCATCCCTCTTTCAGGGAACTTTGGGCTGCTCCCAATCAATTCTTATCTACAATACGAAAAATTTGTTTATCTCTCTGGCATCATTATTTAGTTCTGTTAGTAAGGAATCAGACATATTGTTAAATAAAACTGATGTAATTTGTAAATTACTATTCTAGCTTGTATAGTAAATATATAACTGATCCAGAAAGATCAGAAATGGTTGAACAATACATTATTTACAAAGTGTATAGAGAAGTGACACAAAGCATCTGGGGAAAGTGAATCAGCAAAACTCTCTGCTCTCTACTTCTAGTGAGAGTGTGGAAGCCTTCAGGTTTTGGGACTCTCTCATGGCTTGATTTCACACACATTAATCCATCAGGTGGGTTGTTTGATTCCGATTTAACATAATGTGTTGACCCAGTTACTGTCCTTTGTAATCATAATTTCTGACCTTATGTAATGTGTAACATTACAATCTGAGCATTTTTTAAGTGATTCTGTGGTTGGTAGATCTTGTTTTGCCCCAGCTACGGACCACAAAGAACGCAGCACACACAAAGTCTGTACAAACCTTAGTTTACTAATTAAGGAATACTAATGAGCTTTATTAGTAGTCATCCAACACAAATACAGTTTAAAGCAGTCTTTTCTGGACACCGGCTGTTAATTCAACTTCATTAACAGCCAGCACGAGTCCATGAAATAATAACTCAATTCTGAGTAAATGGCAATAGCACTTATAGCACTTATATACCGCTTCATAGTGTTTTACAGCCCTCTCTAAGCGGTTTACAGAGTTCAGCATATTGCCCCCAACAATCTGGGTCCTCATTTTACCCACCTCGGAAAGATGGAAGGCTGAGTCAACCTTGAGCCCGTGAGATTTGAACAGCTGAACTGCAGTGCTGCACTTTAACCACTGCGCCACCTCGGCTCTTGTTATCTACAAGACTCTAAACAGTCTTGTAGATAATAGCAATCTTACAGTGGTTGGCAAAATGCCCAGAAGCAATTTGCAGGAAAAATGCCAAGAGAGAACAAGAGCCGATCAGACATTTCTGGAGTGAAGACATGAAGGAATATGAACATAGTTGTTTCCTGCAAATTGGCTCCTTCCCTTAAATAGGCTAGGGAAGTGGCCAATTAGCCCCAAGCCTTACTCCCGAGGAGACCTCCTCCTGAGGAACCATTCCTGCCTTTTGGCAGCTCTGCGTGCCCATGCATTGAGAATAGGCTCCTCCTCTTCTTCCTCATCACTGATGGGAGCTTCTGGAGGATCTGAAGGCCCTGGCTGAATCTCCGCCTCTGGCACCGTCCTCTCCAGCCTCCTCACTGTCCGACTCGGGTGCCAGCTGCACAGGCCGCTGGCACATCACCACATCAGCCTCTTCGCTGTCTGAATCAGCTACCAGCTGCACGGGCTGCTGGTGGGCCACAACAGATCTCTGGTTGGTGGATCCCATGAACCTGAAGTCTACCCAACTTTTCCACAAAGAAAGAGGGGAAACTTTCTGGATGCTGCTATTTCTGATTTAAAATAGTTACAGAGACAAGCAAAACCAGGTCTTTCAGCCTGCTATCTTTGGAATTCATCTTTAAGATGTAGAGGCCAGCCATATGTTCAAGGAAAGAGCCAGTTTGGTCTAGTGCTTAAGGCAAGGCTGGAAACCGCAAGACCATGATTTCACATCCTGACTTAGCCATGAAAGCCACTAGGGAAAATAGGAAGAGGAAGGCGTATTAGATATTGTATGTTCACCACCTTGAGTTATAGATAAAAAAAGAAAAAGAAGAAAGAAAGAAAAGAAAGAAAGAAAAAAGAAAAAGGATGATGGAAGGAAGGAAGGAGAAGGAAGGAAGGAGAGAAAGAAGAAAGGAAAGAAAGAAAGAAAGAAAGAAAGAAAAAGAAAGAAAGAAAGAAAGAAAGAAAGAAAGAAAGAAAGAAAGAAAGAAAGAAAGAGAAAAAAAGAAAGAAAGAAAGAAAGAGAAAGAAAGAAAGGAGGAAGAAAAGAAAACTACAAAACAACTCCCTCTTGGGCCCCCTTCCACTCCACTCCACTCCAATCACAGGAAAAAAAATATCCAATTCCCTTCCTATTAACCTCATATAGGAAACTGTAAACACTTTAGCCACCCACAGTAGAATGCATTCAATGCAAATGGCAAAATATAATTTGAATGGATCCTCAATATGCTGTGACTCATACCCACAATAGCTTTTTACCATAAAGATTAATAGATTGCTAGAGTTTGCCCACCCTTTCTTCTTGATTTCATTAAGTGCAAACTTGAGAATAGAATAGAATTCTTTATTGGCCAAGTGTGATTGGACACACAAGGAATTTGTCTTTGGTGTATATGCTCTCAGTGTACATAAAAAGAAAAGATACATTTGTCAAGAATCATAAGGTACAACACTTAATGATAGTCATAGGATACAAATAAACAATCAAATCATACTAGGAAACAATCAATATAAATCGTAAGGATACAAGCAACAAGTTACAATCATACAGTCATAAGTGAGAGGAGATGGGTGATAGGAACGATGAGAAGACTAATAGCAATAGTAATGCAGCCTTAGTGAATAGTTTGTCAGTGGTGAGGAGATTATTGGTTTAGCAGAGTGATGGCGTTCGGGGGAAAACTGTCCTTGTGTCTAGTTGTTCTGGTATGCAGTGCTCTATAGCATTGTTTTGAGGGTAGGAGTTGAAACAATTTATGTCCAGGATGTGAGGGGTCTGTAAATATTTTCACAGCCCTCTTTTTGACTGTGCAGTATACAGGTCCTCAATGGAAGGCAGGTTGGTAGCAATTGTTTTTTCTGCAGTTCTAATTATCCTCTGAAGTCTGTGTCTGTCTTGTTGGGTTGCAGAACCAAACCAGACAGTTATAGAGGGGCAGATGACAGAGAAAAGAATAGCAAGACTGCCTTGAAATTCTGTTTTATTGTACGCCTTCCTTACTGTGCCACTTCCATACTAATGCCAAATCAGAAACCACCAAATATCTCTCTGAAGAATTAGGACTTTGAAAGAGCCCCGTGATCTGTGGTCTCCTTTCATCCAGTGTTGCAGTGTGCATCCTGCCTTGGGTGTCTGTGGTTGCATCTTCTGCGTACAAAATAGCCCCTTGTCAAAATAAGTCAAAACTGTTCTGTCTTCTGCCCTTTGCAGCACGTAGTTCACCTTGGAGCAGAGCTGTTCTACAGACATAGCCTCATCCTTTTTCTCCTTCCAATAAGGTTGAATTCATTTGGCTTTGCTACATTCAGAGTAACCAATGTACGATTTTTATTGACAATTTTGAAGAAGAAAAAAGCTTCTTGGTGAATGTCTTTTATTTACCGTAGTTACTTATCACGGAATTATGTCTATAGATCAGAGTACTCTAAGCCATCTAAGCTTTTATCAGCTGCTTCCAACTGAGCAAAAGTTATATTCCAAGCTACTACTTAGATTCTAAGTATAGGTAGTCCTCAACTTACAACTATTTGTTTAGTGAACGTTCAAAATTACAATGGCACTGAAAAAAGTGAGCTGACCATTTTTCACACTTATGACCATTGCAGCATTTCCCACCCCCCCAGGTCACATGATCAAAATTTGGGCACTTGGCAACTGGCATGTATTTATAACAGTCGCACTGCCTCAGGGTCATCTGATCACAATTTGTATCCTTCCCAGCCAGCTTCCAACAAGCAAAATGTGATTCACTGAACAATTGCAGTGATTCACTTAACAATGGTGACAAAAAAAGGTTGTAAAAGGAAAGGGAGTAAAACTCATTTAACAACTGCCTTGCTTAGCAATGGAAATTTTGGGCCCAGTTGTGGTAATAAATCAAGGACTACCTGTAATTCAGGATATCATATTTGGGATTATTCCGGTTTATCTTTCTGAGAATACTACCAGGCTAAGGTAAACAAAATTATTACTCCTGTGAACGATGAACTGAACACCAGTCTATCTAAGTTTACATCAGTGGTGGGTTGCTCCTGGTTCGGCCCGGTTCAGCAAACCTGTAGGGGCAGTGGCGGGAGGCTCCGCCCATCTGCCCAGAACGCTTCTGCACATGTGCAGAAGCATCACACGTGAGCGAACCAGTAGTGACGGGATTTACAACCCACTACTGGTTTACACCTATCACTGGTGAAATAATATGCTATGTTGAATCAAAGATTATCCTAACTGCAGGCTGGGAAACCTTGTTTAAAGATCAAGAGAAAGAGGAAGGATGGAAATAAGTTTTAAGGAAATGATCATGGGCGCTGATGTTAGGTTTGTAATCCTATGAACAATAAAAGTGAAACAGCAATAGCACTTAGACTTCTATACCGCTTCATAGTGCTTTATAGCCCTCTCTAAGGCTGTAAATGCCAGCATATTGCCCCAACAAAATGGGTCCTCATTTTGCCAATCTTGGAAGGATGGAAGGCTGAGTCAACCTTGAGCCGGTGAGAATCGAACTCCTGGAGTGAGCAGTGAGTTAGTCTGCAACATTGCATTTTAACCACTGTGCCACCACGGGTCCTGTGTGTTTAAAATACTCCTGCTTCCAGTTTCTTGTGTGTTACAGCAGGTTCTGACAGGTTCTGGAGAACTGGTAGCGGAAATTTTGAGTAGTTCGGAGAACCAGCAAATACCACCTCTGACTGGCCCCAGAGTGGGGAGGGAATGGAGATTTGGCAGTATCCTTCCCCTGCCATGCCCACCAAGTTACGCTCACCAAGCAACACCATACCCACCAAGCCACACCCACAGAACCAGTAGTAAAAAAAAGGATTTCACCACTGGTGTGTTATATTATAATGCTAACGTCTGAAAAAGTAGTTTGGAGTGAGTTCTTTTCACTGTCTGCCAGACCTCTCTTGTTTATATGTACAATGGGTGTATCAAATTTGGATGCAATGCCCATCTCCTGTCCTCTATGACACACATAAAACACTGCGGAATGACAACCTAAAACTGCACTGTGCCATTTTCCTTATTAGTGCTTGGCTGCTTCTTTGGATACATTGGAAAATGGACCAATAATTCTGTCAATGCCTGATTTTCTTTTTAAAGAGACATCCTACCAAACCCAATATTGCAACTCTATCAAATTACGCACAATCAACCTATTTACATGTAGTCACAATACTGCACTGCATTGGCTCTCAAGGCTTTATGTGTCAAGCTTGAACATGGGAGGTAGGGGGAAGAATTTTTTCTGGATTGTAACTCCTAATAAACTTAGACCCACATATTCTGAAAATGTTCTATTTATACTAATGAATAAATAACCAAAGGAATATACTGGATTAGAAGAGTCTCTGCATATATAGAAGCATGCTGCTGACATTTTTAGACTCGACCTTGCCCGCTTGTATTTTTTTTTAATGATGATGGTGGTGGTGATTCATTTCTAAAACTGGATGAACCCATAAAAGCTGCTAGGATTTAAATGGATCCCATTTTGCCGATCTGATGTCCTGTCTTGAGCTCTCTTTCTACTTATCCTGCACAACTTCCTTCCAGCCTCCCTCCCTCCCTCCCTCCCTCCCTTGAGTCCCCCTGGAGCTGGATGTGAAGGACTAGCCAGGAATCCCCCACTTCTGCCCCCAAAGCAGAAAGAAATCTTCCTCCCTCGGCCCCCAGGCAAGGGAGGAGGTCAGCCCCTAATTGTAATCTTGAACAATATGGCTATTCATTGTTTTGCAGTTCTGGGAAATACGTTTAACTTCAGCTTGCTCAATGAGATGGCGCTTGAGGAAGCCACAGCTGCCGCATAGCTGTCCCATTTCCACTGCCCCCAAATGCCGCAGTTCTCATTATAGGCAATTCGTCTTTTGACATATGGTCCTTCCATTACACTTGTGGCCCTGTTGCTAGGCAAGGATGTATATATGGGGTCTTCTTCCCTCCTTCAGCCGGCCATCCCTCTCGAAAGGAAGTTAAAGGCAGAGATTATGCTGCCCCACAGGGAAAAGTACAGCAAGGCACAGAGCTGGGGAAACTCTTTAAAACAGCATCCCTTGTTTTAACAGTGCGAAACATTTGCAGTTGCTCTGCTCAGACTTCCTGTGTGCATCTACAGGAAGAGCTTTCCCTCAGACCACCATCATCGGCTGGATTGGCCTCAAAACCATACACATTCTTCTGTTTCATGGTGGGCTAAAACACAGGATCTCAACAATCCCCCCCTCAAATGATACTGATAGTACGGAGGGAGTTTAGGGCAGTTTTCTCCATCCTAGAGTTCTTTAGGTGCATTGGGACTAAAACTGCAAGTATTCCCTGCATATCCAGAGGCAAGGCTGGTACTGATTTTCCAGAAATGGACTATTCAGTGGAAGAACAGGCGTCCTTCCAACAATTTCCTGGGATTAATATCTTTTCAGCTAAAGAATTCAGATCACTGGTGGGTTGCTGCCGGTTTGGACCGGTTTGCCCAAACCGGTGACGGGAATTTGTCCCCACTCGCCAAACCGGCAGCAGCTTGCAAAGAACCCTCTGCACATGCACAGAGGGTTATTTGCACAATGTGCCGGGGGATGGCAAAACATGCACTTCCGACACGATGCAAACCGGTAGGGAAGGTAAGTAGAACCCACCCCTGATTCAGATCCTTGATGGATGGCAAGATAGGGAGTTGGGGAGGGCTCAAGTAAACAGGAAACATAATAAAGGTGATTTTTGACTTACAAGAAGTTGTTTAGAAGCCATTCAAAGTTACGATGGCACTGAAATAAAGTGACTTCTGGTTCTCACACTTACTGTATTTTTCGGAGTATAAGACGCATTTTCTTGCCCCCCAAAAGAGAGTGGAAATGTCGGTGCATCTTATACACCGAATACAGCCATTTTTTTGGCCGCCTGAAGCCCCGCCCCTGCATCCCATTTTTGTGAAAAATGGGCCAAAAATACCCCCATTTTTGCAAAAAATGGCCTGTTTTTCGCCCGTTTTTTTGCAAA
This sequence comes from Diadophis punctatus similis, assembly GCA_023053685.1. Taxonomy (NCBI): domain Eukaryota; kingdom Metazoa; phylum Chordata; class Lepidosauria; order Squamata; family Dipsadidae; genus Diadophis; species Diadophis punctatus. Next base: position 158,010,390 of record JALIGW010000001.1, read on the forward strand.
AACGGGGCATGCAGAGGGTTTGGGAAGCCTGCAGAGCACTCCTAGGGGGTGGGGGAAGGCAAAAATGCCCATATTTTTTGCCTGTTTTTTTGCAAAAATAGGGTGGTTTTGCCTTTTAATTACCCTAAAAAACACCCCTATTTTTGCAAAAAAAACCACCCTATTTTTGCAAAAAACAGGCACATTTTTGCCTTCCCCCACCCCCTAGGAGCGCTCTGCAGGCTTCCCAAACCCTCTGCATGCCCCATTTTTGCAAAAAAAAACAGGCGAAAAACAGGCCATTTTTTGCAAAAACGGGGGTATTTTTGCCTTCTAATTACCTCATCTAGCATGACTGGAGGAGGAATTCTGGTAGTTGAAGTCCACTAGTCTTAAAGCTGTCAAGTTTGAAGACCCCTGGGTTAGGGGTGCAAGGGTCTTCAAACTTGGCAAGTTTAAGACTTGTGGACTTCAACTCCCATTCCTGAGCTAGCATGACTGGAGGAGGAATTCTGGGAGTTGAAGTCCAGAAGTCTTAAAGCTGTCAAGTTTGAAGTTTGTAAAAAATGTACATGGTTGTAAAAAGTATACATGGTTGTAAAAAGTATTCTGCTACACTGGTATTTTATTAAATAATATATTACTACACCATTTGGTTCAGAATACTTTTTTCCTTGTTTTCCTCCTCTAAAATCTAGGTGCGTCTTATACTCCGGTGCGTCTTATACTCCAAAAAATACGGTATAATCATTACAGCATCCCCACAGCCACATGATCAGGCACTTAGCAACCAGCATTTGTTTATGACATTTGCAGAATCCCAGGGTCACATGATCGCCATTTGCAAACTTCTCAGCTGGCTTCTGAGAAGCAAAAAACAATGGGGGAAGTGAGATTCACTTAACAACTGCAGTGGTTCACTGAACAACCTTGGTAAAAGGGTGGTAAAATTGGGGGCAACTATAACAACCACCTTGCTTACCAATGGAAATTCTGGTCCTAGTTGTAGTCACAAGTCAAGGGCTACCTGTAGACCAATTCATACTTTGCCTACTCAATAATGTTCCTCCAAAGCAATCTTAAGTCAGCTCTAAGATATTTGGTGTTGTAAGGAGCTTGTATTTTCATTGTTGTTTTCCCCTGAAAGAATACTGCAGGTAGAAAGTGACTGGAGAGTACTTTCGATAATTACAATATTGAAAAAAGTGTGTAAATATTCTTTGGGTAATGCTTTATATTAAACATTTATCTCTTCATAAGAATTGTAGATTCCAAGATAAATATGGGAGATTAGTAAAGTATTCTTTGATAGGCAACATTATTGTTTGTGTTCCTGGTCTCATCTGGAACTCTACGAGCATAAAATAGGCGTCCTCAGAAAATGGCTGACATAGTGGAAATGCCCAGTAACAGAATGCCTACATTTTGGAAAGCAAACTGGGGGATTATCCAGTCTCAAGATTGTGTCTTTTTTTCTCAGGTGGGTCCATTGTCAAACACAGGTTCTCAACCAACCACCATTTTTCTTTTCTGAGAATTATGCTAAGATGTATAGTCTCAGCAAAAGCAATGCTGACAAAAGCACAGACCCTATTTTTTTCTTATAATGAAGATATTTTAAATGTAATGGTGAAGTCTGGTGAAGTAGAGAGCCTGGTTGGTATTAAGAGTGTGTGTGTGTGTGTGTGTGTGTGTGTGTGTGTGTGTGTGTGTGTGTGTGTGTGCGCGCGCACCAATGAACATACTTTCTACTGCTGCTCTTAACTATATGGTAGGAGCAATTTGGAATTGTATTAGGTCTTTAGTTCTGCAAGAAAAGACAGTATACTGTGCTCAGTACATTGTGGCCTGGGAAATGTTTGGTGCATTTTGGAGCTGCTATTTAAGTCCAGACAGAGCCATTAAGAAGACCCTACAGCCATCCCAGTAAATCCATTTTTTTATTTTTATAAAAATAAATAAAAATACATTATTCCTGTAATCCCTTAATTTGGGGAGAGGGGGCAAATGAATGGAGCTGAGCGTTTACATCCCAGTAAATCCAAATAGTATACTTAAATGGTCACATACAATGAACAGAATACAGGATAGAGGAAGGCTTCCATGGGGGTAAATATTAGAACATTGCTTATTTTATTCATTTCACAGGACTCACTTCCTCCATTCCCCCTTCTGACACATCCATGCCTCCTGCTACTTGTTTCCAGCCAATAGCATTGGTGGCTTCATCAGGTTCAGGGTGTTAATTTTATCTTTGCTTATCAGATGCTCCTCTTTTTTCTACTCTCTAATGCATTCACATCTGGGTTGCAAACATCTTAATTTCCACTTCAAGGCACAACCCCTAACAGAGAACGGAAGAGATGTCTTAAATCCTTTATACCTGAGGACACCCTTAGAAGTTGTAGCTGAGTAACAAACACTTTAAATGGACAGTTATTTTGAATCTTGTGCCAGAATTCATTTGAAAGTATTATTTCAGTTTTAAATCTCATCATCATTGTAAGTCATGAAGTCCCTGTGTAATGTTGGCATGGAACTGCATCTGAAGAATGGGTGGGAAACTTAAGAAGCATATACATGGATAAGAACGTGAGAAAAAGTGACAAAGCAATGTTGCAAACAGAATTTAATTATTACACTTCATGATTAATAAGTGCTATAATATTCACTGGTTTTGTTTTTTAGGAAAAGCACACAAATTCTTGGCTAAGATGGCTACTGCTTTCACGTGGCTGGCGTGGTATCACAAGCCATTTCTATGGCACATACTCTTTTAGGATGGTAAAACAGGCACTTATGAGCAAAAGACAAGGAGTTCTGGAGGATTTCAAGGTTTGCATAAATATAACACACCATCAGAGGAGGAGATTTCTTTTTAAAATGTGGGATGAATAAAACCAGTTCAATAAGGACTAAAGAGCAGGAGAGGAAATCACAGAGAAGTGCACAGATGCCATTTCCAGCAATGCTTGCCTTGGGCCAGGCTGCCTGCAAGTTGTGGTTAGCAACAACTGGAAGGATGTGTGTTATGCACCCACACTTGAGTGAATTAAGAGCCTCCGGGCTACAATGCTGTAATGTTTTAATTGCTGGCCATGCTAGTTGCGTCTAATGGGAGTTGAAAGACCTCCCCTCCCACTTTCAATGAAAAGGATGTGCTTCTTTGCTTGATTAAATCGATTACATTTGATACTTTGAGTACTAAAAGAAGCTAAAGCTCTTTTTAAAAACCTACACCAAAAACTAATCATCACTGTAATATTAAAAGCAAACCAGAATCTTGAGTGGGTAAACAGACTTCAGATTCATGAAATAAATATATATATTTAAAATCCCCCAACTAGCAAAGGCTACCAGGTTACTTGGTATTAAACTGGATGCATTTAGAATTAAAGAATTTGGAATTAAAAAAATCTGAGCGCCAGAATTCATCTGAATTCACAGTGTTTTCATCCCTGGCCACATAAAATTCCTCTTACATTTCCATAGTGTTATTGATGTGGGAGAATATTTAGTGCTTCCCTCATTAAAGAGTTAAAGATAAAGAAATTCTTGCAAATCCTAGAGAGAGCTACCTATAAATCTCAGCCTTCTCCCGGTCTACCATTCCATGTAAGTGCCATTTATTATTTTCCTATTGTTTGTTTTGGGAATTAAGAGGGAGAACTTGTTCAAAATGAAGGATATTATTTATCCATGTTCTGTTTGTAAACTACAGCACATTCTTTTGTTAAAAGAAACTAGATTTATTAGTTCTGCTGTTTCAGAGGAAGTTCTCCAGATGTAGCTGGACTGCAACTCCCAGCATCCCTTATAATTGTCTATTGACGGTACACAGCTGAGAATTGTAATTTGAGGATTTTAAGCCTTCTATTTCTGATTTATATTCCCTGTTTCTGAGGCAACAATATAAGAAGTTGTGGGGGGAGGGTGTGTGAATGTTGAAAACTGGTTTGGAATCTCTATCCTCCTCCTCCCCCTCCCCCCCCAAAACAATTAGAGATGAAATTGTTTCCTCAGCTTTTCTTCCTAAATCAGTTTGACTGTTCTTGGCAACCTCTGTCCTTCTGCACAGCTAGTGGGGATTCCCTCTTCAATTCCTCCTCTGGGCTGTTCCAGCCATTCTGCTTTGTGCAGATGTGATGGTGCCTTCCTCTGCATCTGTCTCACTGTTAATTATTTTACCAGACAAGTCTACAGCCTGAAGAAATAGACTGTCCATATTCTTTAACCTAACAGCACCTAAAAGTCATTTCCTCCAGTTCCTCTCTTTTTCCAGCAACGAAGAGCTTGGACAGATAGCAGACAACTGCTCAATTCCTGCGCCCCCTTTTTTTTGGCATGCATTTTATTCATTTTCAGAGAGCAAAACATCAGCTTCTGAACATACTTTTCTCTTTTCCCTGGACATGCAGAAATTCAATCTCCAGGATGTTGAATTTCCCAAATGTCTCCAGATGGGGGAGGAAAGCATGCAGATAAAGTGATTACCATATGCAAATGACAGGTAACAAACACATCAGCCGTGAGAAATCTGCTGATTTTACAAAGAACTGCTTTCTGGATAATTACAGATGGAAGAAGGAAACAGTATAAAGAGTTCAACCAGAAGCAATGCCAAGAGGATATAGCACAATTACATGAGTAAAGCAGAACTGAAATACTTTATTGCCTAAAGTTTGACGTTATTGTCTTTAGGACAAAGGATATAGTACCGTACATATCAATCATTCAATCAGAAGAACTGGTTGATGTTGTGTGCTTACTCATCCTGATATTTCCTAACCTGAAGCTAAGCCCAGAATTTTTGTTAACAAGCACATTGCAAAATCCTTACACCTATTTTAACCACAGCATGAATTCTCCATAATCTCAAACACACTCTTCTGGAGCTGAGTCCCACTGAAGTCAGGGGAAATTATTTCTGAGCAGAATGTTTGACTTCTGGAGACTATACTAACAGCAAGTACTATTTGCCATTTTCTTCTTCCGTGATTTTTTTTTCTGCTTTCCAACTAGCCTGTTGTTCTCTGATTGCTGGTGGATTCCCATCCAAGTGCAAATCATGAAGATCTCAACTCAATTGAATTAAAGCAAAGAGTTAATAGCAATAGCAATAGCACTTAGACTTATATACCGCTTCATAGTGCTTTACAGCCCTCTCTAAGCGGTTTACAGAGTTCAGCATATTGCCCCCAACAATCTGGGTCCTCATTTTACCGACCTCAGAAGGATGGAAGGATGAGTCAACCTTGAGCCTGGTGAGACTTGAACAGCTGAACTGCTGAACTAGCAGTCAGCTGACGTAGGTTGCAGTGCTGCTTTTAACCACTGCGCCACCTCGGCTCTAATACAGGCTTCATCTCTTGTTCCTTAATGCCATCTCTCTGTATTGTAGTCTGCAGCTGGTTTTGTGTTTGCTTAGATTCAAGAAAACAGCTCCACACATATATGGCCATGGAGGCTGAGGTCTGGGAAGGAGAGGAAGCCAGCATACCAGACCCTGTCTTTGATCCAATTAATGTCTGACAGTCATGGAAAAGGGGGCGAGATGTTGATCTCCCAAAACATTTAGTTTCTAAAACTTTCTATATTTATCTTTTATACCAGTCTACCTTTTGTCAGGAGACAAAGGCAGCTGCAATAGCCAGACATGAGGCAGAATGGATGAGGTTGTCGTGTCTGGATTTGGCTGGAATTTTTCATGTTTATATTGGGACAAAAAGAGATGTTTCAAGGCTAATACTTGCCTATGTTTAATTTCTGTATTTCTCTTTTTAAATGGTGTAGGCACATGCATAAGCACTTACAGGCATACACATTTTGGTTTGGATTCTTCCCCTCCAGTTTTTTGAGCAGTTTCTGAAGTAATTCCACATTGTAATTTGCTGTTCCAGTTTTTGTGCATTGCAAGTTTGCTGGCCTTTAGGTGCCATGAGCTTTATTTAAAAAGAACACTTCTTGGATCTTCTTCAACTCCCATTTCTATCTTGTCGCTTATCAGAATTTATAAAAATAGTTACATCCTGAGTAAGTTGGATGCAAAAAACATTGTACACTGAAACACTTGATAACCCTGTACAGGTGTTCAACTTACAACAATTGAGCCCAAAATTTCTGTTGTGAAGTGAGACATTTGTTAAGTGAGTTTTGCCCCGCTTTACAACTTTTCTTGCCACAATTGTTAAGTGAACCACTGCAGCTAATAAGTTAGTAACCTGGTTGTTAAATGAACCTGGCCTCCCCACTGACTTTGCTTATGAGGTCTCAAAAGGTGATCTTGGGACACAGCAATCGTCATAAATATGAACCAGTTGCCAAGCATTTGAATTTCAATCGTATGATCATGGGGATGCTGCAAAGGTTGTTAACTCTGAAAAACAGTCATAAATTTTTTTTCCAGTGCCGTTGTAACTTTGAATCATCACTAAACTGTTGTAAGTCAAGGACTACCTATACAGTTCTGACCCAAAATTTGCCCCCATTCTTTCTAATCCCATGTCTATAATTGAGAACCATTCTGGATCCTTAGATGCTAATGAGACTTAACTCTGATCGTGGTGATAAATACATGTACACAAGTATGTTCTGGAGTCAGCCTTTTTCTTTAAGACTAACCGGTGCCCAACCTGCCCAAATACAAGGAAACATCAGTGGAGGGAAAAGCCCCAGATGCTGCTGCGAAACACCATCATTCTGAGTGTAGAACTAATTCATCCCATTGTGTATCCTGGATAGTGCGAGAGTATGAACCAAATGGACTAGTAACCTTAGGCAGCCAAACAACCACTCTCTACTAACACTGTAATCTCCCGGCTAATGTACCATCGCCATATGCTGAATATATATATACCACTACAACTCTTGTCATGACCTTTAACTGGAAATAGTGCCTCATAGGGCAACACTTTTTGAACCAAGTGTCAAATCAGCTAATTCACAGAATGTGTCTAGAATCTGGGACCCATGATTCCCAAGGAGATGAAATTTGCGGAAATTATGGCTGTTTCAGTGCTACTGCTTCTGCTGTGCTGCTCTTGCAGTCACATATCTAAATTTTCAATGTTCTGTGACAGTTTCCCAGCCAGTCTCACAATGCCTTGCTTTCTCCCCCACCCAGCAGACACTTACCTGCCTGCTGGGAAGGAAATGGAAGGGGAGATTTCCAATGTTCTTTGTCAGATTTCCACAAGGAAACTCAATGGGGAAGCCAGCAGGAAGTCAGAATCACTCCTGCTCCCACTGCTTTTTTGCCCATTCTTAAGTCATTCGGTTTCTTTAGGGAAGGAAATATCTCTGAAACGATGGCTCAACAGGGAACAGGTTGTCTAGTCATGATATATAAATAAAATTCTTGATTCTATGTAGGAAGGGTCTAACTCTATATTTGAGGATGCAAATTTTGGAAATATAACACACAATAAAATAAAGCTGTAATAAATTATATGTAGGATGTTCTTGAAGATAATTTGAGAACTTCAGTTGATTCGGGACGATGGACATCTCCCAAAGCATGTAGGCAAATATATATATGGTCATGTTTCTAAGTTTTTGCTATCCAGGAGGAATATATATATATATATATATATATTCCTCCTGGATAGCAAAAACTTAGAAACATGACCATTTTCATTATGGTGACAAGCCCTGAACCCTCCTTTCTGAAAACATTAATTTATTATATACTCCACAACTCCTATTTCTTTGTTTTTATATTAATGATTTGTTTAATCTTTTTTGCAAGAGATTTGCACCTGTTAACTGTACAGGTAAGTAATTTGTTTGTTGCATACTATTTTACATCACCAAAAGGCATTCGCTCTTATTAAAAATGCTATTGACTGGAAAGTAACTTTTTTACTTATTCAGTTCTGTCTCCACTTAAAGGCAAAGTACTGCTAGGTTTGGCCATATATTTTATAATGAAGTCTAGGCTCCAATCTTTGCCCTAAGTTATTTAAAACTGTTTCTTATCTTGGTAAGAATAGAAATCAGTGGCTAAATGTCTCAGACTGGAGCTGGAGGGGCGAAGGGAGAGATACGTGTTATTTTGCATGCAATTAGTTTCATTCATCTTTAACAGTTCCTGGGAAAATCAAAGTCAGTTGTTACCCCCTTAGCCCTTGTTGGGACTCCTTATCTTTAGAATTCCTAGTACTTTATTGTCTGTGGCCACAACTCAGTATAACAGGTCATTGATTTTTGCAGCCTTGAGTAACACACAAAAATGACACGGTATCATTTTTTTACAGCTTTCTGGATTTTTAAGAAATTAATAAATACCAATTTTTTAAATTTAAATATATTTCTGCAAGCTTTGAATGCAAGTTAAAGGTCTTTTTCCCATTTCTGATTGAAAGCTCTATCCACAGAAGAGTTTCCTATTGCACATGCAAATTTTTGGAAAGTGCCTTCTGAATTGTCGTGATAGGAGGACAACTGTGTTAGCCTATGGTATAGCCTTTTACTTTGCTTGTTATCATGCAATTAATGTATTTTGAAGTTGGTTGTCTTTTTTTTAACACCCTGATATACTTTTCTGCTTATGCTGTGTTTTGTTTTAAAGATGACTTATTGTCTAATTTCAGTAGTATGCTCTATTATCAGGAGGCTCCGTCTACATTCTTTAAATATATTTATTTAAACATGCGTATTTCATGCAAAGTACTTAAAATCTCCTTTATCCATTTCACTGGACATCTTCAGTGCTATGTTATTAGAAATTACACCGACCAGTTAACAAACACTTCTATCTTTGGATTGCCAGCAAAATAGGTACAAGGAGGAGTAAAAGCTTGTAAGCAAAAATGACAACCAGACAAGTGGAACCATTATAAAACACTACTCTGATGTGGCCTGGATCCTAATCCACTGTGGAGCAGATTTATGCTTGTTTGTAACAAGTATCTTTAAATAGCTTTGTTTCTTGTTGTCTGATAGATCTTATACCACTGGGTGATAACAGTCACCAGAGTTTTCCAGTGGTATGTTTGCCTGAAATGACACAGTATTTCAAATACTTGCTTTATTTCTCTTTTTCCCAGTCAAGATTGAGCTGAATATTTACCAAACAAAAAAACTACATTGAGATTCCCCCCCCCCCAACAAATCTGCCACAAATTCAAGATTCTTTTTTTAATAACCTACGGACATTTCCATATATAAATATGTGGATGATTTTAAGTAACATTTAATAGTCATATACTGTAACTTTTTTTTTTGCAAGAATTACTTGGCACCACTTTTTTTTTTACTGTGTTCAAAATTTAATACAATTCCATTTTTTTGTAATGTTGTACCAATAATTCAAGTTTACAGACTTTTTTTTAAAACATATTACTTATAATAGATAATATCCAGGAAATCCAGTCCCAGATGACATTCTAATGTTGCCCATTAAAAAAAAACAATAACCCTTTATGCCCAATAGTAAAGAAAGAACAAATGGTATCAAAACAACAAAAAGGGGGGGGGGGGGCAGAACCTAATTATATGTATTCAAGAACACAAAAAGATTTCCTACTGCCCAGGGTAGGAAAATACACTTCCAAGAGAAAAATGCAAGAAGTTTGGGTAACTAATTTGTAGCAACAGCCAAGCAAATTATTGACTTTTTAAAGGAGTAATATTGAGTTTTTCCTTAACTTTTACTGTCTGATTCATCTGTTCATAGCCACTTATCATGGTACTTAAGCTTAAAAATATTCTGGGATAATATTTTTTTTAAAAAAGGATGCTGGTTTGATTTAATTTCAGAATTCCCATGTAAGAAATAATGTCACCAAACAGCAAATAAGGATGAAGGCAGAATCATAAGAATCAAAAATAAATCACTACAATCACATGATAGTCGAGAACTATTTGTTTTTTGAGTCCTTATACTAATAAAAGTATTTGATCCATGATGAGCTTATGGACAAAAGCTGATAGCATTACAGCAATAAAGCAAAGGGGGGAAAAGTTTATTGGAATTATCCAACTGCTCACTGGAAAGGAAACAATGCAGTAAGCTGGCTGGTCTTGGCCTTGTTTTGTTTGCAAAGAAGTGGTCCAATTAAGTAGTTAAATATAGCCACGTTATCAAATATCTAACAAAAAGGAGCAGAACGAAACTTAGCCTTTGAGTCTAAGGATAGTAACAGGCCTTCCCACTTTGTATAGCTGAATGACTTCAAAGATTGGAAATAAAGGAATGACAACAACAAAGCAGTGATGGGAAAAGCCTCTGAGTTTATCGAACAGTCACACCAAGTTTCTCAAGCACACGCACTCCCTTCTCTTGATATTCTTGTCTGGTCATCCAAAAGTTGTCTTTGTCCTTCATGATGTCTGCAAGAACTGCACCACCCAGGAACACCATGTGCTTTCGACGAGGTGGATCTTCAATTCGAATCTTAAATTTCTTACAGGAAAAAAAGATACACAATATTAATGAAGTTCGAGGGGCAAAATTGCCAAACTATGACGACAACAGGTTTAAATTACTTTTTGGTTAAGTGGATAATGAGTTTATGTTCTTAAATGTTAATTAAAAACATGTATATAAAATGCCTTAGTTTAGAGAATATTGTTAAATTACAAAATAGTGTAAGTACCATGGGACAAAGTGGAGTTTCAAGCCGTTTCCACTTTTATACATTTGGATCAATGTGTACTGTACTCGATACACACATTCTCCTAACAACACAAATATAATGGACCTATTAAGTCCACTCTATATTAAGCCATGTAAATAAATAAATAAATACTGGAATATTCTTTTATTACCATATAAATTACTTGGAGGTTTTTTAAAAAAAATCATTAAAAAAATCCACTCTATTTGGGTGATTTTTAATAAAATGTTCTCTTTAGGGTAAAGAGAACTATGTAATGTTGTACAAGCTGACTTCTACTTATGCAACAGGATTTTCTATCCTTTGTTCCCTCTGCCATACCAATCTACTCTTGATGATCCCACCACCCTATATGGACAGAAGTGGGGAAATGAAAGGGCAGAAGATATCTGTTCCTTTGATGGTTGTGGTTTTCCCCAGTTACGGACCACAACTGGATCTCATCCCAAAGATTTGGTACATTAAGAACATAGATAAAAATATATCCATTTCTACATCTACATGTACATGTATCTTTTGGATACATACACACATATACACTTCTTCCCAAGAATTATCCTTTAAATAAAATAATCCCTTATGTCATAATTTGTGGGTGCAACAGGCAACAGGTTCCAATTCTCTCAGTAACTGAGAAGGCTGGAACTATGCAAGGTTCTAATAAAGAATTGAAAGTAGGTCCTATAAAGCAGATACTGCCTAGGGGGGCAAATAAAATGATAGATATTTTTTAATTATGTAGATTTTATAAGCTACAGCAGGGGTCCCCAACCTGTGGGCCCCGGTCCACTAGTGGGCTGTGCGGGGTTTGCAATCAGGCCGCAGAAACTGCTGGCACATGCACGGGTATCCTCACTTGCATGAGCAGCAGGCAAGTATATGCGCTCCATTTAAGTGAATGGCAGGCGCGCATACATGCTCACACAAATGGAGTTATGCGCATGCACGCACCATCCCCTCCCCCCCACCAATCCACAACGCTGGAAATGTTGGGGAACTCTGAGCTACAGGATATTATAACAAAGAGATTTTTCTGAAACGAAAGATACTTATGTTCTGATCAATCCCTAAAGGCAACATTGTTCCAAAGTCCAAAAGGAAAATATTAGTTAATAAACTGAAATGTTATTTTAAGACATACAATTCTGTCCTATGAACTGTTTAAAGAATCATGAAAATAAATGTCAAATGATGCTATGAAGATCAAAGAAGAATAAATATAGTTCTAATAAAGTGGTTACATTTAAAGATCATATCAAATCTTATCATTTGATCATATCCTAGATTTTCAAAATCTAGTATAATCCAAAGTAGTTAGTGCATAATTATTTTATATGGAATTTTAATAATCTCTATTCAAAGCTAACTTATTCAAAACTCAAACTTAATTCAGGCTGTCCGCTATATTACTGACCATCTTGCTCCCTCTAGTGACCACCTTGTGTACGTTGTAATCAAGAATTATTTGACGGATGAGTACTTACTGAAAGTTTTTCCACATCACCTTTCAAAACTCGCTCCAGATAAAGCTGCTTCAGTTCACGTTCTAGGCGAGATGGTAGGCCAGGATACATTGTGGATCCTCCAGATAATACAATGTGCTTATAAAATTCAGATCTAGAGACAGAACAGATACCTCACAGTCTAAACAATCAAGGTACATCAAACAAATCCGGTACATCAAAATATATACACTATATTTATTTAATTTATTTGATTTCTATAGCAACACCCCCCTCCATTTCAACAAGTTATTCTGAGTGGTATACATCATAAAAACAATTCAAATAAATATATGGTTGCCGAGTAAAACTATTTCCACGGATGTTAATGAAGTCAAGAACTGGGGCCCTTAACATACACGGCATACAGTACATATACAGTAAATCCTCAATTTAATGGACCTCAGATTTAACTGACAATATGTGCTTTGGCTGCAGGGTTCCTACAGTTGGCATCAATTGATGTCTACACTCTCTATTCATCTCTGTTGTTTTAACTTGCTAGAGAAACTAATCTGGTCCCAGGATTGGTCTGGATTGTAAGGCTGGGTGTTATTCTGGCTCCTAGTACGTCACACTTATGGTTGACAGATTTATTGTCACAAGGCTACTGCTCAAATATCTGTGGCTTGCACTACCTTTTGCGCCTAGACCTACCTACCTACCTTCCTTCCTTCCTCTTTCAGTTTTGGCAGGAAGCACTTCTACCTCACTAGTTAAATCAAGCATTGAGCTCAGAGGTGGGTTTCAGCAGGTTCTGACCAGTTCTGGAGAACCAGTAACGGAAATTTTGAGTAGTTCGGAGAACCAGTAAATACCTCTGACTGGCCCCACCCCCATCTATTCTCTGTCTCCCAAGTCCCAGCTGATCGGGAGGAAATGGGGACTTTGCAGTAACCTTCCCCTGGAGTGGGGAGGGAATGGAGATTTTACAGTATCCTTCCCTTGCCACACCCACCAAGCCACGCCCACAGAACCGGTAGTAAAATTTTTTGAATCCCATCACTGATTGAGCTTCCATAAAAAGAAAGATAAATCCACTAATAAGCATGCAGATGCTATAATTGCCATATCCGCCCCACTTCAATTCAATATCCTCTCTGTAACAATGATAAATACCACACATATTACCATTTTCTTATAATCCATGAACATTTTTCTTTTTAAAGAATTTCCATATCCAAGTAGAGCTACAAATCAGGACATGTCTTTTCTCCCATTAAATGGTTCCTGTGTATGTGTGTTTTTAAAAACCCGTGATATAGTGTAAGAACTACCAACTTCCAACTCATACCTGGTATCAATATCAGCAGCTTGGATGGTGTTGAACAGCAGCTCAGCAACACCAACTCCTTCCACATTGATTAAGTGAGGCTGGAACAGGGCCTCAGGTGCCTCAAATCGCTCACCTCCAACTTTAATAATTCTGCCATCTGGGAGCTGTAAAATAGAGATAGTCTGAAATAGCCCTATTATCACTATTTCTCCTAGACTAAACTAGGTCAAAAGCTTGCTGGGGAAATTTCTCTCTTACTAGCTGTATAACTTGGATCACACTCCTTTTGCTACAAAGTTGATTTTGCTTATGAATGCCATAACTCTTTTTTTAAAGGAAAACATTAAAATGTTTAATAACAATTAAAACAAATATATATCTTTTATATATATATTCACCAAAGCATTTCACAAAATTAATGCAAAAATGATACAAACAGATAGATTTGCAGCCACTTGTACAACTGCATTAAGTATGTGGGCCTTGATGGTATTATATCAACATGGAGAGACACATTTTTTATGGCTCAATCCCAATCAGGCTGGCCTTCTGTACAGTTTTAAAAATAAGATGTTTCCTAAAGAATTGTGCTGGGTAGTTTGATGAGCCTTATTGGTTAGCTGCTACTGTGTATTTGTTAATGATATTGGCATGGTGAAAAAGATACATTAGATTTCTGGCACACTGTATATTGATGGTTGTATAATTGCTTTAAACTAACTAATCAATTCACCTGTCTGCCCATCCTTTGGTGTACCTGAGGAGTCCATCCTGAGCCCAAATATTTTCATAAATGACTTACAGGAGGGGATAGAAATTTGCAGCTGCTTCCAGAGACAGGGGGAAATTGCTAACACTATAGAAAACAGACTTGAGGTTTAAAAAGATCTTAAGAGATTGAACAAGAAAAGCAGGTGCGGGTACAAGATAAGTGGCTTAGCAATAATACTTGAAAGAAGGATGTGCATTCTGACAGACCACAAATTAAGCATTAACCAGCAATGTGCTGCATAGTGTTGAAACCATAAGAAGTGATTGTTCTGGAATATTTTGTCAAGTTCTGATCATCGCAATACACAAAGACTCCAAGGAACTGAAAAGAGGCAGAGAGGAACGTGTAAGATACTAAGGGGTCTGGAACAGGGGTGAAATCCTCCCGGTTCGCCCGGGCCAGTCCTTCGGCGTATAGCCGATGGAACTGGCGGCGGTCGCGGCGCGGAGCTTCTCCCGGCCGCTTTCCCGGCCCGGATGAACGCCTCAATTCGGGTTATTTTTCCTTCTGTGCATGCGCGCGCATGCACAGAGGGAAAAATAACCCGAATTGAGGCGTTCAGCCGGGGCGGGAAAGCGGCCAGGAGAAGCTCCACGCCGCGACCGCCGCCAGTTCCATCGGCTATACGCCGAAGGACTGGCCCGGGCGAACCGGGAGAATTTCACCCCTGGTCTGGAAGTTTAATTTTATGAAGAACATTTAAAAAGACTGGGTACATTTTAGCCTAAAGAAGAGAAAGCAAAGGAGTCATGATAGCAGTTTTTAAATATTTGAAGGGCTGTCACAAGGAAGAGCGAGTAGATTTTTTTCTCCATAGCCCTCACGTGTATTATTTATTGGATTTATAACTAATATAGTGATACTAGGCAGCTTAGCATATAAGTGTAGAGTGTAGAGCAAGAACCAATGGGTGGAAGTTTTAGGGATGTCTAAACTTGACATAAGGAAGAATTTTCTGACTATGAGAATTATTAAGAATCTGGCCCTGGACATAGGATTGACTTGCAATTCCTTTTCAATTCTATAATTCTACTAAACAACTATTATTATTAAATTATTAAAGATACTGGTTACTAGTAATGATGGACAATTACTGCTTTAGGTCGGTATTTGCTTACCTAAAGCAGTAATTACCTTTGATTACTAGCATTTACCTATCATTTTTCAATAAAGTAAAAAAAAATTAAAACTCATAAAATTTAATTGAGCTGGTCATAGCTGTCATACCATAATGTAGCCAATCTGATTAATGTTTAAGGGTAGAAAGGAAAAAAATAACACATTCATAATTTTGTATTTGCTCTCTGTTAAAGCAATCAACCTGAAGAAACACTTAAATAAGAGTGGGGGAATAAACACTAACTGTATAGCTTGATACCGATAATCCCAATTACCAGTGGTAACATTCAATTTATAATGTCTACTTTGAGGGCAATTCTGGATGGCAAACTTAGTGGCTGAATCATTTTGTCCAATTTTAGGACTTGTTTTTTCCCCTGCTCCATTTTTGTCTAAACAAGTATTCCAAAAATCTCCAATTTTTGTATCATCTTTTCTACCATTTTGTTATTCTGCTTACTCCTAACATACCATTAATGTCTGAAATATTTTAACAGGAGCTCCAGATGTCTTAAAGTACCATCCATGTAATCCCTTGCCATATCAACTAGGGTTTATTAGAGGTGAAAAGTAACAGGCTGTCTACTTTTGCATTATAATGGAAAACTGCAAATGCACAGAGTTACTCACCGTGTAGGACTCCACTAACACAGTAGTTTCCAAGGCCAACTTCTGTTCCTGTTCAATATTGTAACCCACATAGCAGAGCTTTTCTTTAATCATGCGAACAGTCTCAAAATCAGCAGAATGATTGAAGGCATACCCTCGTAGTAAAAGTAGCTAGTATTAAAGTAAGACAGTTAATGGCGGACCTGAAATAAGGCTTTCAGATTGAGACATTTTATCTTTTATAGCAAAGATGATAAATTTTATCATTTATAGCAAGAATGACAAAGTTATATTGCATCTTGATTGATAGCTGCTGCTCACATTTCATTTTGAACTCAAACCTATTATTTGAGTTTTTCATCAGACATTAACAGAAAACATGCAAGCTGATCTGCCAATACTTCAATATTTAAGAGACTATACCCCTGTTCATGAAGAATGTCTCGAGACTCTTTCTTGCACATAAGGTGCATTTATCATCACACATATGCTTGACCCAGTTTTAAAACCCAAAATGATTGGGACCTCACATGTATCTCTGTGAATGCCTTCTCTCCAGATAAGCAAATAAATAAATGCCTCCTGCAACAGACACCTGAACCCTCAAGACAAGAAAATCTAGTGGTATCCAAGGCACAGATTTACTGATAATAAAAGCACTGTTCCTTGATTGTTCATGGTTAAAATCTCTTAAGAGTGGAACTTTTGGAAAAAATCTTTCATTTATTTCTCATTGCTGTTACCCTATTTTGTAAGACAATTTTTCATTTTCATAATTGCCTTAGTATTGTTGTAAATCATTTTAAAGTTGCAAGCGTAGCTTGGAATTCAGCAAGCCTTAGACAAGTAAACATGTTCTGGTATTCTGAATAAATGCTCAGTGCTCGTTCCTTCCTTAGGAATAATGTTACACTCTTGCTAGAAATATCCCATTGAGTGATTTTCTGATCTTCCCCATTGTAAGCTTGTGACAAAATGAGCCAAAGACCTACTAAAACTGGTAATTTTTTTTTTCAAATTTAACAACTCTGACTTACCTTGATGAGATATCTGGTAATATCTCTACCAGCAATATCTAGTCTCCTGGTGAGATGAGGAAGAGAAAAGCCTTCATAGACTGGACAGATGTGAGTAACACCATCTCCAGAATCCACAACAACACCAGTTAGCAAACCTGAAGAAAAATAGCAACAACAACATCAACAAAAAAAACCTCATGAAACCATTTCAATTTGATTTCAAACTTGATTTTGGAACCCAAACTGCCTTGGTCTTCCACTGATCACTTAGGTTTGCCGAAAGTGATTCTGGTAATTTTCTTAGAATTATTAGTGGTATTTTAGCTGTAAAATTATATTAGTTACAACATTCTACTGGAAAAAAATCATCTGTAATACAGGATACTTTATTTCACTGGTTCCACTTCTACTAGCACAACCAATTCTAAAAAGAGGTACTGTTCACAGATGTTTTTCATATAGAATGCTATAATATGCAGTTATGGTTTTTCCTAAAAATACTTGTCTCTGAGGCTTCAACGTTAACATTTGCAAGATCCCAATAGTACATTAATTGGACTGAGCTATAGTTCTTGTTAGATTCAGGTGGAGTGATGGAAGTTATTAATTAATATTCAGTAATAAAATGGTTGCAAGGCAGCAAAATCAAATTCAGTCCAGACAAGAAAAATGTTCTGTTTAGAGCTGACTAAACTAGAAAGGAAGGGTTTTTTTAAAACTAGGTTTTTATTTGCTTAAGTTTTTAAGCATTTAATACCATCTGGTTCTGAGTTTACTGCCTTATTGTTCTGATGTGTTTTCTCATTCTGCTGCACTTTGTTCCTTTCTGTGGAACAAAGCACAATGCTAAAATATTTTTTCAGATACTATTTACATACATACACACATACACACACACACACATATATACATACATACTTACATACATACATATACACACACACATATGTATACACAGTATATATATGTATATGATAACCAAATACTCATAAAAACAAAACAAAAAATAAAATAAAAGCAGAAACAATAAAAACAGCAACTAAAATAATAATTTAATACTGTAATTTAAATAAATACCGTAATTTAAAAACACAGATGAATTTATACAATAATGCATTTGGATTTACACTTTAAATTTAAGCTTTAAATTCTACTAAACCAAGCAAAATAATATCCATATTTATTTATTTATTTAATTATTTATTTATTAGTGAGACTTCTATACCGCTTCAAAGCAGGGGTGAAATCCTCCCGGTTCACCCGGGCCAGTCCTTTGGCGTATAGCCGATGGAACTGGCGGCGGTCGCGGCGCGGAGCTTCTCCCGCCCGCTTTCCCAGCCCAGCTGAACACAATCACCGCTTTCCCGGCCCGGCTGAACACAATCATTCGGGTTATTTTTCCCTCTGTGCATGCGCGCGCATGCACAGAGGTAAAAATAACCCGAATGGCGGCGTTCAGCCGGGCCGGGAAAGCGGGCGGGAGAAGCTCCGCGCCGCGACCAGTTCCATCGGCTATACGCCGAAGGACTGGCCCGGGCGAACCGGGAGGATTTCACCCCTGCTTCAAAGTGCAAGCAGTCTCTAAGCAGTTTACACCATTAAGCAATGTATATTTATATTGCCCCCAACAATCTGGATATGACAAAAATATTACGAGAAAGGCTGTCTGGTTTAAGGAATTTTTGTAATTTGCATTTGGTTCAAATATATTTCTTTATGATACATATAATTCAAAGTAAAACTTATTCTTACCTTGTGCATACAGAGTAAGAACTGCTTGAATGGCTACGTAAACCCCAGAAAACTGGTATGTTTCAAACATCACCTGAAAAGATAAAAATTGCTTTTTGTCTGCAAAACTGAAAATTACATAGCTATGAAATATGGAAGATGATTACAAGTTTTTCCTGAACAAGATGCTTGTAAACTCTCTTTTCCTAAAAGCAACATAGGAAAAAGCATAATACTTGTGTCTGAGAAGTGCAATATGAATTAATACCTAGTTTTGCAGGAAGTGAGTTTAATTTATTACTCAAACAGAAAACTGAAAACTTCCTTAAATAGTCTTCCTCATTTATTTATTTATTTATTTGTGAGATTTATATACCGCCTCACAGTGCAAGCACTCTCTAAGCGGTTTACACCAGTAAGCAATATATATTTATATTGCCCCCAACAATCTGGGTCCTCATTTTACCTACCTTGGAAGGATGGAAGGCTGAGTCAACCTTGAGCCGGTGAGATTTGATTTACTTTTTAGTGTGCCAAAAACTACTATTGAGCATATAATCTAAATTTTTATTTTGTCTCACATAAGACGTATTACGTTTTTGTTTATTTTACTGTCCATTACCAATATTTTAAAAAATTTAAAAGACAATATAAAAACACATCAGATATAAAACAGCAATATAAATTAACAATATAATAAAATTATACAAAAAAATCATCAACCAATAATAGCATAAGGAAAGCCCCCGGTGATTTTTTTTACAAATCATGGCTATGGTTAAAAAATTAGCAACTTTGTTGGCAATACAGGTAGTCCTTGATTTACAGTCTCACTTGAGCCCAAAATTTCTGTTGCTAAGCAAGACAGTTGTTGAGTGAGTTTTGCCCATTTTACAACCTTTCTCGCCAGTTCTTAAGTGAATCATTACAATTGTTAACTTAGCACACAGTTTTTAAGTGAATCTGGCTTCCCCATTGACTTTGCTTGTCAGAAGGTCGCAAAAGGACCCCAGAACACTGCAACTATCATAAATACATGTCTGAATTTTGATCACGTGCACACGGCGGATGCTGCGACTGTCGTAAGTGTGAAAAACGGTCATAGGTCACTTATTTCAATGCTGTTGTAACTTTGAACGGTCACTAAACAAATGGTTGTAAGTCAAGGACTACCTGTAGGTGAAATTTGACCACCTAGGAAAAAAACAAGGGGGAACAATTAAGATTTTTAGCAATTGTTATTATGGATTTCGTCCTCCGTTTATTGTCTAGAACAGTGATGGCGAACCTATGGCACGCATGCCACAGGTGGCACGTGGAGCCATATCTCAGGGCACGCGAGGCGTTGCCCTATGCCAGCTCCAGGGCGCATGCATGCGCTGGCCAGCTGATTTTTGGCCTTCTTTTCGGCCATTTTCGCTCTCCCCAGGCTTCAGGAAAGCCTCCTAAACCCTGGGGAGAGCAAGAAACGGCCCAACGGGCCTACTGGAAGTCCAGAGGCTTCAGTGAGGCCTGTGCGCATGCACAGAGGGGGCAGCGTGGGGGGGGTTGTGCGCATGCGCGGGGGAACGCAGGGATTGTGCACATGTGCGGAGGGGAAGGCATTGCATTATGTGTGTGGGCATGCGTGTGCACGCTATTGCGCGTGCGTGCCAAAAAAGGTTCGCTATCACTGGTCTAGAAGGAAGTCTAGCAATATGCATGAAACGGATTCAGCTTCTATTATCAGAACATACACAAGTGCACTTTTCATAGAGGGTACTAATACAATAGGTCCTTATGCGTTATTCAGTGTTTTGGGGCAATATGAAGAATCTCTTATGTGAAGTGTGAGAAATGTTATAAAATATCAGGGATTGGAACAGGGGAGGATGTTACAGAGTTATAATGGAGATAGGAGACTATATCAGTTTCAAGATACATGTCCCAGATTCTCTGCTGAAAGGTAACTATGCTTTTATCAAAATCGAGACCATCACAAAAGAATTGGGGCAGAGGGGGAAAGAAGCCACAATAAGCCAGACCAAGATTCATTTGTCTTCTTAAGGAAGATTGAAACCTATCTAGTAAGATGAGGCAGACCAAAGATATGACCCAAAGAATTTGCTTCAACCAGAATCTGAGTGACTGGCACTCAAGACAGGCTCCTATGGAGATACAGCCTAATTCCAGACAGATAGAGGACTTCAGGGTGGAATAAGGGTCTTTTAAACTGTGGTTTGGACAGCTTCTAACCTAGAAACATACTGTATACACATAACTGTGTGTCATACAGGATAGGTCCAGAAGTATAGCCTTGATTAATTTAACGGCTGCTCTTAGTATACTTGCTTTCGTAGTGAGATGCATATTTAATAGATTCAATGGATATTGGGGAAAAGGTTTTTTTTTTTGTATTTTGTATTTGTTTTATTTGTCAAGCATATATGATTATAAGCAAAGTATAAGCAGTAAAACATGATTGAATATATATGTGATAGTACAAGCATGAATAAGAGTAAAAGAGGTATGAATATATAGGTACATTAGGACAGGAACGGTAGGCACGATTATGCGCTTATGCACGCCCCTTACAGACCTCTTAGGAATGGGGTGAGGTCGATGGTAGATAATCTGAGGTTGAAGTTTTTGGGGTTTGGGGAAGAAACTACTGAGTCAGATAAAGTGTTCCAGGCATTGACCACTCTGTTGTTGAAGTCGATTTTTTTGCAATCAAGTTTGGAGCGGTTTACATTAAGTTTGTATCTATTGTGAGCTCGTGTATTATTGCGGTTGAAGCTGAAGTAGTCGTTAACAGGTAGGACATTGTGGCAGATAATTTTGTGAACTACACTTAGGTCAGATCGAAGGCAGCGTAGTTCTAAATTTTCAAGTCCCAGAATTTCAAGTCTGGTTTCGTAAGGTATTCTGTTGTGAACAGAGGAATGTAATACTCTTCTTGTGAAGTATCTTTGGACATTCTCAATTGTGTTAATGTCTGATGTGTAGTGTGGGTTCCAGACAGATGAGCTGTATTCAAGAATCGGTCTAGCAAATGTTTTGTAGGGTTTATAAGGAGGTCGTTTGCTTGATTGATCCAGCAAATAGATGTTTGGATATGGAACAGCAACTCGGGTTGCCATTGTTCTTCTCCTGTAGCAATTACCATTCTGTTCTCTTGACAGGCTTTTTATAAATCTACCAAGAAAATGTTGGATACCTCCCTCTTTCACTAATTTGGCTGCAAATGTTGGTACCTCCCAAAAAAGTTTAAATATTAAAGTTACAGCCAATGCTTACTAAGGGTGTATAGTGTAATGGACTACATATTTCAAAGTTCTTGCCTTTTAATTAAGATTAATAAAATAATCTAATGCAAATATTACAATTATCCAATAACATAACAAGATACGGTAGTACAGAACGTATTTATCAGTTAGAGTCATAGAAATAAATAGATTTCTTTAAAATTCTAATTTCTTTATTATTCTAATTCATATAGATGCCTATCTCATATATATGATTCTGGATAGCTTACAAAGTTAAAACAATAAAATAACCAAACAATACATCCATTGAAAACAATAAAAGACAATACAAAAGCATATAAAACACATCATAAATATTAACAGAATTCACAGCTAAGGTAATCTAGTGGAACCAATGTGTGGGCTCCATCACACTCTGAAAACTTAAACAGAACTTAACAAAACTTTCTGAAAACTTTATAGCATGGGACCAGATTGAGCACAGGGCAAAGATCCAGTGAAGAAAAACAGTACAATGGTAACCATGTGTAGAGATGTAGAGCTGAGTATCATCAACATATTGATGATATTACAACCCATGGTTATGGATGATTTACAGCTTTGTGTAAATGTTAAAGAAGAGAAGAGAGAGTACCAAGCCCTACGAGATTTATGTCATAAATTAATGTTATTTTACTTAGAAAAGTGGTAATAAGAATCAGGCTGTGACTGAAAGACAGCTGATTTGTATAATGGAGCAAAAATGTGTATATATTGTACACACACACTCACACAGAATTCTGTGGAAAACTGTCACAATTGCAGATTGCTAAAATTGTTGTGACAGAGGATTTTATTTTCAGGATAAACAGAGGCTACATATAAGCTTCTTGTAGTACTTCATACAAGATTTTAAGATTCGCAGTGGACTCAAAATGGAGTATATTTAGTTCAACTAAACATTCATTTATAAATATTTGTTTTAAGTTGCTAGTTTTATAGCCTGCCTTTCCTGCATGAATTGAAGGCAGCCTACATGAGGATTGAGACTGAGCAGAGAAAACGAACAACTAACCTAAAGTCACCCACTAAGTTTTCACACCTGAGACAGGACTTGATTTCCTCAGCCTTGTTCAACGTTTTAATCTAGGAGTTTGTAAACTGTAGTATGGAACCCAGTTTGGTATGCGAAATATTTTTACAACTATTCAAACTTCTTTAGGCAAAGCAAGAGCACTCTCAGAACTTGTTCTTACTTTGTCTAGGGAAGCCTATAAACTAACTTGAGTGTGGAGAATGGCTAAACCTATGTATGCATCCCATCTGTCAACTAAGGCAGTTTTAATATTTATTTATCATTTAGTTTTATTCATGGAGGAACGTCACACAAATTCATTTATCATGTTAAGAGATTGCAGAATTAAATTTTTTAGGAACCCTTGCTTTAAATCTTTGTCCAGGTTTCACTACAGAATCTTGATTCACTATAGACAGAATCTTGAATTATGTCTAGTTTGTCAGGCACTGCCATTTTAGCTCTGCTCAAGGGGAAAAAAAGAAAGGATGCAAGATGCATTTCCATTTGTCACTCTCTCGATAAGACTAATGCAGAGCTACTCAAGCTAATGATCTACCGGTAAATCTACAGATTTCTTCTAGAGAAACAACCAGGGTGGTGCAGTGGTCAACTTGTTAGAATAGGATTGCTAGGGGAACAAAATGAAAATGAATTCCCATGTAAACCACTTGAGCTCTTGAAGGATAGGTGGGATATAAACATAATACAGTACATAAATAAAACAATAAACAGAGTGGGGGAATACTCTATGTCTTTAAGCAGTGTTTTAAATATATTTTAAGTTCTGAGAATTCTTCAATGTTTTATGTATTCCTAACCAAAACTGTTATTTAATAAAATGGTTTAAGCCACATATACAATATATTATGACACAATTCCAATTTGTGAATGAGGTCTGTGGTGGGTGTGCCAAGGTACACCCACGTGACACCGATACTCCGCCAGCTGCATTGGTTGCCCATCGGTCTCCGGGTCCAATTGAAGGTGTTGATCACCATCTTTAAAGCCCTTCATGGCTTAGGACCAGGTTATCTCCGGGACCGCATTCTGCCTCACACTTCCCTTCAACCGGTTAGGGCCCACAGAGTTGGCCTCCTCCAGGTCCCATCGGCTAAGCAATGTCGCCTGGCGGGCCCTAGGGGGAGAGCCTTCTCTGTGGCAGGCCCCGTGCTCTGGAACCAACTTCCCCCAGAGACCCGAACTATCCCCACCCTGCTGGCCTTCCGGAAAGCTGTTAAGACATGGCTTTTCCTGCAGGCAGGGGGTAGAGCGTAACCCATTTGAGCTCACCCCCAAGTATGTATGAAGTTGAATGGATATTAGATGCTTTTAAGA
This sequence comes from Diadophis punctatus similis, assembly GCA_023053685.1. NCBI lineage: Eukaryota > Metazoa > Chordata > Lepidosauria > Squamata > Dipsadidae > Diadophis > Diadophis punctatus. The sequence goes on from JALIGW010000001.1 coordinate 158,034,656, forward strand.
TTACAGTTTTAATTTTTATATCGGTTTTAATGCTTATTTATATTGGTTTCTTGTATTTTTTCTGTTGTACGCCGCCCGGAGTCCTCCGGGAGTTGGGCGGCATATAAGAAACACCAAATAAATAAATAAATAAATAAATAAATAAATAAATAAATAAATATTATCAGACAAGGATAAATTGGGCCACAAATAGATCCAGATTCAGCAGCCATTTTTTGTTTCTGGCTCCACTAATAAGAGGTGCATTCATAAAGTGTTTAAAAGGTAGCACAAAATGTAGCAGCCTGAGTACTGATGCAGGAGTACAACTTACTGTACATCAAAATGTTATTCAGTGCTTATTCCTCATTGCATTTAAGCAATACAGGATATTGCTCAAAATCCAAGATCAAACAAGCAAAAATATAATCACCAAATTGGACTTTCTCCTCCTCCCATGCAGCATTCAACCTGTGCATTCAACCTTGAAATCTGTTCCTGACCCATTAACTAACTCTGGAAAGGGTACAAAGATAATAATTGCAGAAGGAAGAAGTTAAAACTTCATTTTGTTCTGCTAATGAAATTATTTTATCAAGATAATAACTGTATTTGTTCTGGTTATAAAGATCTTTCAGAAGTTCTCTCTTCAACCTTATCACGAAAATCCATTTCCCTCTCAGCTTCAAATTCAGCAACTATTATCAATGTGTAATTCTTTATCTTTAGAGTTGATAAATCACAGCATGACTATTTTCTGAAACTCTGTAAAATGAGTAATTAAAGTCAAATTGTACTGCTTTCCAACACACCTCTTAGTCTTCAACCAATGCATGGAAACCAGAATCAGCAGATAACAAAAATTACTGCAAATTGAATAAGTTTAATTTACTATCCATACTACATTACCATATGCCATTTAATTGTGAAACCAAAATACCTTGTTCTTAAACACAGTATGTGTTGTGATGTGACCTTGAAGATATATATATATATATATATATATATATATATATATATATATATATATATATATATATATATATATATATATATATATATATATATATATATATATATATATATATATATATATATATACACACAACATAAGCAAAAATGTGTAATTGCCATAAGCCAGACCTCCAACCAGTAATTTTTCTACATTCACTGCATTAACAAAAATGATTACATTTCACCTGTATAATATAAATTTAGCAGTGAGAGGGCATTTCATTTGTTGATAGGATCTTCTCCTCTAAATAAGAATTAGTAAGACTCTCAGGCCAAATTCTCAACTGAGCCAGAACATTGAACTTCCAGTTTTTGAGTGGAACATCAGATCACAAAGTATTGCTCTATTTGGAAGTAAGCCTATTAAATTTAATGTGCTTTTCTTTCAAGTTCTTTTTTTTTACAAGGAAGTTTATTATGTAATTTCTATATCAACCTTTACTCAGTTCTTACCACTTTCTCAATTTGTTTACCATGCAAAGTAGTATTATAAACACTCAGGATTTCAAAGCTCTAATTCTATGAATTGGATTATGTCTCTGATTATTAGAATGTCCACTTACGTGTTTTAACAGAATTATTAAAAATATTTGCAAGTATGTAAGATGATTTTATTTTAGAAAAAAGGACAGGTAGTCCTCGAGTTACAAATGTAATGGAGCCCGCCAATTACATTCGTAACCCGAGGATTCATACAAATGAATCGTGTAATTTGACCATGATCACTCCCTCCTTTTGTCCACCCATTCGCTAATCGTTAAGTGCACATGAGGTATCTCAGGGTGGGAAAGGCCATGGTGGGGGGGCCTTAGTGATGGAACAGGCCACCTGCATCAGAGCATCTAAGGCAGCGGTTCTCAACCTGGGGATTGTGATCCCTTTGGGGGTCGAACCCTTTCGCAGGGGTCGGGAGACTTTGCCCGGACACCGCCATTTGGGTTCTTTTACCCTCTGCGCATGCGCAGAACACTTTGCACATGCGCAGAGGGTAAAAGAACTGAAATGGCGGCGGCGGGGCAGGGGTCGCGGCGGCGGGTGCAGCGTCAGGTTGGGTTGCGGTGGGGGCACAGGGGCAAGGCGCGACATTAGGAAGGTTGAGAACCACTGATCTAAGGTCTCCCCTGACCCACAGAAACCTCATGCAATTGCTTCCCTCTCCAGGCAGGGCTGTGGAAACTCACTTACCTTTTGAAGATCTAGCGAGCTGTCTCCTCTCCAGCCTCTTTGCCTGCTCCCGGAGAAAGCATAGGGAGAGCAGGATGAGCGTGCCCTGCTTGCTTCTCTGACTCACCGAGGCCGCCTGCCACTTCTGGAGACTGGAAACTTCATCTGTGTGCAAATGGGGCACTTGGAAATGGAGTGAATCACTCCGTTTCCAAGCCCTCCATAGGTGCTCAAACACTTTTCGTCCAGAGAGCTGATGGAGACTGGAAACGTCTGGGGGCCATGGTGTCGCGCGACTTCAGGCACCCATCTGTTTTTGCAGAGAATGGGTGGGTGCCTGAAGTCCCACGAGATCAGTGAACCCAGAAGTTTCCAGTCTCCAAGGGGAAAGAGTTTGCGTGCCAACGAGAGGCTTGAAGCAAAGCGAGTTTGCTGCTCTGTAGCCTCACTTCGGTGTGCAAACACTTTTCCACGCTGAGCCTAGAAGTCTTTGAACGATACTCACCGAAGCTGCCTGCAGCTCCAGAAGTGGCATGCAGCCTTGGTGAGTCAGAGAAGCTGAGTAGGGCGCACTCATCCTGCTTCCCCTCTACTCTTGCCAGGAGCAGGCAAAGAAACAGAGAGGCTGGAAGGGAGACAGCTTGTTAGATCTTCAAAAGATAAGTGAGTCTCCACTGGGGGAGTGGAATAGGCAGGACAAATGTTGCAGTGCCTCTGTGGCCGTTCACAAGGAT